>OU612047.1:148042540-148758077 GCA_914767935.1 Coremacera marginata
CCCGTCAAATGGCTGACGCATATATCGCAGTCGATTAATATGTGGTGCTCCAAGTTCTTCATTTGTATGCCCAATCAGGAAAAGTTCGACTGATCACATGCTTGGCGGAATGCCCTGAAGTGTGTGTGCCTTCATCTCGAACATAGTCTGAGTTAGAGTTTAAAGTGCGTTTATTGTAGAGTTTGGAATTTTTATTAAAATAAGCATTAAATTAAGAGCAAAAAAAAATGTTTGTAAAAATACAAAAAAGCAAAAAAAGAAAAAAAGCTACTCGGATTCACATAACGGCGTAAGAAAAAAAAAAGTAATATTAAGTTAAATATTTAATTTTAATTTTAATATAATTTTCTAGTATTAAAAAGCATTGCTTTCTTTTACAAAGAAAAAAACTTTATACAAATAATATACAAATTAAAAACAAAATGTTTTCATGAATTGTATATAATGTGTAATAATACATTTTTTTTTTTTTTTTAAATAATAATTTTTGTTATTAGCCTACAACTAAGCACAATAAAAGACAAAATTATGGTAATTCACAGCAATTTATACATAAAATTAGTTATAAAGCATAGTTAAAAGACTTGAAAATATTCTAAATTTTAAACAGATATTTGCAAATATGAGTTACTATTAGCATGTATTGAATACTCTATGAAACTGTTAAGCCCAACAAAAATTTTAAACCGAATAAAAGATATTTTTGTGTACAAATTTAACAAAAAAGTTTTGAAAATAATTTCAAAATAAAACGAGAAAGTTTTATTTAGTATATATAGAAAGTATACAAAATCGGACGTACTGTCACTACTCATTTACCCACTGATAGTTATGGTTCAATAAAAGTTCAGAAGTTGAATGTTAATATTCCATGTTAAATATTTTTTGTAATTGATAAAGAACATTTCTATTCCCATTCTTTAGTCCAGCTCACGTTTTGCATGTTGCTTAGCACAGAACCTACTAACTACTATACTATTAAAATTAAAGTTACACGCCCCCCTCCTTGTCTAATCCAGCCAACTTTTGTTGACTTTTGTTTGTTGATGTACAAAATCTGGTGAAAGTCGAACATACTACGATGTTAATTTGGTTGAAGTTGGAAAAATGTTGTAGAAGGAGCTCGATTAAAATTAAAGCGTACCACGTCTTATTCCGCCTACTTTTCTGGACTTTGGACTGCACACTATTACAAAAACTATTGAGGAAAATATGTTTCAAGCCGAATAAACCTTTAGAAGTTCGTTTAAAATTAAAGTGTCACGGCCCTGTTTAGTTCCGCATAATTTTTTAGAATACAGACTAGGTACTCATACCAAAAAAATATATGTACAAAATTCGGATAAGTCGAAAAACCGGTGCTACTTCCTGTCCAATCTCGACTGGTTGTCTAAACTCATGTCAACTCATTATTTTATTGAATTTATACTAACGGTGTAAAACAATTTCGTTTAAAATTCAAGTGCCACGTCTCCAGTTCAGGTTCACCCAAAATTTCTAGATTACTGACTGCTCATTATCTATATTTAATAGGCGAAGGCAAAACAGTTCAGAACCATTTTCTCCTGTGTTTCTCAACCGATTTTGAAGGTTTTTTTTTTTAATGAATTAAAGTTGGGAGAAGTACCGACGAATTTTTAAAGAAAAATGCTAGCAGGAATACCCGGCGTTGCTCGGGGGTAGTATGGCATTCAGGATGTTTCCCAAGCGATTATAATGAATTTTTTTTAAGTGAATCAGAGTAGGAAGAAGAAGTACACCGAATAGTTTTTTAAAAAAAATGCAAGCTGGAATACCCGGCGTTGCTCGGTGGTGGTATGGCAAAAAGGTCGAATTTCGACCACTGACGTACTCTAGTTTCAAAAAACATGTGTTGAAAATTTGGTTGAAGTCGGACAAGGGATATAGAATAAAATCGCATGAAACCAAAGTGCCACGCCCCTGTCACCGAAATTTCAAACTATGAACTACTCGTTACACCAAAGAATATGTTTGCGAAATTTGGTTGAAGTCAGAAAAACGGTCTAGAAGGAATTTCTAGAATATCGCCAGGTGGAAGCTCCAAGTTTCGGCAGGTTGTCCTCTACTTGGTCCTTCCAACGGAGATGCGGTCGTTCTCTTCTGCGTTGACCGCCGCTGGGTAGCGAATCGAATATTTTCTTCGCTGGAGCGTCGTCTTCCATCCGCTCAACATGACCTAGCCAGCAAAGCCGCTTGGTTTTTATGCGCTTTACTATGTCGATGTCGGCGTATAGCTCATACAGCTCATCGTTCCATCACATTCGGTACTCGCCATTGACGCAGTTTGGTCCGTAGATTTTACGAAGGATCTTTCTCTCGAATGCATCCAAAGTCTTTTCATCAGAGCTGCTCAACGTCCAGGTTTGTGCTGCATATCATGGGACGGGCATGATAAGTGACTTAAAGAGTGTGATTTTTGTTCGTCGGGAGAGGGCTCTACTTCTCAATTTCCTACTGAGCGTAAAGTAACACATGTTGGCAAGAGTTATCCTTCGTTTTATCTCTCTACTGATATCGTTGGTGGAGTTAATGCTGGATCCCAGGTAGACGAAGTCTTTCACGACCTCGAGGTGCTGTCAACAGTGGACGTGAGTGCCAATAGGCTGGGACTGTTTGTTTGTTAACACCAGATATTTCGTCTTATCTGCGTTTACTGCAGCACCCATGCGACTCGACTCTTTTTCTAATTTGGAGAATGCTGCACTGACTTCGCGTGTGTTATGGCCAATGATATCAATATCATCAGCATACACTAGCAGCATAACACTCTTATAGAATATTGTGCCGCTTTGTCTCAAATCAACAGCTCGAATGATCTTCACCATAATAAGATGAAAAAAGTAGCACGATAAAGAATCACCTTGTCTGAAATCTCGTTTAGTAAGAAATGGTGGGGAAAGGCCCTACCGATTTTAAGTGCGCTGCTGGTGTTGCTCAGTGTGAACCTGCATAGACGGATTAATTTTGTAGGTATACCAAATTCAGACATTGTGGAGTATAGGGGATTTTTTATTGGACTGTCGAAAGCGGCTTTGTAGTCGACAAAAAGATGGTGGGTGTCGATTTGCTTCTCAATGATCTTTTCCAAGATTTGTCGTAGCGTGAATATCTTTTCCAGGTCTGAAGCCACACTGATAAGGCCCAATCAGTTGGTTTACGATGGGCTTCAGTCTTTCACATAATACGCTCGACAGGTCCTTATAGGCGATATAGCCTCGGCGATCCGAGGCTTATCCCACGGTTGTTGGCGCAAATAGTGGGATCGCCGTGCTTGTGAATTCGGCAGAGTATACTGAGGTTCCAATCGTTTGGAATGCATTCTTCCGCCCATATTCTGCATAGAAGCTCGTGAATGCACTTACACAAAGCTTCGCCTCCGTTCTTAAATAGCTCAGCGGGTAGACCATCGGCTCATGAGCTTTGTTGTTCTTAAGCCAAGTTATTGCTGTCAAGATTTCATTATAGTCGGGCAGAGGAACTTCAACGCTGTCATCCATAATTGGGGTTTCCGGGATATCATCTCTATTGGCGGGATTGTTGTCGTCATCGCCATTCAGAAGACTAGAGAAGTGTTCCCTCCATAACGTCAGTGTACTCTGGATATCTGTCACTAGATTCCCGTTTTCATCCTTGCAGAAAAGGCCTTGGTTTTAGAGCCATCGGCGTCTTATCTTTTCGAAAAATTTTATGGCCTCGTTCCTATCACCATATATCTCAATCTTCTCCCACTCGCGTTTTCTGCCTCTCTTTTCTCCCGCCTGAAAAGACGTCTCTCGTCCCTTCTCTTCTCTCTGTATCGCACCTTAGCATCACGCGTTACAACCGACTGCAGGGTGGCTTTGTAGGTGGTGTTTTTCTCTGCAGTGGCGTCGCGACACTCTTGGTAGTGCCACTGGTTTCGGCGGGGACGGTGGGATATATGTGACCACTGCGCGCAAATATCGTCGATCGGAGGAGTGCTTTCTTGAAGTAGGAGTTAGAGTCGAGTGGCGAAGGCTTCGGCTGTCCGTTTTGACTGCAGCTTGTCGACGTCTAGCTTCCTCTGTCTACATTAATCACTGCTTATTATTCCAAAGAACATACATATATTAAGAACTTGGTTGTAGTTGGATAAGTGCTGTAGAAGAAGTTCGTTTTAATTAAAGTGCGACACCCCCTGTTTAATTCCGCCCACTTCTATAAACTATGGACTACTCCTTATCCCAAAGAATATATGTATACAATTTGGTTTAAATTGGACATACGTTGCAGATGCAGTTCGATTAGAATAACATTGACACGCCCCTTGTTCAATCCCCCCCACTTTTGTAAGCTTAATACTGATCATTGCACTAAACAATATATATGCGAAATTTGGTTAAAATCGTACAAGCGGTATAGATGGAGCTAGACTACAAATAAAGTGACACGCCCCCTGTCTAATACCGTTTAATTTAATAAACGCAATACTGCTAAAATTACCAAGGATTATGTGTGAAAAATTTGTTTGAATTCAGACAGACGGTGTAACAGAAGTTCAATTAAAAACAAAATGCGACATCCATTTTTCTAGTTTTAAGAATTCACACTATACCGAATAATATATATACAAAATTTGGTAAAGGTCGGACAAACGATGTGGGTGGAATTTGGGTACAAACACACACGATGACATTCAGTTTTGTATATTTACGAAGGCTTTTCTATTTTGATAATATAACTTCATACGGTAGGTAGGGGGCGTTTTCATAAGATTTTGCCGAATTTTATAGTGAGAGTAATTATTAAATATCAAAGCTTATGTGCAAAATATCAAGACATTTCCTTGATCTATATATTTTTTCTTGTAAGGGACCCCTTATTCCAGCAAATCTACAAATGCTATAGCAAAACTTGATCATTAGAAATATCAAACTGGTTGAAGAATAACCATCATCCCGTTATTCCCTAATCTGCCTGTAGTCCGGACCTATCTCCTACATAGTTCTTGTTGGTAAAAATTAGAAGGAAGCTAAGACGCAATCCTGCTAGGAGTATAGTAGATTTAAAGACAAAATTAAAGGATATTTGGCATTCAATTTCTCCAGAATATTACCAGGAACTTTTGGATACAATGCCTCGTCTTACCGCAGCAGACATAGGTCAAAAATTAAACACTACACTATAGTATATAGAATAGGCCGAACTATTATGACTCAGTTTTCAGGTGGTCGAACTTTTCTGAACAAAGCCTTATATTTGTTTTTTGTCGCAGTTTAAGAGTGCTTCTGAAATGTAATTTTTATAAATAATTTTATTTTGTGAAGTTTCGTTCTCAAATGTTATTATGGAAGAAGTTTTAGCCTTAGCTTTAAAGCAAACAAAATCAAGTTTTTTTAATTCACCCTTTTTCAATACTCTTTTGGAGCTTTTTTGTGCAAGTAAAGACAAAAATACAGGTGGCCGGACTATTCTGACGATGGGCTCGTATAAGAAATAAGGCATTTGGAGTTTGAAGTTATTTTCTCCCCTCTCTTATCTGCTTCATAGAAAAGCATTCGTTCCCTATCTTACCTGCAGTTATTCAATATAGAAAAAGAAAAGGAAAAAGAAAGAGAAAAAGAAAAAGAAAAGAAAAGAAAAAGAAAAAAAAGAAAAGAAAAGAAAAGAAAAGAAAAGAAAAGAAAAGAAAAGAAAGAAAAATAAAAATAATATGTATTTATTTGCAATGCCAGTTTAAATTCTAAGAAGTTTTTGGTGTTTTAAGTTTTTAAAGTTTACATTTACAGTAATTTTTCCTATACTATTTATATTGAAAATAGAAAAGCGCGATGCGCGATCTCTCAATAATAATATGAAGAATTTCGGTGTTTACAGGCATTTCTTCTCACCTCCCTGAATCTATTTCAGAGGGGATTTTGAAAAAAAAAATAGTCGACTTTTTTGAATGTATATACAAACATTAAGGGGCAATTTTATGCAACTTTTAAAATATTTGCATAATATGAACAGTTCTCAATATCTTGAAAACTCTATGATGTCCTACAAAATCACAATACCTCATGATTTTAAAATACAATTATGTGTTTCAAGGTTGAAAATTTAAAAAAAATTTTATTGAATATCTTAGAGTGTATTTTTTCAGTAAAGCCAATTTTATGAACACCCTGCACAGAGGAGGGTGTTTCAGATACACCCTTACTTTTTAACATTTTTGTGTTAGGAATGCAAAAGGCATCATCTTACAAAGATTTAAAATGTTGTCCGGATAGTTCGGTCAAATCTCACACATCGGAAATTGTGATGATTTTCCCAAAATTTTTACCAAACATCTACGAAAATAATTCCCAAATACGTGAACTTTCCTCATAGATCTTTGCACTGCTCACTGTGATCACTTTTTACAACAATAGCGGCAAATAGCGACAATGCACACGCACAACAACAAAAACAATGTCATCAACTATCAACACTCAGTATAAATAATAAATTATCACTGATATACACAGTAATAAGGAAAAAGAATCGGAAAACAGCTTTAAATGCTGTCAACATCATAAAAGATCAGCAGCAGATGCAGTTCAACAGCCAATCTGAGGCATCCAGCGTGACTTAATTTTCAGCGCTGTCAGGTATAACAGTTAAGTTTAGTTAGAGTTTAAGAAGAAAACAAAAAAAGCTGCACAAAAGCTTCAAGCTTTCGCTCTCTTTCGCTCTCAAACCAAACCACTGATCGCCAAATCAAAACAAATAGAAAACTTTTGCTACAAAACCGCGTGCGAGACAGCAAAAGCGAACATTGAGCCGGTGTAGCGCGAAGCTTTATTATCTGTGGAATGCACGGTTAAATGGAGTAAAAATTCAAAAAATACAAATCAACTTAGATTAAAAGATTAAATAAGAAAAGTGCGTGTATTGGAGTGGGTGATCATATAAGTGTGGCAAAAAAAAAAAAAGATAAATAAACGCAAAAATAGTGTGAAAGAAATTTCAAGATTTTAATTTAAACAGTGAAGAATGCGGATGAAATAATAAAATACATAGAAAAATTCAAGGATTATAACAATATAGTTTTTAATATTTAAAATTTTTTTAACTTAATTTAAAAAAAAAAAAACACAAACACATGAGTTAACAAAAAACAAAAATAGGGCCAACAACAAATGCTGCAAAAAACGTTGAAGAAAATATTATAAAAAATTTTTATTAACATAATAACTTTATTGATAATTGCCAAAATGTTGCCGAAATTTTCATGTTATGGTTTTTACATCTGCCTGTTCAACTGTATCGCTTTTCACGTGGCGCCCTCTGTCGCATCCACGGAATATAATCGTTATTTAGCGCATATTTTTAATAAATATGGCAGCGGTGGCACAATGTCATTTGAGGTAAGTTTTTTCTATTGTTGTTGTTTTTATAAATCCGTTGAGTGACCTCTATGAGTTAATTAAATAATTAGAAATTAATGCGACCCAAAAAACTTATATTTTGACATAATATGTCAGGCTATTAAAATTCAGATTTATTTTATTTTTTTTGCGCGCATTAAGTTACACATAAACTTTTATCTAAAGTATTATTAAGCTATTATGACATTATATGGCAATTATTAAAAAAAACAAAAACGCTTTTGAAAGAGTATCTGTCTGGGCTGTATTTAGAGTAATAAAAATTTGGGCTGAAATTTTAGAGACAAAAATAAATTTTTTTTTTTTTGTAATGATAACAGGCATAAATGATAAAATTACTCGTAAACCATGCAGGGTAATCTTCATCTGAAAATCGAATTTGCTAAAATTCGACTAAAACTTAAATTTTGCCTGATAAAATTTTTCAACTGAAAATCAATTTTCAAGTTTTTTTTACTAATAAGGATAATGGTCATTAATAATGAAGCAAGTCGTATGCTATACTGAGTTATATTCATCTGAAAATCACATCTAGGGTATACCTACAAACTTTAATAATCAGCGTACAAGGATAAATTTTAGAAAAAAACAGTTTTCGCTTGGTGACTGAACCTTTCAATTACTCAGGAATTGGTAATTGAACATCTCAATTGAGAAATCCTGAGAAAATTAAAGGTTCAATTACCAATTACTATTCATGTAATGGAATTGACAATTTTTTATATCAATTACAGTTCCTGGAATAGAATTGACGAATTTTTTCCAATTCCATTCCTGAGGAATTGAGATGTTCAATTACCAATTACAATTCCTGGAAGGGAATTGACGACTTTTTCTAATTCCATTCCTGAGGTTTGAGATGCTCAATTACCAATTACAATTCCTGGAATGGAATTGACAAATTTTTTCCTATTCTATTCTGAGGAATTGAGATGACCAATTACCAATTCCTAATTCCAAGGAATTGAAAAGTTATGAATACTTTTCGACCCAGCTCTGCTTGTGAACTATACAAAATAATTTTTGTCTGAAAATCTAATTTGAAGTAAAATTTTAAAGAAAAAACATTTTCGTTTGAAAAAATATGTCATTCATCATTCGCTTTAATGATTTTAGAGAAAAAACGCTTTAACGGAAAGTTATAAAGAAAAAAACTGTCAACCGAAAATCAGGGGTGAAATCGGCTAAGGTGATAGTTGACAGTCGCTGTATTGATTGTCTTTTTTGAAAACGACACCTAAATACCTATCGCATGAAATCAATAGGAAAAAAGTGATTGTCAATTTAATAATCACCTTACATGAAGCAAAAGCGACGATTTTGATTGTCAAATATCAATTATCACTTTAGCCGATACCACCCCAGTTTTTAAGTTATTTTCTGTAATTATGATAATGCGCACTGATAAAAGTGACACGTGAGCTATACTGAATAATTGCATCCAAAAATTGAATTCAGCAGAAATTTTAGAGAATGAAATTTTAGAGAAAAAGACACTGTTTTGATGATATCGTAAGTGTAAACATAGAATTTTGCTTTGATATATTTTGTGATGAATTTGTTGTTCTTGTTCATTTTTATTTTGGTTTAATATAAATGTTATTCAATGTCATGTTTAATAAATAGAAATAAATATTCTGAAAAATATGAATTTATTGTTTACACTGCAGTAAAGAACATATCTGCGAGAAATTTGAATTTTTCTTTTTAGATTTAGCTATTTTGTGACTTTATTATAGAATTGATAATTTTTTCATTCGTCATGTACCTCATATTTTGACATTAATTTTATCTTTGTACGCCGAATATTAAAGGATGTAGGTATACTCCAAAAGTGACAAAAAACGTTATATGTGCCTAAAAATATTTGCGAAAAAGACCCTCATACAAACCGCGCTGTAGGACACAATTCTACGTCAAAAAATGTTTTCGCTTGAAGAAATCCGTCAAACAATAATACATTTTCACATATATTTTCATAGATAATGATCATTATATGGGTTAAGCACTTTTTTATATAGAGCAAAACCATAGATTCGAGGTATCATCACGCTGATAAAGTAATAACAGAAATTATTGCTGTACAGCATTTCTCTTAAGGGATAACCTAGCATCGACCAAGCCCAAGACCGAAGCGATTACCGAACCGATCACCGATTACCGAAGTGATTATCAACCGATTACCGAACCAAAGCCATTACCAACCAATTACCAAAGTGGTTGCCAACCAATTACCGAACCAGTTTCCGATTACCGAAGCGATTACCAACCGACTACCAACTACCGAAGCGATTACCAATTGATTACAGAAGCGATTACTGAACCAATTACCGAAGCGATTTCCAACCGATTACAAAACCAATTACCGATTACCATAGCGATTATCAAAGTGGTTTCCAACCAATTACCGAACCAATTACCGATTACCGAAGCAATTACCGATTACCGAAGCGATTACCAACCGACTACCAACTACCAAAGCGATTACCAATTGATAACAGAAGCGATTACCAACCCACCACCGAAGCGATTACCAACCGATTTTTGAACCAATTACCGATTACCAAAGCGATAACCAACCAACTACTGAACCAATTACCGATTACCGAAGCGATTACCAACCGACTATCAACTACCGAAGCGACTACCAATTGATTACAGAAGCGATTACCAACCGATTACCGAAGCGATTACCAACCGATTACTGAACCAATTACCGATTACCGAAGCGATTAACCACCGTTTACCGAAGCAATTACCAACCGATTACAAAATACGATATCCGACCGAAGCGATAACCAACCGATTGCCGATTACCAAAGCAATTAAAAACCTATTACCAACCGATTACCAAGCCAATTACCGATCGCCCAACCAAAGTAATTGTGTTAGAAATATTTTATGTATAAACATTAAAAAATAGCAGTTTATATATTCAATAACGCATTAATTGATAAAAATAGTTAAAAAAGTAGAATGCGTCTGATTTTCCGACTCCAGCTACTTTATAAATTTATAGCAGCTATGTTATTTCATAGCTTTAAGTCTTCTCTTTGGTTGGCAGTCCCCCCCACTGTCTACTTTCTTTTACTTTAAAATATTATTTAAGAAAGAAAATTAAACATTTCTTAATTATTAAAAAAGTATTGAAATACTATACGAACAGCATCCAACCCAGATAATAATTTCACATAGGCCTTGTATAAAAGTAATTATTCAAGCTTTGTTTGAAAGAGCCTTGTAAATATAAGCTTTCAAAATTCTATTTTGTTGCATATTTTGTTAGATAAAGTTGTATCCAATCATACATTTTAGGAAGTATTCGTGAAGATTTTTACGCAAGTATAATTCCTTATTTAAAACTTTATTCAAAGATATATTCTTAAGGAGTATTGAGGAAGATTTTTACGTAAATCTTATTTTAATAATAGAAAACAAAAATAAGAAAAAAACTTGTCTGAGTCCGTAGTCGAACCACGGAACTCTTGATTGATAAACTGTTTGCTTAGACCGCAAAGCCACCAAAGCAATTTATTGCTGTTTATATAAAAGGAATTCAGTTAAGACTTTCATAAAGTTTTACTTAAGGAAATTCAAAAGAGAATAGTTATCAACGTGTCAACGTTATTCAAGAAAATTCTTGAATAGACGAGTGGATAGTGTGTGCGGCTGCCAATACAAAGGTTCCGAGTACAATCCGCGCTAAGTGAGACCATGGAAAATACACAAAAATTTTTAGAAGGTACAAAGTTTTTGTTATAAAATTTAATGCAATGTACTTGCAGAAATATACTTAATAACAATTAAATTAAAATCCAATTATTTTTTTACAATTTCCGAGTTTCTGAATAAGCCTTGAATAAAAACATATCTATAAATTTATATAAGTTCTTGAATAAAGGAATTAATTTCATAAGCTTTTTCTTCTTGCATAGATCTTGTATAAAACTTGTTTCAATGATTATTCAAGGAAGTTTAAGCTCTCCAAACTACATAAATTCCTTATTAAAAGCTTTTCTGAAGGCGTAGAAATTGTTACCAGAAAACTTCTGGAGTTTCTGTATTTTATACAGAAATTACATTATTATGTCATTATTTTGATACTATATTTGTTGGTTGTTCTAACATAACTCAATCACCAAAAATTTCAATATATTGTAACAGAATGGTCTAGAGTTTAAAACAAATTCACAATTTAATAACCATTATTACATTTTACTTAAAATTCTAATATATAAGAGGCAAGCACGTTGCTCTGCACCCGATATCGCTCACACTGTAATAATGTGCATACTTGTGGGCTGAACATTTTTCAGAACAGTATGTTGTAAAAGCACTGTAATAATGGAAAAAATAATTACAGTTAAGCGTTAATGCTTTCAACCCGTCGTAGGACGGGCTTTTATGCTAGTCTATATATAATAGGCGTAGGCAAAACAGTTAACCATTTTTTTCTGTGTTTCTCAACCAATTTTGATGAATTCTTTTTGAAACGAATCAGAGTCGGTAGAATGCATGCACCAAATAGTTTTTTAAGAAAAATGCTAGCTGGAATACCTGGCTTTGCTCCGAGGTGGTATGGCGAAATGGTCAAACTTCGACCACTGTATTAAGAAAAAACCAAGATTTTTTTTATCTATAAGGTAATAGAGGATCATATAAATTCAACTATCAAAACCTCAGAAGACTATATTTGAATTTTCTGGAAAATTTATAATATTTTCGATAAGTTAATACAGAACTTGACTAACAATCGCCATAGTAAGACCTTTATTATACCTACTCACAAAAACAGAAAAACTTATTTTAAAATATTTTTCCCAAAAAAAAATTGGGAGATGTCAAATGGATTAAGATGTCAGAAGATCTATAGATCATATGATAAGTGTTCGAGAAATCTTCTGACCGAGGCATTAACAGATAGCGGCTCAAGTGATCGTGTGATCAAAACTTCAAGTAACCGAATAGCGAGTGAACAATAACGATGGAAAAATCGAGATATCGAAAGATAGATGTGGTGTCAAACGATGACATGATTATAAGATCGACAATTAAGTGATCGAAAGATCAACGAATTATCAAACCACTATTTTAAAAGAGTACAGTTCGGTAGTTAAGCTTTGCTTTTGTCTAAGATAAAAAATATTTGAACAGTACTTCATCTAATCCAAACACTTCATGACAACTCAATTTTGCTTTCATTAGAAAAAAAAAAGAACAAAATCTCGAATTACTCAACAATGTGTAAACAATAATTAGGAAGATCACAGTTTAGTGTGATTTTAATCACACGTTTTCTCAAACAGCGACAAGTCTTAAGATAATTTGCTACATACATATATTGACCTACATTTTCTAGGTAATGAAGGTCATAGGACGAATGTAAAAGAAACCATGAAAAATATAAGAAAATAAGAAAGAAAAAAAGAGAAACCTTATTACTATATTACAAAACATAGTAAATACAAATATTTTTCCAATTGTTAAGCACGTATTTTTGAGCAAAGTGCAGTTTATACAGTTCATTGCTGCCATATAATTGCTGAAATTTCTTTCAAAAACTTGACTCTGATGGCTTAGTTTATGAAATAGGGGCCAAGTCATATTTTTGCTCCATGTTTTATTATATCAATTGAGTCCTTCACAATATTTACTTAATAAGGTGTTAATTCAAATTTAAAAATCACCTGATTGCCGAAGATAACGTATAAATCACGAATGGGTTATTTAATTCAAGACCAATCGTGCCCACGAAAGTTAATATGTGAGCCAAAGCTCAAGTTTATAAAGGTAAAGTATCTGCAAAATAATGTACATTATAGAAAGAAAGACACTTTTTTCAAACTTGGCCAATTGAGCCACAAGTTGGCCACTGTTGGCCACAAGCAAACAGCTTGCATCTAAGCAAACCGACCAGATGTGATTTTTATTTCTCAATTTATGTGTCAATAAAGCCTTTTATTTCACTTTATTTAAAATCTATATAGTTGTTTTGATAAACTCAACTGATTATATTAAAATATTTTTATTGCCATAAAATAGATAAGTAGCTTTTACAGCGTTACTTTATTATGGCAAGTTAAATCGTCGTCATTTGTTTATGTTAAACTCTATAACTTTGTTTTTGTTTTTATGGCTTAGAACTCAGCCTTATTTTTATATGCTAAACAATTAATTGTGCCATTTTAAGTTCTTTATTCCGTTGCCATAACAACTTTTATGGCGTTAACATACCATAAAAAGGATTTAAAGAACACTCAATTTACTCTCTCGCTCTTATTGATATTCCTAACATTAACTCTTTAAATAACTACAAATCGTGCCTAGCTTGCATAAAATTTTTATAAACTTTGATGCAGTTGGTTTGAAAGTATGTCTTTTTATGACTTCACGTTTCTAACATATAATGATTTTTAATTAAATCTTTTTTTTTATGTTAAAAATTTGCAGATTTATATTGGTTTAGTTAAGGTTAATTAATGCCTTGTTTATATTAGTTTAGCCATAAAATTAATGTTTTATAGTTAACTTGCAAAGCAACTTAAAAAACATATGGATATCGGTTTTACTTCTGTCACTGACTCCAGAAAATGCTCAATTTTCATATGTTTTCTAATCAAAAATCTTCATGTTTGCAAACTCCTAAAACTTTTATAATTTTATAAATTAAATAAAAATTTTTGGAATTTGTTTTAATTGGCTATTTTTTTGAAGTGAAAACTTCTTTAGGCGCGTTGAGCATTTTTTCGTAGAGAGCAAAACTATAGATTCGCCATATCATCACGCTGTTAGCAATATCATCACGCTGTTAGCGTAACAGAAATTATTGCTGTACAGCATGCCTTTTTAGGGATTGCCATAACATCGACCAAGCCGAAGATAGAAGCAATTACTGAACAGATTACCAGGCCTATTACTGAAGCGATTACCGACCAATTGCCGATTACCGAGGCGATTTCCAACCGATTACCAATTTCCTAGCCAATTACCGATTACCGAAGTGATTACCAACCCATTACCGATTACCAAAGCGCTTACCAACCGATTACCAATCACTGAAGCGATAACTAACCGATTACAGAAGCAATTACCAACCTATTATCAAACCCATTACTGATTGCCGAAGCAATTACCAACCTATTACCGAACCAATTACTGATGCTATTACCAACCGAATACCGAACCAATTACCGATTACAGAAGCTATTACTAACCCAATACCGATTACCGAAGCGATTACCAATCGATAACCGAACCAGTTACCGATTACCGAACCAATTACTGATTACCGAACCAATTACTGATTACTGAAGCGATTACCAACCGATTACCGAACCAATTACCAGTTACCGAAGCGATTACCAACTTTTACCAGCGATTATCAAGCGATTACTGAAGCGATTACCAATCGATTACCGAAGCGATTACGAACCAATTACCAAAGCGATTACTAACCTATTACTGATTAGTGAAACGATTACCAACCAATTACAGAAACCATTACCAACCGATTACCGAAGTGATTACCAACCGACTACCAAGCCAATTACCTGTTACCCTATCAAAGTAATTGTGTTACAAACATGTTATATATAATCACTAAAAAATAGCCATTTATACATTCAATAACTCATAAATTGATAAAAAGAGTTAAAAAAGTAAATGTGCCGAATCTAGCTAATTCGGAAATTCAAAACAGCTATGTTATTTCATAGCTTTATGTTTTCACTTCGTTCGGCAGTCCCCCCCTGCCTACTTCATTATTTAAGTAATGCTACATTAATTTTAGAAAGCCTAAAACCAAATATTAAGTCCCTCTTTCGATAGTATCGTAAGAGAAGAAGTACAATTTTTTTGTTCAATATATTTGGAGATGAATTTGTTGTTGTTGTTCATTTTTATGTTGGTTATAAATAAATCTAATTCACGTGATCACACGATCTTTTTATCAGCCTTTTTCTTATCATTTGATCACTAAATGTCTAGATTAGAATATTGATCTGTCGATGATAACTCCTGATCAACTTGATCACTCGATCTTTTTATCACCACCTTTTCCATCTATAATTTTAACACAATTTTTATACATGAAACAATAACAAAGGCAAGAGCATTTTAATGCGGCTGCTCAATATCAAATTATGAAACAACAACAATTCGAAAAACTGAAATTCGAACATCTGACTTTGACATCTAGATCACTTGTTCTCCAATATGAGCCTACATTGGTATTCTAACATATATTTCATTTGCTCCGTCGATCACGCGATTTCACGATCATGCCTCTTCTCTCGGTTGGTTAAATTCTGTCACTTAATCGATCACTCGATGTCTCGAACACATGGTCGCTTGATCTCTCGAATCGCTAACTCGATCCATGATATAAGATACTAAAGTAGCCCTGACTGTTCTTTAGACGATCATAACTTGTCAAAAATAGTATAAAGTAGAGAACGAAAGTAAAATATACATGCAAATGACAAGTTATGATCGCCGCTTGTAATAAAATACTCAGATGTCAGCGCTACCTTGCTTCTTTATCATGACTCGATCCATCGATCATCCGATGTCTAAATTACTTTATCAAATGATCAATAAAAGTAACATCAAACCTTCGATAATTCGATATCTCAAATATTCGGTCCTTTGACCACTCACTGAATAAATTCTATATTTTGAAGAGAAACATTATAGAGCAGCGCAGTGATGTCTTATTATAGGTTAACTTCATTTTCGTAAGAATTTTATATAGCTCATTTGCATTTGTTGATGCTTCGATTCAACTTCCAGATTGCGACAATGCAAACATGTGAAAAGATAGTGTTTAACTGTCTGCCTCATGCTACATCTTAAATATTTTTATTGTTGTAAATTAAATCAAAGTGCTTATTTTTCATCAGAGCAACAAGATATTATAATATCAGACATATTCTGATTTATAATAAAGTAGTTCAACGACATACAAAATATGGAGATAAAAGGAAATATTTATGTACATATGTAAGGTGTGTGCATATAAGTATAACTTTCTCTTAATTCTGTGTTGTCAAAGTGAAGGCATGACTAATAGTTAGATACTGCTGCAGATAAGTCTAGAATATATGCCAGAAAAATATTTTTTTGAGTGATATTTTTCTTTTTTCAGTCTGGACAGGTAGTTGGCGTAAGAAGATAATAGATATATTTTAAAAAAATATTTATGAGATGCAATTTAAGTCACATTTCTTTCTATTTATAGCGAACTTCAAGAACGTTTGCAAGTCTTGTGTTAGATTGCAGAAAATGTTAAACCGGTTACTATATTGTTAAGTCAAAAAAACACCTAAAAAAAACTTAAAGCAAATTAACAATGTTAATTTAATAAATGGCTTCGGCAATTTGGTGCCTTCCAAGTTTATAGATTAAGCAACCAAGTTTTATTTGTTGATCTATCGAATTTTATTTAAATTAAAAGTCGATATTTTGTACAATTTAACAAATATTCGTTCTATCCAAGTATATCCAATAATTTTAAAGAAGTTTAAGTAATGATTAAATCAAATTTTATGCATAGCCTTTGTGTACTTTAACAAGATTTTTTTCTCAATTTTACAAACTTCAAATTCAAGAACTCACAACAATTTATTTTTAAAGAAATTATTGAAATTTTAATTTTTTAGCTTGCACAAATACTTTTGTCATTGCACACTAGTTTTACCACTCAGTACATTTTTCTTTCACAAAAGCCAACTTGTGTGTTTTTACTATGGTTTTTTCTCTCGGTGAAGCAAAACATTTTTTAAAAATATTCATTATTGCTTAATTGTTAAAGCTTAGAGACCGGTTTTTATGTAAATGGTTGAAGTACAAAGATATTATTAGTCATGGTTAAGAACAATAAATAATCTATTCATTTTAGAACACAAGTTATAAAATTTGCATATTATTATAACAAAAGACCACAAGTACAAAAAAAAAACATGACAGGGAATAGTTAAGTCTTTAAAAACAACTATGTTAGATAAATTTATTCGAACAGTAAAGGGCATACAAAAGTGTTGTAAAAATTAAACAAAAGAAAAAAAAGTAGGCAGTGGGGGGCCTGCCAACCGAAGTGAAAACTTAAAGCTATGAAATAACAAAGCTGTTATGAATTTCCGAAGTAGCTAGAGTAATTGAATTAACAAACTGCTATTTTTTAACACTTTTTATCAATTTATGCATTATTGAATATATAAAATTTGTAACACAATTACTTTGGTTGGGTAATCAATAATTGGCTCGGTAATCTATTGGTATTCGCTTCTGTAAACGGTAATGGGTTGGTAATCGCTTCGGTAATCGGTAAGGGGGTAGTAATAGGTAATTGGGTGGGTAATCGGTTGGTAATCACTTCGGTAATCGGTAATTGGTTCGCTAATCAGTTGATAATTGCTTCTGTAATCGGTAATTGGCTCGGTAATCGGTTTGCAACTGCTCCGGTAATTGGTATGTAATTGCTCCGGTAATCGACAATCGGTTGGTAATCGCTTCCGTTATAGCAAATCGGTTGGTAATCGCTTCGGTAATCGGTAATGGGTTGGTAATTGTTTCGGTAATTGGTTACCGGTTGATAATGGCTTCGGTAAGTAATCGGTTGTTTATCGCTTTGGTAATCGGTTCGTAATCGCTTCGATAATTGGTTCGATGATCGGTAGGTAATCGCCACGGTAATCGCTTCGGTTATTGGTAATTGGTTAGTAATCGCAATCGGTAATTGGTTCGGCAATCGGTTAGTAATTGCCTCGGTAGTAAAAAAAAAACTCACTAAACATGTTTTCCTTAGCATAACCGCGGAATAAGCAATGCTCTACAATGCAGTAGAAATGAGCAGCTAAAAGCGTGATGATATCGCTAACAGCGTGATGATATCATGAATCTATAGTGTTACTCCAAAAAGTTCCACCAAAAGTACTCAACGCGCCTAAGGAAGTTTTCGCTTAAAAAATTAACTATTTCAAAGAAGTCATTAAATTAAAAGTATCTTAATAACTGATTTGAATTTCGGTAATCGGTAATGGGTTAGTAAGCACTTCGGTAATCGCTTCGGTAATCGGTTGGTAATCACTTCGATAATCGATAATTGGTTGGAAATCGCTTCGGTAATTGTTAATCGGTTGGTAATCGCTTCGGCAATTGGCAATCGGTTGGTAATCGCTTCGGTAATCGCTAATTGGTTGGTAGTCGCTTCGGTAATCATAAATTGGTTGGTAATCTCTTCGGTAATCGGTAATTGGTTCGATAATCGTTTGGTAATCACTTCGGTAATCGGTTACTGGTTTGGTTATCGGTTGGTAATCGCTTCGGTTATCGGTATTTGGTTCGGTAATTGGTTGATAATTGCTTCTGTAATCGGCAATCGATTGTTAATCGCTTCCGTTATTGCTAATGGGTTGGTAATAGCTTCGGTAATCGGTTAGTGGTTGATAATCGCTTCGGTAAGTAATCGGTTGCTTAATGCTTCGGTAATCGGTTGATAATCACTTCGGTAATTGGTTGGTAATCGCTTCGGTAATTGGTAATCAGTAAGTAATTGCTTCGGCAATTGGCAATCGGCTAGTAATCGCTTCGGTAATTGGTTGGTAATCGCTTCGGTAATCATTAATTGGTTGGTAATCTCTTTAGTAATTGGTAATTGGTTCGATAATCGTTTGGTCATCACTTCGGTAATCGCTTATTGGTTTGGTTATCGGTTGGTAATCGCTTTGGTAATCGGTAATTGGTTCCGCAATCAGTTGGTAATAGTCTCAGTAGTAAAAAAAGCTCACCAAACATCTCTACCAAAAAGTGCTCAATGCGCCTAAAGAAGTTTTCACTTCAAAAATTAACTATAACAAATAATGGTTCCAAAGAAGTCATTTATTTAAAAGTAATTAAATAATTTGAATTGTTAAATAAATTTAATCGATTTCATACAGTAAATAACCCTTTGATCGACTTAGTATTATTATTGGTCTCCAAACTTAGCCCAATATATCTTCACATATCATTTTGTGATAAAAATATGACAGTGGGTTTAATTTGTTTGTTAAAAAACTTTTTTTTCGGGTTGATTCAAGTGCTCACAAGTTCATGGAAATTATTATTTTAACAGTTGAGGAACTCTTGGTGTAGAATTCTCAAAAAAAAATTTATTCTGGAGTCATACTGCCTTAAGGATATATTTTGTTGGTTTTTGAACATGTTTGAAAAAATTTTTGAACTAAATTTATTGTTGTCAAGTCAATTATTGACAGTTTTTGTGCAAGTTTCAACGCCTTAATTGTTAGTTGTAAGAAATAAATAAATACTATTATAATACTTTTTTAAATGATATTGCTAATTAATACATCAAATAACAGTATTTATGCGAATAAATTGCTGCGCCTTAGTATACAAAATATATATGTAAAACAAAATATTTGCCCACTTCTTAAAGCAAACTTTATGTAAATTATACACTGAACCAAAAAATGACCAAAAACCACCGTAAAATAACGTTATTGTTATGAATATTATCGACATTATATGCATTAATGGGCGCATTCAGCGTAGTCAACAGTTGGCAACAGTTGTGTTAAAATTCGCTGAATGGTGCCATTATTTGAGCGCTCACTAAAACTGATCAGGTAGCGGACGCCATTTAATCGAGCGAAAAATTCTATGCTACCTGAACTCAACTGTTGAGTGCTTTAACCTTTAACTGGTAGACCTCAAAAAATGTAGTAACAAGTTCATGTTCTTTTCTAAGAACGCCTTGAATAACAACACGACTGATCAATGCGAAAACATGCACACACCTGAAAGCTTTAAATGTACTGAGCGTTAAAAAATGAATGGTGAAATAATGAAATAAATATAATCTTTTCTTTTTTTAATGAAAGTTAGGGTTAAACTTTGACTCTAAATTCTAAACTTTGACAACTTTTCTGACGCTTAGAGTAACAACACATTCAGAGAAAAACATCGCTCACTGAAGTATCGCTACCATAATAATTCACAAGAGTTGACTACGCTGAATGCGCCCAATGTCAATTTTACGTTAATTTACATCAAATTGATATGAATTTTATCAAAATGATTTGCATTCATATCAATTTAAGGTTTTTTAACATTAAATTGATTTGAATATTATCAAATTGATATGAATATTAACAAAATAATATGCATTAATATCATTTTCACGTTTTCTCACATCAAATTGATATGAATATTATCAATATGATATGCATGAACATCGATTTTACGTTTTTCATATCAAATTGATGTGAATATTATTAAACTGATATGAATATTATCAACAATATATGCATTAATAGCAATTTAAAGTTTTTCATATCAAATTGATGAGAATATTATCAACATTATATGCATTTATATCAATTTTAAGTTGTTTGACTCACATTGATATGAATATTATCAAAATGATGCACATAAATATCAGTTTTACGTTTTTTCATATTAAATTAATATGCATTTTGTCAAAATGATAAGCATTCACATCAATACTTCTTTTTTTCAGCACAATTGATATGTATTGGATCAGTATTTAAATCAAATTAACGAAGATATTTAATCATTCCGAGACTTACCTTAAAAATCTGCATAAGTTTTCTCCAGCTTAAAGAACTGAAGAAGCTCATGGAGAATAACTGGATCTTCAAGCTGTACCTCTGCCACGCTCAGATTCTTCTACAAGTTGTTGGTGCTTCTTATTTTCGATTTGAACACTTTTTTATTAAATTTTTTTTGCTTTTTTATTTATTTTTTTTTTATTACTTTTTGTAAATTTTCTTTTTATTTTTCACTTATTTTTTATAAATTTGCAATATGTTTTGTATAATTTTTCCATTATGCTTTATAAAAATGTTGTTTGAATATAAAAATTTTGCTGAGAAAAATTAACAATTGACGTGAATGCATGTCATTTTAACAAAATGTATATCAATTTAATATTAAAAAATGTAAGATTAATATTAATGCGTATGTATGACATATGTATTCATATGTATGACATCATGACATCGCATTGTCAAACAACGTAAAATGATATGATTGCTTTCAAAATGCTAAATAATCATATCAATCGAAAATGTTCATGTAAATGTGTGGTGAAAAATTTAAAAACAACAATGATTCATATCAAATGAGCGTACATTTTATTGATATTTTAGACATTCATTTTAACGTTGTGAATTGATGTGACTGTGAATTGTCATTTAAAATTAATATTTTTCATATCAATTTGACTTGAAAACTTTAAATTTAACATGAAATACTGTTATAATAACATTTTTGCCATCAAATTGATAGTTTCTGGTATTACATGAAATAAATAGCTGCTTATCATTTGTCTTACATGGCATATTTTTTTCGGTGTAACAACTTAGACTGAGGTTGACACTATTTATTAGAGTAAAGTTGAGTTTTGACATTAATAAATGTATTTAACTTTTAAATAAAGCTTAAAGCTAATTAACTTTGAATATCGCTGTTTTTTTTCAACAAACAAGCTTTTAAATAATTTTGATTTATGAAAACATTTTGCAATAAATATTGAATTGTTTTTCCCCTAGCAAACAATTAATAAAGATGCTAAATTTTCGTTACAAGATTGCGGCATTAATTTTAACTAACTAAGCTTTAAATAAACGGCTGGGCGTTAAAAATCATTTATATTAAATTACATATTAACTAGTTTTTGCTTTAAGCCAGAAATTAGTTTCAGCTAAAATGCAAGTAATAAATGTTAAATATTTGCATGAAGATGAGGCACGAAGATTGTTAGCTTGTTTTTCTTTTTTTTTTTTAAGCACTTACAATTTTATGATTAATTAAATGTTTTAGCGTAACAGTAATTTATAATAATTGTTTTGATTTTCTTATGATTTTCTTTATAATTTTGTCATGGCAAATTTTAAGGCACGTTGTCTACAAGCACGGAGCGTTGTGTAAAGCTAGATTAATAAATGAATTTTTTATATTTTTTTTATTTTTTCTAAAACACGTGCTTGAAATGACAATTTCGCTATTTTATAAACAGTTGAAACGCCGCTTATAGGTTTATTGCACTTTATAAATTAAGTGATTAATTATTTGCAACAAATTGAATAACTAACGGCTGCCGGAAATCTTCAGTTAACTCGTGATATTTATGAGTTAAAGCGAAGCGACAGATTCTTATTAAAATTGTTTAGAAATAGAAAATGTGCTTGAAGTAAAATTGAAAGCCAGTTAAATTTCAAAATCTTCCTAAGATGAAGATTTGAAGGTTTTGTAAAATTGTACTTACTTTTTGTAGAACTATTAAGTTTTTGAACAATTCTATCATAATTTACGAAATTATTTTTTAAGTGAAACTTCTTTAGCGGCGCAAAGTGTCGCGAAATGCTCCATGGGTGATCGAAATACTGTAACTTTTGAACGATTGGAAATCGATCTAGCTACAAAAATGTAAAATATAAGTTCAATTGAAAAGAGGGGAGCTTAGTGGCGTTGCCCCAAACTCAACTAAAAAATAAGTTTGTGCTTCCTAGGTAACAAAACCTGTATTTTATAAATATATTTTCAAAATTCTATTTTTTTTGAAGCGAAGCTTTTTACTCCTCGTTCTGTGATTTGCTTGGAGTGAAATCTGAAAAATTTTCGACAGATTTTTTCTAGGAAATTTGAAGATTTCTTTGTTGCTAGCTAGTGCTTATTACAACAAGAAAATTTAATACTTTAATATTAAATACTAAAAATATTTGTTGGCCTGCCCGTTGGGATCGAACCCACATCCTCGTACACGAGAGTCCAATGCACTATCCACTAGGCCACAAAGACTTGTTAGAAAGAGTTGTTAATTCAATCCTAATTATAACAGAAGCTATGCTGCAGTAGATCGTCACCATCTATCAATAGATAGAGGATTGTGTATTTGCTATGCTATAACTATCAAAAATTTGCTTTTATTTGCCACAAGGTGTCTCCAGCATCGGTTTGTTTGTATTGCGAATGCGTTTGTGGTGCTGTTGGCATAGAGTGTAAATTATTATCTAGAGATTGCATCAACTCTGCTAAATCTCTGGCATGTGTTAACATAGGTTAACAGAGTGTTTTTTCTTCATGTTTTTAAGTGAAATAACTCTGAAATAATAATTTACACTCTATGACAAGTGCGTTTTAAAGTGTCAAAAAAATAGATATCAATAAATATGGAATCAACAAACGCATGCATGAGTCAATGCAGCCAAGTTCACAACCATGTGTGGAGAGTTAAAATGGAGAGTCGCTGGCATTATATGCCCGTATATGTAATTGGCGTGGAAATTTGACATTCAACAATAAAAAAATAAGCAGTCAATATGTTTTCTGTATATATGTAATTTATTTTATGTTATTTTCAATTTTTGAATTTAAAAGTTAATGTATTAAAAAGAAAAAATTATTAAGCTATCAAATCTATGTAACTGTGAAAAAGCTTCGCTTCTCTCGTGTGTCCAACGACGCACCTGTGTTTTTGTTGAAAATCTATGTCACTCTGAACACAGAAAAAAAGCTTGACAAAAAAGCTAAAGGGGGGGCTTTGCTGGGTTGCGCCATTCTCACCGAACAAAGAATTCCGTTGATTGCGCGATTGAAATTATAAAACTTTTTCACGGATGGGAATATTTAATTTCTTTTTTTTTTTTTGTTTTGTAGAAAATCGATGTGCTTAAGAAAACAGCAAAAAATATGTTCAGAAAATTGTAGGTGCCTTGGTAGGGTTGCCTGTAACTTTTTAAAAAAATTTCAAAACTCATAGAATTCTCTTATTGCTTAATTGTTTGAAATGATATCATTTCTGACAGAATAAGAAAATTAAAATGCATTTAAATTTTTCTAATTTCTTAATCCGTTATTGCTCAAAGCACCTTTAAAAAGACACCATTCAAATATAAAGTAAAATTAGATGATTTAATTTAATAAACAACAATGTAAAATTTTATTTGAAACATAAACCAAATTTTTCTTTTTCTTCGCTATTTCATTCTAGGTTAAACCCAGAAGCTACTAAAACTTGTATATATCATAAAATAGAAATCAATAATTCATACATTAGTTTAATGTTCTATTTTCCTCTATAACCAAATCAATTACAACAATTACTAGAATTTGATATATATCTACTTTTTAATCAAGTCTTCTATTATACGGAATATACCGCCATAATCTCCAGAATATAGCATTTTCTCAATACTTATAAACGATATTATTAACGGATCTGACGAAATCATCAAAATTGTAATGAGATCCATGTTCTGGTTTTCTCTGCTATTTTTTCTGGTATTAGATAATCTAAAATTTTTATATTCAATATTTTTTGCCTCCTGAGCCTCTTCAGATAACTCGCCCATAGCGAAGAAGTGATGGTTTATGATTCTCTCTCCATGACATAAGACTTTATGTATGGTTGCAGTAAGATATCTCCATTCGCCATGCAAAGAGTTATACAAATTAAGAGTATCTCGTGCAAATTTTTCAAATTTGTCACCATCGATTAGGTGTCGGGAGTTTATAGCATTCAAAATTTTCCTAAAGCGACTAAGTAGGTCTCCATCAAGTTTTGTAATGTTTTTTGTTGTTTCCACATCTTGAAAAAAACACTGAGCATTGTTGGCGTCATTGCTGTTTCACAAGCCTTGTTTCGAAAAATCCACTCGTAGTCCTATTGCATCCCTGAATTCGTTTTGAATTTTTTGTTTTACTGGATTCATCCTTTATTCAAAAATCAAGGGTGGAATTCTTAAAATTCTTAAACTTTATGTCGTAAGCTATGTGCAGACAATGTTCCATGAACCTAATTCTCGCATGAAGAGGTGAAAGTCCATGTTTATACATAGCCAGAATATCATCAGGAGACTCATACATAGCCTCAATTGTTCTATTGCCTTGGCTGAATTGGGCTTGTGTCGCATACCATAATGTGGTATTGTCATATTTAGAAAGTACAAAAAAAAAAAAAAGAAATAGTGCATAAAACTCTAAGTTATACTATTTTGTTTAATGCATAAGTAATTTATGAAAACATAATTCATATCAGGAAACATCGTCATTTCTTCTTTAAGTGACAAGTTTTTTCAACGTTCGTCAGAATATCATATATGAATGTAAAAAAGATATTCCAAGGATTCATTTTATGCATGTCATTCACGAATATTTTGGAATCTTTACTATTTATCCTTACCTAAACCTCAAAAATCGTGAAAAATTAGGATTAACTGACCATAGCTATTGTGGTCAAACAGTAAACGATTTGAAAGTTTTTGTGATTTTTGTAATTAGAGATTACAATACCCATGTTCAAGGAAAAAACAGCAATCAAATATCTTTAATCGTTTATTTACAGGACCATTTAAAATTTGAAAAAAAATTCTGAATGTGAAAAATTTGCGCAAAGAAAAAAAAAGTTCAAACTTTCGACCCATATATCTAAAGAAGTGTTATAGATACAAAAAAAAAACAACCACGAATTTGAAAATTTCATTCGATTTTGCCTTAGAATAAAAAAAAAAGTTTAAAATTTTCAATTTTGTATTTTATAGTTTCAAGCGCTCAAACGGCAAATGGCGACACTGTGCGGCGTATATAGTAAATTAAAATGGGGTATAGAACCAATGAAACGACTCGCCGTACTTAAATAATTCGCCGCACTTGCCAGTCTGCCAGTTAGTCCCCTTTTACATTGATCAAGACTTGAAGTCAAGTTTTTTTGACGTTCTCTTTTGAACTTGACGAAAGCTTTCAGATTGATCAAGACTTGAATTCAATTTCTTGTCTTCTTTCCTTGTTTTCTTAAAAAATAAAGCGAGATAGATAGCAAGCAAACTGAAGCAAACTGAATTTTAATAAATTTGCCTTAGCTCCTTGTTCCACTTAAACGACATTTAAAAAAAAATGTATTATTACAAAATATATTATTATTAAAAATATCTACCAAAACCTCATTAAATAACTCACACACAAATTTTACTGCAACTGAAGTCTTACAAACTCACATTGATATGCGAAAAAATAAAATAAAAAGTACTGTCAATAAAGCGAAAATAACAAAAGGAACACGAAAAAATTGCCGGTACAGCTTCCAGTTTTTTTTCCCCTTCCGTCGCTTCCGATGTGCGGCGAATTGCCTGCAAACTCTGAAACTTGACTTCAAGTCTTGATCAATGCAAAAAGGGTCTTATACAAGGTTTATTAATACAGGTTAAGTCACTTGAGAGAAGCTCGGTCGAACTGTCAGAATGGATAAAAGGAAATCAAGAAAAAAAAACCTGAATCTGTACAATCCGTATAGGAACAAACAAACTTGTTTTTAAAAACAACTAATTAAAGAACTAATTTAAAATAAACTAGTATATGAAGTACTTTGAATTATATTAAGGCGGCAACTACTCTGACTTGGACATGTTTTAATTGCAAATTGTTTACAAGTTTTTAAATATTTAACCATGTTATTTCATCAAATATTATTAACTTTAGGCTTCACTAACATTTTGTTTCAAAAAGACGTATTTTTTTATTTACGACATTGTGCTGCAAGACAGGCGTGGTAAACACACTTTAAAACTAATAAACTGCCTCTAAACTCTGTGAAACTATTAAAAATTTTTTATTATTTAAGATATTCAAATTACAAACTGGTACTGTTTAGCAAACATTGCACAATTTGGACTCTGTACGGAAATTGATGCATTGCACAATTTTCCATTAAAAAACTCTGATCACTTTTAACTTTGTTTACATTTTGCTTTCAGATTTTATATTTCAGAACTTATTTGTGTCGACCAGGCATGATTTTTTTGGCATGATTTATGTATTTTTCAAAACAGTCAAATAAATGATCTCTTTGATGTAAGAAATTTAAAATTTTTATGCTTTTAAATTCATCTTCAGTAAGTGGAATATTAAATAGTTTTGAATTGGTTATTTTAAAGCAATTACAAAAATAATTTAAATGTAACTAATTTAACAAGTACTTGAAAATATATGCAGACGAAAGTCAATTGACTTATTTAGCGGACATCACCATACAAAATAAGTTAGTTCGTTCTATGGAAAAAAGTCAGAATTTCAACTAGTTGTGGTTGACAAAAAACTACTTTATCAACTACTTTTAAATTAGTTGATTTTCCTACAGGGATATTTAGCTAACAGCTACTTTGACAGTTCGAGCAAAGGCAGAAAAAGAGTGCTTTTCTCTCAAGTGACTTAACCTATATTAATAAACATTGGTCTTATATTTTGTGTGTGCAAATAAATTTTTCCATTGCTTTAAAGCTTTCAGTTAGCATGCAGTCACCAAGCAAGCGGGGTCACATTGCACAGTGTTACGAGGCGGCCGAAAATACTTTTTCTTCCTTAAAACTTTTTTAAAATTAAAATGCTTCTTGATTGAAAATGCTTTAACTAAAATGACAATAAATTTTTTGAAGTGATACTTCATAGGTGACGATATGACGACTTTTAATGAAGATAAAATTTCCAAAAACACGTACACATGTTTATAAACATATTACAAAAAGTTTAGGCAATTCACAAAGTGTTGTTAATTTTAGTTGCAAAGTCAAGGAAGGATATATTGCGTTGCTTCGCAGTTCATTTCCTTTCACTTAATCAAGCTACTTGCCTTGCTAGCGAGCTTAAAGATACTCGTATACTGCCACATTTCAATCGGAACTAAACTGGTAAGCCAGAGAGCAAAATCAGCTAATATTGCTTTATTTTATCACTCACTCGCAAGCAACACATGTTTTATTCGTGTGTCCTCCGCATAATTATAAAATATGCTAACGTTGCTGCGCAGAAAGTTGAAGTGGAGGAGAACATCCCTTCAATGCCGCACATTGTTGGGAAACAACGTCATCGAAGCAACCATCCAGCAAAAGGACCTTCAGAACTCTGGAAGACGTCATTAATAATACTACTCCATTATTACACCTCTTGAAGTTCGTTTAACTGAAGAAAAGACTCAATCTTTCGCATTATCTAAATAACACCCGGCAGTTTTTGTGCTTTTTGTATAGGGACCCCAAGAAGGGTGGCAGATAGTAGATTTAGAAGAAATGATGAAGTGCAAAAAATAATTGGACCAGCTCATATATTTGACCCATCTCGGGTTCAATTTGAAAGAGATATAAACTATGGTCAACAGTGTTGCGTTTTTTTATGGCGACCTCTAAAAAGGTGGAAGATAGTGGTTAGGTTTGTTAAATTTTGAAGAGTAAGTATAATAGGACTCACTCAAATATTTGACCACTTTAGAGATCAATTCGGGAAAAAGTGTTTTTTATTCCCGTGTCTGCTCTTTTCGAAATATAATGAAATGATTGTAGTATGAATGGTTTAATAGTACACCGAGAAAAAGCTTATCTTAAATTGAAAAAAAAACTAGTATAATTTATAAGATGGCTTTGGCAGTTTTCAGCCACCCAAGTAATTTATCAAAATGCCTAAGTTTGACATGTTGACTTGCCAATTTTTATTGGGTGATAAATTAACCAAGAATTTGGTAATTTTGTATACACTACTTAAAAAAAGACAATTAATTTCAAAAATATAACTTTTTTCGAGTTATGGTTTTTTTTATCTTTCTTTTCTTCTCGTTCTGTGTTTTGCTTGACTGAAATCGGCAACTACACAAAATTTTTCTTTTATCGACACCGTCTCTTTCTTAGAAATTACTGACTTCTCGGTTTTCTTGATGATTGACGTATATTATAACTTACTTACTTACTTAGGTGGCCGTGACAACCCGTGTCCGGATTTCGACCGACCTCATCAGCTCTCGCCAGGCGCCTCTGCTTTGCGCGCGCCTTCTCCAATCGGATACACCAAGTGCGGTTAGGGCTTCCTCAGCCTGGTCCATCCATCGGAGGCATGGTCTCCCTCGTCGTCGTTGACCAGCGACCCTCG
Source organism: Coremacera marginata (assembly GCA_914767935.1). Lineage (NCBI taxonomy): Eukaryota > Metazoa > Arthropoda > Insecta > Diptera > Sciomyzidae > Coremacera > Coremacera marginata. The sequence continues at coordinate 148,071,862 of OU612047.1, forward strand.
CCTCGAGCACCTTTTTCGCTGGAGCTTCGTCGTCCATACGATGGACATGACCCAGCCAGCGTAGTCGCTGCACAGTTATACGCCGAACTACGTCAATGTCTCCGTAGAGCTCATACAGCTCGTGGTTCATTCGGATGCGATAGTCATCGCCGACTCGAACAGGACCGAAGATTTTGCGAAGAACTTTTCTCTCGAACACCCCCAGAGCGGCTGCGTCAGTTTGCGAAACAACCCATGCCTCAGCGCCATAAAGCAGCACAGGTAGAACGAGCGTCTTGTAGAGTGTTAGTTTTGTCGATCGAGAGAGGACTCTGGAACTTAGTTGCATAGTGAGCCCGTAGTAGCACTTATCAGCAATTATTGTTCTTCGCTTTATCTCCAGGCTGATTTCGTTGTTAGTATTAATGGCGGTGCCAAGGTATACAAACTCCTTGACTACTTCAAAGTTATAGCTGCCGGATGAAACGTGGGAGTCTAAAAGCCGCACTCCCTTGTTTGTAGACAGCATATACTTTGTTTTACCCTCATTTATCGTCAAAGCCACTTTGGCTGATTTCTTTTCGATAGCGGCGAAAGCAGCGGTAACATCTCTCTTGGTTCTGCCAACAATATCAATATCATCAGCGTACGCAAGGAGCTAGACACCTTTATAGAAAATGGTGCCATTACGATGCACACCGGCCTTTCGTACGATCCCCTCCATGATGATGTTGAAAAGATCGCAAGACAGTAGATCGCCTTGCCTGAAACCTCTTTCGGTATTGAAGGTTTCGGAGAGGTCATTTCCTACCTTGACGGAGCTGCGTGTGTTGCTCAACGTCATTCTGCAAAGTCTAATCAACTTTGCAGGTATACCGAACTCAGACATTGTTGCGTATAGGCAATCCCTTCTCGGGCTATCGAACGCAGCTTTAAAATCGACAAAGAGATGGTGTGTGTCAATTTGATTTTCGTGGGTTTTCCCCAGGATTTGTCGTAGCGTGAAAATCTGGTCTATGGTGGACTTACCAGGTCGAAAGCCACACTGATAAGGTCCAATCAGTGTTTTTGTAATCGGCTTTAATCTTTCACACAGTACGCTTGAGAGAACCTTATATGCGATGGAAATAAGACTGATACCTCTATAACTAGCGCAGATTGTAGGGTCTCCTTTCTTAAGTATAGGGCAAAGTACACTGAGGTTCCAATCGTCGGGCATGCTTTCTGCTAGCCATATTTTGCTGATGAGCTGATGCATGCGCCTTATCAATTCATCGCCGCCGGTTTTAAATAATTCAGCTGACAGGCCGTCAGCACCCGCTGCTTTATTGTTTTTGAGTCGTTGGATAGCAACTCGAACCTCTTCATGGCTAGGTGGTGATACTTCCACTCCGTCATCGTCGATTGGTGGCACTGCACTGCGCTCTCGATGGGCGGCATTGGTGTATATTATAACGTATATTATAACAATAACATCAAATTAAATTAAATATCAAATACAAAAATTTTACCTTCGCATGCCGTTTAGATTCGAACCCACACCAACCGATACCACTGCGTATGAAGTAACTACACTACGCGTTGAGCCAAACTCCTTCGATACGCTGAGTGATTTATTCAATATTAATTACAACTGAAGCTATGCTGCAGCTATCAACAGAATACTGCGACATAATGCATCTGTTAATACAGCTTCTGTTAACATATGTGAATCAAATTTTTTTTTTGGCAGGGTATCGAAGTATGTGCTTTCAAAGCAATGTATTTAACAATAAATTGCTTAGGTGAATGAGCATAAGTTTATAATTCCCATACAATTTTCTTTACCCAAGCCGACTTAGGTGATTTACCTATTGTTTTTTTTTCCTATTTACCTATTGTTACCTATTGATTTAACTATTGTTTTTTTTTCTCGGTATATAATGAGTTTTAAAATTGAAAAAAAAAACTATTTCATAGATTAAAGTTTTTGATAGACTTAAGTTTCCACTGTGGTTGGCAGTCCCACCACTTCATATCTTTTTTATTTTTTTTTTATTGTATTGCTTTTCTTTTTATGTACAGCAGTGGCTTATGTTTATTTATAATTATTTTTTTTTCCTCTCATCACAGTTCATTCAGAAAACCCAAAAAAAAAGCATTAAAAAAAAACATGCATTGTTATTACAAATGTTTAGATATTCCGCAACATTTCTCGTTCTGTTCTCAACTTGGCCATAACTAATATGGCAGTCATTTGTTTTGGCTTATAAATATAAAACGTTTTGTTTTATACACGTATACGTAGTTGTTTGTTAGTTTATTTGTATCGCGTATCTCCTTTTAAAACCTAGATAAAGTTGGAAACTTCAGTTCATTATCTAGACTAAAAGTAAATAAGTCAAGTGAATAAATCAGTTAAAAAAATTTTATTTTTTTCTATGAAATTTGAGAACCATAAAATATAACACAACGCGTTGATTTGGTTAAAATGTCAGGTTTTTGGTGCATTGAAGTGACATTTAAAATTATAAATCTACTGCATACGTTCATGCATATGTTCATACTTTTGTAGTTTAAAGGCCGGATTTCGCTGAGGAAAGAACGACACAAGATCTAAAGTGTCTAATAACGTATTGTTTAATTTATTTAAAATTTTGAATAATTTTTTTTTAATAAATACAGCATTCTTGGAAATTTTTTTAAAACCAAAAAGTTTTTTATGATAAAAAATAAGCACATTCCCACCAAAACAGTTCTCGATAGTTAAATTTACAAATAGTTTTTCGATATCGTAACGATGTCTGCAGTATGTCACACCATATTTTACTTAGTTGTAATTTTTAATAACTTTGTTTGAAACATTATTTGACTTATTTTGATGCACATTGTTTAATTGAAAATTAAACAATTATTTTGTTTAAAAAATATTTATTAAAGTCGCGTGTGATGTGTCGCAGAGCAAGAAGCTTGTATGAATTAAACTGTTTAGATTCTCAGATGACTAATCTGTTTAATTTATTTTTGGGATTTTTTCACCATTATGAATTGTTACTATTTGAGTTCGCACTAAAGCGGACATCAAAATATTTATGGCAGAAAAAAACACACTTAAAAAATATTATTTATAACTGATTTATGTATGTTTGTTTGATTGTGCGAAGCAATTAATTCTAATTGCTTATTTTAATTGATGATAAAATCGAACTGTATAAATCTGGTCGTAATTTGGCTACGTATAAATTGTGTAAAGCAATTATAGCAAACATGCTATAACTTTTCCTAAGGCAATTGTACTATATACAAATTATTGTAACTGTGTTTTTTAAAGTTTACGATTAGGAGCTTAGAATTTGAAACAGTTGAAAGGAACTTTGTTTGCAGTGATCGTTTAAAGTGAACGCTTATGCCGAAGCTTATTTGCGCTTATGCGTACAGCAACTTTTTTGAACTTATTGTGTTCATAGTGCGCGCTTATGGCTTACAGATTAAAGTAGCTTATTGAGCTTATTGATGTTCATAGTGCGCCGTCAGTTCATAGTGGTCAGGTTGCACTTGCACATATACAGCCGTGGACACATAAATAGCACAAAAATACATGTAGGGTGTTTCACATAAATTTAAATAAAATGCATAGAGGAAAACAAGAATTTATTTCATGATATTTGAGTTTAAACATTAAAAACTTAAAATCAGTAGTAACTTTGTAATAACGAACTAAAAATTAGAAAATTAATGAAAAATCTGAAACTGCTTCTTAGCTGAGGTGGACGTATAAATAGCACAATTTGGTTTCTGAAAAAAAGACATAGTGATTTATTTTTATTTTGCAATGAGCTTACGAATATGTTTACTAGTACTTGGTACTATATACCGAATTGTCCAAAATTGCCCGACATCTTCGTCCCATACTCTACACAAGCTTCCTGCCCCTATCCTTCAGAATAGAGTACCAAGCCTTCTCAATTCCACTCCATAACTCATCTTAATTTCGAAAATTATGGTTGCTTATGCTGACCTTCACATCATTCCATAAATTTTCTAAGGGATTGAGGTCTGGGCTTTGAGCCGGCTGATTCAAAATGTTTTTTTTTCCTTTTTGTAGCCAATCAATCACAACCTTTGCTGTGTGTTTTGGATCATTATCGTGCATAAAAGTCCACCTAAAAGGCATGTTCTCAAATGCAAATGGTTCCATCTGGTTATTAAGAATATCTAAATACATATTTTTGTCCATTATTCCTGGTATACGAAAAATTGGTCCAACACCGTGCCAGGAAAAAGCTCCACAAGCCATTAAATTTCCTCCATGCTTTAACGATTTTTTGTTTACTTCGGATTCAACTCTTGGCGTTTGGGGCACCGAACAAAAGTTTTTCCATCTGATCCAACCCTATTAAATTTAGTTTCATCAGTCCAGAGCACGTTCTTCCAAAATTGGTCTTCTTTATGCACATGAGGCGTTGCAAACGCTAAACGATGCATTACATTTTTTTTTTTTTTTTGTTAAGAGCAGTTTTCTTCGACTAATGCGTCTATAAAGATTAGCTTCATGTAGTCTCCTAGATACTAGTTTTCTTGAAACATTAAGGTTATTTTCTTAATTTATTTCCCTCATTATTTGCTCTGCTGACTTGAAAGGATCAGCCTTACTTTTGCGAACTATAAGTCTATCAGTAGAAGCGGTGGCTTTACGCGGTCTAGGATTGCGTGGCTTATTCTCGAAATTATTTGAACCATTTGATGTAACCAGCTTGAGTGCATTATAGACCATTTTTCGCGAAATTTTGAAATATCCGCGATATCAGATGGTTTTTTGCCTTTTCGACTTAGTTCGTGAATTATAGACCTTTTTTCCGGGGTTCAGTGTTTGCCACTACACATTTTATTTAGAATCGGCGAAATTAACTGAATAAAAGTCTAAAATTTTTACAAACACCCGATCTTGTTAACTTTTATTCACCAACTAACATGTGTGCTATTCATATGACCACAGCAGATCGTACATGCCTTTACAGAAAGAGATGGCCTGAGAAAATAAAAGTAAGTAACGGTACACGGAGCCTCAAAAATTTATAACTACAGTGAATGAATGCATTATTAGGTTCAAATGAAACGTTTAAAAAATAAGTTGACATATGTGCTATGTATGTGTCAATGGATGTAGGTTCCACTTGGATTGGTTTTTGAACTACTTAGATCATTTTAACTTTTTTGAGTTTCGTAGACTCCTTTTACAAAACTTTTTTGACAAATAGATTTCGCTTGCACAAATAGATTCCACATTCAATATTTTTGAAACTAGCTGCGTCATTTGAACTATTATGGATTTGGTGACTTCCTTGGACAAAAATATATGGTTCTATGGTCAATAGGTTCCACTTGGATACATTATGGTACTAGTGGGGTAATTATAACTTTTTTAGGTTTTGTGAACTTCTTGAACAAAAATTTCTAATTTTTGATAGATAGGTTCCACTTGAACATATAGGAACCACTTGCACTTTTGGGTTGGGAAATACTAGAAAATCATGTTTTTTCAAGAAGTTTACTAATCCTATTAAAGTTAGGATGCCCCAACTATTTCCAAAAATATTACAGGTAAAACCTATTTGTCAAAAAATTCAATATTTGTATTCAAGGAGTCGACGTTACCCAAAAAAGTTCCAATCACTCAACAAGTTCTAAAAATAGTGTAAATGGAACCTATTTGTCCAAGTGGATCCTATTTTATAAAAAAAATATTGTCCAATAATCCATTAAGCGCCAGAAAATTTAAATTTAAATGTGGAATCCATTTAATTAAGTGGAACCTATTTGTCAAGAAAAATTGTATTCAAAGAGCCATCTACACCCAAAAAATCCAATGACCAAACTAGTTCCAAAAATATTGCAATTGGTACCTATATGTCCAAGTGGTACGTACTTGACAAAAAAAAAATCCCAGATTTGTTCCAAGAAGTCCATTAAACCCAACAAAGTTCCAATGAGCCATGTATATCTATTTGTCGAAAAAATTTTATTCAAGGAGTCCACTAAACCCAAAAAGTCCCAGTGACCTAACAAGTTCCAAAAATACTTCAAGTGGAACCTATTTGCCCAAATGGAAAATATTTGTCAAAAAATCCACAGAACCTAAAAAAGTTCCAATGACCCAACTAGTACCATATATAAATCATGTGGAACCTAGATCTTTGTCCAAAGTCTACAGAAATCGTGCTAGCACGTACGAGCGTACCTTTTTGAATGGTACGCTCATAAAGGCACGCGTGCGAACTATTCCGTACCCTGAAAAAATTTCTCTCTATCATAAAAAAAACCTATATATATTTTTTTCTAAGTGCTTTCGTAAGTGCTTATACTAGACATGGGTAACGCAGCAAAAATCGCTATGTTGATACACCAACTATAACGCAGTTTGCTGTATCAACGGAATGCGGTAACGCAATTGCGCCATATCGTAGTTTGAAATGCTATGATTCCTGTATCAACAAGAGTTTTACTCACGCAGTGAGGGTTTGAATTGATAGATTTATAAGAAATTATTAATGCCATTAGTGATTAATATGAAATATAACTTAACGAAGCGCAGAGTACAGCATGCAGCCAAATAGTATTTCGTTTAAGATTTGATGCCAGCTTTCAAACAGATACGCGTTTCTGGTATGCAAAACAAGTTCGAAGTTGGATTAAAATTTATTTCTGCTGGCAGGCCTGCGTACTTAAACTGTAAATAGCCTAAATAATAACAGTCAAACGCATTCAGTATTTATACGTATTTATACAGAGATTTATACATTTATACAGAGATATAATGTTCGCTTTCAACTTTCTGTCCCTATGTTCGATGCGTCGTACAACAGGTGCAATTTTTACTTTTGCTTTGTGCGTGTCATTTGCACGACTGCGCTATTGCGTTACTTTTATTAAAAGAAGTGTATCAACGCAGTAACGCATTTAAGCGATTCAACTCAATAACGCAACGCAGCGCTGCGTTACCCATGTCTAGCTTATACGAAATGATTTCAGTTGAAGTAAGCAACAAAGAACATTTTTACTGTTTGTCATAAGCACACATGATGATAGATTAAGTGTAATATTATTTCAAATACTTTAAATGTTTCCGTCATTTATTGCTTATGAAACACACTCTCTCTTTTGAGTGTATCCAAATTACCTGTAAAACAAAATATTTTTAAACTGCGTTAATTTCAATAAAAGTCAATTTTATATGACTGTATCTATACTTTATTGAGTTACTGTATATTAAAAAGTACCATAAAGTAAACCAACAACAACAATGCAATAACCGTTAAAAGTTCACCAAAAAAAAAAAATGTTCAAAGTAATCAAGCGAAATTGAAGAAATATGCACCGAAAATCATCTTAACCCTCTGTAGCTGACGTGCTCCAAATTTAACAATATAACTGACGTGGGGTCTAGCAGACCTAATTTTTAAACTGATTTCCCATGATACATTTCTGGCTGTAACTTTCATGTAACTGGCCTTATTTCATGTAACAGCAAATACATTTTATACTAACATAAGAAAAAAATTTGAAATTAAATACTTTTTTTTAAAGATTTTGCTCGAATTTGGGTGCGAATTTTATATTTGTACACATGAAGTTTTGATTTTCGGTGTCTGGGAGACTACGACGTCAGCTGCTGAGAGTCAAAAAAGTGCAGAACGTCAAAACATAAACAATAAAAGGAAACAGAATACAAATTGGGAGAGTGAGCGAGATAAGTATATAAGCGCTGAGATCCAATTAATAAGTAACTTTTAGTTCGGCATAAGCTTGCACTATGAACATTTCCAGCTTCCTTCCTTAATTCTGCATGATTATACATGAAGCGTTTTTCAGCTTCAATAATAAACTTCGGCTTAAACGTTCACTATAAACGGGGCCTTAGGACACAATAGCTACTTTTCAAATCATAGCATATACAAGTACTGAGAACTAATGGACTATACTCGAGAAATCTTTGGAGAACGTTCAATGATCTTTATAACTTAGAGAACAGACTGTTTTTGTTATGTTAAAAACGGTAACTACAGCACAAACAAAGCAATTAAGATAGAAGAGATAAAAACAATAAACTAAGAAAGATTTTAACAATTAAGAAACAAAACTCTTAAAAATGCCAATAAAGATTATCTTCTGGCAAAGATTTCCTCAAAATAAAATAATTTCGGGTAAATTCTGTTAACTTTCTTATACTTTTATATACAACAATTATTTTTACAATAACGCTCTATGATAATTTTCTACGTCTTTCAAAATTACAGATATTGATTTATGAATTTTGGTAGAGCAGACAAAAATATTTTATTACCGTGTAGCTGCGTTTTAAAAATTAACATTTGGGAATTTTTATTTACTAACATAAAAAGGAAAAACAAATTTTAAATATATGGTTTTTTTCGTAGCTTTTGAGCTCACAGACATAAAATAAAATTTTATGAGAAATATTTATGTTGATTATTGAAGATTATTTAGCCCTCTAGCGTCGGTTTTATGGGGTTTTTTGCAATTTTTAAAAAAAATGCTATAACCCTTTTTATGCACTCTTAAAAGTAGACGTAGAGGGTTAAATATTCTATGCAAATGTTTCTTGGAAAATTTCACTATTAATCTCTTTAGACAAGATTTGTCTACAGCTTAGTTCTGTTAAGAAAAATAGTAAGTTTTGACGTAGAATTACGTCTTATCGTGAGGATTGTATGAAGGTCTTTTTTACAAATTATTTCAAGCACTAGATATTCATTTTATTAGCCATGTAACAGATATTTTGACATATTTTTATCTTTGTACGGTGAATGTTAAAGGCTGTAGGTATACGATAAAAAGTGAGCAAAAACGTTACATGTGCTTGAAAAAATTTGCAAAAAATACCCCCCGACCAACCGCTCTGTAAGACGTAATTCTACGTCAAAAATTAGAAAAATGTTGAGAAATAAAATGCTTTTTTGCCGAAAAAAGTTATCTTTTATCAAAAAAGTCACTGCCTTATCAAAATGCCCTCGTATATGTTTTTTAGAAATGCAATTTGTGGGTGTTAATTTTTTAAGATGCAAAGAATTTGTAGTCTTACCATACAAGTGTCTGGTAATTAAAAATCGTTAGTGGCTTATAAAAAGTTACAGCGATTCTATCGAAGTTTTAACAGTACGTTCAAAAAGTCCATACGATGACAAATAGATGGCGTTACTAGATTTTTGTTGCAAAATTTGAAACCATTCGAAAATTATAGATTTTAAAACCAACAAAAAAATATGTCAAAAAGGTGCACTGTGCGCCGATACAAGCGTATATTTTTCTACTTCTTCACCAGCATCCACCCTGTAGGAAAATCAACTAATTTAAAAGTAGTTGATAAAGTAGTTTTTTGTCAACCACAACTAGTTGAAATTCTGACTTTTTTCCATAGAACGAACTAACTTATTTTGTATGGTGATGTCCGCTAAATAAGTCAATTGACTTTCGTCTGCATATATTTTCAACTACTTGTTAAATTAGTTACATTTAAATTATTTTTTGAATTGCTTTTAAATAACTAATTGAAAACTATTACTGATGGCCTAAAGTTAATAATATTTGATGAAATAACATGGTTAAATATATATAAACTTGTAATCTAATAAAAATTTGCAATTAAAACATGTCAACATTAGAGTAGTTGCCGCCTTAATATAATTAAAAGTAGTTCATATACTGGTTTATTTTAAATTAGTTTTTTAATTAGTTGTTTTTAAAAACAAGTTAGTCTGTTCCTATAGGGCATTGATCGATGTCTGTTATTATTTTGGTTGTGTAATTTAAAATTTAACTATAAATTTTTTTCATTTTAATTTATACTTAATTTATCCTTTCAGGGTCTCGAGCATTTAATGTACAGCTTAGGCTTGGGACAAATCGAATTTGATCCCACTCACACCATCGAAGAACACCGTCCTGAGGGCTATAAACAGGGAAATCTAGAAAGCGATAAGCTACTCAAGACATACATGGAACAGCAGACAATAAAGCTGCTTACTGATGGAAGCGATGTTCAAATGACGCAAGTGAAAAAAGAAATACTTAAACCCGCCGCTCCAAGCAAGCCATCGTCAGTCGTGGATGATGTGACCATTGAGCAAATGTCGGACACAAATCTAGAGCTAGAATTCAAAGAGATGCACGATCCAAAACATAGACATCCACGAGAAAATGGTAAGTAAATTGACCTACATCTACTTATTTAAAGTAATACTTATTTTATATATTGTAAAATATACCACGTAGTATTTTAAGTGCGAATTTGTAGACAATTTCGAGGCAAAATTTGCCAACTAACAAGGTTTCTACATAACTGTCAAAATATTCGGTCACCACTTGATTTACACAATGTAAAAACCATTTGGTTTTATCCATCAACCTTTTGAAAACCAACAGAAAATTTGCAATTTAAGAGACTGTAGCTTTAACTAAAAATTGGAAAAAAAAACATTCGCAATGAGCTGTCATTTAGCGAATTGCCGCTATTATTGTGAGCAACAGAATTGCCTAAAAGAAATAAAAATGACCTTTAAAGTTAATTTACAGAAGTCAAAGAACTTCATTTAAACTACGTTACGGGGGTTTTTTTTCTTATGCAAATGTTTTTATTTATAAACATGTTGGTGAGTGGATAGTTACAATTTACTTATAACTTTGACAGTCAAAGTAATGATAAATCAGTGACTGACAAACTTTTGTGTATGATAGGAATTTTTAGTTATTTTTAGAATCTTGTTTTAAAAATGAATGAAACCATATTATAAGAACAAATAAGACTGAAACTTGTGAGGATTAAAGTCGCCCGTCTCGTTTTCATCCTACATACACTTTTATGGTTTATTTAATTTCGATTCATTAAACATTATTTTTATACTAACTGCCACATGAATTTAGAAATTTAAGTCTGATACGCTACTTGAATTTAATATTCACTATAAATTTAATTTTATTTCATAAAAGTTATATTTACAGACGTCATGTCCTATAAACGCGTAGTGACGCTCTTGCTTAACGCAGCCTATTCCAAGTCCTATACATGCGGTACGCCGCTCAAGACTAACGTAGCCGTTCCTAAGACTTTTCCTTCCGTTAAGCCGGAAATGCCGTTAAGCCGGAAAGGCTAATGCAGCCTTTTTAAATCTTATTAACACTTTACGCCGCTCTTGACTAACGCAGCCTTTGCTACGTCCTTCTTTCCTAACGTCGTTCTTTACTAACGCAGCCGTTCCCCAGACCTATACGCAGCCGTTCCCCAGACCGCTCTCATCTAACGCAGCCTTTCCTCGGTCCTATTCACGCGTTACGCCATTCTTGACTAACGCCTCCTTTCCTAAGTCTTTCCTTGCATTGCGCTACTTTTGACTATCACAGCCTTTTCTATGTCATATACATGCGTTAAGCCGCTTTTGAATAGCGCAATCTTTCCTAAACCCTTTCCTAAGTCTTCTCAACATCACCATCATGCAGTGTTACGCGCCTACCGAGCTTGCCCCTGACAACAAAAAGGATGCCTTCTGTATTCGGTTAAACGCCCCCTACAACGCACTACCCAGAGGAGATAATAATAGTAATGGGCGACCTAAATGCCAAATTTGGGCAAGATAATGATCAGCTGAGACTTGCTATGGGCAAACATGGCGTCGACAACCAAAATGAAAATGGTGAAAGGTTTGTAGAATTTTGCAATACTAACCGCCTGCAGCCAACTTTCGGAAGCTGCTAGAGCAGCGTACTTCCAACCTTGCCATGACCCCGGAACACACTACAACACATTACTGGAAAAAAATAAAGGCAGTGTACCTCGGCAGGCCACCACGCGGCTTTCGCCCTCGGATCTCCGAAGACACCTGAACCCTGATTTCAGAGCTTGCAAGACTCAAGGTCAGCATGAACGCAACTACTTCCTTAGAGCGGCGAGTAGAGCTATGAGCCCAGTATCGCATGAAGGAAAAAGATAAAAGAAAATTTAGCCCGCCAAGCAGAAGAGACAGCATCGGGATGACAGCAGCGCCGTTTTTAAAATGACAAAGCAGCTGATCGGCAAAAACTTTACAATCCAACACCCTGCGAAGGACGAAATCGGTCGACATTTACATTCGGAGGTAATTTTTTGACGGTTTTAAATCATATTATGGCCGATGACGCCCCAAATTTCGCAACCGACTTGCCCAATATAGCCACCAATATCCGAATAAGCTCAGATCCACCGAGCGTAAGCGAGCTTTGTGATGCAATTAAATCGCTTCCGAACAACTAGGCAGCAGGGAGCGACAGCATACCAGCAGAATTCTACAATCCTAGACTTGCCGCTGAGCTTCTGTATCCGTATCTTATCCGTATTGCCTGACAAAATGCAAGTTTTCCAGATAAGTGGTCCAGCAGCATAATTATCAAGATTCCGAAGAAAGGCGATTTAAGGGAATGTGATAATTGGCGTGCTATATGTGTGCTGCCTGCGGTTTCAAAAAAATTCTTGCGAAAGTAGTGCTAGAACGAATAAAAGAACAAGTTTACTCGACGATTGATGCGGCACAATCAGGTTTCCGTTCTGGTTCTTCCTGTACGGACCATATCAACACAATGTGTATCATCATTGAACAATGTGCGGAATATAGATACGATTTGTACATGTTGTTTATTGACTACGAGAAGGCGTTCGACAGCGTTCACATGGACTGCTCATGGGTAGCCCTTCAACGGGGGTTATCTCCCACCGACGGAGAGACGGAGAGAGAGACGGAGAGACGAACAGTACCGGAGAATATAATCGCTATAATCAAATCAACTTATAAAGTTGCAAAGTTTCGAGTTCTACACAAGGGAAAACTATCTGGTTCCTTTTGAAGTCAACAGTGGTACCCCTCAGGACTGCATTTTGTTCCTAGTTTTGTTTCTTCTTGTAATTGGAGCAGCATTTAATGCTGCTTTACACAGCGGTTTGAGGCGGTCAATGACGAGTTTTTTGCAGCACATCGACTATGCTGATGACATCTGTCTCCTTGCTAATCGGCTAACCGATTTAACAAGTATGGCGGACAGTGTTTCACACGTATGGCGGAAATAAGGCAATTTGAAATGCTTTAATGATTCTTCTCGGTCATGATTTCATTTATTTTGAAAGTTTGCAATCGTATGAGACTTCAATGACTTCAAATTGACTTCAAAGACTTTAATAATTTTCTAGTGATTGCAATATTTTCAAAATAATTTAATGAATTCCATCAATTTAGTTTTTCCGTCATGACTGTGATATAAAATTTAATGAAGTCAGTTAGAATGACTTCAGTTTTTTTAAATGCATTCAATAACTCAAAATGAGTTTAGGGCTTCTTGTGTTAAGGTCATAGCAATCAAAAATGATTTAAAGATTTCAATCAAAACTTGAAGTCATTAGCTATGAAGTCACTGATTGCAAAACAAAATTATTGCATTCTTTTACAATTCTACTCTCAACAACGAAAACCTGTTGGCCACAATTCAGCATAAATGGCGTAGCGCAGTTGGAGTTTATCGAGTCCATTATGCACAAGCGAGTTTATTTGGACATTCTCAAAACATATTTTAGGCAAAGCGCTGAAAAACTTGGCTTGGGCAATTGTTCCTCCTTCCAGCAGGACAATGGCCCAAACCACACTACTGAAATAATCAAGCCTTGGTTGCTCTATAATGTTCTGAAACAGTTGAAAATGCCAACGCAGTCCCCAGATGCAATTGAGCATTTATTGGACCGCAAGATCCGCCAGCATAATATCACCTCTTAAAGTTTGCTAAAAGGCGTTCTTCTTGAGGATCGAAACAATATCAGCAGAGAAGAAACATCTAAGCTGGTTAAATCTATGCCGAAACGGTTGGCAGAGTTTCTTAAGAGGAAAGGATACCCAACAAGCAAATGACAATTTTTTATAAATATTTTTGTTTTGTACGCAGACTTTTTCTGATGCTTATTTTACTTATGAATTTGTTTTATTATTATTTTTTTGTGCAACTTTTCTCTCATAATTTTTTACCACGTTTAAAATTGAAGCTGAACGATTAAATAGAAAATACATTTATGTTCGTGTATTCTTATATAGGTGTCTTTTTTAAATAATTTAATCAACTAATCCTTTCTAAGCAGACATTTTCTCAATAGTGTATATTAAGTGGATATCAAATTTTGTGTTCAAACCCTGGACACCGGCGAGTGATACCTCGGCCTGAGAAGGTTCTTCACAAGAGAAAAGTTTTAAGGAATTCGGCACTTCCATAGTTAATAGGACATACAACAAATCGCACCTTATCTACAGAAGAAACACAACTCAAAATTTTAAAAATTTCATAAGAAGCAAAAAAGCATTTATGTTTCCAAAGGGCTTCATAAAAAACAAAGAGACAAAATGATTTTATTTTAATTAAAGAGTAAGAATATTAGTGAACAATTTTGATAGTTGATGGAGGTCACTACGAATCACTACGAATAGTTTAGCATTAAAAATTAAAAAATTTCTAAATTTTGTATTGTGCCTGTTTTGTAGATAGAGTGCGAAATAATCCAACCATAACTAAACTTGAATCATTTCTCAAATCTAAACTGGAAGTGTTCAGAACATATAATTTAGTTCGTCCAATCTCCCACAGATGTCAGTGGTTAAGCTTATTAGCAACACTTGGCATTGGGCTACCAGTTTAACTTAAAGCGTCAGACTCTGTTGGTTAATATCATGTGAACAAAATATGATCCAAGGTGTTTTTTTTTTGTTATTTAAATTAAATCTAATCGTATCACAGACCGAATAAATACAGCCAGTTTTGATTTCATATTCATTTTCTCACGACATACTGAGAGAACAGCTACTGTAATGTTAAGTTTGTCAATGGCGGCTTTTTTAGCTGGCACGTGCGAAACATTTTTTTTAAAAAAAAAAAACACAATACAACAAATGGAAATGATATACAAATGTATTCCATTTTTTATTTGCTACTAAAATAACAAAGAATTAAGTGTCCGACTTAGCCCCACCTATTTTTGTATGGCTTAGTCGCACACAACCATCTGTCTCATGATTAAAACGTCATAATTATTCTCTCTTAAATTTTTTCAAAAACATTTAATTTCCACTGAATTCAGCACTTATAATCAATGTTAAAGTCATCACTGTTAACGTTAGCACTGTTAAAGCTTGCACTGTTAATGTCTGCATTTCTGTTTTAGATAACAAGCAAGCAGAAAAACCGGCAATGTTTTCGGGAGAGATATGAACTATAACCGATCGTTTTTCTGTTTTTTGTATGGAAACCCCCAGAAGGGGGGCAGATAAGGACCAGCTTATATTTTTGATAACTCTAAGCGTCAATTCGGGAAATATTTTGTTTTTTTTTTTAATTGATGATTTATTCAAAAGAAAGTTCTAAGATACTAGAAAAAATACTCGTATTTAACGAGAAATTTTACGGTGTACCTGTGATACTAAGTAGAGAGTTCAATATTAACCAACACCAAAATTTTAAAATCTTAAAAACTTTTCACATGTTGAAGCTAACTTTTCATTATTAGGAATCTGAGTAAATTTTACCGACATAAAAATAGCTGCAAGAAATAAGAACGAGACCGAACAAAGGACTCTTAATTAAATGTACCTTTTGACATTTCCAGAAAACAGCGCGGGTTTTGTAGCTAGTTATGTGAATAAAAACTTACTATTTTTCTCCATAGAGGCAATATTGCAAAATTTTATTTTATTGTCTGTTCGGAGTTAACTATAAAAAGGAAATTGACTCCACTAAATTTATCAATTTAATATGTTATAATTTGAGTAAGAACCTGAAAAGAACCTAAAAAAGTAAGAACCTTATCTCTTACTTGGCTTCAATTTATCTTAGTTTTACTCTAATTTTAACTCTACATCTACTGCCAGCAAAAAACTTTTGTTATTTCTTTGGCAAAGCGATCAAAATTCGAAGTGAGCAAACACATGTTTAATTATAAAAACACGTAACAAACGTGCTGCCACCCTTATAAAATTGTGAAGTTGATTTATTTTGATGTTTAAATTAACTACCGTTCAACATGACTGACTGTATAAAAAAAATAAAAAAAAATAAAAAAGCTTATGGCATATATGAAGAAAAGTCAAGTGGTTTGATGACAATGCGCGATCAACATTGTTAAAGTGAGTTTTCTAAACGATAATAGAGAGTTTTTATGCTAGTTTTTTGCTTTTTTTTTATTTTCATTACTTTGCTTATAATTAGCTTTGTCAATATGAAATAAGGCCCGACTCAATAATGAGCTTGAGAAAAATAATATTAATTATTGCAATTGTCGTTTGGGAAACGTCAATAATTTCAATGTCGTCATTATGAATTTTAATTGAGACTTAAATTTCTTAAGAGCTAATTTTTATTTTAATATTTCTCTAAGGTTGTCAATAAGTGAAGGTGGAATTTTAAATGGTTTTGAAGGCAACAATTTACAATGGGATACAAATTTAAAATGTTTTTGAAGATAATATTAAGAACAGGATACATTGAAAAAACTAAACTGTAAGAATTGATTAAAATTAACATGACATGTGCTAAAAAGTGCCGGCATTTTTAATAAAAACAACATTTTTTTTTGGCAAAGTTATATTTATTCCTCAACACACATGCACAGGGCATTTCGATGCACTTTCTGTTGAACGAAACGTCCAAGCCTTCGAAATGCGCCTCAATTTCCGCGATAACTTGCTTATTCGATCTGAATCTCTTTCCTAGAGCAACCGATTGAGATTTGGTAACAGATAATAGCTTGGGGTCAAGTCTGAAGAGTAAGGTGGGTGAACAACCAATTCGAATCGCATTTAGTCCAATTTGGCCATTGATTTCAAGAACATGTGTGACAGTGCGTTATCGTGATGGTACAAAACTTTTCTTTCGCTATATGGGGCCATTTTTTTCTTTATTTGGTCGTTCCATTTGTGCAACAACGCATCATAATACTCTCTTATGACCGTTCTTTCCTTCTGATCGCTTTGGTAGCCTTTCATGGTTTCCAGCTACTCTTCAGACTATCTATTGGACTCAGGCGTATGGTAATGAATTCATGTTTCATCCATCGTCACAAAACGTTGAAAAAAGCCCTATCAATTACGCTGCAACAATGCCAAACCGGCCGTTGAATCATCAATGCGCTGGTGTTTTTTGGGTCGACGATCAGCAAACGCGTCGATAGCCATCGCGCCGATAGCTTTTTCATCTCCATTACCTTTTATCTTTAATAGTTCACTCTGTGCTTCTTTCTATTGATACTTCTATTGATAGCTGGAAAGCTTACAACTATTTCAAAGCTTTTTGAGTCTATAATTAAAGAAAAATTGTACTTTGCAGTAAAGACCATTATTCTCCATACTACTTTGTCTAATTTAGTATTGTTCACGGAATACTGTATTTCAGCCTATAGTAAAGGATGCCAAATAGATGTAATCTACACGGCTTTGGCGAAAGCGTTCGACAAAGTTTCGCATTTTCTCTTAATCAAGAAACTTGAATACTTAGGTTTTCACTCCAGTTTCTTAAGTTGGATTGAATCCTATCTGTCAAATAGACAATGTGTAGTTGCCTTTGATAATGTTACATATTTAGCATCGTCAGGTGTTTCGCAAGGAAATATTCTCGGGCCGTTACAGTTTGTTTTGTTTATCAATGTTATTTCCTCAGTTTTCTCTCATTGCAGACACTTGCTCTATGCTGATGACCACAAAATTTTTTTAAAATTTCTGATCTTAATGACACAGCACTTTTACAGATTGAAGTTAATAATCTATATTCTTGGTGCTGCAAGAATGGTATTTTCCTTAATTTGAATAAATGTGTTTTCATGACATTTTCAAAGTTTGACACATACCATCTGCCTGCTTATCATATTGCAAATATTTCTTTGGGTTCTGTTGATCAATTTAAGGACTTTTTTTATTAATTTTTTTTTTTTTTATTTATTTATAAGCTCTTTCAAAAACCGGCACAACAAATTTTAAAACCTTAATAACAGTACCGGCAGCATGTAGCGTAAACAACAATTAAATATATGACCTATAGAATAATATTGCATAACATATTATTTTTTAGGTGTAGTATTTGATCGTAAATTTACTTTTAATCCACATCTAGATTATACGTATATTATTCCTAAAGTTTATGCTACCCAAGCAACAATTCTTACGAGTTGAGCACTGGAAGAAAAATTTTAGTTTTTAATTACGTCCTATAACTACCCTATAGGAACAAACTAACTTGTTTTTAAAAACAACTAATTAAAAAACTAGTTTAAAATAAACCAGTATATGAACTACTAGGGAACAGGGGGCGAACCTTCACATGGCAACGTGTCTGACCGCCTCAACCTGGCGAGGCCAGCATTATCCATGTCGACATCGTCTCAAGTCGACTCAAACCTCCAAGTGGTGTTCCCTGGGCAACGGCAAACTGGCATCCGTCAGTTTGACGGCTAATTTGAGCGGCGGGTCGATCCATAGACCTTAAACATGGAATGTGCGCAGGGTTTGGGTCCCGCCACATTACTACTGCCCAATGAAAACTAAACCAGCCTCGGATAAGAACCCCAATTACGTTGACGACCACCGCAAACGAAAAACGGACAATGATTTACGGATATGCACCTGGAATGTCCGGACCCTTTATAGGGAAAGTGCCATTATCCAACTGGCGGAAGCCCTCAAAACAATACAATCTGACATCACCGCCATCCAGGAAATGCGATGGAAAGGGCAAGGCTGCTCTAAACAAGCACACTGCGATATCTACTACAGCTGCCATGCGGAGAAGCGCGAATTCGGATGTGGATTCGTCGTTAGCCGGAAACTACGCCACCTTGTTTCCCGGTTCACACCTGTGAACGAAAGATTGGCCACGATCCGCATCAAGGCAAAATTTTTCTACATAAGCCTTATTTGCGCGCACGCCCCGACGGAGGAAAAGTACGAAGCCGTCAAGGACGCTTTCTACGCTAGTCTTGAGGACGTATATGACCACCTTCCGGTCCATGACGTGAAAATAGTCCTCGGCGATTTTAATGCGAAAGTCGGAAGGGAAGGCATCTTTGGCCCCACTGTCGGTCAGTTCAGTCTTCACGAGACCTCCACAAACAACGGTCTAAGACTGATCGACTTCGCCGCGGCACGAAACATGGTAGTTAGTAGCACCAGATTTAAGCACCTCGACATCCACAAGGCCACCTGGCTGTCCCCGGATCAAAAAACGCGAAACCAAATTGATCATGTTGTAATCGACGGAAGGCATGCCTCTAGTGTTCTAGATGTGCGTACATTTCGGGGGGTCAACATTGACTCCGACCATTATCTTGTTGCAGCCAAGATCCGCATGCGATTATGCAATGCCAAGAACATAGGCACAGGAATGCAACGAAAGCTAGATGTCGCTAAGCTGCAATTACAACGGACTGCCGAAGCCTACTCCGCTCAACTCTCGGTTAAGCTCAACCAACCAACCTCTGGACTCGACGACGCCGGCGGACTTTGGGCGCATATATCCCACTCCATGCGCGCTGCCGCTGAAGAAGTCATTGGTTTCCGGCGCCCGCAACCTCGAAACCAATGGTATGATCAGGAGTGTCGCATTGCGACTGCAGTAAAAAACGCCGCTTATAGAAAAACGCTGCAGTCAGCTGCAACGCGAGCCGTGCGAGAAAACTACCGCGAAAAGAGGAAGGAAGAGAGGCGCCTTTTCAGACGCAAGAAAAGAGAGCAGGAAAAGCGTGAGCGTGAGGAACTAGAGGTATACCAGGGCAAGAAGGATGCACGAAAATTCTATCAACAGGTTAAGCGTCTAACCCAAGGTTTCAAGCCCGGAGCATCCACTTGTAGAGACGAAAATGGAGATCTGAATACGGATACACAGTGTGTGCTTAGATTGTGGAGACAGCACTTCTCGATTTTACTTAATGGCGACGATTCCACCAATGCCGCCCATCGAGAGCACAGTGCAGTGCCACCAATCGACGATGACGGAGTGGAAGTATCACCACCTAGCCATGAAGAGGTTCTAGTTGCTATCCAACGACTCAAAAACAATAAAGCAGCGGGTGCTGACGGCCTGTCAGCTGAATTGTTTAAAACCGGCGGCGATGAATTGATAAGGCGCATGCATCAGCTCATCAGCAAAATATGGCTAGCAGAAAGCATGCCCGACGATTGGAACCTCAGCGTACTGTGCCCTATACTTAAGAAAGGAGACCCTACAATCTGCGCAAGTTATAGAGGTATCAGTCTTATTTCCATCGCATATAAGGTTCTCTCAAGCGTACTGTGTGAAAGATTAAAGCCAATTACAAAAACACTGATTGGACCTTATCAGTGTGGCTTTCGACCTGGTAAGTCCACCATAGACCAGATTTTCACGCTACGACAAATCCTGGAGAAAACCCACGAAAATCAAATTGACACACACCATCTCTTTGTCGACTTTAAAGCTGCGTTCGATAGCCCGAGAAGGGATTGCCTATACGCAACAATGTCTGAGTTCGGTATACCTGCAAAGTTGATTAGACTTTGCAGAATGACGTTGAGCAACACACGCAGCTCCGTCAAGGTAGGAAATGACCTCTCCGAAACCTTCAATACCGAAAGAGGTTTCAGGCAAGGCGATCCACTGTCTTGCGATCTCTTCAACATCATCATGGAGGGGATCGTACGAAAGGCCGGTGTGCATCGTAATGGCACCATTTTCTATAAAGGTGTCCAGCTCCTTGCGTACGCTGATGATATTGATATTGTTGGCAGAACCAAGAGAGATGTTACCGCTGCTTTCGCCGCTATCGAAAAGGAATCAGCCAAAGTGGGTTTGACGATAAATGAGGGTAAAACAAAGTATATGCTGTCTACAAACAAGGGAGCTCGGCGTTTAGACTCCCACGTTTCATCCGGCAGCTATAACTTTGAAGTAGTCAAGGAGTTTGTATACCTTGGCACCGCCATTAATACTAACAACGAAATCAGCCTGGAGATAAAGCGAAGAACAATAATTGCTAATAAGTGCTACTACGGGCTCAGTAAGCAACTAAGTTCCAGAGCCCTCTCTCGATCGACAAAACTAACACTCTACAAGACGCTCGTTCTACCTGTGCTGCTTTATGGCGCTGAGGCATGGGTAGTTTCGCAAACTGACGCAGCCGCTCTGGGGGTGTTCGAGAGAAAAGTTCTTCGCAAAATCTTCGGTCCTGTTCGAGTCGGCGATGACTATCGCATCCGAATGAACCACGAGCTGTATGAGCTCTACGGAGACATTGACGTAGTTCGGCGTATAACTGTGCAGCGACTACGCTGGCTGGGTCATGTCCATCGTATGGACGACGAAGCTCCAGCGAAAAAGGCGCTCGAAGCGAGGGTCGCTGGTCAACGACGACGAGGGAGACCATGCCTCCGATGGATGGACCAGGCTGAGGAAGCCCTAACCGCACTTGGTGTATCCGATTGGAGAAGGCGCGCGCAAAGCAGAGGCGCCTGACGAGAGCTGATGAGGTCGGTCGAAATCCGGACACGGGTTGTCACGGCCACCTAAGTAAGTAAGTAATATGAACTACTTTGAATCATATTAAGGCGGCATCCACTTCAATATATGAAGTAATTGAATACTACTTAAAAACCAGTGATTGATAAACTACTTTGAATTATATTAAGGCGGCAACTACTCTGATGTTGGCATGTTTTAATTGAAAATTTTTATTAGATTACAAGCTTATATATATTTAACTATGTTATTTTATCAAATATTATTAACTTTTGGCCATCAGTAATAGTTTCCAATTGGTTGTTTTAAAGCAATTAAAAAAATAATTTAAATGTAACTAATTTAACAAGTAGTTGAAAATATATGCAGACGACAGTCAATTGACTTATTTAGCGGACATCACCATACAAAATAAGTTAGTTCGTTCTATGGAAAAAAGTCAGAATATCAACTAGTTGTGGTTGACAAAAAACTACTTTATCAACTACTTTTAAATTAGTTGATTTTCCTACAGGGTATCTTCAGCAAGAGCAATATGCTTACAGATTATTTACAGCAAAACTAGCTGTCTATAAGTGTTCTGTTCGCTTTCACATTATCTCATAGTAACTTAAAAGAGTTGTGGTTATAAGAGCATTACTGCGAAGACGCTGCATCTACAAGTCATTTCTTACAGACTTCTACAACACTTCAGCTATCAGGGCCAAACTCTGAAGAGTTTTAGCTTTATAGATTAAGTCTTATAGACATCTCAAAGGCTTTTATTTAAAGATGTCTGATCTGATCTGAGCAACGGTCTGACTAGAAGAGTATCACTCTGATTATAAGAGAAACAGTCTGACTAGAAGAGTGTTACTCTAAAAATAAGATGTTGGTTCTTATAATCGGGCAATTGCCTTAAGCAAAAGATTTAACTGTATTCATGTTCTTAACCCTTTCTTGTAAATGTTTCATTTTTCAAAAGAAATGGGTTTTTATTTAATTAGCTTAAATTTCAGAGTACCTATATAATAAACGAACAGAATTATGTACAAATTATGTTCAATGAATTTGGTTCATTCATAAGAAAAATATTCCGAAAGAACAGAACAATTTCTAACTGCAATTTACGTATTCACTTCCATTCATAAGATGTTATACTTTCCAGGAAGAAAATGTGCTAAATTTTCACACACTCAAACAATTTGTTCATCTACCCCTGTAGGAAAATCAACTAATTTAAAAGTAGTTGATAAAGTAGTTTTTTGTCAACCACAACTAGTTGAAATTCTGACTTTTTCCCATAGAACGAACTAACTTATTTTGTATGGTGATGTCCGCTAAATAATTCAATTGACTTTATTCTGCATATATTTTCAACTACTTGTTAAATTAGTTACATTTAAATTATTTTTGTAATTACTTTAAAATAGCCAATTGAAAATTATTACTGATAGCCTAAAGTTAATAATATTTGATGAAATAACATGGTTGAATATATATATAAACTTGTAATCTAATAAAAATTTTCAATTAAAACATGTCAACATCAGAGTAGTTGCCGCCTTAATATAATTCAAAGTAGTTTATCAATCACTTGTTTTTAAGTAGTATTTCAATTACTTCATATATAATGCAATAAAAACTATTTAGAATTGAAGTGGATGCCGCCTTAATATAATTCAAAGTAGTTCATATACTGGTTTATTTTAAATTAGTTTTCTAATTAGTTGTTTTTAAAAACAAGTTAGTTTGTTCCTATAGGGACATCACTGAAATTGTTTATGCCCTGTGACGTATTTAGAATAGTCTAGTAAGAAATAAGTCATGGAATTTGTTCTCATGGACTAATTTCAAGTTAGCCCAGCCTGTGATGTAAAATTCATACAAATAGGATAGTGTATTGTGTAAATTGTGTGCTCTGTGTCTTCAGAATTGTGCATTTTGTTGTTGTTCTTACTCATGTACTAATATCAAGTAAGCCTAAACTGGGAGTAGAAGAGATTTTATTTACAATACAAAGAGTTTAATTTCTTGTTTGTGAATGTAAGGCGGGAAGTTTAGAAATACTTTGATTCTTGATAAATGCGATGGTTATATAAATATTTTGTATTGTTTTTGAATATAGAGTAGGTCATTGACGAATTTTATGAATTTATAAATAAAATAAAATAAAAATTGATGTGTGAAATTTATAAATTTTACTAGGAATTCTAGGGCGAGCTTAGCCCACTAAAATTCTGATTCGAGTCGACATGCAGTCAAAATCGAGACACAACTATTTTTTGTTACATACATCAACCTTTTGAGGAAGATTTTTCATATTCTTTATAGCGCAAATTTATTGATAACTCTCAACGTAAAGTAATGAAATTAGTTCGGTAACCCTTGCACTAATGTAATGAAAGGGTTAATTCTGCTTGGCATAAATGAATGCTTTTTAAAAATGGTGGCCCTACAAAATTTCGCTTTCACTCATCTCGTAGAGTATACAACTCTTCTATGTGACTTACATAAGTATATTAATTTTGTAGTAAGAGCTTTACTCTTGTATGGAGACATCAACTCTTAAAACTGCGTTTTAGTGCATTTATTGAGAGTATAGTATAATTTTTTAATTAAATAAAACTTTTAATGTTGGTTTTTGAGAAAGGGGACAGCTTCTAACCGAGGTTCAATATGAGATTCTTACGATAAAGTTTCCACCGCAATGAAATTTATGCGTGTATATGATAAAATATTACATCACGCATATACAATATTATTGATATAATAATTTCCTACAAACATAATAAAAAATGGTACATCAAATTTTGTTACATATATTAAAATAGTGTTGGTATTCTTATTATTTTTATTTATATATTGTATATATACATAAATTCTTATAAAACTCTCTTATGAGTATATACATCTTAATTTTCTTAAAAGTATATATCTGCAAGAGATCTGTAAGTCTTGTCTAAGACAATGTTTCTTAGAGTGTTGATCTTGTTTCAGACCTCTAAGAGGCCGACATAAGGGCGTTTTGAAAATTGCAACTCACACTTATATAGTGCCAAAATGAGCTTAGAAGAGTTTTACAAGTATCATACAGATATCGTTTAGAGTTAATCGTAAGTGTATCAATCTTAATAATTTCTCTTCAAGAAGTCTTAAGGATAAAATAAAGACAATAATTGTTGGTTGGGTATGTTAGCTTTCATTCGTAGAAACAGTGCATGTTTTTTGGATCCGTTTACCTTAAAAGTTTTGTTTAATTCTTTTGTTCGTTCTAGATTGGAATATGCAGCAATTATTTGGAACCCATTTTATGTTTCTCATAATTTGCATCTTGAACGTATTCAGAAATCTGTTACGAGGTTCGCGTTGCGACCTTTTAATGTAGATGGTGTGCCTCCTTCATACAATACCAGATGTCTTTTAATTGGATTCAAAACTTTGGAGAGCAGAAGAAGTATTTTATAGCTGCTTTTCGTTTTTGATATTATTAATGGTTTGATTGATTGCCCTGCATTATTGGAAATGGTGAACTTCAATGCTCCTGCTCGGATGCTATGATCCTTTTTACTTAGAAATTTTTCGCTCTAATTATGCAATTAATGCACCTATTAATCGAGCCTTGCAAATGTTTAATTCTTTAAATACATATAATGATTTAGATTTTTTTCTGTTTCAAAAAAACAAAATGAGATCTGTTTTAAATTCTATTTTATGAACTTTAAGTACGTATTATTATATTTTTATATTTTTACTAGTCTGTAAGTTACATTTTGGCATAGACTAAAACTATACTAAATAAATAAAATATCGTGCAAAACATATTCCGCCCGTTCTTTTCATATGTCCACTGTCTCAGCTAACTCTTTCTAACTTTACGATCATTCAAAACTATTCGATGCACTTGCTTTATGATTTCCGCATTTGTAGCCTCTTTTGGCCTACCAAGGCGAGGTGCGTCTTAGGTGCTTGTTTGTACAACCCATTTTAAATTCACTAAAGGAGCAGATATGGGATAACATTACAGAAAAAATTGCAATGATTGTTCAGAAGTTTTGCCTATCACAAAACAATATTTGAACAAGATGCGACATTCCTGTTTTCCAATTCGTTTTACGACGGCAAAAGTAGCGTCACTCAAATGACTGTAGCTTGTAAACGAATGGACGAAATACCATGAAACTTCCACTGTTAACTAGTTACAAATGACCCTCACGAAATGAGTCATGCTCATTTTCTAGTGATGCCACTTATTGAAAAATCACGTGACCTATCAGCCCATATAGTATACTGTAAGGTTTACGGTGCTTTATTTAATTAGAAGGAAACGGATTCATGAATTTCTAACAGTTCACTGTAGCTAAATTTGTGTAATTTGTTATTTGGTCAGCTGTAGTAATTAAAAAGTGTTTTCAACAAAATATCCCATATATCCCATTTTTTACTATGTCAACTTTTTACTTTCGTTTCTTCATTGCTACAAATCATCTCTGTATATTTTTTTTTTTTTTGACATTTGAACTGCATTTATTACTATTCAAAATTATTGCCTTAAAGAAACAAATAGTAATTTTTCATTTGGATTTTTATGACTTTATTTAGTTTTAATAGTATTTTAAGGTATATTTTTTCCCGCACGTCTAATGTTTGACGTACTTAATAAAAAAAATAAAATTGTTATTTGCAATTTAAAAATTTTTAAATTTCTATATTGTTATTCACAAAAATGAGCTCATATGAGTTGGCATCATCTTGTTTTCCCCCATATCATAGCAAAAATCCTCTTTTATCTCATTTTCACTAGAATTGCGATCACATCTCACATTAAATTGATCTCTTGATGCTCTTATCATAAGTTACAGTAAGATTATAAATGATAACAAGATAGTAAGAACAACAAAGTGTTGAAAATGCGAAAATTTTGCATTTCATTAATACGTGTATGAGAAGTCTTACGTTATTAAAAATTTATAACGCTTAAATATTTTATCTACTATGTTATAATGTCTAAAATGTCATATAAAAAGATTACATTAAGCTTCTATAGCTTTTAACATTCAACATACGTCAGTGAATATACATATTTGTGGTAGAATTTTCTAGAGCGAAGCAAATATTTGACTTTTAATTGAAATGTGTGTAGATTAAAAGTTTGATTTTTCCTTAAAGTGTGTGCATGAAAAGCTTCTTATAATATTACATTTGCATTGAGCCAAATGAGTCATTTCAAATGAGTTTTTCAAAAGTGCTTATATGATATCGCTAACAGCGTGATGATATCGCGAATATATAGTTTTGCTCTCTCCACAAAAAGTGCTCAACGCTCCTAAAGAAATGTTCACTTCAAAAAAAAAAAACAATGTGCTGCAATGTGCTCGATGTGTGCTATCGTGTGCTGCATTTAGGAAATAGTTTTTCTTATTTTTGTTTTGACTAGTATTACGTGCTATTTTTAAAGTGAAAATAACTCTCAATTTTTTTTTTTTTCAAAAATTCCAAACTTGTGCTGTGATGTGCTCGGGTTGTGCTGCAATATATATGCCTAATAAAGATTAAAAAAATCTTTTAGTTATAAATCAACAAGTGCGAAGCTTTCGCTATGCACATAAAATCTAATCAGACCTTACCTCCCTGTGCACAAATTTATGTTTAATAAATAAAGCTAGAAACAAAGTCAGATATAAAAGGTAGTTAAAATTAATTCATGTCATGCTTTCTGTAAACTTATAAGCACTGCCAGCTGTGAGTTCCAGACAGAAACTAAATATGTTGTTTTATTTTAAAGAAATCATCGAGTTTTTATATTTTTTTGTTTTGTATAAAACAATCAAATTTTTATAAAAGAAGCAAAAAGCTCCATAACAATGTAAGCTATACAAAAATAAGGAGCAAAGTTAAGTAACAAGCTATTAAAAATATCTGCACGCTTTCGTCGTCGAAGTGCGTTATAACGTTTACACGTTTGTGTTTGAATCGAATGTGATATAATAAAAGTTAATAAAAAATTTTATAAATTATTTCACATAGTCCCCAAGTTAGTCTTGGTTGAGCTCAAAAGCCAACAATGCACACAACAATAACAAAAACAAAAAAAACGCTTTTTGTTAGCGGTATGCGCAGCACGTTTTGGCTAACAAAACGTTTGGCATAATAAAGAAGGTAGCAAAAATTTTGCCAATTGTATAAATTTTGCAGTTTTATTACAACAAAATAAAAGCTGAGCATGTTAAAAGAAAAACTTGATTATTCCAGTAATATTTAAAGCATGCCGCTGGGCAAAAATAATGAAAATAACGTTTTTGAAAAAAAAATAACAACATTGTGTATAGAACAGTGATGACCAAACGCACACAACTTAAAATGCTGACGTGTATGTGTAACGTTTAAGGCTTCTCACTGAAAGAAATAGAACATTAAAGCATTTTGAAAGCTTCCTAAAAGCTTTATGTACAAAAATAATAAAAAATAGACGCGAATAGAAAAATTATGAAATCACAATCTAATTTTTTTTATTATTTCTTTTATGTATTATTGTTATATGTTTATTATTTATTATTATATTATTATTGCAAATTTATTATATTTATAATTATCTATGTTATGTATACATTTAAAACAGAGCTACATTACATTACATTTCATTGCATTAATAAATTATACTAAATTACAAGTAAATTATTGTCACTACAAAATCTAAATACCCTGTGGCATATTATATTTTAGAATTGATTTGAAATTTTTTCATGAATATGGTATTGAAAATTTAGTATAAAAAAAATGTTGACAGGTAATAAACTTATACGGCTTATACCATTTATAAGAATTTTACCCATTTGCATGAAACCTCTTAATATTTTGCACTATATGTCAAGAAATGTCCAAAACAGGCGACCTTCACCTTCGGATTATAAAGGCATTCATACTTCCAGATCCTCCTATGTGATCCTCTTCGGCAAGCAAATATTTTCATTTAAAAAATAAATTTAGAAAGATTACAAAACATTATTTATTACATTTGTGAATTGTACTTACCTTATTCTTTCCGCTTATTTTTTCATTTAACATCAACAAAATTTAAATTAAATATATATACCTAGTAACATTTTTCGACATTTTTAATAAGGCCTTGTTTAGACAAAGTTTACCGTAAATCGAAATAAATATAAAATAAACTATTTTAAACTTGCAAACTTTAAAAACAATGATGGCTTACATGAATAAAAAAATGCTGCGTTTCTTAAGTATCAAATTTAAACAAATATAACAGAACTACGCATCGCTTCCCTATCTTATTTTTTTGGTGTACAAACACAACGTAATTACTTTTAAATCCAGCGAACAAAGCGGCGTACCCCCGCCTGCTTCGCCTGCAGACTGAAAGCTTTTTTGCAGCGGAAGAATTTATATACGTATACATTTTTGAAAAAGCTCTTAGCTCGCGAGCTGATGATGTTCGTAGCTCGTATAGAAGAATTAAAGAATTTTTGCCCAAAGTACACAGCAGAGCTATAGGCTCTTCTTCCGCTGCTTCAAGAGTTCATGCCTTCTTTGTTTCTCTTTGTTAAATATACCCACAAATAAACAAAATATTTCATTCACTAAATTATTGCATATTTATAAACAAGCATTTGCTATTGTTTTCTAACTTCTCATTTCTTGTCAACAGATGCCACTTTTGCCTTGCCACCACTCACTGCCAATGTCTGTTTGTCACCCAAGTCGCTGCTGCGACTGGTCATCGATCACGATGATTTGCACAAACGTAAATTATACAAAACCGTTACGAATCTCGATGCTGACGAAGCGGTACACAATCACGAGGAGGAATACAACAGGTTCATTAACAATGTCAAATTGACACCCGTTGCATTTATGAAACTTTGTCCAGCGCTGCTGGCTCAAATCGATCAACAGGTTTGCATGCGTGCCGCACCGCTGACGCATGGCGAGGATCCCAAGGAAACGTTATTGAATGGTAATTTCACACTTAACACATTTAAGTAAATACTTGCTATTTAGAGCTGGCTATACTTGAATTTATATCGCTACACAAAAAATCACACACACAGATTCACACCAGGGCGCAGTGTGAGAATTTACGAATCTAGCTGGACAAAATTAATAACTCCAGAAGTAGTGGGACAAATTTCCTTAAATTCGTTATAGGGGTAGGTAGGATATTTTATAAGTAGGATGTAAAAAGTGGGCGGGATATGACAAAGGGGCGTGTCACCATAAATAAAATTATGTATATCCTTGAGCAATTTTTGAGAAAAATGTTAATTTATTAAGTATTTTCAATATTTTTGAAATAAGAAATTTAAATCAATATCAAATGTTTATTTTTTAATTGAAAAAATAACATTTAGATTACTATAATAAACAAAATTTTATGTAAATATATTAGAGTATAAAATCAATGAATTAAAGTTCAAACTCATATATTACTATTTGATAACAGTAGCGAGCATAAAAAGCGGAACTTTCACATTATCCTAAGGCGTATTATCGTTACAACAACTGAGTTGTTTTTGATTTTGAACTTTCAAATTTTGAACACTTACTTATATCTCTTGTTTTTTGTATTATCTTTGCTTAAAATGTACAAGCTCAAAAACCACTGAGTTTTTATTATGATTATACTTACTTACTTACTTAGGTGGCCGTAACAACCCGTGTCCGGGTTTCGGCCGAACTCATCAGCTCTCGCCAGGCGCCTCTGCTTTGCGAGCGCCTTCTCTTCAATTCGGATACACCAAGTGCGGTTAGGGCTTCCTCAGCCTGGTCCATCCATCGGAGGCATGGTCTCCCTCGTCGCCGTTGACCAGCGACCCTCGCCTCGAGCACCTTTTTCGCTGGAGCTTCGTAGTCCATGCGATGAACATGACCCAGCCAGCGTAGTCGCTGTACATTTAGACGCCTAACTACGTCAATGTCTTCGTAGAGCTCATACAGCTCGTAGTTCATTCGGATGCGATAGTCATCGTCGACTCAAACAGCACCGAAGATTTTGCGAAGAACTTTTCTCTCGAACACCCCCAGAGCAGCTGCGTCAGTTTGCGAAAGTACCCATGCCTCAGCGCCATAAAGCAGCACAGGTAGAACGAGCGCCTTGTAGAGTGTTAGTTTTGTCGATCGAGAGAGGACTCTGGAACTTAGTTGCATAGTGAGCCCGTAGTAGCACTTATCAGCAATTATTGTTCTTCGCTTTATCTCCAGGCTGATTTCGTTGTTGGTATTAATGGCGGTGCCAAGGCATACGAACTCCTTGACTACTTCAAAGTTATAGCTGCCGGATGAAACGTGGGAGTCTAAACGCCGCGCTCCCTTGTTTGTAGACAGCATATACTTTGTTTTACCCTCATTTATCGTCAAACCCACTTTGGCTGATTCCTTTTCGATAGCGGCGAAAGTTCTGCCAACAATATCAATATCATCAGCGTACGCAAGGAGCTGGACACCTTTTTAGAAAATTCGTGCGATCCCCTCCATGATGATGTTGAAGAGATCGCAAGACAGTGGATCGCCTTGCCTGAAACCTCTTTCGGTATTGAAGGTTTCGGAGAGGTCATTTCTTACCTTGACGGAGCTGCGTGTGTTGCTCAACGTCATTCTGCAAAGTCTTATCAACTTTGTAGGCATACCGAATTCAGACATTGTTGCGTATAGGCAATCCCTTCTCGGGCTATCGAACGCAGCTTTAAAATCGACAAAGAGATGGTGTATGTCAATTTGATTTTCGTGAGTTTTCTTCAGTATTTGTCGTAGCGTGAAAATCTGGTCCATGGTGGACTTTCCAGGTAGAAAGCCACACTGATAAGGTCCAATCAGTGTTTTTGTAATCGGCTTTAATCTTTCATACAGTACGCTTGAAAGAACCTTATATGCGATGGAAATAAGACTGATACCTCGATAGTTGGCGCAGATTGTTGGGTCTCCTTTCTTGTGTATAGGGCAAAGCACGCTGAGATTCCAATCGTCTGGCATGCTTTCCGCTAGCCATATTTTGCTTATGAGCTGATGCATGCGCCTTATCAATTCATCGCCGCCGGTTTTATACAATTCAGCTGGCAGGCCGTCTGCACCCGCTGCTTTATTGTTTTTGAGTTGTTAGATAGCAACTCGCACCTCTTCATGGCCTGTAACCTGTAAGTAAATTGGAGAAGTGCTGTCTCCACATTCTCAGCACACACTGTGTATCCGTATTCAGATCTCCATTTTCGTCTCTACATGTGGATGCTCCGGGCTTGAAACCTTGTGTTGGACGCTTAACCTGTTGTTAGAATTTTCGTGCAACCTTCTTGCCCTGGTATACCTCTAGTTCCTCACGCTCACGCTTTTCCTGCTCTCTTTTCTTGCGTCTGAAAAGGCGCCTCTCTTCCTTCCTCTTTTCGCAGTGATTTTCTTGTACGGCTCGCGTTGCAGCTGACTGCAGCGTTTTTCTATATGCGGCGTTTTTTACTGCTGTCGCAATGCAGCAGTATACTGCTGATCGTACCATTGGTTCCGAGGTTGCGGGCGCCGGAAACCAATGATTTTTTTCAGCGGCAACGCGCATGGAGTGGGATATATGCGCCCAAAGTCCGCCGGCGTCGTCGGGTCCAGAGGTTGGTTGGTGGAGCTTAACCGAGAGTTGAGCGGAGTAGGCCTTGGTCCGTTGTAATTAGCGACATCTAGCTTTCGTTGCTTTCCTGTGCGTATGTTCTTCGCATTGCATAATCGCATGCGGATCTTGGCTGCATCAAGATAGTGGTCGGAGTCAATACGCACATCTAGAACACTAGAGGTTTCGCGTTTTTTGATCCGGGGACAGCATAGTGGCCTTGTGGATGTCGAGGTGCTTAAATCTGGTGCTACTTACTACCATGTTTCGCGCAGCGGCGAAGTCGATCAGTCTTAGACCGTTGTTCGTGGAGGTCTCGTGAAGACTTAACTGACCGACAGTGGGCCAAAGATGCCTTCCCTTCTTATTTTCGCATTAAAATCTCCGAGGACTATTTTGACGTCAAGGACCGGAAGGTGGTTGTAAATTCGCTAAAAAAAAAAGCAAAATTCTCTACAATTTTAAAAAATAGCAATTCCACTACAGTTCACATAAACACACAGCTTTTATGAATACAGAAACTTCACAGACACTTTTAACTACACATACATATGTACCTATATAAATGAAAGCCTGTTAAAAAAGAGCCTGGCGAAGCAGGTGGGGATTTGCTGATATAATATATTTTTAGCACAATTACTTTGGTTAAGTAATCGGTAATTAGCTCGATAATCGGTTGGTAACCGCTTTTGTAATCGGTAATCGGTTGGTAATCGTTTCGGTAATTGATAATCGGTTGGTAATCGCTTCGGTAATCGGTTGGTAATCGCTTCGGTAATTGATTATTGGCTGTAAATCGCTTCCGTAATTAGTTGGTAATCGCTTCTGTAATCTGTAATCGCTTCGGTAATTGGTTCGATAATCGGTTGGGTATCGCTTCGATATTCGGTTGGTAATCCCTTCGGTAATTGGTAATCGGTTGGACATCGCTTCGGTAATCGGTTGGTAATCACTTCGGTAATCTGTTGTTAATCACTTCGGTAACTGGTA
The DNA here is from genome assembly GCA_914767935.1 of Coremacera marginata. Lineage (NCBI taxonomy): Eukaryota > Metazoa > Arthropoda > Insecta > Diptera > Sciomyzidae > Coremacera > Coremacera marginata. Next base: position 148,104,938 of record OU612047.1, read on the forward strand.
ATCGCTTCGGTAATCGGTAAGCGCTTCGGTAATTGGTTCGGTAATTGGTTCGGTAATCACTTCGGTTTTGGGCTTGGTCGATGCTAGGTAATCCTTAAAAAGGAATGTTGTACAGCAATATTTTCTGTTACGCTAACAGCGTGATGATATCGCGCTATAGTTATGCTCTCTACCAAAATGTCCTCAAAGCGCCTTAACAAGTTTTTACTTCAAAAATTCTTAAAGTTGAAAGATATCACGTAAAAATATTTTTGAAAAATTGTAGTGCTTAAAAATTCGAACTCCTTTTGAAAATAAATTCCAAAGTTCTGTAAAGTAATGTAGTAAGGTGTTAGGAATAGTCAAAACTCTTCATAGATTATTGAATTAAAAAAAAAAAATAAATTTTAAAAAAACTTGGCAGACGTGTTAAATACTCCAAAACTAATCCAAATATTTCTTTATCTTTCTTCTCACATAGCTTGGATCTATGCCAGCGGCTCTATATTTGTGCTCTCTTGCTGCGGCCTCCTGGGTATACTGCTGGTGCCACTGATGAAAACCATTGCCTACCAGGAGATACTCAACTTCTTAGTAGCTGTCGCAGTGGGCACACTCAGTGGTGATGCACTAATGCATCTGTTGCCGCATGCGTTAGTCATCGAGCATACAGAGCCAGACATAATGCAACCGCCAATCACCGCCAACGATGCTCCAAAGCAACATGAACATGATAATGGTCCGGTTTGGATTTGTGCCTGCGCGTTTCTTACAGCCTGTTTCATGTACATATTGGAAAATCTGCTGCCATTGTTTAAGAGTGACCCGGATGTAGAACATGGTCACAGTCATGGCCATGGTCATAGTCATGGTCACAGTCACGGCCATAGTCACGATCATAGTCACAAGAAGCCTGAACACAGTCATGGCGTAGAAGCAGCGGAGACACCAACCAGTGCAGCTGCCGATTCCACACAAGCTGTAGCAGTTAGAAATGTTGATGCACGCGAAATCAATGTAATGCTCGATGAGTTGAAGCAGGATAAGAAAACCGGCTCACGACCGCTGACACCTGTCGCCTTTATGGTCGTTATTGGCGATGGGCTGCATAATTTGACTGATGGTCTAGCCATTGGTGCTGCTTTTGCTACAGATCCCGTAACAGGCATGGCTACTGCCTTCGCTGTGCTCTGCCACGAATTGCCACATGAATTGGGTGACTTTGCGCTGTTGCTGCAGACTGGCGTAAGTCTGCGCCGCGCCGTTTGCCTGAATATAGTCAGCTCGGTTTTGAGTTTTGTAGGCATGGCTATCGGGCTGCTCATTGCAGGCGTGCATTCCAACATGACGCGCTGGATTTATGCCGGGACAGCAGGCTCCTTTCTATATATAGCATTTGCCGATCTAGTGCCTGCCATGGGCATGGCAGGAAAACGTGATTTGAAACGAACTTTAATACAGATCTTTGGATTGCTTTCGGGCGGCGCGATAATGATGCTGATTGCGTTAAATGAGGATGACCTGGAGGAGCTGTTCAAGTAGCTGTTGGAGTTTAGACTAGTTGTTATGCTTTCGTTTATAAATTATTAACTTGAGTCTCGAGATTTTAAACACGTTCAACTGCATTTCTTTTATAGTTTAAACTAAGATTACACTAAATATTTGTAAAAATTAAGAGCAAGCAAGCTCACGTTTTGTTTTAACAAAGTATTATTTTTCTTTTTGTTTGGAAAGTAAGGCAATTATTTTAAAATATGTTCTAGTATTTTAGTTATTATTTAGCAGATAAGTGATAAACGAATTTATAAAGTATTTAAACGAATTAATAAAATTTATGCCAAGCCAAGAAAGACAAAAGCTTGATTTTTTTTTTTTTTTTGTTGCCACGTATAAAAATACAAATAAAAGCTTTTTATGTTAATTTTAACAAATTCTGTTTTAATTACAAAAAAAAGTGTTGAAACAACACAATCAATTTCTTTTGGTTAACTGAAGTGATTGAAATTTATGAGAAACTGTTTAGGCAGTCTCCATGGGTATAATGTGCACCTCCTCGGTTAAGTCGAAATTTTTGATTTTTGTATCAAGCACAGCTGTGGTGCCTGCTTTGAAGGCATAGTTCAGCTAAACAAAAATTAAATAAAATTAAATTGTTTCAAAATTTTATTACTGCTACTACGCACCTTTCGCTCGCCCTTTATATTGGCCAGCTCATAATTGCGCAGATAGTCCGTTGAATCCTTGCGTATCACACATAAATCAATGTTAGAGCCTGAGCCGAGATCGTTGAACACACCTGCTGCAATACCATCACGCACCAGTTGCTTGCCCTCTGCTTCCGTCATTTCGGGCTTCCAGCGTGATTCAAAGACAGACATGGCAGCCAAGCTGCCCGAGCCCATGGTCACATATGGCAGTTTATCGGTAGAGCCGTGTGGATGTATGGAGTAAATATAAGCGCCGGTCTTGTCGACGCCTCCAAGCACCAAAGCAGCGCTGATGTGTCCCTGATAGCGAAAGAGCATTTGTTTGAGCAGCGTATTGGCTGCTACAACAGGCACTTGACGTCCAGTATTTAGACGATGTAGCTCTAGTTGCGAAGCAATCATGTCAGTGGTCATTTCGGTATCCGCAGCCGTACCGGCACCACAGCAGCTAAGAAAAAAAAAATCAAAACAAAAAAACAATAAAAATCAAGTCCTAGCCAACACCCCATCTGCTCCGCTACTTACTACATGTTCTTCGCTAAGAAATGAATCTTGGAGCAGTTCTTGTCGGAAACAATGGGACCCTCTGTGGCTCGTGTATCTGCGCCCAATATAACACCATCTTTAAAGATGATGCCCGCAATTGTTGTGCCTGTCTTTACGGTTTTTGGTGGTTGAAAGCCGCTCTTGAGGAGTTCAGCATTTCTATTTTTTGAAGAAAAATAAAGAAAAAATAAATTATTCATAAAAGCGTCTTCATCACAGGTTATGTTCGTGCTGTCTGGCAATAAGGTGCAAGTCTTCGCACTCACCTTTTGCAGTTCTCGAAATTGAATCCTGCTCTAGGTATATCACGCACCAAGTCCAAAGCCATTTTTTATTACAAATAAATTAAACTTCGCAATTAGCTTGTACTTAATTTGTTCTATTAATTTTAGCAAAGTAATCAAGTCGCTGCTCGGAATGACAATCACAAAATTGTTGATAGCTGTCAAAAAATTGTATAGCATTATTCAGTGGAAACTTTGTTGAGTACAGTAAACATCGAACTTTCCACTTCATCACAGTTGCATTTGACCGCTGTTTGATCACATAATAGCCTAGACACACATTGACGATGGTTGCAGCCGTGCAACATCAGACAATATGTGTATTATCTTAACCACATTGACTGAGGCTGCAACGACAAGCTGTCAAATTAGGAATGATTCTATATCGACAACAAAACGCTGCGGCATGTCTGCGGTTTCTCTCCATTAGAATCACATGTAAAAAATTTTGACAGATATTGCACGGCAGCCGTCATCAATATGTTAAGCCTATATTTCTTATGGAGAGAAACTGGTCTAATGCCGCAGTGTTTTGTCGTCGATATAGAATCATTCCTAATTTGACAGCTTGTCGTTGTAGACGCAGTCAATGTGTTCAAGCTATAAGAAGTAATGTAGTCTGAGTACATTGGCGACGACCATCGAATAATGAAAAACATCTGTCAAATTTGTTTAAATGCTTTTCTTAAGAGTCCTATTGACGAATTGCAAATCTGTTTGAACAACTGGTGGGGTGATTACGATTTCCTGGGCGCCGCAATTTGACAATGTATGGACGAAGGAAAAATCGATTTATGGATTTTTTCGAGTTATCGATTTTTTACAATAATTAACCTATATGTTTCATTATATACAATCAATTTTTATGGATATTGTATAATTTTTAAGATAATAGCTTCATTCCAGTAGTACTGGATCAGAAGAATTTTCAGTGGAACAGTTTAAGTTAAACTATACTACAATTTGGCACTACTGGCGATGAAGTGTCAAAATACGAATACGAGCAGTGAGACGAAAACTCATTGAGGAGAAATTCAGATTTTCCAATGTTTTGAAAACGATGCTTTATGCTTGGCAGCATTTTAAGGTCAGAAATAAAGCCAGGAAAAGAGCTGGTTCAAATTTTTGTTTTTACATTTTGAATAAAAGAGAGCCACGATCAACGACCACGGGAATGGAGCGAATATAATAAGCTTTCACAATATATTTAAATTAACTAAACCCGTTTAGTATTTAAAACGTCATAGCTGCTAGTATGCAAAAGTAAAATATTTGCGTACGTAAAACCGTAATCTTCTCAAAAAGTACCGTTATTTCTATGAATAATGCTAAGCAAATAATTGAAGCCTGAAAATTTATCTTTCATTTGATATATAAGATATATGGCTTTTTTTGGATTTTTTTATGGTGTTTTCTTTAAGATGAAATGATTTGCCTTTGTACGGAATGTTGTTATATCAAGTATGTTTACCTTAGTTGTTCTGCTTCTTACTCCATATTTGCTTATATCACTATTGCAATAGATAAGTGTTTATGCCCCTGTTTATAAGATATGAAATTCTAATAAGAGGATATATATATCCAGAAAAATGTGATTTGCCCTTGTACGGAATGTTAAAAACAAGCTTGAAATAGTTATTTTTCAAACTTTCACAAATTTAATCTCCTAAACTACTTACGAGCGGGCTTTTTTATATATATTTCTAAGAGAAATATTGGGGCTTGCCACCTAACACAACATCATTGAAAAAGATGTTGCATTTTTCTGATCTTTTCTTAACTTATCAGAAGTCAACATTTTTTGAGCTTAGGTCAAAATGTAAAAAAATTCTGCACTCTCAGAGGCCAGAATTTTTCGTCAAGAAAAGAAAACATGATTTGTATGGGCGACTCCGCATGTTTCTTCAATGAATCGTTCAAGTAACAGTCAATTGGGATGTTAACGGGACTTATTGACTACACAGACTGTCTGCGAAAACAAAATTTTTTCTTGTCGTAGCAACGACCATACAGTACACAGACATTTACGACATAAAATAAAGTTCTATGAATTTAACAACATTTTTTTTTCAGCTTCCATTTTTATGTACTTCTCTTTAAACCACGTTTTCACCCAACAAAACTTTGATGATTATAATAAGTTTGTGTGAATTCCAAAACACACTATGCATAGGTTCCGCGAAAACACAACCGAAGATAAAAATATATTTTAATTTTTGCGTAGACTAAAAATCAGTCAAATACACTGTTCGACCACCTGCGCAAACAGTCTGCGTAGTCTATTGCTCCTTCACGTCAAGCTTGCATAATAAGATCTCACACTGTGTGTCTTGTGGGACACTATTTCTGTTCCCGTACTTTCTGTGCTTAAATTGGGAGAAGAAGAACAAGCATAAAACCGCTCTCTCGAGAACACAGAGAGTGCTAGAACTCAAGACTCCGAGTAAAGTAAGAACAAGCATCAAGAAGAACAAGCATCAACTTCACAAACAAATTGACGATAATTTTAATTGGCGCAATTTACGTTTGACATGTCTGCAGACAAAATCAGCTGTTTTGTGCTTAAAACTTACCAGAAGCTGTTTCCGTACTTTTGCAACTATTCTTACACTTAATTTTTACTCTCTCAGTTTGAACTTACACAAATCTTACACAGTGTAGAGTACGGAAACATACCAAAATCTGTGCTTTTACGTTAAAGTTTTATGTTTACTGCAACTTTTGAAAAATATACTTACAAGAAAATTATCTGGCAGACTAAAAATCAACTCATGCCGCAAATCAGCTGTTTATGAAATGTCAAATGTTGCTGTGAAGTTCTCTTTGCTTAGAAATTTTTATTGAATGTTGAATTAAATATTAAAAAACTAACTTAAAGTGCATCCTTCAAACAAGAAATAAATGAAAAATATGTCCGCGGCAGTCAAACTACTGCAGACACCATGGAGGGCACTTGGAGTGCTGCAAAAATTTACACAACTACGTAAGTTTAGTTCTGCTCATAGGCATTGAACATTAACCACAAAACTGCATAATGTGTATTTTTAATATGCTTTTCTTCAATAAAATAGGTTGTCATTCTACGGAAATGATAGCGCATCGAAATGAGCTCTTCGAACAGGAGCAGCAACGACAGCGTGAAGCAGTAGGTCGCATAGAAAAAATTGAGGTGCGCTACTTGGGACTGCCGGAAGATGTGACGCTGGTAATGAATCGCGGTATCTCAACACCATTCAATTGTGCCCAACACATGTCAGAGGGACATTGTAAGCGCTCTGCGCTGGCTCTGCTTGATGGCAATATTCCGTGGGATATGCATCGACCAATACAAGATTCCTGCACACTGCAACTGCTCAACTTTACTATAGCAGATCCACATGTGGTCAATAAGTAAACAGCACAGCAGTTATTCTTGTGTTACTTATTTATTTACCTTTAATTGTTTGTATTTGAAGAGCTTTTTGGCGCACTTGTTCCTTCATGTTGGGCGCTGCCTTGCAAAATGCTTTCAAAGATGAAGCACAGCTGCAACTGCACAGTTTTCCAGGTCCAAATAGTAAGCAGGGCAGATAAAAGTTATTTTTTTTTGTTGTATTAAATATGTTTTTTTCTATAGTAAAAACTGGCAGCTTTGTTTACGACATCGTACTCGCCTCACAGCAGTGGGAACCAACGGCTGCAGAACTGCGCGCCATATCAGCGCAGATGATTAAACTAGCTGCTAATGATTTAAAAATTGAGCGTCTAGAAGTAAACCATGATTTGGCTATGAACATTTTTACAGACTCACGTTACAAACGCCAGCAGCTACCAAGTATTTCGCAACAAAGTCAAGGACGCGTGACGCTCTATCGCATGGGCACTCACATCGATATATCGCGTGGACCCATGATAGCATCCTCACGTTTTCTGGGCAAATGCACAATTGCTGCAGCACACAAGGTGGCGAATGAGAGCGACAAAACCGCATACTATAGAATGCAAGGCGTTGCTCTGCCTACTGGCTTTGCGCTCAATCACGTGGCCTACGGTCAATTAGAGCAGCGCGCTAAAAAGATGGTAAGAAAGTTTTTACTTTAAAATTAAACGTATTTTTTTATTTGATAATTTTTTGTCTTCGATATAGAATCCTGCGCATCTGCCGAATGAGTCATTCGAGGATTATATAACTGCTGGCAATGGCAGCGAGCAGCAAAAACAAATTGCTTAGTTCAAAGCTAAAGGCACTTAATTGTTTTTTTTATATTTAATTTAGTTTTGTTAATAACAAGTTTTTTCTAGGGATAAATAAGTCATGCAACTTAAAGCGAAATAAAGTAACAAGAAAAAATTTTTTAAAACAATAAACAATAAAGAAATGTTATAATGTTATTGGAAAAAGTTGTCTTGCAGCGGTTGTTGACATCACAAGCTTATCGTTGCTTGTCTTAGAGTAGCTCGCCACAATTGTGTTATCTTCATCTAGTCTCAAGCCTTCGGTCAATAGTTATAAATAAATAGTTCTTTAAGTATCTGTAGTATTCTGTATGTTTATTTACTCAATACTTTGCTAATCTGCACTTTAGCTTAACGCAGCTGCTACTCCTAAGATTGCTGAAACAGTGCGATAACCTTTTGTTTTGTGATCATAGAACTAAAATTGAACTCTGTGATCCTTTCTTTTTTTGTTGTTACTATTATATGAATAATTGAATCGACATTAGAAATGATAAGAGTGGGATGGAAAACCCAAATAGAGCAAAATTGTTGCATTTCTAAAGCAAATAAGAAAAATGTACATTCCGCTTATTTTATTTAAATTTATTTAGTTTTTTAAATTTTTGTTGTGGTCAATTTGAGAATTATGCATACTTGAAGAAACAAAGTTTAACAAAAAATTGTAAAATTTTAATTCAAATTGTCGCTTCGTGTTGTTGAAAATTTGAAGCATGAATGATCGGGAATTAAGTATTCTTAATAGTAATTCCAAAGAATATGATAATGTTCTTACTTGCGTCAGTTCTTAAAGGAATAAATTCCGAATATTATAAAATAATCGGATTAAAACCAGATGAACATTTATTCTGAGTTATCAAAAAACATTTTCAGAGCATAGTTTGAGCATCTACTAGAAAATAAACACAAAAGCTCTGTTAATATTTTCGGTACATAAAAAAAAAAATATTAAAATTAAATAATAAAATTTAACCCTAAAGTAAAAGTACAATAAATCCATTAAAAATAAATCCGCAGGTACTGATGAATCAAAAAAATTAAAGCGAAAATTGACTTCATATTCTACTTCAGTGTGCAAAAAAAGTAGGAAGTTGGGGGACTTCCGACCGAAGTTAAAACTTAAAGCTATGCAATACCATAGCTGCTATGAATTTTCGGAGCAGCTAGAGTCGGCAAATCAGACGCGTCGGCAAATCGGTTGGTAACTGCTTCGGTAATTGGTTGGTTATCGCTTCGGTAATCGGCAATTTTTTCGGTAATCGGTTGGTAATCGCTTCGGGAATTGTTTTGATAATCGGTTGGCAATTGTTTCGGTAACCGACAATCGGTTGGTAATCGCTTCCGTTATTGGTAATCGGTTGGTAGTCGGTTGGTAATCGCTTCGGTAATCGGTTGGTTCTCACTACGGTAATCGGTTGGTAATCGCTGCGGTAATTGGTTGGTTATCGCTTTGGTAGTTGATAATCGCTTTAGTAATCGGTAATGGGTTGGTAATCGCTTCTGTAATCGGTAATCGTTTGGTAATCACATCAGTAATTGGTTGGTAATCGCTTCAGTAATTGGTTGGTAATCGGTAATTGGTTGGTAAAACATTTCGGTAATTGTTTCGGTAATCGGTTGGTAATCACCTCGGCAGTAAAGAAAAAATCTCACCAAACACGTTTGCCTAGCATTACCACGGCATAAACAATACTGTACAATGCAACAGAAATGAACAGCTAAAAGCGTGATGATATCGCTAACAGCGTGATGATACCACGAATCTATAGTTTGCTCTCTGGCAAAAATTGCTCAACACGCCTACAGAAGCTTTCAGTTCAAAAATACTCTCAAAAGATTAATATACAGTTGTAGAGCATAAAAGAGCGATATAAATGAATGAATAATCTAATGAAAACCTGATGAAAATTCAAGCTACTCTGTTCATAAGCAACAATTCGGATGAATTACGGATTCCCCGTTAAAATGCTGATAAATAACTGATAAGCTAATTAAAACAAGTTCGTCACTAGTCCTCAAATACTGATGAATTTCAAACTTTCTCATAAACAGCAATTACTGTTGAATTAAAAATTAAAGCTTTACAAAATTACAAAACCTGGTAAACTTTTAAAAATTCATTTCTTTTAAAACCTACAAAAAAACCTGAGGCCCGACTCTGTAGTGCGATTCGAAAAGCAATCTATTCGAAAGTTAAATGCGATCCGAAAGTGAAAATTATTCGAATGCGAGCAAACTGATTTTCGAATCACATTACAGAATAAGGCCCTAGATCATTAATACTGATCATTTACAAAAACATTGTGGTCAGACTTTTTATCAAGAAATTTCCCAAAATATTGAGGAACATAAAAAAATTTTCTAAGTATTGCTAGTTTGTATAGTGAAAAATTTAAAAAATCTATGATTTTTTTTATAAAAACTTGATGAACATCGAAATGTATTCGTGCATGAAACACCAATACTGATGAATTTCTCATAAATCTTGATTAAATTTGGGTTGTTGAAAGAGACAGTACAATTTTTTTATTTACAGTTTAGTCTCATTTATTTAACTAATCAAATCAAAATTAATCAATTATATATTCGTCGTTTTGTTCGATCACGTCCTCTCATTTCTGTGGTAGCGCTTCATTATTCCGTGTAGGTAGAAGTTTCCACTTTTCTCTACCTTTGATGAGTAAAAATACTGATGAATGCATAATAATGAATTCAAGAATATTCAATAAACAGCTAATTTGAGCTAATAAATTGAAGTAATGAAAAAAGCATTGAAAGTTTTTTCAATGTTATATAAAAGTTTACTTACTTACTTACTTAGGTGGCCGTGACAACCCGTGTCCGGATTTCGACCGACCTCATCAGCTCTCGCCAGGCGCCTCTGCTTTGCGCGCGCCTTCTCCAATCGGATACACCAAGTGCGGTTAGGGCTTCCTCAGCCTGGTCCATCCATCGGAGGCATGGTCTCCCTCGTCGTCGTTGACCAGCGACCCTCGCTTCGAGCACCTTTTTCGCTGGAGCTTCGTCGTCCATACGATGGACATGACCCAGCCAGCGTAGTCGCTGCACAGTTATACGCCGAACTACGTCAATGTCTCCGTAGAGCTCATACAGCTCGTGGTTCATTCGGATGCGATAGTCATCGCCGACTCGAACAGGACCGAAGATTTTGCGAAGAACTTTTCTCTCGAACACCCCCAGAGCGGCTGCGTCAGTTTGCGAAACTACCCATGCCTCAGCGCCATAAAGCAGCACAGGTAGAACGAGCGTCTTGTAGAGTGTTAGTTTTGTCGATCGAGAGAGGGCTCTGGAACTTAGTTGCTTACTGAGCCCGTAGTAGCACCTATTAGCAATTATTGTTCTTCGCTTTATCTCCAGGCTGATTTCGTTGTTAGTATTAATGGCGGTGCCAAGGTATACAAACTCCTTGACTACTTCAAAGTTATAGCTGCCGGATGAAACGTGGGAGTCTAAACGCCGAGCTCCCTTGTTTGTAGACAGCATATACTTTGTTTTACCCTCATTTATCGTCAAACCCACTTTGGCTGATTCCTTTTCGATAGCGGCGAAAGCAGCGGTAACATCTCTCTTGGTTCTGCCAACAATATCAATATCATCAGCGTAAGCAAGGAGCTGGACACCTTTATAGAAAATGGTGCCATTACGATGCACACCGGCCTTTCGTACGATCCCCTCCATGATGATGTTGAAGAGATCGCAAGACAGTGGATCGCCTTGCCTGAAACCTCTTTCGGTATTGAAGGTTTCGGAGAGGTCATTTCCTACCTTGACGGAGCTGCGTGTGTTGCTCAACGTCATTCTGCAAAGTCTAATCAACTTTGCAGGTATACCGAACTCAGACATTGTTGCGTATAGGCAATCCCTTCTCGGGCTATCGAACGCAGCTTTAAAGTCGACAAAGAGATGGTGTGTGTCAATTTGATTTTCGTGGGTTTTCTCCAGGATTTGTCGTAGCGTGAAAATCTGGTCTATGGTGGACTTACCAGGTCGAAAGCCACACTGATAAGGTCCAATCAGTGTTTTTGTAATTGGCTTTAATCTTTCACACAGTACGCTTGAGAGAACCTTATATGCGATGGAAATAAGACTGATACCTCTATAACTTGCGCAGATTGTAGGGTCTCCTTTCTTAAGTATAGGGCACAGTACACTTAGGTTCCAATCGTCGGGCATGCTTTCTGCTAGCCATATTTTGCTGATGAGCTGATGCATGCGCCTTATCAATTCATCGCCGCCGGTTTTAAACAATTCAGCTGACAGGCCGTCAGCACCCGCTGCTTTATTGTTTTTGAGTCGTTGGATAGCAACTCGAACCTCTTCATGGCTAGGTGGTGATACTTCCACTCCGTCATCGTCGATTGGTGGCACTGCACTGTGCTCTCGATGGGCGGCATTGGTGGAATCGTCGCCATTAAGTAAATTGGAGAAGTGCTGTCTCCACAATCTAAGCACACACTGTGTATCCGTATTCAGATCTCCATTTTCGTCTCTACAAGTGGATGCTCCGGGCTTGAAACCTTGGGTTAGACGCTTAACCTGTTGATAGAATTTTCGTGCATCCTTCTTGCCCTGGTATACCTCTAGTTCCTCACGCTCACGCTTTTCCTGCTCTCTTTTCTTGCGTCTGAAAAGGCGCCTCTCTTCCTTCCTCTTTTCGCGGTAGTTTTCTCGCACGGCTCGCGTTGCAGCTGACTGCAGCGTTTTTCTATAAGCGGCGTTTTTTACTGCAGTCGCAATGCGACACTCCTGATCATACCATTGGTTCCGAGGTTGCGGGCGCCGGAAACCAATGACTTCTTCAGCGGCAGCGCGCATGGAGTGGGATATATGCGCCCAAAGTCCGCCGGCGTCGTCGAGTCCAGAGGTTGGTTGGTTGAGCTTAACCGAGAGTTGAGCGGAGTAGGCTTCGGCAGTCCGTTGTAATTGCAGCTTAGCGACATCTAGCTTTCGTTGCATTCCTGTGCGTATGTTCTTGGCATTGCATAATCGCATGCGGATCTTGGCTGCAACAAGATAATGGTCGGAGTCAATGTTGACCCCCCGAAATGTACGCACATCTAGAACACTAGAGGCATGCCTTCCGTCGATTACAACATGATCAATTTGGTTTCGCGTTTTTTGATCCGGGGACAGCCAGGTGGCCTTGTGGATGTCGAGGTGCTTAAATCTGGTGCTACTAACTACCATGTTTCGTGCCGCGGCGAAGTCGATCAGTCTTAGACCGTTGTTTGTGGAGGTCTCGTGAAGACTGAACTCACCGACAGTGGGGCCAAAGATGCCTTCCCTTCCGACTTTCGCATTAAAATCGCCGAGGACTATTTTCACGTCATGGACCGGAAGGTGGTCATATACGTCCTCAAGACTAGCGTAGAAAGCGTCCTTGACGGCTTCGTCCTTTTCCTCCGTCGGGGCGTGCGCGCAAATAAGGCTTATGTAGAAAAATTTTGCCTTGATGCGGATCGTGGCCAATCTTTCGTTCACAGGTGTGAACCGGGAAACAAGGTGGCGTAGTTTCCGGCTAACGACGAATCCACATCCGAATTCGCGCTTCTCCGCATGGCAGCTGTAGTAGATATCGCAGTGTGCTTGTTTAGAGCAGCCTTGCCCTTTCCATCGCATTTCCTGGATGGCGGTGATGTCAGATTGTATTGTTTTGAGGGCTTCCGCCAGTTGGATAATGGCACCTTCCCTATAAAGGGTCCGGACATTCCAGGTGCATATCCGTAAATCATTGTCCGTTTTTCGATTGCGGTGGTCGTCAACGTAATTGGGGTTCTTATCCGAGGCTGGTTTAGTTTTCATTGGGCAGTAGTAATGTGGCGGGACCCAAACCCTGCGCACATTCCATGTTTAAGGTCTATGGATCGACCCGCCGCTCAAATTAGCCGTCAAACTGACGGATGCCAGTTATATAAAAGTTTAGACTAAATAAATCTTGAGAATATTGTTACATACATACATAATAAACATAAGTTCTTTCTCAGTCTTAGCTGATGCAATAAAAACTCTTTACTTAATAAGTTATTGAGTTTCTCCCTGCCTTTCAGGTATACTGTGCTGAACGAATCTTAAACGTTATGCTATGCTATGTTATGTTATGTTATGTCATGTCATGTCATGTCATGTCATGTCATGTCATGTCATGTCATGTCATGTCATGTCATGTCATGTCATGTCATGTCATGTCATGTCATGTCATGTCATGTCATGTCATGTCATGTCATGTCATGTTATGTTATGTTATGTTATGTTATGTTATGTTATGTTATGTTATGTTATGTTATGTTATGTTATGTTATGTTATGTTATGTTATGTTATGTTATGTTATGTTATGTTATGTTATGTTATGTTATGTTGTTATGTTATGTTATGTTATGTTATGTATGTTATGTTATGCTATGTGTTGTTATGTTATGTTATGTTATGTTCTGTTATGTTCTGTTATGTTATGTTATATTATGTTATGTTATGTTATGTTATGTTATGTTCTGTTATGTTATATTATATTATGTTATATTATGTTATGTTATGTTATGTTATGTTATGTTATGTTCTGTTATGTTATGTTATGTTATGTTATGTTATGTTATGTTATGTTATGTTATGTTATGTTATGTTATGTTATGTTATGTTATGTTGTTATGTTATGTTATGTTATGTTATGTTATGTTATGTTATGTTATGCAATGTTATGTTATGTTATGTTATGTTAGTTATGTTATGTTATGTTATGTTATGTTATGTTATGTTATGTTATGTTATGTTAATAATATAAAACTCACATAAAGCCGAAATACTTAATCGGACCAAAATTAGATCCAAAGAGGAAGCCTTTCAAAATTGGAGCTCTGATAAGAATGCCGATACGAAAAGACGTCGTATTGAGGCTAGGAATCGTTGTTATGCCATTTTAAAACGCGAAAAGTTACTGCACGAAACCCGCATCAGAGAACAGGTTCTTCCTTGCCTCAAAGGGAGCAAAAACTTTTGATCATTTGTTAAAAGAATCAGACGTCAACGACTAGTCCACCTCTTTTAAGAGATGATCAAATATTCACGGACTGGGCTGATAAAGCGAACCTGTTGACCGGATTGTTTGCACATATTTCCACAATCCAAGCAAGCAGTCAGCCACTGTCTTTCGTTGAAAGTATGTCGTTTGTAATGCAGGAAATATATTTTCGTACGAGAGCAGTTAAAAAAGTCCTAGCAAACCTTAACACTGACAGAGCCTCTGGTCTACCCCTGCTATCTACCGACCCATAGCGATATGCTTTACGCTCGCCAAAGTTATGGAGAGCGTAATTAACTTCAACCTTATGAACTATCTGGAGCACAATGAATTGCTTAGTGACCGTCAGTATAGTTTTCGTTGGGCCCGCTCTACTCGTGACCTTATGTCGTTCCTTACCGAAAAATGGAACCAATGCGTTCACTTATTCGGTGAGAGCAGGGTTGTTGCTCTGGATATTTCAAAGGTTTTGTCTAAATTAATTGCATTGTCGGTGTCGGTGGTAGCTTTACTCGGTGGATCACGTGCTTTCTTAAAAACAGAACGATACGTGTCTTAGTCGACGGCATAACGTCGAGAGAGCACGTCATTAACGTTGTGAGTTGACTCACAACCCAATTCATTCGTTCAAAAAAACGCCTGAGCTTTTTCGATATTGAAAGGAAGAGGCAATATATGAATGACACACTCAATAATGACTTGAATAAAATCTCCGAGTGGGGTCTTGCTAATAGAGTAGAATTTAATGCTAGCAAGACCCAGTGTTTTCTGTTAACCCACAAGAGGATCAATTGTCCCCTTAACTCCTCTCAATATGAACGGTGTATATCTTGCGGAGTCAGATGCTCTTGACTTTCTAGGCATATCAATACAATCAGATCTTCGGTGGAATGATCACATTTTTGAGGTGTCGAAAGAAGCAGCCAAGTGCCTTGGTTTTTTAAAACGGTGTAAGAAACATTTCACTCCATCTGATCTTCGTTTGTTCTATTCCTCATATATTAGGCCGAAAATGGAGTACAATTCGCACATTTGGGCAGGGGTTTCAAGATCATATTTGAAGCTTCTGGACCGGATTCAAAGACGTGCGATATATTTAATAGGTGATGAAAATATTTCACCTTCTCTCAACTCTCTTGGGCATCGTCGCAATGTTGGTTGCCTAAGTCTTCTGTACAGGTACTACCATGGGAAGTGTTCAAGAGAGATACATGGCCTAACGCCATCATCCGTGTGTGGCCATCGCCGTGTGTTTCTTAGGTCCACTCGGGGCTCGAAGCTCTCCAAGACCATCCCTTTACCATTGCCTCTTTGCCCAATAGAACATCGCATTAGCGAGATAATTTGTTCATCAGTCGCAGTCGAATTCCAAAAGCAGATGATACTGAATGCAGTTGAAATATTGATGAATATCGTAGCAAAAATGGTAAAAATTCTTACAACTTAAGGAAATGTTTTCCAAAATAATGTAGGATATTATTAGGAAATCATATATAGGCTTTAAAGTATTAAAACTAAATCGTATTGAAATTCATCTTAAAAAAATTTATGAGTATCGTAAATAAACTAAATAAACTTGAATACTTGCGAACTTACTCAGTAATATCACAATTGAGTTAAAGAAATATTTACTTATTTAGGTGGCCATAACAACCCACGTTCGGGTTCCGGCCGACCTCATCAGCTCTCGCCAGGCGCATCTGCTTTGCGCGCGCCTTCTCCAATCGGATACACCAAGTGCTGTTAGGGCTTCCTCGACCTGGTCTATTCATCGGAGGCATGTTCTCCCTCGTCGTCGTTGACCAGCGACCCTCGCCTCAAGCACCTTTTTCGCTTGAGCTTCGTCGTCCATACGATGGACATGACCCAGCCAGCGTAGTCGCTGCACAGTTATAACCGAGGCTGGTTTAGTTGGATGAAATATTAATAAAGTGTAACATTTATGGATTGTTAATGTTTTCTTAAAATTCCCTTTTTAACTATAAAAAATTCAACTATAAACTATGTGGATTTTTTAAAGAAACCCGATATATTGCAGCTGAACATTTTTTATTTTTAAATTATAATAAATTTGAAACTTATTGCAAGATTCAAAACTACTTTTGGTAAACTTTATAATTTTATTCGTAACATAAAGCTTTAAGACATTTACAATAAATTTACTTTTTAATATTATTTTAAATTTATATTTTTTAGAGCGTATTTTCTTAATGTGACTTTAAATATAACTGTGTAAAAAAGTTAAAATAAAACTTTTCCTTTCATAACTCAATCAACTTTGCGTTGGCAACATAAATTCCCAACTTACATTTCCACATAGGTGGGCATCGTCATGACGCCACAGTTATTCTTACGTGCAGACATCAAAATATACCCATCATTGCCCCAGTAGGTAGACCATGAGTTCTTAACCAGCCAGTAGTCTTCGCCATTTATGGTGCCATAGCCAACGGCTAACACTGCATGATCCAGTTCATCGAGACCATTCTTACAAGTCGGCTCATAGTACACGCCATGTGAGTAGAAACTGAATGACTTGGGTGAGGCATCTATGGCTACCGAAATAGGTCCATGCTTGAGCAAGGCAATCTTAAAGGCATTCGGATCATTGGCGGTTATATTAACGAAACCCTTGATGGGTGCCACAAGTGTTATATTTTCTATATGACAATAACCGTCCTGGCCCAGATAGGGTCCATATTGCTCTTCGGTGGGTATGCCGCCGACCTGCATCATCCACTGATAGGCGCGGAAGTCTTCACCGCCATCGCAGCCATTATTGCCATACTGCCAGGAGCAGTCAATCAATGCCTGTTGTGACAGACGCACAAGACTGCCGCCATTCTTCAGGAAATAAGCGCCTTCAATATGACCAATGGTGCCAAAAGACCAACAAGAGCCGCAAACCGATTGATCTATATAAAAGCAATTAATAGTTATTTTGGGAAATTTAAAAAAGTTACACGCGCAAAATTACCTTTAACTGGTGTCACAGCGCCAAATAGGCGCCAATCGTACTGTTCCGGCAGATCATTCTTAAGTTTCCGGGTATCGTAAGGGAACGGCTTTCCAGTGTTGTATATGCCTGATGAGCGATAACCGCGACGCGCACGCAACTCTTCGTCAGTCTTGTCCGCCAGATGATTGACAGCCAGTGTATAGCTGAGACGAGCGCGATTTCTAGAGTGTATATAGCGCAAATTTTGTCTAAAGACATTCTGGCGATATTCGTGCTCCTTCTGGGTTTTGTAACCGATACCATGCTTGTCTTTGAAATGATGGAATTCATGCTCGACATGATGATCAACAGCGGGGTGCACAAATTCCTGCATGGGATTGAAGGTGGCATAGTGACCCTTACCGGGTCCCGGAAAACCCACACAAGTCATATCTGAAGAGTATAGAAAAAAAAATAATATTTAAAGATAGTTTTAAATATTGTTGCTTGCTTTCTCAGAACTCACCCTCATCAATCTCGAACACCTCGTTGGGAATGTCATCATGCTCGTAGCTGTCATAGTCCAGATAATAATGATCGTAGTGTGAGCCCAATAACGTATTATAACCACGCATTTCGTAACGCACTGGAATGGGCATGCGTGAGGCGGGATAGTGTGGTGACTTCTTGTAGCGCACCCACAGCGTGTAAACATTCTTTTTCTGTCCAATAGTTTCCTCCAAGCGGAATTTATCACAGGTAAAACCCAAAAAGGATTCAGTACCGATAAGACTGAAGTCCTTAACATAAGGCAGTATAGCTTGAATTTCCACCTTACTTTCTTCGGTGCCATTCAACTGCAAGCAGGTAACCTTGTTCAACTCCTGTTGTGTGGTAATGGGTGCCAGTTTCAAGGAGACTCCGTAGTTGCCCTCATTGGCCAATTGATAGGTCTTCACCATGCCGCCATAATAATCGATACGCGAGCGTCGAGTATTTTTGTCATACCATGCATAGAAGGGCTCGGCAATCTCAGCATAGGGTATATAGAGGGTACCCTTGACAATATAGTTGGGATCCCATCTGGGTGGATTAGTTGCTAGTGCTAGATAAATGGGTGAAAAAATAAAGGCATACATTAGAGTTTGAGAAGGCTTTTGATTTAAATTTAAATGGGCTTTGGTTAAATATTTGGTAAAGTGAAGATTAAACAAATTTGTTAAACATTTTTATTATTCTAGACAGGCCCTAACAGCACAGGCAGTATTTTTCATGGGGGAAGAGAGGATTTTGATAAAAAAATCTGTAAGTAGAGGTAATGGAATATGGAAAGTTATTCAACTTTGAGAAAATATCTTGAAATGCTTATTTTTTAAAGAACCAAAATTGAGATCATCAAGGTTCGTTGAATTTTTTATCAATGCATATAGGCATTTCCGTGGTGGCGCACGTGCCGATCGTACGACTTTAATGAATGAAAAAAAAGAATGAAAAATTTAACTTACAAGATCCTTATTTTGATTTTCCAATAGCTTACTAAGCACACTATAAAAGGTGTAAAACTTAAGAGTTGTCAAAAGTTCGGTTCTTAGATAGAAGCCAGCAAAAATGATACGTTACGTGACAAAAAATAGAAGTGGTTTTTGACTTGGATCACAAAATTAGTAAAATTCTGTAAATTGGCAAGAGCTTTTGTATAAAACTTTTTTTAGAACGATTTGAAATAGTATAAATTTATTTTCAAAGCAATCAAATTTAAAAACCTTTTCTCGTTTATTTTTTTATTGGGCTTAGTATGAAACGTTACGTGACATGGCGTTACGTGACATTTTTTCTATTGTAATTCATTTGGGTGATTAAGTAATTAGGTACTTAAGTAATTATGTGATTTAGTTATTAAAAAACAAATTAAATATATTCCTCCTCTCCTTGCCTCAACCACTTTTCATTATTTTTAGCCAATGCCTTCCATTTTTACTAAAACAAAAACGTTAACGAAACATTTACAAAACATTAATAAAAGAGAAAAATTATATTTGTGAAACAGTGCAGACGATTTGATCATCATGGTAAATGAATTTATATTTAAATTGCTTAAATCAATAAAATAAAAATGTTTCTCTAAGATAATATTATTAAATAATAAGTTTTTAATAACTTTTAATTTTCGTGTCACGGTGGACTTTTCGACGAAAATGCCCACATGCAAAAAATTGTGTAATTATGTTGAATAATGTGGTCGTTATGAAATTTTTTGCTAGAAATGTACTTGGTTGTGCGCTATTCGGAAACTTTTCAGTCGGATGAAGAAATTTTGACAGTCTGAATGAGAATATTTGGCACTTGCGAGGTGAATATGATTGTCAAAAATTCATGTAGCCTCAGGGGCTAGTATAAATTTTGACAATCGGCAAGAGAATTTTTGACACAAGCATAATTAGAAAAAAAACCCTTAGAAATTAATGAAAGCTAAACTTTTTAGTTAATTATAAATTAAATAAGCACAAAGAATTAAAAAATAATGGAAATCCCAACAAAACAGCAAAGGAAGTTCTACGTTATATGTAGAACTATATTGCATACTGTCCGCAATCCCATAAAGCTACTTGCTACTCGATAGCTGCATCCACACGCCATCCAATAAAGGAAACAAACCACTTCATACTCTTTTGACCATCCATGATGCTTCGCTTTAATAAACTCCACAATTTTGCGAAAAGAGCTAGCAGACACTCTTAAATGAATTTGTGCATTGTCTCCATTCAAAATGGCATTTAATGTTTCGAAATAACCATTTGGCCGAATATAGGTAATATGCTTAAAGGAATAATGTTTTAGATAGTTGTCCGGAGCGTAAAAGCAAAAGCAGTACATCATTAAAAAAAAGCCTCAAGTCATAAAGAAGTTCAAAACTTTTTGCTTTCGACAGCAAAGCAACCAGAAGTGGAAAATATTTGCTTAAAATTCTGTTCATTTTCATCAGTTATATCAACAATTTTGCAAAATAAATTAAATTCTCTAACACACTAACAAAATCTTAAACGTCAAAATTTCTAGTTGTCAAAATTTCATTGTTCTTTTGGCATAGCAAAATTGACAATTTTATTTCAACAGACAGAAATTGTATTCAATTCAGTAACTTCTTTCCTACCACGAGTGAAAGTTTCCGAATAAAATCCAAAATTCTAAAAAAATATAAGGTTTCTGCAAAAACATCAATCAATTTTGGGGGGGTGAGAGATGGGGTTCAATTTTCAAACTCTAAGGTGTTACAGGGTTAATTAGTATTTCATGATTTTGCTACGCATTATTGTTGCTAGCAGAAAAACGAGCTCACAGAAAACTTATTTTGAGAGCTTATTGCAAGGCAAGTAAATCACCTATCTAACGGAATATCAACAAACCCCACCGACAAGCCGGTAAATCAATCGGTTGAAACTATTAAATTTCAACTTTGAGAACTCAATTTCTCAGAATTTCGCGTAATAAATTAAATAAATTTTTATAATAGATTTTGATGATGAGGAAAATGATTATGAAAACGAATTGCTGGTGAAATTTTGCCTGTTGTCAATACGCAATAGTGTGTAATAATATTAAGAAAATGCTTCAAAGGTGGAGATAACACTACTAATGACGGATGATAAGTTTTAATTTTTGAAAAAACATTTTTTCTATATAATTTAACCGAACATTTTTTTTTAAATTTAACCATGTTTGCATAAAAATTAAAAAAACTAACCCGTAAAATAATTTTGCGTAGCTACGCCACTGGATAAAAAGATAAACAGGTTTAATTTTTGTTAGAATTTTTCAGTTCGGCAAGCTTTCTTTAAATTAAAATATAGCATATAAAAATATGGTGTTTGATGACAAAGCAAACACAAAATCGAATAACTGTTACAACTGGTTGATCTAAGTACTGTTCTTTATGCGCTGTCTCTTCTGCCCTTTCTTCATCTACTTCTAATGAACAAACAACTCGCTTTGCCGCATGAATACAAAAAGTGGCTAGAAAAAAAATTCTAATATATTATTTGCTTCTATTTTGTTGACCACTAAAACTGATAACTTATGAACGTATATAAGATTAAAATACAAAACACATGAGAACACATTGTTAGTGTCTCGCTCTAAAGCACATCAATTTAATTAAATTAATTGCAATAAATTATTTCAATCACAATATATGAAGTTATTTACCTGTAACTGCGATAACGCACAAGCACACGAATATTAAAGCGAAACGCATTTTTTAGAGCCCCAAAGAGCAGATTTTTTAAACTTAATTTAGCACTTTTGTTCAGCTGCTGTGAAATTTTTAAAAATTTTACTTTTTGAAAATTTTTTTAATTAAAAAAATAACAAATATAACACCACACACGCACGGTGACACAACCTTTTTGCTTGCTGGCAAGCAATATACTAAATTTTGAAGTCTTTGATTTAAGCTCTGGAAGTTCTACACAAACCGATTAGCTGCCTGTCTGAATCGCTCAATTCTTTCTACCTCAGCTTCTTTTTTTTTCTTTGAGGCAATTTTTCAGCCAGTGTTCAATCGCACTTATAATGTTGTTTTTTGTAGTTGTTGTTTTACAAATGTTCAAGCGCCAAACCAGGGCTATGGGGCTAAAGTCCCCCTTCCTTCTAGATGCTCAAAATTTTGATGTAACAAAAAAATGGCAGAGCAAGTTTACTACAAATTAGTGTTGTCAGATATCCTGTATTTACCGAGGACTTCTTCTTTTTGAGTTAAATTTTAAATTTCCCACCGGGACAATTTTTTTTCGCGTATTTTAAAAATTTGTATTTGCCTACGATTTTCAGAAACGTATACACTAGACCGTATCACGAAAACTAACCTATTTTTGGACACAGCCTCATTTGTCAATCAAAGCAGAGTGCGTAGAGCAGTGCAAAAATAGTAATGAGCGTGTGTTGGTGAGCTGAGAAAATTTCGCACTAAAAACAAAATTCATTGAAATTCAAAAATTCAACTAAATTTAAAAATATTTATTTTATGCATTGTTTTTTTTTTTTTTTTGTGTAACTAATAGGGATGTGACGAAGCTTCGCATCAGCAACCGTTAAAAAATGACATCCGCATCCACACCTCCATTTTTCACTTTTTCGTATCCGCATTCACATCCGCATCCGCAACCAAAATCCAAATTCATAAACATTTTTATAATCGTCACAAAAACGTAATTAAAAAAGACATTTTCATAATGAGCTTCATAATCGGTTAAGAAGCAATAAAGCATCAACATTACTGTTTATATAAAACAATTTACCGTTGATTGATTTGGACTATTAAAAAAGTTTTCAACATGATTTTGATCATTTAAGTCCTAATTATAGTTTGTCTAGTCAAGCTGATCTCTTTAAAAATTAAACATTTATTTTGCCACGTTTTTATTTAGCTCGATATCTTTAACAAATATAAAAAGATTTGAAATTGGCATCGGCATCCGCGGATATTAATTTTATTTATCCGTTCTACATCCGCATTTTTCATTTTTTGGTATCCGCATCCGCATCCGAAAAATGACATCCGTCACAACGCTAGTAACTAGAGCAATGTTTTAAAAATCGTTCACTTGTTGAAGAAGTAACAGCTTGTAAAGAAAAAAGAAAATTGGCATGGGAATTAAGTTGTGTACAATGCGTACTTTAATATTAATATTTATGTTTTGATCACAATTTCTTATAAGTCATATATTATTCAAATGTTCGTGTCTTGAATGAATTGCGCTGTTTAGAGCAGATAAACTTTAGATCGGAAAAAATTTGTCTATACACCGAATGCAAACCACCAATTGATAAAGTTCATTTATGTCCGTGCTCCCGTCCATGCATATGGAAAAAACTCTGCAATCGTTTAATTTGTTTTTAATTTTAGAATCAATATATTTGCTAATTTGTACAGTGCGACGGACAAAAGATTGTGAGATAAAGGTAACGCTGCTATAATTATGGCTGCTACGCTATCCAGTTTTTATGAAATTTTAAGGCAAAATCTTTAATAAATGCTCCATCTGAAAAGGCCTGCCTTTTTTACAATATTATTCCTTATTAATTAAGATAATGTCATTTTTACTTTAATTTGTTTTTTTTTTACATTGCTCTTATCCAAGTTTTCTTGCAATTCCGAAATCCAATTATTATTTTATGCAAAAGAAATGGCTTTTTTCTTTTTATAAAATTTTTGCTTTTTTACATTATCTGATTCATCAATATCATTATGAAACATTTCGTAATGCCTCTTCATATTACTTTTATTATGTCCTTGGAACGAAACATAAGAGGCATTGAAATCCTACGAAAGCGTTTGAAATTATAAAAAAAATTTTATACATACTTGCATTTGTCATCTTCAAACATTAAATTTCTCGCTGTGGATTATCATAAAAAGCGCTCTCGATGTTGTGTTGCTGCTGTCTCAATAGCGACTAAGCGCGAGAGAGTAAGAATACGTGTGAAACAAGAGAGCTCTTAAGAGCCCAGGGTGGAAGGTACTGGCGTAGAGCAATCAAAATTCGCTCTCGCTCTTTCGAGTTATCATTTATAAAAACAGAAGCAATGAATAATCCTCTCAGAGCAATTCGTTTACGCTCTCGCATAAACTCCTCAAACACTTGTATTGCATATTCGTCCTTGTAAAAAAGCGCTCGTCGTTGTGAGTTTTGCAAATGATGTGCTTTTATATGAGCTGAAAATCATTTCAATTCATCAATGATAAGTATTTTGATACTTTGATATATTTGCTTATTAAGAAGCAATATAGATAAAAATGAACCATTTTTTGTGGGTTTCTAAGGGGGGAAGCATTTTTGAGATAAAAATTAAAGAAAAAATTTTTAAAAATAAGCTTTTTGGTTTTAAATCCAAAACGTGAACTAAAAAGAAAAAAATATATTTCAGTGACATTTGTCATATATGTATATAGTAGGTATATTTTAGATTCAGAAGAACCTCTGTTGGTTACCCATCATCATAATAAAAGTTTACGTAAATAGGTTAGTTCTAGGGAAGTATATAAATTTAGAAATTTTCAAAATGTAAAATATACAAGTTTACTACACAATTTCAGAATTGAATCTTTTAGTAGGCTTATCTGCATATAAACTACGATCCATTATATAGGCTTACTGCACAATATCAGTGCCTTAAGCTTTTAAAATTTAAATGTATTTTTACGTACAACAAGCAAACGTTTTGTTTATGTTTAACAAAAAAAAAAAAAAAAAATCACGAGCGTTGGTTGTTTTCTTTCCCCTAGAGTACATCAATAAAATACAAACGAGTTTTCGAGAAAAAACAAAGAAAGAAAATTAGAGCTGACATTGCTCAGAGACGTTGGCAGAGAGAGAGAGCAGTACTCAGAGTACACTCAAAATACATCCGGATCGAGCGTCTTTGTAATAAACTAACTCAGCGCACTCATTGAAAATGGCTCGAAGTGGTTCAGACCACCCCGCGCTCGGATATAAGAATGTACGTATTAGACATCTGCACGAATACATCCGAACGCCTCTTTAAAACATTTGCTTGAAACACGTATACATACACTCTATCATTGTCAACAACCAACTACGAGTGAGTATACTACAAAACAAAAGTAAAACATTCAAGTACTGTACTCAAAACCGAAATGTTTTTAATTTCATTCGTCGATTTGAAAAAACTTTAGAAGGAATTTTGTGTGCATCTTTCAAATCGGTAACTTCGGCAAAATGAGCAAAATGTAGCTTCAACATCTAAAAATGATGAGAAAAAGTTAAGGAAATCGTGATTTGTGTGTGCGTGCCGCCAATCGCTTGCAAAAATATATTTTCAAGTTTTATATTGTATTCAATAGATTGCACATTTTTGAAAAATAAATCAGAGCAAAAATGAATTTTTGGCAATTCGCAAGGAAACTGGACAAAAATTAAATAAGCATTGAAAATAGAAATTGAAATGTCAAAACAACGCAAACTTACGACGGAACTGATTTGCTCAAAACTTACTCAAATACCACAGAATTTGGCATTAGCTGTCCTGATTTGCCAAAAAAGAAAGTGGTATATAAATACAGTGAAAGCTCCAATAAACGGACTCTCTAATAAGCGGACATTTCCTATAAGCGGACACATTCTTGGGAACGAACAATTTTTGGTTGTGGCCACGGCATTCCCACAAGCGGACATCTCTCATATGCGGACAGAAAGTAGGTTACCATCGGTGTCCGCTTATGGGAGCTTTCACTGTACACATAAAGAAGAGAGAAGATATTTATCACCCTTCGCGCCTTGCTACGTCTTACTGTATTTTGAAGTACAGCGCCCTCTGGTGTTAAAAATATAGCAAAATACATAGCGCCAAAAGACTCACCGCACCCGAAAACCACTTATAAAAATCATACTTATCGGATGATAAGTGTTTATTGAGATTTTGCGGTGTTTGTACAACAGCGCCCTCTGGTTTTCGATATAGAATAAAAAAATAACGCCAAAGTCCTTTCCATACTCTATAATCAAATTCTAATATCCGATATAATAATTTTTACCTAAATAGGATGAGCGGTTTTTGAGTGTTTTACGATTTCTTAAGTGATTTGTACTACAGCACCATCTGGTGTTTAAGATAGCGCAGAAAAAAAAGATACCCACCGTATTCGAAAACTCCTATGTAAAAATTTTCACCCAAATCGAATGTACAGCAGAGAACTGCAACGAGTCTATGTCTATTCGGACAGCTGATGCCAAATTCTGTGGTATTTGAGTAAGTTTTGAGCAAATCAGTTTCGTCTTAAGCTTGCGTTGTTTTGACATTTCAATTTCTATTTTTAATGCTTATTTAATTTTTGTCCAGTTTCCTCGCGAATTGCCAAAAATTCATTGTTGCTCTGATCTTTTTTCAAAAATGTGCAATCTATCGAATACAATATAAAACTTGACAATGTATTAATATTTTATATATTATATAAATTATATATTAATATTAATATATTTTCTCATCATTTGATGTGAAGCTACATTTTGCCGAAGTTACCGGTTTGAAAGATGCACACAAAATTCCTTCTAAAGTTTGTGAAAAGTTTTTTCAATTTTAAAATTACAAAAATTTGCAAAAATACAAAATAATCTAGGTGGCAACTCTATTTGCAACCTTAAATTTAAAAATTCTAAGATTCGAAATCAGTAATACTCTATGATTGTTAGTTGATGTTGAAATATCTTTAAAATACATTATATAAGGTGGCAACTCTATCGTAAAGAAATTGCATAAGTTTGAAATTTGAAAAACCCATTTTTACCTAGTGCTTGCCCAGCATTAAATTCGTAAATATAAAAAAAATTTAGGTGGCCACCACCTAATTGAATTCCATTTCCATTCCACCATCCACCATTTTGAATTTTCAAATTCTGATATCAGATTCGAAGTCAGTGACCCCCTAAAATTTATAGATGATATTTAAAACTATTAAAAATGCATTTTGTTAGGAGGCAACTCTATTGTAAAAATATATCATAATTTTGAAATTCTGATTGCGGATTTAGATGCAGAGGCCTATTTTTATCTAGTATTTGCTCAAGTACTGAATTCGTAAAAGAATATAGGTGGTAATCCTTTCACCCTTCTTGAATTTTTAAATTCTGCACCGAATTTCTAAAAATAAAAAAATGTACACCATTCGCCATCTTGAATTTCAATTTTGTAATATCAGAATCGAAATCAAATCCGTTGTCAGAATTTCCAATTAACAAGGATTCTCAAAAAATTGATGTGGCAGCCCTATTCGCCATCTTGAATTTTAAAATCCTGACATCAGATTCGAAACCAGCGATCCCCTGAAACTACCAGCCACTGTGTCTCTCTTACGCAGCGCTTATATAAATTACATTGTACGTGTTTATATACAATGTTTACAAAAACATTTCACTTTTTTGTTATGCATGCTTATAAACATGCGGCCGCGGCGCAGTGGGTAGATTGTGTTGCCCATACGCCATAGAACCCTAGTTCGAATCCTACCTGACACAGAAAGTTTTTTCAATTAAATTCATTTTTCTGTTCGGCCGTCACCTCTCTGCAGACAATGGCAAACCTCAGAGAGTAAAAACTGCCATGACAAGCTTCTTGAGAACATAAGCCGTTCGGAGTCGGCATAAAACATGTAGGTTCAGTTCTCGAACATTTGTGTTTAAACATTTCACAGCACAATTGATCATAAGAAGCTCGTTTTTTTTTTTTTGCTTATAAACATGTATACGTGTTTTTTGAAATTTTTCTCTCAACAAAAATCGTCACATCGCCGCCTAAGAAATTTCACATCAAAAATTTTTTAAAAAAAATTTGCTTTATAATGTTTTCTTAAATAAATTGAGCTGTCATCAGACTTTCAGAAAATAAACAATTTTGTTGCTTCCGCAGAGCGCTTTGGGCCCCTGTATTGAGAGCGTCGAGAAAAAAGTATTGCATACTTACAGGCTTATATTTGTGATACACTGATAGAATTATAACAGCGTTATTTAAATAAATTAGCTATATATTATACGAGTATTTATTTATTTTTTTAATTTTTTTTTTTTTTTGTTTATGTCATTTTATAGACTAGACTAGCAATATATAAATATTAAACGTCTTTTGTAGATATAATAAAAAAAAAAAAAATAAAAGAAATTAAAAACTATGAATACAAAATTGTGCTTTGGTACTTAAATTTGTTTAATATTGATGCTAATTATGCATTTAAAAATATAACGAGAAATTTTATATAAAAACAATAAACATATTTAAATACATATCTATATATATGACACTAGAAATAAGTTTCTTATGTCTAATATGAAAACTTTGATTCTACTCCACTGCTAAATGTCTTTAAATATGAGTATTTAATAAAATTTAAACTACGCTAATATCACAAAAATATACCTTTTTTTTTACTAAACAGACTTTAAAGTATCAGCAATTAACACTAAATCGCATACCTTAAACGAACTGTTTTTAAAGTGGTAATATATAAGTTTTCTTTTTTCCCCCAAAGGCACTTTAAATGCAACTGCGAAACTTTGCCGATTACTCAAAAGTCGCCTACAAACTATTTTGGCACCAAGAATTCACTTGATTGTTTTTGGAAGCGGTAACAAAAAACCGTTAAGATTAAGAAAAACTTTCTGCTATGCTATCATGCTCAACTTAAACTACACACTACTATATAAATAACGACATGTGGCAAGCAGCAGAATCCAGAATAGAGTTGCCGTCAAGCTGCAGCAATTGGCTGCACTCTCTACTGATGATTCTATCATATGCGCCACCGTTAGACCCGATAGCACCAGATTTGTTGTAATACGATGTGACTGTGCCTCAATTAAATTGGCGATCTTCTCCGCCTCACGCATGCAAGCCTCGATTTGAATGCGCGTTGGTGAGCTGGTGCGGGGCACAATACCTATAAAGATGCCCACCTCCATGGTGAGAAAGCCGGTCAGTTGACACTCGGCAAACTGCACCAGCAAATCTAGCTCGTGCAGCACGCTGTGCAGCGTTAGCAGCTGCTGGTTTTTGCCGCGCAGCGCATATAGCGCACGATCGATCTGCTTGCGCGAGTAGATGACGCGAAAGGCTCCAGCGCAGATGGGACAGCAGGCACCCGGTGGTATAATGGTTGGGCAGTGCACTGAGGGTGGATTAGGACATCGTACTGTGCGACAGCGTCGTCCCATATCGTATGCCAGCAGTCCTACCTCGCGACAGCGTCCGCGATAGTCGACCAGCACGTAATCAGCCCAAGCAGCGCATTCGTGGCGGTACGTAATGCCGTTTATTGCGCAAACAGGTCCTCGCCAGGAACAGCTGCGAAAACAGGAACCCCAGTGCGCAAATTGCGCCTGAGCGTTGAACAAATTACAGGCAGAGCGATGTGTAACACCTTTATTGTCGCATACTGGCTGATCGGGTTGTGAACAGTTTGCAGATTGATTGACTGGAAGAGAACAAAAGAGCAGTTTTAAAAGTTTTATTATGGCTAAGGTCGCGTTTATTGCTGCGCCATGCCAAAAGACACATAGGGCTAAAAAAGATGCATGACTTGATTTCTCTATTGCTCCAATATATTTTTCGGCTTGGCTCAGCAATAAGCGTTCACTATAAACGCGCCCTAGGTCAAGAAATTCAGCCGATTTTACCGCATTTATACTGCAAACAAGGTCGATGCATTATGGACAGACAAATCTGTCGCTGTTCTAAGCACCTCATGCCTACGGGACAGCTGTAGGCGCCTTCGCTACATGGATCCCAGCTGTTGCAGGCACCATATTCAATTTCGCTATCCTGCAGCCCCAAACACTTGGCTATGCATGCCGAATGGTATGTGTTGCCATTGCGTCCACACACTGGCGAATAGTGCGTGGGACAGTTGCACGGCAGACTGGTGTATGACCTGTCGGAAAGACCTAAAATATTGAAAGAAAAAAAATAATAATCATTATTATTATTAAAATACTTATTTATGAATAAATTGCATAAACAAACTTAGGAGCTAGGCACTAACGAAAAAAAAGTTAAGTGGCACGAAAAAATGTATTATTAATATAGGTTGATTATATCAAAAACATGAAAAGAGAGATCTCCAAAATTTTGGCAATTATAACAGATCAACGAAAAGTGAAACGTACACTGTGGGAAATATGTGTTAAAATTAAATGAAATTGTGTTCATATGAAACGAATATTTTGTTTTGAACAATTTCATTTAAGAAAATCCTTTCGGTTATTCTATGCCATATGGCATGGTCGCGTTTCAGTGCTTGCTGTAAGGCAAAAAACTTTTGGATGCTATTTTTTTTATATTTTTATATTTTGCTTTGAAGGTTTTTGTACAAAATAATAAAAAAACATTTATTTTTAAGTGGACTCAGGAAGTTGTGAAGGTTCAGAAAGGGAGCGTGCTTATCGAGTTTCGTATTTTACAAAAAATTTCACTTCGTTCTTTTATATATATTCCATTACAAAAATTACTTTATTTGATAACTTTATGTAAGTAATCAAGTAGGCGGCCGTGGCGTAGTGGGTAGAGTGTGTGACTCTTACGCCAGAGAACCACGGTTCGAATCTTCCATCCGACACAGAAAGTTTTTTCGATTGAATTAATTTTTCTGTTCGGCCGTACACCTCAGAGAGTAAAAACTGCCATGAAAAGCTTCTTGAGAACATAAGCCGTTCGGAGTCGGCGTAAAACATGTAGGTCCAGTTCTCGATCATTTGTGTGCAAACATTTCACATCACACACAACACAATTGATCATAAGAAGCTCGGTCAAAGTCCTTTCAAGGGCTGAAATGGCCATTTCGTTTTTTTTTTTTTTATGTACCTAAGTAATTTAGCAGATAATCATTGCTTAAGAATGTTCAAAATAGTTAAATCCCAAACATAGATCTATAAGGCTGCACGATTTATTTTTATTTCGTACTATGCCATATGGCATAGATTTTACCCAACGGAAATAAAATTTTTTATTTGATTGAATAAAGTTGCAGCGGGTGAATGTTTCTTTTTTATTTTACTTAACGGTACTCAAATATATCATTTGGTTAAGAAGATTGGTAGCGATTGGTCGCTTTTTCCTTTTCACATTACTTAACGGTCCTAAAATATTTCATTTGGTTGAGAAGAGCTGAAGCGGTTGGACGCTTTTTTATGCATAAATTTGATTTATAATTTGCGTTATATTACTCTGATTAATAAGCTAAGCATCGAACAAATAGAAAATATTTTAGTTAATTTTGATGACTCTGAATTATCTGAATTTGGCGATGATGAAGAAGAAGGAACTCATGTTTTGAATACGCTATTGGAAACTGTAAATGATAATAAAAACCATTCCCTTTTAATCGAGGAGAGAAATTTAGATGCGGGAGATTATTCATTGGATTTGGATGAAGCTTCGGATCCATCATTTCAAAAAATCCTCATATTTCGATGGGCTAAAAGAGCATGGAGCACTCCAAGCTCAGATTTTTCTGAAATTTATCTCAAACAAGATGTAGGAACTCCTGTTTCATATTTTTTTGAAGTATTTTCCATTGACACGATTGTTCAGGTAACAAATAAAGCCTCACTTATGAAAACTGGAACTGCAATTAATGTTACAAGAGAAGAGATTCTGACATTAATGGCATTAGAAATTATTATCGGAACAATTGGATATGCCCGAATAGCGATGTACTGGAGAAGTGCTACTGAAATACCAGCCTTTCGGAAACACATGACAAACAATAGACTTCATTTAATACGTACTAATCTAAAGTTCAGTGCAGAGGAGAGCTCGAATGACAAACTTGATAAAGTTCGCCCACTTATAAATACGTTCTTGAAAAGAAGTTATGTTATTCCAAAAGATGAGAGCTGTTGCTCTGATGAAATGATGATTCCCTGCAAAGCAAAAACTGGGTTGAAGCAGTATGTGCCCAAAAAGCCTATCAAATGGGGAATAAAAGTGTTTTGCTTATGTAGCTCAAATGGAATTGTATAAAATCTCGAAATAAATCAAGGGAAAAATACAATTGTTGGGGAATCACAGTTAGGTTTTTGCTCGGATATTGTCATTTACCTCTGTAAAACAATTCCGGAAAATAAAAACCACAAAATATTTTTTGATAATTATTTCACAACAATTTTATGGGCAACAGGCACCATACGAGGAAACGGAACCGGAAAGGCTCCAATGTCAGCAGAAAAGGATTTAAAAAAGTTTGGAAGAGGTAGTTATGACTATTGCATTGAAAGGAACCAAAATTTGTTTCTTTTAAAATGGCTGGATGGGGGCTCTGTTCAATTGGCTTCGTCTATTTATGTTGATAAAGACACAAAAAAGGTCACCAGATTTTGTGCTGAACAAAAAAAGAAAATCGTTGTTCCACAACCTAACGTTGTAGGTATTTATAATAAATATATGGGAGTAGTCGACAATATGGACTATTTGCTGTCGTTATAACGAAATTCCATTCGGATAAGAATGTGGACACTCAAAACTTTTGACCATTTCATCGACTTAGTGAATGATGTAGCTTATGGATTGCTAGCATTATCATCATTTCAAAATCTCTCTAGAAAACGAGGTAGGCCCAAACTAACTGAATACGTAGATTTTCCCGATCTCCCATCAACCTCGAAGCCGAGGCTATCATATGAAAGGGCTCCTTCAGTTTCGATTCGTTTCGATGGCATCGAATATTGACCGGAATATACAACTGTTAAACGCATATGTAAAGTACAGGGATGCAAAGGATATTCTAGATCAGGGGTGTTTTAGGTGTTCAAACCCCCCCCTCCCCCTTCCAGAAGGGTCCAGAAAGTATAAAGAAATAACACAAATAAGACTACTAAATTCAAAAAGTGATTTTTTTTAAGATAAACTGTTAAAATTAAACACATAATTATTGAAAAATTCTTTTGGCCAAGTGAAAGATCATTGGAATTCATCTCCAATATTGGAATTCATCTCCAAGGAGTTTGTATATTAAAAAATCATTTTAAATGCTCAAAAAGTCCCTGATATCCAGCAAAATATATGTATGAAATTATACCTAGAACGAATATAATTTTGTAAATTGAAGAAAATTAGCTTGACATTGTTTATGCCATATCTAAGCTAAGGACCCAAAACTTTTGAAAATGCATGCATTTGAATGAGTTTTTTTTTTCATCTTTTAAAGTGTAAAAAATACATGAACCTCGAAATTTAACACATTATGAGGTATTCCACGTAAAGCGAATGACTAAAAAGTTTGACTATTTTACTTTGTTGTTTTCTTGGTATATATGACATCTAAAATTTCCAACTTGGCAGAAAAATTTAGCCTTGTGCGAAGTATTTTTGAAAAAAAATTCTCAATAGAAAAAATGTTTGTAAAACTTTTTATGCAGTCCAATTCTTTAGTGATTTGATGATTTTTTTAATCATGTTACCAAATTTTCATAAAAAAATTAACAATTACAGTTTTTTTAAGCTCCAGCATTTGTAAAATTATTTTAATTATATAAAAAAATTAAAAAACAATTTGGAAGTTCAAAAAATGTTGTTTTTAGTTTTTTTAATTTGTAAATAATTTAAATATTAATCTTTTTATAAAAATTTATTTAGCTGAGTTATTATTTTAATATTAACATGAACTTATTTTCATGTGATATATTATATAATAAATTGGGTATAAGATACTGGTGCTGTGCAAAAACCAGTTTTCGTATTACGGTTTTTGAAAAATAGTCTGAATTTTAAATATGACTGTTTTTAAAGATCTTAAAATACTCTCTTTTGAATATTATTTAAATTGTCCAAATCGTTTTCGAGAACAGTAATATTTTATACCTTAACGATAACTCGAACTAGGGTTCACAAAGGTTCAAACTGTTGCACACAAGCTGGGGGTCAATAAAATCGTAAGAGAGCCAAAAAGAAAACAAATCTAAAGATTAAAGTTTTTTTCTCCCGTTTATGTGAAATATCCATAAAAGTTGTGAATACAGCTTCACCAGGTGAACTTATTAAAAAATGTTTGCATTTTTTCATAGCTGATTTTAATAAACTGGAAGAAATCTAACCCATTTTTACCGTTCACACTAATATTGTATAATTAGTAAAATTTCGTCACAGACATTTTTACTTTATATGCTAATTTTCGGAATAATACTTTTTAAAAGATATTAAAAATTCTCAATTTGGTCTATTTTTTAACAAACCTGACCAAAAATCAAAAAACTTAGTACTCAAAGTTGATTTGTAAAAAAAAATTAAATAAACTCTTCTCATCTCTCTTATGGTCATTTAAAAACAGGCATATTCACAAATAGTCTTAAAAGAAAACGGATTTGTTTAAAAATTTCCATATCCTTCTTTTAGTTATTACTGGTATCTACTTATAGATTTTTTATCAAAACCCCCCCAACCCCCTTTAAAATAAATCCTGGCTACGGGCCTGTTCAAGATACTATTGTTCAAAATGCAACGTCCATCTATGCATTCCAAATGGCTCCAGAAATTGCTTCAGAGTATACCATGAAAAATAAGGTAAGTTATATTTAAATCTTTTTATATAAATTAGTTTTCTTATTCCTTGTCTTTCAGGTGCACATACAGAAGCAGACCTAATGATAGACCTGAAATTGGCGGTGAAGTCACATTTCTTTATAGTTTTTATGTTTTATATGAATTTTGAATTTGAATTTATTTAACAAACATTGTTGGCATATAAGATTAGTTCTTTTGCATGCCGCATTTACATTGGATATAACAACATACAAATGCAATTTAAAAATTAAAGACTTATATCAATAATAGTGCTTAAGATGACTTAAGTTTAAAAAGAGTAAAATATTTCATTGAAAAATGTAGTACATATTAGAGAGAAAGAGAAGATAGAGAGATTAAGAAGAAGATAGCTAAGAGAAGTGTTTGTAGATTAAATGCTTAAAGTTGTTTTTATTAGAAACGCTTTTAATTCTATTAGGTAATAAATTCCATGACCTGATAGCAGTGACGAAAAACAATCTACTGGAGTTAAGGAAATTAAATTTAGGGATCATGAGGTTCAAGTTTCTACTTGATCTGCAAAACTTCAACTTTTCGAAGAGATATATGGGACAACGTGTGTAGATGATCCGGTGTAGGAAAATGCAACATCTAGCCTCTAAGTAACTTGGTAAGTCGCAACCAAGTATTTTTTTACAAAAGACAGAGATATGATCGTACTTATTAAGACCGTATACGTAACGAGCTGCATTATTAAAAACGACCAGGAGCTTGTGTAAGGACCGAGAGTCAGGATTGCAGTACACGACTTCAGAGTAAGTTATGATCGGCATAATCAGCTGCAATACTAATTTTCTTCTCGTCTCAACGGGCACAAAACCTGATGTTCTTCGGAGATTACGAAGAATAAAGTACACTTTTTTTACACATGAGTTGATGTGATCCTCACAAGTAAGGGATGAGTTTATGTGGAAACCAAGATTAGTGACTTTACTAACAAGTTTTAGTTTAACATTATTGAGTAGAATCGGAGGCAAATCTTCATGATAATATTGATATTTAGAAATAGGCAAAACAAATGATTTCGAGGGGTTCAACGTGAGCAAGTTTTCATCAGCCCATTTGGAGACCAAGGCTAAGTCCTCATTAACTCTAGCACATATGAGCAATAAGCTTTATTTTTGTTTTTTGATTATATTTTGTGAATTAAAATTAAAATAAAGGTAATAATTTTTAAAATTAAACCTATCTTTATACTAGTCGAAGAATAAGTATTTTATGCCCTTACTTAACCCTTGTAGATCATAAGTTTTTCGAAATTTATTTAATTTTCTATTCATTTGGTCTTATAACTACTTAAGCCAAAAATATACAAAAATTAAAATGTTTCCTCTTGGTGACACATATGCCCTTTGGTCGTGAAAGGGTTAATGCATAATATAAAATTAATTCATTTGATTTTTTTTTTTTTAAAAAGTAGATTTGTATATTTTTAAACATAAAATCTTTAATTGCATTTAAAATTAAAATTTATGTATTGTTATTTTTTTTTTATCTTTTGAGTACATTCTATGCCACATGGCATGGTGACCAAAAACCACTTTTGCAAAAAAAAAAGAAAAAAAAGTTACTTTTGATTATTCCGTACGTGGGCCTAAACAGTAAAAAAATGGAAAAGAATAATTTTTTAAGTCAAAAAAAAGTACCGAAAGGGTTAAACACAAATGTTTGTAAAATTTAAAACAAAAGCTTTTGTTTTCAAAACATTGTTTTTAAAAATAATTTTAAAGTAAAAACTTTCAGTTCAAAAACATTTATTAAAAAAACAAAAAAAAAAAAAAACATAAAACAAAAACTTTAATATTGTAAAGAAATATTTTAAAACCCCCTTTTCTCGATGCCATTTTTTCGAGTTTTCAACGTCAGATTCGTGATCAGCAAATACTAAATGTGAACTCCATTCAATTGAATTCGTTTTATTGCGGCTTATAATATTGAAATTGAACTTGAAATCTAATTTTAAAATTTTGTAAGTCCAATCAAATGTAAAAAGCCAAGCTGAGAAAAAAAACCAGATTTCTAAGTTTGGTCTCAATTGTCTTTTCAATGATTCTACTGCACATAATTTTTTAATTCAATCTCAGATAGCGAAGTATTTTTTGCTATAGAGAAAATTATACAAAAAAAAAAAAAAAAAAACATGAGCTTATTTGCAAATTACATACGCTAGTTTTAAATTTTGTTTTGTAGAAACGCAAACGCGTTCAATTTATGTTTTAAAAATTATTGCTTAATTTTAAAGAATGTTTTTTTTTCTCAGTGTATGCTTCTGACAAAATTATTTTGTTTTTCATGTGGCTGATAAAGAAATAAAAAATGTGTCAGCCATAATTCTGAAATAAAATATAATATTTTTTATTTAACTTTAATAAATTTTATAATAAAAATAATACGAAATGACAAAAATTTCAAAATTTGTCCTACGTTTTGTTAGAAAAATTAAAAATAAATTTTAAAAATATTTCTAGTGGAAATAGCGAAAAATTTCTTTTCGGGGGCTAACTACGGTCAATTAGTTGTATAACAAAAAACAGGTCTTCCTGAGACCAAAACATAAACATATCAGTATTTAAGATCGGACGGTTAATACTGAAGTTAGTGAAAAAAATATTTTTTTTTCTTCGAAACTTTATTTCAATAATGCTTTAGATTAGCTGGTGTGCGGCGAAATTTATTTTTTCGATACGGTCAAGTATAAACCCCGGAAACCCCGGGTACAATCTACCATTTTTTCGTCAATCAGAAAATAGTCATATAAAATAGCTTACCTGGAAACTTGCACTGTTTCTTCGTGCATGTGATCTCCTCAGCAAAGCAGCTGCACAAATTGCACTCCAGATAGAAGGAGGTACCATGTTTAAAACTACGACCACCCGGCAACATGCAGTTGTCATAAGAGAAGCTCGGCAAAGGCTGACAGTGCTCGATGCGTCCGTGTTCGCCACAGCGACACACCTTGAAGCCACCACGTTGAGCTGTTGTGACAGGCACGCGCACATAGGCGCCAAATGGCACCAAATACGAGGACGTCTCGCCCAGATTACAGCCCGGGATGCATTCATATGCAGTACTCTCGTTGCGACGCGCGAAACATACTTCGCTGGCATTGCAAGGATGTCCCTTGCAGGGCGCCGTCAGACGATGATGACCACCTGTCTCTTTGGGTGCATCACTAGCCTCTAAATAGGGACGTAGCGAAACACACGGTATGTCTTCGCCATCGGGATGCAGACGCAAACATATCGATGCAGCGCTTACCGATGTGCTCATACGTGACCAATCCATGCACTCACTTAGAATCTCGTAACAGTCCTCATGACAGATGTGGTTGTAGTGACCGGCACGTGTGCATGGCTTGATTTGTAGAGCGCACGCAATGCTGAGCCACTTTTCTGGTGCACAACGTGTCATATTTTTGATGGGCAAATTAATGCCGGGCAGGCTGACAAAGCCACGTTGCTGCCACATCTTAAGATCAGCGCGTGCTGCTGAATCGGCCTGCGCATTGCAGCTGCGAAAAAGATCCGTGGGTCTATTGTTGAAGTGCGTGCAGAAGCTGAGGCCATCGCAGCCTAGCTCGCATGATTCCTCCACCTCGTCAATGCACTGACGCAAGTCCAACTCGTTTTGTTGCATCAGGCACTGCGTCTCAAAGTGCGTGCTCGTTGTTGTCCAGTCGGTGGTGTAGGTTTGCGTGCACAAACGACGACACTTTGACGAAGCGGCTTTGGGACAGCAGTGCAACTTCGCAGAATCGATGCCAATTTCATTGATCTGCGAGACGGCATGCGTTGCGGTTGCAGAAGCTGCAGGCACAAAAATTTTACGATCAGCGGTAAGAAAACATTGCCAGAGCGGCAAATGCGGCAATGGCGTGCCGCAGCCGCCTGCCTCGAGCTCGACAATAATGCTATCGGTACTTTCGCTGGTGTTGAGTGCCGAGCGACAAGTGTTGCGACATGTCTCCACTTTCGAGAAATCACAGCAAGGCAGATCTGCGGAAGAAAAGAATCAAGTAGAGACAAATAAAAAGAAGCTAAACTAGCACAAAGTTCAAAATTTTTCAATTAACCTCAATACGCTAGCGTCTCTTAGTCACTTACATTTATGTGAATTTGTCGCTGGTGTCATGTCGGTGGCGTTGTGCACACATTGAATGACATCTTGGTCCCGTTCATCGCACAACTCATGCAAGCGACGGCGATTGTTGCGTTTGTGTGGCGTGTGCAGCTCAAAGATCTCGCGACAGGCCTGTAGGAAGGGGGACGAAGAGAGAATGGATATGAAAAGACGTTTGTCATAAGTCAAAAGTTATATTTAATCTTTATGTAAAATCTAAAGACAAGACAAGGCATTTATTATCATATTTATAATTTTTGTAGTTTTACATTTCTTAAATCAGTGATCACCACAAAGTGCGCCACCCAATTAGCACCTCCTACATTTTGTAGCCTTAATTAACCATAAAACTAAACAATTAACCCACCCATATATTTTTTTATTGTCTTGAGTTACAAGCTGCTGCATTGAATTGCAGCTAGTATGTGTAGAGTTGCCATGTTGATGCATAAAATGATAATGTATAAAATTCATAGGTATGCATAATGACAAATTTTTACTTGAAGAACCATTTTAACCGTTGCAAAGAATTCACTTACTACTAGTAAGTTATGCACTACGAATAAATTAAAAATGTATGTCGATTTCCGGACCTTCTGGTTACAATCGCCAACGAGAAAACATCTCTCATTGTCTCTCATATCCTTATTCAAAGTCAAACAAACGATTGTTATTCATAAAAATAAATAATTTTTTCCTTTCATCCATATAATCCGACATCCATCCGTCATCAAATTCGACCCGGAATTAAATATTGGTCCTTCGAGCTAATAGTTGATCATACTATTCAACTTCACGGATTTTGCGACTCCCCGGAGAAACTGTATTGTGCCGCTTTGTACATTTGCAACGTTGATCGTTTCCTTAAAACTGCTGCCAATGCTGGTAGCCAAAAGAAAAGTAACTCCCCTTCAAACTATTCGGTTACCTTGACTTGAGCTCGGTGCAGCCGTGCCCTTGTCTAAATTAGTAAAACAAGCAACTGCTGAGCTCCAATTACAAGAACATGAACTTTATATGTGGTCAGACTCCTCCATTGTCTTAGCCTGGCTTGAAAAGCCTCCCTTCATGTGGAAAACCTAGGTGGCAAACAGAATATCTGAAATCCTTAAAAATGTCCAAAATGCCACATGAAGACATGTACCCGAGAACGCCGAGTGCTGATCTTGGCACGCAAGGCTGTACACCCTAGGAGCTCGCTTAAAACTCTCTGTGGTGGCACGGACCACATTGTCTTCGGCAGGCTTCACAATATTGG
Source organism: Coremacera marginata (assembly GCA_914767935.1). NCBI lineage: Eukaryota > Metazoa > Arthropoda > Insecta > Diptera > Sciomyzidae > Coremacera > Coremacera marginata. The sequence continues at coordinate 148,144,597 of OU612047.1, forward strand.
CCTAGATTTCAAACATTTATTTGAATAGTTTCTGAAATTCGAAAAGTGGAAGTGCTGCACATTTTAACCCCAGAAGACGATCTTCTCAACAGATTTTCTTCATATTCTGAAGCTCTACGAGTAATTGCACATATGTTTAGGCTTATCCATATTTGTCAACCAAAATATCGCACTAATTTTACTCAAAACCGGGCAGACTTAACGCAAAACGAAATTTATTTTGCTAAATTACTATCCCGATGAGTACAATAAACTTAAAAATAACCTTCATATCTCAAAGAAAATAATTCTGCTTACCGTGAATCCGGTTTTAGATAAGCATTCCGTACTAAGAGTAAATGATCGCTTAGCGAATGCTTCCCTAAGTAACAATGCAAGAAAACCCATGATACTTCCAGAAAAATCTCGAATATGCCATCTATATCTAGAATTTACTCACAAAACGCTACTTCATTCGAAGTACCAATTAATGCTTAGAGTCAGGAATTTTACATTCCAAAACTCAAAACACTGTATTACTTAGTGTAAAGTGTGCACCATATAAAAGCATAAAATGCGCACTAAAATAATGGCCGCTCTGCCTCATGAGCGAGTCAGTTTTAGCTTGCCCTTTACAAACGCATGGATAGATTGTGCAGGTCCGTTTCAGCTGAAATCCTCGGCACTTAAACAATCTCCTCTGCTTAAAGGATACGTCAGTGTGTTTGTATATGTTTTTCCAGGAAAGCCATACAACTTCAGATCAGGCAGTATATGATCTATCAGCGGATGCTTTTCGCGCAGATTTTGCACGATTTGTAGGCCGACGTCTCTCAAAACAAGTCTTCTCTGACAATGGTCGTAATTTCGTTGGAGCAAACCGCACCCTGCTTACAGAATATGACATGTTCATACAGAATCTGCGTCTGATATTTCTCAAAAATATACAGGGTGTCCCGCAATTGAGTGCAACTATTTACGGAGCTGAAAGGCTATGTCGAGCTGATAAAAAAAAATCGTATGGGTGGGGGGGTCTATTTTCACATTCTTAGGAGCTACAGGGTTAATTAACATTTCACGACTTTCGTTTATGTTATTGTTTCTAGCAAAAAAACTAACTTACATAAAACTTATTTTGATAGCTCATTATAAAGGCAATAAAATCACCTTTCTAACGGCATATCAACAAACTCTACCAACTTAACCGTTACCGAGCTGTGCTTGTGTGAAGGTGAAATCAATCGATTGAGACTACCAAATTTCAATTTTGAGTGCAAATTTCTTGTTCGCGAATAAATGCATTTTTCGTATTTCGCGTAATAAATGAATTTTTTTTTAATCAGTTTTGTAATTTATTCAATTTTCTTTTTAATGGCACCAAAAACGTAAACATATCTTAAAAAATAAAAGAGTTGGCTGTACTAAAAAAATTATACGTATACTAATTAGAAAACAATGATATTATCTACTGCATAACTATTGTAATGTCATTATTAACATTATTTTGTAATAAATATAATTTTTTTTTTTATTTTTAAAGATATGTTTATGTTTTTGGTGTCATTGAAAAGAAAATTGAATAAATTACAAAATTGTTCTAAAAAAATGTTCATTTATTACGGAAAATTCAGAGAAATTTGCACTCAAAGTTGAAATTTAGTAGTCTCAATCGATAAATTTCATTTTCACACGATCACAGCTCGGTAACGGTTAAATCGGTGGGTATACCGTTGGAAAGATTATTTTATTGCCTTTAAAATGAGCTATTAAAATAAGTTTTATGTAACTTAGTTTTTCTGCTAGAAACAATAATGTGAATCCTAGTCGTGAAATATTAATTAACCCTGTATCTCCTAAGAATGTGAAAATAGACCCCCTCCTATACGATTTTTTGCTCAGCTCGACATAAACTTTCAGCTCCGTAGTTAGTTGCACTCAATTGCGGGACATCCTGCATAGTTCAAGGATATGAGTGGTCTTTTATATTGCCCTGTGCTCCTCACATGGGTGGATTGTGGGAAGCTACTGTTTTAAACGAGTTTTAAGACCCATTTTAAAAATGTGTCACTCACGCAGAAATTTAATTTTGAAGAGTTCTATACTCTTCTGGTCTAGATCGAAGCTATCCTTAATTCGCGACCCTTTTTTCCAATGAATGACGATCTGGATCTGGCTATTTCTTACGTGAGGCCCCATGTCTCAATCCCGGAGACTGATAAAGAATACTTATGCCTAATTAACAGATGTGAAAAATTAAAAGTTATTCATCATCAATTCAGCAAACGCTGGAAAGAAGAGTATTTGTGTGAGCTACACAAACGCTATAAATGGAAGCACCCGGGACGTAACATATGCGAGGAAGATTTTGTCGTTCTTAAAGACGAGTTGCTTTCACCCACCGAATGGCGTTTAGACCGCGTTGTGAAAATATATCCTGGAGCCAATAAACGGGTGCGAGTAGCTGACATCAAACCGCAGAATGGTGTCTTCACATGACCAATAGTTAAACTCTGCATTCTACCCGCTACCGAAAAAAGGAGGCTCTTTCAATCGGTCCAAGTAAATGAAAATTCCTAAGTTTCTTTAGACAAATTGCAAATATTAGTGTTTTAAATGTAAATTTACTTATAACTAAGGAAATTTTAAATTTTCAGAACAAAAACTCGTGCTTTTTTATTTTATACTTGATTTTTTTTTGGAGTGTGACACAAAGAACCTAAATCAGTGGTGTGTCCAACCAAATTTGTACTGAGGGCTACTTTGAAACCATGACCACGCTTCGCGGTCACCCATATTTATAAAAATATATTTTTTTTTATTAAACACACCCAAATCTGAAAAAAGTCTCTAAATTTGACACTACTAACATCAGAAAAGCTTATTTCTTGGCTTTTGCAAAAAAATCTAAATAAAGCTTTAAAATTTGAACTTGCAGATAAATGAATTTTTGAAATATTTAGATTTTGAAGCAAAATAAAAAGTCATCTACAATGAAAAAAAGAAAAGTAAAATATTCTTGTCTCTTCCATATCAGTACACAATTGTGTAAGTATCTGAAAAATTTAATGACGGTATGAGTGGCACAGAAAAGAATGGAAGCGTTTGCAAAAAAATAGCTCTGCAGCTACAAAACTGCTGTCACTTTCAGCTAGAAACTAGTTCAAGCAGTGTAAACGACCGTATTAAATGAAAAGCTGTTTTGTCAATTTGAAGTCAATTTGAATATGTTACAAGCATGATGGTACAAATCGCCGATTCTAAGTATTATTCTGTGCATCATTTTGTTTGCGGGCGCCTAAAAATACAATCGCGAGCTACCAGGCGCCCGCGAACTACCGGTTGGACACCACTGACCTAAATGGTCTATGTGAGACTACGCGGAGGCAACCGGCTTAACTAAAGCTAATGCTTGTTAGATTTTTTCATGGATATTCAATGCGAAATAGCTCAAAATTTCTTTTATAAATTACTGAAAAGCTAGTATGTAACGTTAAATTAGCTAAAAAAATTATTTGATATTTTTTTAGTGGTAAACAAAAGATGACAACCTTGACTCACCTGCAAGCATTCTGATGTGCGTGAATTGCTACAGCAATGATCGCCCGCCTCCTGACGTTCAAAGCAGGCAAACATGTGTTGCTCATCACTTTGTCGGCAAGCATTGATCAATTCATCCGATGATGATGATGTTGCACAAGCATTGCGACAACGCGGTGACAAACCAAGCGTGCAACAACGACGACCGGTCCATTGAGAACCGCGTGCAACGGCTAAAAAAAAAGCGAGAAGAAAAAATATATGCTTAAAAATATTAAAAAACAAATACTTGTTTGATCTGATTATAAATTGTGTTCAATTAAGAGCGACGCTATGAGAACAATTATTGATTGTAAAACGATTATTGTATTGTACTGGATTGTTGATGGTTGTGGCTGCGTGTCAATAAATCAATTTATGGCAATAAATGACAATGATTGCAGGTCGATAGAAGAAGTGATTCCTTTATGAACTAAAGAAATGCAAAATAAAAAAAAAAAAAAAAGGATTTGGACTTTTTATGGTTCTAAAATGGCGAATTTATGCAACCTCACTTAAACGTATAACATCTTATTGAAGGGTTTAAAAAAATGATTATAATAAACTGATCATAATTAGAAGTATCTAGTAAAAACTTTTCATGAGTACATTTATCTTTTTCTGCATAAAACAAAGCCTGCATTTTTTACGACCTCTTTACTATGTCTGTGATATTTAAGCAATTTTTACGATCTGCTAAATATGTATCATGTTAAAATTTCTTTCTAATCTAAGTCATTGAAACCATCTGAGTGTCAGTTTTAAAGTCACTTGTTCTATACACTCTGGTTCCCTCATTGGCTGAGTTCCAATGACGTTCCGACGCGCACTCAATCTGACTAATGATTATCACATTTGTACCAATGAACAGCGTGGTCTCCCCTGAGGCACTGCGTCTGGTCGCATCAGTAGAATACAGAGAAATGCTTCAAATGCTTTTGCAACATCATTGGTTTTCATTTTTTCTTCTTTTTTTCTGTAATTTTATTTTGTGATGTGATTTTTAGGCAAAGTCTTCGACACATCATGCCAGACGCACGCAAATGGCGTTTAAGGAATTTAATAGCAGATCAAAGTGGATTTGCTGCATTTGAAGTGGCAACGTTTGTAGAAACGCATATAAATAGTTTTTTCTCAAGTTGTTGACATTTCAAAGTGTTCTTAAGTGTTCACAAGATGAATGCATGTAGAAAAAGAAAAGAAAACAATTTGTTATGGTAAGAAATGCGTGAAGTTTTGGAAAATATCTCATTAACTTCAAAGTTTGTACTATATTGGCTGAAATTTGAGCGTTAATTCTTAAATATTTGTTATTTTAAGCATTATCTTCAATATTAAATGAATTTAAATTGAATTTGTACAAAAAAACCTATTTTTTATTTAGACTTTGAGACTACAGAGCTGAGACTAAAATCTTTCAAAAATAAATATAAAGTTGTTATCCTGACATCTTGAGCCCCTATGCTCCGCCTAGGAGCTCGAGAAAACGATGATGATCCTGACATCACCAGTGCCTAACATTTGAGTGTCGAAGCCAGACTTGTAGCTAGGATTATCCATGGGGGACTTCGGTGAAAAAATCTTTAAGTACCAGTAAAAAAGGAATATATTGCAAATTTTCCAAACAAAATCATTTACTTATGAAATTTTTCTGTAACTCATTTCCAGCTAAGGAAGCATTTTTGCAACAGGCACTTTCGAATTTTATCCAGGTAAGCACTAACGTGAAATCACTGGCGCTTATGTTAGTTTGGACCTAGTAGGCTAATAGGCCGATGAAGTTACTATAGCGAACTAATGTCTGGGGCATTGAATGAGCTAACGCGGTGGGCAAAATCTAATGGACTTGGTGTAAGTCCAATAAAGACCGAACTCGTTCTGTTCACAAGAGGAAGAAAAATAGAAAGTTTCACTTTACAGGAACTCAACAAAGTAACTCTGAAGTTTTCCACGGAAGCCAAATACCTTGAAATTATCCTTGATAACAAGCTGAGCTGGAAACGCAAAAGAAGTTAGAAGGAAAAAGCACTGTGCGCTCTATACGCATGTCAGAGAACCTTTGGGAGGAAATGGGGACTGCAACCGCACATAATCCACTGAATGTATACCAGAGATCTGCAACGAGTGATTCATACTTTGAGTATACTTATCGTATACTCATCATTTCTCTGTACTTATATGCATGCATACTCTTGAAAATATTCATTTTATCCATAAATACTGAACTCATTTTCGTAGAACTGAATATAAATCATACGTATACTCTTGCAAAAGAGAGTGTTAGGAGTATGAATATCATAAATACTTTGGATGCAAATGATCTTTGAGTGACTTTCGCTGCTGTGGCACAATGCTTGACGCACAACGTTGTTTGAGGGAGTACCGAGCCGGAAATTTAATATAATGTCAATGTCGCAAATTGTTTTATAATAAGTATATATGTTAGTATATATATACACAAATAGAGGGGTCTATCTGCCCCCTATTTGAAATATTTTTTAGGGGGACCGAAACACGTGTTTGACTTACAATTTCACTTGCACTAGACAGTTGAACACGTGTTTCGACGATCCCTCTAAAAATGTAAATAACGGGGGCTGATAGACCCCTCTACTAGTGCGTCTCAGAAATGCTTCCCCCATTTGAAACCCCCAAAAAAAATGGTTGAATTTTACCTATTTTGCTTTCCCTTCGAGATATGGAACTTTTTCTATTTTTTCGAAAATTTGTTGAGGATTTTTCGAAATCTTTCGATTTTATGTTGTTCCATATGCCAACATGCCGCGTTAGCAGCTACGTAAGTAATGTGGATATTTTCCATGACTCTAAGTACTTTATAATTATCAGAGAGTCATTGAGCAAATTGAGCTCAACTATTTTAAGTATTTATTATTCAAACGATTTAGATTCTCTTGTACGCAGACTCTCACGTACTTCAGGTGCCTTGCACGCATGCTTGTGAGAGTGAATGGGATATGAGATGCAAGTGTTGAGCGTTGAATATTTATTTATACTTATTTTTTATGAGTATAATTTGAGTGCTAAAAAAGCGACTCGTTACAGTTTTCTGATATATACAGCGATCGTGAGACCCATTCTCACCTATGGCTCTCTCGTATGATGGACGATAGCACACAAAAAGAGCTACCTTAGCTCCTTTACATGAGTTCAAAAGTTGGCGTGCATTGGAGTAACAGGAGCCATGAGATCTACGTCATAGGCGGGACTGAAAATTATGCTGAATCTTCTCCCCATAGAAGACTTCCTTAAGTCTTCGGTGAGCAAGAGCGCAATTCGCTTCAACGAATCACAAGCCTGGAAGAACAAAACATTCGGACATGCATCCATTCTAAGTCATTATGGAACCGAGGAATTAAAAAGAGCAACCGACTATATCATGCCTAGTGCGAAATTCGGTACAGAATACACCACATTCATCTACAACAGACAAGAATGGGAAGAAACAGCTGTAGAGTCCTACGGCAATTTCCAATTATATACTGATGGTTCCAAAATGGAAAACGAAACATTACTGTAGCGTTTTTCAGACAGAAATATATGCTATTGAAAATCTGCATAGGCCATTTACAGAAAAAAATCTTACCCATCACAAGGATAGTTATTTTTGGAGGATAGCCAAGCGGCCATCAAAGCACTGAAGTGCATAACGACAAAGGCTCGAACGGTGCAAAAATGTAAACTTGCACTGAACAGTATCTGCAATACCAATAAAGTCACTCTTTGCTGGGTTTCCGGATATAGAGCAATATCGAAGGGAACGACGCAGCGAATGAACTGGCGAGGAGTGGAGTAACCGCAAGTACAAACAGAGCTGAGACAGATGTACACATTCCAATACGCGTCGTCAAAAGGAGTATAAACCATAAAGCCAGAGATATTGCTAACACAAATTGGGCTTCCAGAGGTGACTGCAACATATCTCGAAGGCTTTGGCCGGAGCTAAATGAGAAGAGAACTAAAAGCCTTCTGCTTTTGGTCAAACGGGGAATCCGGATTCTTGTTGGAGTTCTAACAGCTCATAGCCCCATTGAGGTAATGGCCAATGGAATGGCAATAACAGCGCAGAACTTCTGTTGGAGCTGCAAAGATCCGAAGGAAAGAGGAACAATAATATATGGAAAACAGAATTTTTCAAAGACTTGGAACTTGGACTTGGACTTGTTAGTGAGCACTAAGGACTGCGTTGAATGAAATTGTCCATTAGAATTTTTGCCATAACTTGTTGTTGAAAAATCAAAAATACAAATTTATTTTTCATTATCTTTCCAATTAACGCCAGATGATATTATTTGTAACCGTTATGCAATAGTATCTTGTCAAAGCTAAAATGCTAAGTTTATTTGAATTGCTAGAAAACATAATTGAAATTTATCGGAATCAGCCTAAATGGACGTATAAAAAATATGGCAAGGTGGTGAAAGCTAATAAAAATACCGTTTCCTGTGTAATAAAAAAAAATTGAAGGAAGATATATTTTACCCAAAAAAAAAAAAGGTACTGGGAAAAAAGGGGTCAAACGACCTGGGGAAATTAGAAAAAAATTGTGACAGCCTTCAAAAAAGATCCGAGAATTTCTGGAAGAGAATTGGCAAGGAAGTTGCGCTGCTCGCAATCTTTTGCGCGGAGAGCTAAAAAAGAAGAAGAACTGAACACATACCAGGTCCAAAAAGTCTCAGATAGGAACGCTGCTAAAAATGAAACAGCGAAAAATGGGCAAAAAAATCTTAAAAACAAAATTATTTCGAAAAATGTCAGTGCTGAAAAATTAAGGATGAAACCAACGTTCTATTGGACCTCTCGCAGCTTCCTGAATGGGAACTTAATGTTGCCGATTCACGTGGGAATGTTGCTAAGAATTTAAGATGGCAAAAGGTTACAAAATTCTCGGAAAAAGTCTTAGTTCGGGATGCAATTTGCAGCTGTGGCAAAAAGAGCCAATCTTTCATGACATCTGACTCAATCAACGGTAAGTTTTATGTAAAAGAATGCCTCCAAAGGTGATTGCTGCCACCCATACGCTCACATGAGGTGTCCACGTTCTTCTGGCTTGATCTCGTCTCATGTCACTATGGCAAAGGGGCCTTGGCTTGGTATGAGAAGAATAATGTGGTTTTGGTATCAAGAGAGGTGAACCCACCGAACTGTTCAGAGCTAATTAAACGAAAATGAAGGAATGGAGGAAGATTTCCAAAAACCTTAAGGATTTTCAGACAAAGTGAACTAAAGCAGCTGAAAAGGTGCCAGACAGTACTATAAAAACACTAATTGGGCATTCCAGAAAAATCTAAAATTTAAAAAAAAATAAATTATTTTTGAAGCGTTAGCTTCTTTAGCGAAGATATTAACGAAGGGAAGCGAAGGGAGTGAAATGTAAAAAAAAAGTTTCCTGAAATTAACACACAGCCACATTTAAACAACGGAGGAACTTAATTCTTCCGTTGAGTCTCTTGAGAAACCATGCAGGTTGCCTTGAGGGCCTCGTGTCCCCCCAGTAGAGGGGGTAGAAAGAAATCTTCTACTCCATAGTGGAGTAAGAATCTTTCTGACCTTAGGAAAACGTTAGATGATCCTTCAACAAATGCGAAAGCTTAAGCAATTGCCAACCATACAAAGCTATTCTTAATACTTACAAGAAAGCCATTCGGGACTCAAAAAAGCAATCTTGCAAAGAATACACCCAATCTATCGAGAGCCTTAAAGAATCCGCGAGAATAGGTGGAATTCTATCCAAGGAACACTTCAGTCCCTCCTTCATAAGGAAGAAGATGAAAATTGGACAGAATCTACTGATGAACCACTGGAGCAACTACTTAATACAAACTTCCCTGGCTGCAGGATCAGTTGCAATGAGCTCCAAGGTATAGTGCTACCTGAGGCCACCCAAACAAATCCTATCAGCTCTATTATCACAAAGAATTACATAGTCTGGGCGATAAACAGCTTCTCCCCCTACAAGTCCTCAGGCCCTGAGTGCATCCTACCACTAATGTTACACAAATTACAAGATGTAGTTACACCACTCTCATATTCAATATTTACAAACTGCCTTTGCCTCTATTAAACTCGCAAGTGGCTGGAGAAGTGTCAAGGTAATTTTTATACCTAAAGTCGGAAGACGAGGTCATGAATCAGCTAAAGACTTCAAAACAATAAGTCTCACATCGTTCGTAGTAAAGGCTCTGGAGCGAGTACTAGGAGCACATCTCAGGGATATTCTATTGTAGGTAGAACATCCTTATTCACAGCACAATAATCCAGAGCAGGGGAGATAGCACACCAGCTTGAGGTATGCCCCTTTTAAAGAATCTTGTGAGTTGGCTGTAGCCCAGGTATGCCTGGATTATTCTGTTTGTGAGCATTGAGACTGTCCAGTTTCTCACAGGTACTTCCACACCTAAATTGGTCAGAGAATCGTGAATGGCTCTCGTATGTATGTTGTTAAAGGCACCTTCCATATCTTAAAAGGCAGAGAGATTGTATTGTTTAAAGAAGATAGATATTTCTATTGTTGTGGTAACCTCATGTAAGGTGGTCTCCGAGGATCTACCCTTGAGGTAGGCATTGTGCAATGAACGAAGTGCTTAGTATACTGAATTGTAATGAAGTCAAGGTGGTTGCATACGCAGATGATGTGGTTGTAATGATATCCGGACTGTTTCGCTCCACGCTCAGCGAGATTTTAAAGGAAGCTTTGGACAAGCTCAGCAGTTGGACTGCTAGATGCGGCTTAGCAGTGAATCCTAGTAAGACGCAACTGGACTGACACTTTGTCCTACCGAAACTAAACGACCAAAAACTCTCTAACAATGCCAAATATTTAGGAGTCATACTAGATTCTAAGCTGAACTGGAAAAACAACGTCGAATACAGAGTTAAGCATAGTCTTCAAGAAGACCTTCGAAAAAATGGTGTTCAACCAAAAATTCTCATATGGCTATACACCGCAGTAGTGCTTTCTATCCTGACATACGGTTCACTTGATTGGTGGCCAGCACTAAATAAGGTGTACAACGTATCAAAACTGGCAAGGATTCAGCGATGAGCGTGTGTAGGTATTACGGGGTGCATCCGCTCTTGTCCGACCGATGCACTTAACGTGCTGACACACCTACTACCTATAGATCTCCATATTAAAATTATCGCAACAAACTGTTCAGTCAGACTCAGGGGGTTTCAAAACTGGAGGAATAGACCATATGGACACAGCAACATTCTTAATTCATTGCCAAAGAAATTGGTAGCAAAGAGTTCGGAATATGACATCCCTAAGCTTGATTTCACAAGGTCACATACTACTAAAGTCCAACTAGGGTAGAATGGCGCAATGGAGGACCTAATTCAGTTTTCGATACATCAATCTACACTGATGGATCCAAGATGGACTGTGGAGGTGGAGCCGGTGTCTACTCTGAGCAACTGAGTGTGGCGGAAGTTTTCCGTCTACGGGACTCGGCTAGCGCCTTTCAGGCCGAACTTCTAGCGATAAGAGAAACTTGTCGAGCTATTAGTCGAGCTAACGCAAATGATCTTAATGCAGCAATATTATCAGACAGCCAAGCCGCCATAAAAGCTTTAACTGCGGTCAAAGCCAACCCCAAACTGGTTAGACAGTGTAAATAGAAAGTAGCCCGGCTAAGTCACCAACTTGACATCACCGACCATTGGAACATTTATGGTAATGAATAGGTGGATGAACTCGCCAGGCTGAGTTCTTCTCTTGACGTTTTCAGTGGGCAACCAGTCGCAGCCCCACTTTGAAGTGGAGGGAAGGATTCACTCTTACTACCTTGCCATAGCTGGTAATAGATGGAGAGGACTACCAACGTGCACGACATTAAGGAAAATGTGGCCAACCTACAGCTTAGGCAGAACCCGAGATATGCTATCTAGATCCCGGACCGACATAGCTAGGAACACAGCTGTCATTACGCGGCACTGGTGCATTGGAGAGCCTGCGGAAACGAGAGAAATTTGCAACCTACTTACATTTATTAAGCGCACCATATGGTTATGAAGCAAAACACCAACCCCCTGCTGCGCAACGTACCCTACATACAGAAACCAGAGGTTATGGTAACAAAACGGCTCATCAGAGCTAATTGGATACTACTCGTGGTAGTCTGAATAGCGCAAGAGCTCATTCCACAAAAATTACTACGCAGGCATCCTTTATTTGTTCCCTTAATATATTCTGAACATTATTTATTTTTATCAGACTTGTGCTATATACCACTTACGGTTCCGCATTACAATAGGATCAGCGAATAATTTTTACCAGCGGGAAACTGTAAAAAACTTTTGTTTTCTTTGTTAGCTCTGATGAAAGAGGACGCAAGATTTAGGCTGGCAGATTACTGAAATGAACACGTTAATTTTTTAATTATTTATATGAATTTACAATACTTTTTCATTAGCTGTTGGCAAGACAAGCTGCTATTAAAAATACCGCCTTGTCTCATTCGCCTAACAGTTGCAACAAATCCATCAACAAGCTTGACAAGACACAAAAAACTAGTCGTTGTGTCAGTTCTAATAACTTTTAAATCAATGTTTATTATAAACAACCTGAAAACATGACTTAAAAGCTTATTTAATTCAAGCAAACATGAAGCTACGAATTGTAAGTTTTATTATCTAACTGTACTAGCAAGTTTAGTGTAATTTATTACGTGCTGATAAAATCGTATGAAATTTTTTTTATGATTAAATCTAATCCAATCAACTGTTTCCAACAACACTTACCCTCCAAAGTGCGATTCATGCAGCTCCAAAATTCCAATTGCATCGATGGACAATATTTTTTAAGCTCCAAACGAAAGCTACGCTCACTAGCATCCGCATCAGCCAAGTGGGCCAGAGACAGCTGCAAGAGGTGGAGAAAGAGAGTTGAAGAGTTAAAAAAAAACAATGTAGAGAATTTCAATAAATTAGCATTTATGACACTCAATGCATGTATAACGACACATTTGTATGTATGAAGTATGCACTAAATATAAACCATTGATTAATGACAGCCACTGCAAAGAGCTGCTTGGCTACAGCTTTCAACGCATGCGCAAATGTTGACTGCCAGCAATTGAACTAGTTTGTAATTAAAGCACTGAGCAAAAAAATAACAAACAAAAAAAAAAATAAGAAAAGAATTTCAGAAAAAAATATAAAATTGATAAATATAAAGAAACCCCGGGGTAAATTGGCGCAGCAACAATTGCAGCACAGACATAAATCACAGCAACATGTTGCTGTGCTGCATGGCATGTTGCGCTGCGCCGACAATGACTGCTAATAACGCTGACACGCGGAAAATAGATTAAAATTAAAATGGTTTTTTTATTAAGCTTTTTTTTTATGCTACTAGATATATTCATAATGTAGCTACTATGACAACAACTGCTGTTGTTGCTGCTTGTGCGCCTGTTGGGTGGCCTTGCTTTTCCCACACATCCACTTAATTTTTGTTGGTTTTTTTTTTAAAGTTTCTCATTTCGCTGCTTAAAGTGAGAAATTATGCAGCTTTTTCTTGCGCAGCTGTTGGCTGTTTTGTTGCTGCCTGACTGACCGACTAGATGACTGGCTAAACTCATTTGTCATTGCTGACAGTCAATCTTGTTGTTTATGACATTCATAGCGAGCACGTTGTGTGCAAATCAATTATGTGGCGTTTTTCATTAAAAATCCTTTGAGGCAGTGTTGTCCAGCAGGTGACTCGATTGGCTCAAATTTTTTAGAAATATATTTTCCGTGCACTAAACATGCCGATGCGTTCATGAATCGAAAAAAAAAATTTGCAGATACAAAAAAATCACTCTGGGTGCTAAGATGTTATAAAAGCTTCATATATATTTACGAGTTGCTATAAGTCTTGTAAAACTTTTGTGAAGCTTTTTCCTACTTATGGAATTGGCTTTTATGGAATGCCAATTGATTAGAAATTTGAAAAATCTGGCTTCATTAAAAATATTTCAAGCAGTGGTGCCCAATAATTTGCTCAATTCGCAAAGGTTTTAAAAATGTTTTTTCTGTCTACTGAACATGCCGATGAGTGCATGAAGCAATAAAAAAATTCCAGATAACAAAATGAAACTATATCTGTGCTTATATAACAGCTTTATAAAGCTTCAAGAGCTGCTATAATTCTTGTAAGACTTTAAGATGAGATGTCAAATGATAAAAAAGTGAAAAATGTGGCTTTTTTAATTAAAAATATTTTAAACTAGTAGTATCCGACTGTTGGCTCAATTGGTAAATGATTTCAAAATTTATTAACTGAACGTGCCGATGTGTTAATGAAAAAAAAAACAAAATAGCAGAGAGGAAAAAACTCCATCATTATATTATGTATTTTTAAGCTTTAAAAAGGTTGAAGAGCTGTTTTGTCTTGTTAAAATTTTGTTTAGCTTTTTCTAAGTAAGGACTTATAAAAGCTTTCGTAAGACGGCAAGTGATTAAAAAATTAAACATGTGACTTATATAATTTAAAAGACCTAGAGCAGTGTAGTTGGCTCAATTGGCAAATTTTTTTAAAATTTATTTTCTGTTCACTGAATATGCCGAATAACAAATATGGATAACAAAAAACCTTTCTCTTTGTGCATCTAAAAGCTTTCTAAAGATTCAAGAGCTGCTATATGTCTTGCAAAACTTTAGTGAAACATTTCTTAACGACCTTTAAAAGCTTTTATAAGATGTCAAGTAATTTGAAAAATTGTGACTTTTTCAATCAAGATATCTTAAAGTAGTGGTGCCCAATAATGTGCTCATTTGACAAAGGTTTTGAAATTTTATTTTCTGAACATGCCGATTCATGAAACGAAACAAAAAAAAAAACATACCTTCATGTCAAAATTTATTTTCTATCTACTGAATATGCCGGTGGACACGAAACAACAAAAATTTTGCGGATAACATAAAAACCTTTCTCTATGTGTATTTTTAAGATTTATAGAGATTCAAGAGCTGCTACATAAGACTTGTAAAACTTTTATGAAGCTTCTAGGAGTTATAAAAGCTTTTATAAAATTTTAAGAGATTAAAAAAACTAAACATGTAGCTTTAATCATCCAAAAGAGTTTAAAGCAGTGGTACCCAACAATTTGCTCAATTGACACATTCTTTTACAATTTATTTTCTGTAAACTAAACATGTCGATGCAAGTAACAAAAATAATGCAGATAGCAAAAAACTATTCTTAATGTGTATTTTAAAGTTTTATAATGTTTCAAGAGCTGCTGTAAGTCTTGTAAAACTTTTGAGAATCTTTATCCAGCACTTTTAAAAACTACTATAAGATGCCAAGTATTAAAAAAAAATGTGGCTTTTTCCATTCAAATTATTTTAAAGCAGTAGTGTCCGAGTGTTGGCTCAGTTGGCAAAAAATTTAAAAAAGTATTTTCTATCTAATAAACATGAAGTTGCGCTCATGAAACAACAAAAAAATCACAGATAACAAAAAAATCACAGATAACAACAATACCAGTCTTCGTATTTTAAAGCTTAATAAAGATTTAAGAGCTACTATAAAACTTTTTCCAAGGACTAAGGACGAAGGGGTCGTTTATTAACTACGTGACTAATTAAGGGAGGGGGGGGGGGGGGGGGGAAAGAGAGGGATATTTGAAAAGCACCACGATAAGCAACAGAAGGGAGGGAGGGGGTTCCATATATTGTAACGTTACTAACAATTTAAAAAAAAAAGTAGAAAAATTATGATTAATCAATTATTTTTTATTTCATATGTTACGTTACTTTAAAGAGGGGTGGGGTTTGATATGTACTACGAACAGTAAGGGAGGGGAGGGGAGGGGAGGGGAGGGGGGAGGGTAAAAAAGTAAAAAATTGGTGACGTAGTTTATGAACAAGTCCTTATAAAAGCTTTTATGAATTGTCAAATGATCAAAACAAAACAAAAATAAAGCTTTTTTCATGCATAATATTTTAAAGTAGTGGTGCCCAACAATTTGTTGAGTTGGCAAAGGTTTCAAAAATTATTTTTTGTCAAATAAATAAATGCGTTCATGAAACATATAAAAAAAATTGCTGATATAAAAATAACTGTCTTCAAGTGTATTTTAAAGCTAAAACGTTTAGTTAAACTTTTTTCAGAGACTTATAAAAACTTTTATAGGATGTCAAGTGGTTAAAAAAAAATTACTTTTTCCAATCAAGGTATTAGTTCAATATTCAGACTACTGGCTTAGTTGGCAAAAGCTTCAATTTTATTTAATTTGTTTTAAAAATTTAATTTAAAAATTATTTTAAAAATTTATTTTAGATATTTATTTTAAAAATTTATTTAAGCAAATATATATTAAAAACTTATTTAAAAAATTGCTTTTAAAAATTTATTTAAAATATTTATTTTAAAAATTTATTTTAAAATTTATAGGCAGTCTAAAACTGCCGACCGAAGAGAAAACTTAAAGCTTTGAAAAAATACTGTTTTTTTTTTAATTTTCAAGTTTATTCTTTCAATCAAAGAATTTCATTAAAAAAACAGTTTATATAAAACCGAATTATAATATAAATAAAATTAAAAATAAATAACTGACATATATAATAAATTTAAAATCATTCATATCATAACTAAAGCAGCATAGCAGTCGTAATTATTGTGTAAGAACAGCATCGATCGTCGTTTCATATATAGTAGTACTGATTTTCCGATCACTGGACATATCGAAAATTATCGTCCCAATAGGAATCAAATACATTAACGTCGTATTTGTATATCGTCGTATAATTAAAACGTTATTTTTTGCCTTTCAACATTTTAACTCAACACACCTACCCCCTAGCTCCCATCCTTCTTTGGGTCCCCATACAAAAAACACAAAAACTTTCGATTATATTGTAGTTCATATCTCTTCCGAAATGATCGCTTGAGGGTTAAATTATATGAGCTGTTCATATTAATTTTTGCCTTTCAACATTTCAAAACAAAAAACCCAAAAATCTGCCGATTATAGCTCATATCTTTCCCAAATTGGCCACTAGAGGGGTCAAATATAGAAGTTGACCCCATTGTTTTTTGCTCTTTAACATATCTTCTAAGCACACCTACCCCCTATATGCCACCATTCTTTGGATCCCCATACAAAAAACACAAAACGTTGCTGTTTCTGCTTGCCTGGTAGCTGAATAAGAATGCAGGCATTAACAGTGCTAACGTTAACAGTTATCACATTAACAGTGGTGATGATATAATATTGCTGGCGTTAACAGTGCTGAAGCGAATTCATAACTTTGACTCCTACCAAAAAGTGCTCAACGCGCCTTAAAAAAAAACATTGGCCCAACTCATCCTTTCAAAAAACTTTACATATTTTAAATTTTCTACAAGCTTTGTCTAATTTACAATAGCTTAAAAAATTGATGCAAATTTATGCAAAAATTATGTGATCGCGATACCATTAAAGCAACTAAATTATGCCAACATTAAAGCTTTATCAAGATTTAGGAGTTGCAATAAATGTCTTGTTGTGGAACTACTCTGAAGCTTTTCCAACGCTTTATCAAAGCTTTTTTTTGATATGTCAAGTGACTAAAGAGCGTTAATTTTCATAGCCTGACTCTATTAAAATCTTAACATAACAACAAGAGGACGCAGGCGTAGCTGACAACAGTTCAACGAGCTGCAAAGTGTCATAAAAACATCCATTAAAAGGGGGCGCAAAAAACAGCAAATGCAATTTATTGCTCACACACCAAAAGCGTGTGACTGTGTGACAATATTTTACGTTTTTGTTTTCTTTTTTATGTTATTCAATTTAAATTTCATTATACATAAAAGCAGAAATCAAAAATTGAGCAATGAGCAGATATAAAAAAATGCCTTTTTTATTACTCAACCAAGTCGCCACGTTGGAGACCTACAAGGATGAGTGTTGCATGCTTTTTTTCCATTTTTTTTTTCTGCATCAACCCAATAAACATTGTGGCGAGGGGTGATTCGATAACGAATCGCTTGTGAATCGTTTTTTTTAAAGTTTTCGAATAGTTTCATACCGACTACATCAGAGGTTGGCTTGATGATAAAAAAAAGAACCGATTTAAATTCTGACTTTCCTAAACTCCATTTAAGATGTTTTGAAACAAAAATAAAAACAATTTTTTCCGACTTTTCAATATCCAAATTTTTTAAAAAAAAAGGACTTTTTACTAACTTTCTATTCTTAATACGTCATTTAAGCGAATATTTTTTTTTTAAATTTTATGTTTTTTTTTTAATTTTAAATGAAAAAAGACTTAAATATAAATTTTTATATGAAAAAATTTTGTGAAATATTTTTTCTTCTGTTATGTTATTTCGTGCTTATTCTTTATATAATTATAATTTTATTCTATATTTGTCCAAGATTTTCATATGAATAAGTTCTCGTTAACAAATTGCTTTTTGTTGTTTTGGCGACTCGTTAACAAATTGCTTTTTATATTTTTATATTCTGCTTTTTATAGTTTTTGGCGACTCGTTAACGAATTGCTTTTTTTAGTTTTGGCGACTCGTTAACGAATTGCTTTTTCATAGTTTTGGCGACTCGCTAACTAATTGGTTTTTTCTGTTTTGACGAATGTATAACGAAGCCGAAAAAAAGTTGGTCAAAAAATGATAAAAAAAATAATTTCAAACTTTTGAAAAGCCATATATTTTAAAAAAATACCTAAATAACAAAAAAAAAACATCAAAAAAATATTTTTTTTTTGTGACCAAGTTGGGTTTCGAACCCGTGTCCACGAATGCTGGCTTTTATTAACAAGCAAATTAAGCAAGATATATTCAGCATCTGAAATAGCTGAGTGGGTAAGGTGCCGGACTAGCATTCAGTAGACGTGGTTTCGATTCTTGACGTGGTAAGCTTGAAATTAGTTTTTATTTTTTTTTTTATATTTTATTTCTTATATTTTATATGATTTATATGATTCGTTATCGAATTGCTTCTTTTAGTTTTGGAAACTAGTTAAAGAATTGCTTTTTATAGTTTTGGCGACTCGTTAACGAATTGCTTATAATAGTTTTGGCGACTCGTTAACGAATTGCTTTTTTTCGGTTTTGACGATTCATTAAGGAAAGAGGAATTTCTCCCGCTCGCAATATTATAAATGAATCGCTACTAATAATTGCTAATGAATGAAATGTACGAGAAAACGATTCGTAAACGATAACATTAGTGAATCATTTTGTTTATTGGGAATTTTTTCTCTGGTGCAGATGTTATTTATAACACACACACACACACGCATCTGTGCACGACATGTTTTGGTAGGGCTTAAAAAAAAAATATACTTACTCACGATTTTCTTGTTATTGTCAATGAAAAATATTAAAAAAAAAAAATAACCAAAGAAACAAATGCAAAAACATTCGCACCAACAGCAAAAGGATTTTAAATTCAAACTAAAAACATTGAGTTGAGACAGTCGGACAAACAAACATACAACAGCAAGTGTTGCAACGGTTAATGATGCGCATTGCTGTCAGCTTTATTAACCATGAGTGGCGCACCAAGATCAAGTTGAACAACATATGATCTGCTGCCAGACATAATATTTTGACAAAATTTATTTTTTGTTTTTTTTTTCTGAATTTGTTTTAGAAAACTTAAAACTACAAATGCGTGACATAAATGAAAGGACATGTCTTTTATATTATGTAAGATGCTACATATTTATTTATTTGCATTTGGATTTTTGTCTCCCTTATTAGAGTTTTTTAAAATTTTGAAGGCTTGACGAAGCGAAAGTTAATTAATGTAATGATTAATAATTTACTGCAAAACTTTCAAGAATTTATGACATATTTTTGAAAATGATCGATTTATCTTAATTTAATGTTTTGTAGAATTATTAATGATTTTATCATAATTCTGAAAGTTGTTACAGTTTTAATTATAACAACTCAACAACAGACCAATAAACATTTTATTTCGTTGTGTTTAAATATCTAGTGACTTAATGTAAATCGCTTTTAAGATCAGCCAGCAAATTTTTGCAATGTCATAAAATCTCATAAGAGGCGATCAATTAAAATTATCGCTTTTATGACTGTCAAAGATACATCGTTCATGGCAGGCAGAACAGCTGCAATTATTATGAGCCATATTTTTTTCATTTTTTTGCGTATTGGTTTCGACATCTAAACATAAAAATTTAAGTGTTAGGAAATTTTGGTAGCAAGTTAATTAAGCAAGATAGGAGGGAGATAGCAAATTTTGAGAAAAATCGGCAACTTGAATTAGGTTTTGTCAGATAAGCAAATTGAGTAAGTTTTATTGCATGCACTTATATGACAGCACATTTGTAAAAACTTATTAGTTTTCTTGCAGCTTAAAATTTGTATGAATTCGGGCCAAAGCTCTTAACGACGATATATTAACTTATGGCTACTTCCAAAGCCAAATATTTTGATATTATTGCTTTGTTGTTGTTGGGCTTGAAGTTTCGCTTGACACAGCCTATATTTATTGACATTGCAGCACATTTTATTGCAATAATATTGATAGCTTTACACAGTGTTGCCATTGCTGTCAGAAACTAGAGCATTTAAGATTTTATGACTTTAATCCAAACAATAAAAAAAAATGCAAGTTTAAAAAAATTAACAATAAAAATAACCGAATGTTGTTATTGCGTTTAATTAATTCAGATAGCTCCGTAAATTGTGCACATATCAGCTACTGAGCTAGGTGGCAGGACTGGCTTCGTAGTATTTGCTTTAACCCGCTTCTGACGATAGCCTAAAAATTGGCATGTTTTTAAATTGACAGTATTAATGTTCTTTTAAAAGGGAAATTATTGACATTTGAGTTATTAGCATCAATTTCAAAATGATTTCATTCATTCGGTTAAAAAGGGATTTTTTTTTTATAATTTTTGGGTATTTAGTATAAGTATTGGAAAATTCTATTTTTCCAAATCAAAACTCTTTAGTCGGATTTAAGAAAGTGATTTTAATGCAGAGTGGAGTCATAATAAAAGATTTTTTCGAAATATAAATTAATTTATTTCTAAAAATTTCATAAATTTAATTGATTGATAATTTAATCGTTGATTTTTAAAACGTTTGTTGTTAATCATGCCTTAAAATGGGTTTTATTCAATTTATAGGCAATAAGTTGTTTTCTAAATTCGCCATTAATTATTCCTTTTTTAATTTTAACCATCTTTCAAACTAAACCACTTTGATGAGAACGTAAAATTGAATTAAGTTAAAATTCCACTCATAAAATGAATTTTCTTTCCGAGGAAAACAGTTTTTTTGTGTGCCAAATTTGAAGTAAATTCCTTTTAGTTTAAGCATACTGAAAAAATTTAGTTCAAATTTGAAGCAAAAATAAATTTCCTTTCTGAAGGGAAATTTTTTTAATGATGGAAATTAGAAAAAGTTTTTAATAAAATTTGAAAATTGAGTCATAAGTTTTCCCTTCAAAAGGAAATTTGTTAACACCGGGAAATTTTTTAAAAATTATATATTTTACTCGTATTTATAGGATTTACTTAATGCTTAGAAAAAAACTTTTTTACAAAATTGCATATTTATTTACAATGCAAACTTTAGACGTCTTTGAAACTTGAATTTTATATTATTAAATCTGAAAAAGAGTTTTAAGTAAAAATTGAGGAAAAAAGAATTTTCCTGCAGAAGGGAAATTTATATAATGATGGAACTGTTTTATAGAAATACACTCTTATATCATATTAATTAAGACTTAAACTCTTATTAGCTTGAGAAAAGTTATCTAGTTCAAAATTGGCTTATTAAACAAATTTCCCTTCAGCAGAATTTTCTTTTTTTTTCTGCAGAGAATTTAAAATTTTAAAAAAGTTCAAAAATTTTTGATAAAAGTAAAAAATCTACGCATAATAAAAATATCCCATGAAAGGGATTTTTCTTTAAGCAGGGAAATTCTTTCAAAATTATGTCTAACACTCTTATAAGATTGCGAAAAGGAATTTATTTCGAAATTGGCTTATTAAACAAATTTCCATTTCTTAAAATCCATGCGTGAAAAATGGGTTTCATTCAGTTTACAGGCTATAAGTTGTTTTTTCAATTCGTCATTAATTATTTCTTTCTTTATTTTAATTCAAACTTAAATACTCTCATTAGATTGGAAAATTGAATTTAGTTAAAATTTATCTCATAAAATGAATTTTCTTTCGGAAGGGAAATTTGTTATTTGAGCCTAAAGGAATTTAGTTTAAATAAATTTCAAGAATTTAGTTAAAATTTGTGGTAAAGAAGAAATTTCCTTTCAGAAGGGAAATTTTTTAATGATATAAATTATCAAATTTTGAAAAGTTTTAAATAAAAGTTTAAAATGTATTCATAATAAAAATTTACCCTTTAAAAGAAAATTTTTCAACTGAGGGAAATTCTTTAAAATTGATATATCTGACACGTAGTAATGGATTTAATTTAAGCTTCCAAAGAGGCTTTTTTAGAACATTGAATATTTATTTACAATTGAAACTTTTGACTTGTTTGAAATTTTAACTTTATTTTCAGATCTGAAAAAGGGTTTTGAGTAATAATTGAGTCTTAGAAATAATTTTCCTGCAGAAGGCTAGTTTATTTAATGATGGAAATGTTTTATTTTTTTTTAATCATAAAATGTATTTAATTAAGTTTGTTTAATATTCCTTCAGACTAACACTCTTATTAGTTTGGTAGAAGAATCTTTGGGAAGTTTGAAAAAGTTCAAAAAATTTTTAATGAAAATTAAAAATTTAGTCAAATAATCTTATGTGAAGGGAATTTTTTTACGCAGGGACATTCTTCCAAAATTATATCTAACACTCTTATTAGATTCGAAAAAAAAATTTTGTTCAAAATTAGCTAACTACAGAAATTTCCTTTCAGAAAGAATTTTTTTTTTTAATACGGGGAATGTAAAATTACTCAATAATGATAGAAAATTTTGAATAAAAGTTAAAAATTTAGTGATAATAAAAATTTCCCATTAGAAGGGAAATTTTTTTAAACAGAGAAATTCTTCCAAAATTATATCTCACACTCTTATTAGATTTGGAATAGGAATTTGGTACAGAATTGGCTCATTAAACAAATTTCCTTTCGGAAGGATTTTTGTTTTTACCGCGGGGAATGTAAAAAAATTGAGTGGAATGTAAGAAAGTTTTCAACAAAAGTTGAAAATTCAGTGATAATAAAAATTTTCCATAAAAAGGGAAATTTTTTTAAACAGGGGAAGTTTTCCAAAATTATATCTTCTGCATATTATTAGTAATATTCCTTTAGTATTTTTGTTTTTAAAGAGACTTTTTTAAAAATTTTGAGGTTACTTCTTTAACCCTCTTACACGCAAGGTAAAAAGAAAAAAATGGGGAAAAAGGTACAAAATAATTATTTCTAATAAATGCTGACGTCGGTAATGGGAAACTGATGACTTTCGAGCATTTCTGTTGTCAATATAGCCTTGAGGTGACAAAAGTTCGAAAACTCGTTCAACAAAATGATTAATAATTCAAATAAAAATATAATTTTTTCGAAAACAAATTACATATATTCGTAATGTATTAGGGTGGGTCGATTTGCAAACTTATATTGTCTTTGGAATTTTTGGTTAGGGCATAAAAATTGATTAATAATAAAAATACAAAAATGGGGCTGGTGGTGCACTCGACTCTTTTTCTTTAAGTATTTATTACGACAGATTTTTGTATAAAAACGTATAAACGTTAGACCATTTTTAGGGTAAATAGGGTATGAGGATTCCATGCTTGGCATCAATTTTACCACAGAAGTACTCTTCATTGTCGAAAAAGTTGAGTTTACCCATGGCGACTGCTTCTAGAGCAAAACAGATGGAAAAAATGAAATTCTCGCATCTGCCGTTTTAATTTCTTCAAAAGCTTACCGAATTTCGGTAATATAGTATCTCAATCTGTAGTGCCAAAATTCAAAATTCAAAATTCAAAATTCGGACTGTACGGCATTTGCTAAAATTTCCAGTTAAAATATTAAGCCCACTTATATTAATATAGTATTTATGCGCGAATAACAGCATACATCACCTATGTATCTTACATGTATACTTACGGAACACACAGACTGTCGAGTGCGGCGAATTTGTGTTACATTGTTACATTGGTTTTCCTTCCCATTCCAATTTGATGTTTAATTTAATAGTTTAAAATATTTTCTTTAAAAAAACATTTTGTATCACACATTTACTTAGGTGGCCGTAACAACCCGTGTCCAGGTTTCGGCCGACATTGCGAGATTTAGTAAACATTATATTAATATATATTTAAAACAGTGCTAGTTATGAAATTAAAGAAATATTTTTTGCATTACCTTTATAAAAATTTTGCTTTTAAATTTTGTTGCTATTTTTAAAATTTATCACCCAAGCTGATTGCTTTCCCTCTTGCCTCCACTGCTCTCTTATGCAACCACACTCAACTTGGCCTTAGCTTCAATCTACAGCAGGATATTGCATAGAAAAAAAAGTGTGCTTGACCAATTCATAACAATATTCAACATTGTAAACATTTATCTAGCTGCAGTACACACACACATACATACTAGTCATAAGCAAATGACTATGCTTTCCAACATCAATGCCCGAGGCTCACGCTGACATGTCTAATGAAACTGATCGCTTAGGTAAATGTCACACATTCAATATTTGTCTAACGAACTTTGGAAGTTTCACCATTTTTTTTTCAAACTCATTTTTTTGTTCATAGTATGTTACACATAGTTTTCTATTTGATAAGGCTGAAGGCAACATTTTTTTGTGTTTTCTGTTAAAAATCTATTTTCTGTATGTTGTCGAAAGTGTTTTCGACATAATTTTTCGGTTAGCGGCGTGCTACACGATGGACCCCAACAAAATTTGTTGTGTTTTTCGCGGGTAAAAAAAAAACTGGAATTTGAAAGAGCTTCTTTTTCATCCAAATACTTTCAGGCAACCGACAAATTATGTTAACGATCCGAAACTGAAAATAATTTTAACAGGCAGAAAACAGATTTTGAACAGAAAAAAAAAATATTGCCTTCGGCCTTTCCAAACAGAAAGCTAAGTGCAAAAAAAAACAATGTGCGAGTAAAAAAAAAAATGGCGAAACTTTCAAAATTTGACAGACAAGTGTCCTAAATGCAGCATGCAGCTTAGCTGAAAGAGTTTGCATTAGAGAGAAGTTCTCTTTTACTCAGTTTTTTCTTTTACTACCCGTGAACACAAAAACAAATTTTGTTTGATCTTAAATGTTTGATGTGTGACATGCCACCTAGTAGCATAAAAATCAATTTGTTGCCAGTTAATTGCTTTTGGTGGCTGGTTGCTTTTTTTTTTGTCATGTAGCAATGATTGCTTTGTCTGCCTGCAGACGAGCGCCTAGTTTAAAC
The DNA here is from genome assembly GCA_914767935.1 of Coremacera marginata. Lineage (NCBI taxonomy): Eukaryota > Metazoa > Arthropoda > Insecta > Diptera > Sciomyzidae > Coremacera > Coremacera marginata. The sequence goes on from OU612047.1 coordinate 148,169,540, forward strand.
ATGTTTTAATAATTCATAATCACAATATTGCACTTTTGATAATAACTGATATTGCTGAGCAGATAAATGTTGTGTTTAAGTGTGAGTTGATATAGCAGTTCGGACACTTTAGTTGCAACATTTGCATTTTGCAGCATAATTGTATGTGACAGGTTCTAAAGACTTTTTGCACTTTACTGATAATATTCTAAGCATCGATTCTACTTAATGGATGCTTCTTTAATAACTTACATCAATCAAGAACTTACGCATTTTTAAGTCTACTTAAGCTATCTTGAATTTTGACAACGTTACGCTTTGACACCCACTAAACAAAAACAGGTAAGCATTTTCTGCACAGTCAAACATTATTGCACGCAATTCAAGCTTAAAGCAATTAACATGATAAAGCGGCGATTTTATAATTTTTTTTTTTTTAATTTTTGCAATCTTTTTAAACATAAATTGCAGCAGCAACAGGCGCTGCTGCTACTTTGGCCGAGTGAATTCCTTACTCTTAGCTTATTTAAGCTGACATTGACATTGCGCCTTGTTTTGGGACGCAGCAGGTGGCGACTGGGTACAAGCTATGCATGCTCATGCAGATCGAGTTGTAGATATTTTAAGGAAGTTGTAGCTAAACAAATTATGCTTTGAGGCGTTTTCATATAAAATACTATTTATTCACAATTTGCTTGTTGTGAAAAACACAGACGGAAATTTTGTTATTTATTTCTATGTGAAATATGAGAGTTGAAAATTACAAAGAAAAAAATTAAGAAAAATTTAAAAAAAAAATGCTTTCATTATATATTTTAAAACTAAAAGTAAAGTCAACGTGTTTGCCTTTAAGCACAAAACAAAAGACTTAAGCGACAAACTCGTTTTGCTTAATCTTATAAATTGGCGCTTGTTACAATTTTTCTTAGTCCCTCAAAATCAAAATTTATATTTTTTATTAAAAATAAACATTTTGTATGCTATTATATGAGCAACAAAAACAATTGAAATTCATTTATTAAAGCAATTCGCCTACTTTATTGGAAGCAATTTTAATAACTTTTCAACATATAAGTTATACCTGCCAGCTTATACCAGCTTATCGTTTGATTAGTTACAAATAAAAAAATGTTGCATATAACAACAACAATTAATGCTGCACAATGTAAAAAAACTCATTTTTATACTCTGTTGAACATTTTTATTTTATGCTTAATAACTTAATGCTGCAAACAGCTTGGATTGCAATAATAAAAAAAGGCATCCAACATTAAAGCAAAAACTAGTTTGACATCAATTTGGCTCAAAAGAGTGCATAAAACTAGCAACAAAAAATGCAGCCAGCGAATGCAAACAAGTGCTGAGATATCAGCAGACATGCCCACAACTAACAGTCAAATAATGATTAATTCAAGCTCTTAAAGGATATATTTTTACTGTGACAGGTGACAGGCAATTTTGTTGGCAAGCGTTTAAGTGTTAAAGAAAGTGCGTTATTGATAAAAGTAGGAGGCAGCAAATTTCCTTCACATGAATTTTAATTAAATTTCTATACAAGTCTATTTCTTTTATGGTTGATGCCGCCAAGTTGCACTGAGCGAGTGAAATAAAAGCTTTCTGAAGAAAAGTTCAACTTTCACGGAAATCATAAAAAAAATGCCATTTCAAAAATCAGTTTCGTCAGAAATTTATAGCGAAATCAAACTTAATATAGTGATTATTCAAACATTTTTTAAAAATTAAATAAACGATCAAGAATAACTTGTGTTCCAATAAATATTGCCTTTAAAATTGTAGACTCTGTTAACGCCCTGTGCCGGCGGAGCATCATAATAAATTGTATTGCAAATTTTGTTTATAAAACTAAAACTAAAACTAAAACTAAAACTAAAACTAAAACTAAAACTAAAACTAAAACTAAAACTAAAACTAAAACTAAAACTAAAACTAAAACTGAAACTAAAACTAAAACTAAAACTAAAACTAAAACTAAAACTAAAACTAAAACTAAAACTAAAACTAAAACTAAAACTAAAACTAAAACTAAAACTAAAACTAAAACTAAAACTAAAACTAAAACTAAAACTAAAACTAAAACTAAAACTAAAACTAAAACTAAAACTAAAACTAAAACTAAAACTAAAACTAAAACTAAAACTAAAACTAAAACTAAAACTAAAACTAAAACTAAAACTACAACTTAAACTAAAACTAAAACTAAAACTTAAACTAAAACTAAAACTAAAACTAAAACTAAAACTAAAACTAAAACTAAAACTAAAACTAAAACTTAAACTAAAACTAAAACTAAAACTAAAACTAAAACTAAAACTAAAACTAAAACTAAAACTAAAACTAAAACTAAAACTAAAACTAAAACTAAAACTAAAACTAAAACTAAAACTAAAACTAAAACTAAAACTAAGACTAAAACTAAAACTAAAACTAAAACTAAAACTAAAACTAAAACTAAAACTAAAACTAAAACTAAAACTAAAACTAAAACTAAAACTAAGTCTAAAAACAAAACTAAAACTAAAACTAAGTCTAAAAACAAAACAAAGATTAATAAAAATTAAATATAAAAAACTAAAACTAAAACTAAAACTAAAACTAAAACTAAAACTAAAACTAAAACTAAAACTAAAACTAAAACTAAATCTAAAACTAAAACTAAAACTAAAACTAAAACTAAAACTAAAACTAAAACTAAAACTAAAACTAAAACTAAAACTAAAACTAAAACTAAAACTAAAACTAAAACTAAAACTAAAACTAAAACTAAAACTAAAACTAAGTCTAAAAACAAAACAAAGATTAATAAAAATTAAATATAAAAATTAAAAATTCCCAAAAGGCGAATTTTTTGCTCAATTTTGATCTTATTAAAAAATAATTTACTGTTATATTCGCAACAAATATTTTAATTTAAAAAGAAAACAAATTTCGTTAATTCGTTAAACATTTTTTTTAATTTAAAAAGAAATCCCTAAAGGGGATTGTTTTCAATTTTTCATTTTTGTAAAATTGTGAACCTTTTGTAAAATTATTTTCTCCCAACAAATACTTTTGAAGTAAGAGCGCAACGAAATTTTCGAAGGTTAATAAATTTCCCTCCAAAGTGGATTTTGTTGTGGCAAAAATATACGCATTTTACGTATGTTTTAAAGTAAGTTAACAACTTTTTCATGCTTACATGATTTTCCCAGAAGGGAATTTTATCTGTGGCCAATTTGGAATTTTTGTGTAATAATGTTCTCTTCACAAATTATTTGAATGTAAAAAATATTTTGTGCGGTTTGCCATACATTTCATGGAAAGGAAATTTTTAATTTTTGTAGGTTATTTTAATAGTTTGTATCTACAATATGAAATGAATTAATTTAAAGAAAATTAATTTTTCATTTATTAAATTTTTACTAATTTTTGAATTTATTTGTATACATTATGACTTCATAAATAAACAAAAATGATGCTAAAAATATTTCAGGTACAAAATTTTACAACTTTTGTAAATTTCCCTTCAAAGGGAAATTTTGTTTGGTAGAAAAATGCACACATTATATTTATTTTGGATGCAAAAAACCAAAATATTTTTATAGTTTCATTAATTTCACATAAGGGAAATTTTGATTTTACGCTGAATTTTTAAATTTTTTTTTCATAACTTTCTCGCAGCAAACTTTTTTAATGTAAACAATTTTTTCGTGATTTAATATTTTCCTCTCAAAGGAAATATCTACTTTTTAACAACTGTGAACTTTTTGTAAAGTAATATTCTCCCTATAAATGCCTAAAGTAAGAGCGCAGCAAAATTTCCAATGCTTATAAATTTCCCTCCAAAGTGAATTTCGTTGTGGTAAAAATATACGCATTTTTCGTATGTTTTAAATGTAAGTAAACAACTTTTTCATGCTTACACGATTTTCCCAGAAGGGATTTTTTTTTGTGGCCAATTCAAAATTTTTGTGCAATAATGTTCTCCTCAAGAATTATTTTAATGCAACAGGTATTTTGTTCGGCTTGTCATAAATTTCCCGGAATAGAATTATTTTAATTTTTGTGATATATTTAAATAGTTTATATTTAAAATATGTATAAGTTTAAAAATTTCCTTTAAGTACACTTAATGTTAAAAGAAATTACAACAATTTTAAAGAAAGTAAATTTTTCATTAAGGGACATTTTCTGTTAAATTTTAAACCTTTATGACTACATAAAAAACAAAAATTATGCTAAAAATATGTCAGATACAAATTTTCCTAACGTGAATAAAACATTTCTTCTAGTGTTTTAATGAATTTCACAAAAGGGAAATTTTATTTTTCCTCAATTTTGAAATTTTGTATCTACAATATCTACAAATTTAAAAATGTCCCTATAGTAAACTTAATGTTAATAAAAAACTTCATATAGTTTTAAAGTAAAATACAAAAATAATGTTGAAAAGATAGTTAAGAAGGAAAATTTTACAATGTTTTTAAATTCCCCTTTGAAGGCAAATTATTTTTTGTGGTGAATATATTCATATATAACGCATTAAAAATGTAAGAAAACTTTTATTCATATTTTCATGATTTTCCTAGAAAGGAAATTATTTTTGTCATTATTGAACTTTGTTTATAATAATTAACTCTTAATTGTTGTCTTTAATAAAATTAACTTTTCTTTTGGGGTGAGGTCTTCATTAATAAACAAAAATAATGCTAAAAATAGTGCAGATACAAAATTTTACTACGTTTTTAAATTTCCCTTTGAAGGCAAATTTTTGTGATAAAAGTATGCATCTTTTTAATGTAAGAAACAATAATGTTTTCATATTTTCATTTTCACAAAATTTTACTATGTTTTTAAATTTCCCTTTGAAGGCAAATTTTTGTGATTAAAGTATGCATATTTTTAATGTAAGAAACAATAATTTTTTCATATTTTCATTAATTTCTTTCAAGGGAAATTTTTGTTTTTTTTACTTAATTCTTACAAAAGAGTAAAAAATTATAATTTCTTCCCAATAAATGTTTTGTAAAATAAAACACGTTTTGTGTTTTAATGGTATTTATAAAAGAAAATGTTCTCTTAAAAAATGCGCAGCAAAATTTTACATTGTTTACAAATATCCCTCCAAAGGAAATTTTTTGTATTCAAAATTTACACACATTATGTATGTATTCGTTTGAGAATAGAACCCTTTTCATGTTTTCATGAATTTCCCAAAAGGGAAATTTTTATTTTTGAACTATTTTGTATACAAATTTTCTCTTGTAAATTTTTTTAAAGTAAATAAGCATTTTTTTCAGTTTTTCATAAATTTCCCAGCAGGGAAATTTTTTAGTTTTGTACAATTCTGAACTTGTAATATAATAGTTTTCTCTTAAAATAAGTTGTGATTATTGAAGGTCATTTAATTATTTGTCACATGCATTTAAGTATCATTTCTTGAGATTTTAGGCAAAAATGATGTGTTAAGTGCTCAGCAAAAAAGTGCTTCCTAAAGAAGGTAAAGTGAAATGGAAAGTATTGAATTCATCCCTTCCACTTTTATACCCAAAAGGAATTTATTTAACACATGCATGTCATTGGATGGAATGCTTTCCTAAGTCTTCTCCAGAAGTGCTTCCAGAATTTCTTCGAAGGAAGATTTCTTTGAGGCATTCAATGAAATGAGTGATTATTGCTATCAGCCGACCAAAGTCTTTTGTTGAGCTGAGTTCAATATATTAAAGGCTACTTAAATATGACTTTATGAAACTTTACATAAACTCAATAACAACGTTCACTTATTATTATTGTTAATTTTAATACTTATGTTTTTTAAAGCTTGCATTTCTTACTATAATGGCAACACTATTTAAGTGCTGGTCAAATGATTGCAATAAAATGTACTGCAAAGTCAATAAATATTGACTGTTCCAAGCGAAACTTCGAGCACCATAACAACTAAAATAACAACTTGATCAAAACATCTGTCTTTCAAATTGGCTCAAGTCAATTTGTGGTTACGACCGTTGACCCAAACTGATACATATTTTAAGCTGCCTAAAAACTTTTTAGTTTTTTAGTTTTTAAGTTACTCAATTTGTTTATCTGACAAAGCCTAATTCAAGTAGCCAATTTTTTAATATTTTTCCATCAGCCATCTAGTTTAATTAACTTGCTTAACAACCGAAATATCGTAAAATTCTTTAGCAATCATTTAAAATTTTACGATATGTTTTAGATGTCGAAACCAATATGGCTCATAAAACTTTTACAAATGCAAAAAATATGTCCCACAATAATTGCAGGTGTTCTGACTGCCATGAACGACGTAAATTTGACAGTCATAAAAGCGATAATTTTAATTGATCGCCTCTCATGAGATTTTATGACTTTGCAAAAAGTTGCTGACTGTTCTTAAGAGCTTGTAATAAAAGTGATTTTGATTCAAGCCACAAGATATGTCATAACGAAAAATAAAATAGTTATTGATCGGTTGTTAATTTGTTTTCATTAACACTGCAACGATTATAAGAATTCTGATAAAGTCATTAATAATTACTACAAAGTATAAAATTAAGATAAATCGATCAAGTCTAAAAATATGTAGCAACAGTTTTTTTAAAGTATTGCAGTAAATCATTAAACGAGAAAATTAAAAAAAAAAAACTAAAATCTTTAAACTCGCAGTTTTAAAAATTTAACCTCAATATTTTATGGTCCATTTGAATACAAACATTAGAAACTAAATGCAACTTTAATTGGCTTAACGCAAAACTAAGAGATTTGATGTTTGTCCCATTTTAAATTAAAAGCTTCTAATAATTTTGCAGCAAATTTCAATAAACAATAAGCATCTCTTTGAAGATTTTTCTTGTTTAGTTTTCCATGTCAATATTTTTGCTCCTTAAATATAGTGAACAGGTGTTACTCGGGATTAAATCTAGCAAAACTTACCGGTTATCTGTTTTGATCTGGTTCAAAATCAAAATTGCAGTTTCCTGAAAGCAAAAATTTATTTTTTTATTTCAGGGGGCTTTTTATTAAACACTTGAAACTTGTCTTACTTACATAAGACAACTGGTTTGCCAAATGAACTTGACTGCTGATTGTTACATTTTGCAACTCCTATTTACTCACACCTACGTATGAACAGCATGAGAACTATAGGCTGCCAACGGTCACTTAATGAGAATTGCACTCCCGTTGCTTACAATTACTGATTTTAAGTGTAAGCGTCGTTTCTTGCGATCGTAAAAATCAAGTAGATAACTATACGTTGTTCTGAGCAGTTTAAGAGAAGGAATACCAATCGCTATATAATTTCATCTGCTAAGATGAATTGCGGCCTAAGCATCAATAACATAAAATAACATACAATTTCGCTGTTAAGATTTGTCTTAAGTTTCATGCTGGTTGCGTAGAACCAAAGATGACAACCAAAGACTGGTACTACGCGTTTATGCATCCCCACCCGAACATAGGTTAGGTTAGGTAGAGGCGGCAGCTGGTGTATACGAAATAACATACAACAGCTCACTTAGACCAGATAGGTCCATTGTGATACCGCTGCACACAGGCCTTCATTCAAGAAAGGAACCAACTTGAGCTACTGATGAACCCCTTTAGACGCCAGATATCTATCGTTGACAGGTGGTCGACAAGCTCAGAAAAAAAAGAAAGAGCCTAAATATTTGTGCCTTCTTCTGGCTAGCGCAGGACAGGAGCACAGAAGATGGGAAATGGTTTCTTCCTCTTCCTCGTCCCTGCAGCTTCTACAGAAGTCATTTGAAATAACTTCTAACCTGTAGGCATGTCTGCCTATCAAGCAGTGCCCTGTGATGACAGCTACTTACTTAATTACTTACTTAGGTGGCCATAACAACCGGTGTTCGGGTTTCAGTTAACCTCATCAGCTCTCGCCAGGCGCATATGCTTAGCGCGCGCCTTCTCCAATCGAATACACCAAGTGCGGTTAGGGCTTCCTCGGCTTGGTCTATCCATCGGAGGCATGGTCTCCCTCGTAGTCGTTGACCAACTACCCTCGCCTCTTTTTCGTCGGAGCTTCGTCGTCCACACGATGGACATGGTCAGTCAGCGTAGTCGCTGCACAGTTATGCGCCAAACAACGTCAATGTTTTCGTAGAGCTCATACAGCTCGTGGTTCATTCGGATGCGATAGTCATCGCCAACTCGAACAGGACCGAAAGTCAGTTTGCGAAACTACCCATGCCTCAGCGTCATAAAGAAGCACAGGTTGAACGAGCGTCCTCTAGAGTGTTAGTTTTGTCGATCGAGAGAGGGCTTTGGAACTTAGTTGCTTACTGAGCTCGTAGTAGCACCTATTAGCAATTATTGTTCTTCGCTTTATCTCCAGGCTGACTTCGTTGTTGTTATTAATGGCGGTGCCAAGCCATACGAACTCCTTGACTACCTAGTCTAGACGCAGAGCTCCCTTCATCATAGATAGCATAAGCTTTGTTTTACCCTCATTTATCAATATCAATATCATCAGCGTACGCAAGGCGCTGGACACCTTTATAGAAAATTGTGCCATTACGATGCACACCGGCCTTTCGTACGATCCCATCCATGATGATGTTGAAGAGATCGCAAGACAGTGGATCAACTTGTCAGAAACCTCTTTCGATATTGAAGGTTTCGGAGAGGTTATTTCCTACCTTGACGGAGCTGCATGTGTTGCTCAACGTCATCCTGCAAAGTCTTATTAACTTTGCAGATATACCGAACTCAGACATTGGCAATCCCTTCTCGGGCTATCGAACGCAGCTTTGTAATTGACAAAGAGATAATGTGTGTCAATTTGATTTTCGTGGGTTTTTCCTAGGATTTGTCGTAGCGTGCAAATCTGGTATATCGTGGATTTTCCAAGTCGAAAGCCACACTGATAAGGTCCAATCAGTGTTTTTGTAGTCGGCTGTAATCTTTCACACAGTACGCTTGAGAGAACCTTATATGCGATGGAAAAAGACTGATACCTCGTTAGTTGGCGCAGATTGTTGGGTCTCCTTTCTTATGTGTCTATCTATGAAAAGGTGTCTATCTCTCTTCCTCTTTTCGCGGTAGTTTCTCGCACGGCTAGCGTTGCAGCTGACTGCAGCTCGGCAGTCCGTTGTAATTGCAGCTTAGCGACATCTAGTTTTCGTTGCATTCCTAGGCGTAAGTTCTTCGCATTGCATAATCGCATGCGGATCTTGGCTGCAACAAGATAGTGGTCGAAGTCAATGTTGACCCCCCGAAATGTACGCACATCTAGAACACTAGAGGCATGCCTTCCGTCGATTACAACATGATCAATTTGGTTTCGCGTTTTTTGTTCCGGGACAACCAGGTGGTCTTGTGGATGTCGAGGTGCTTAAATCTGGTGCTACTAACTACCATGCTTCGTGCCGCGGCGAAGTCGAACAGTCCTAGACCGTTGTTCGTGGAGGTCTCATGAAGACTAAACTGACCGACAGTGTGGCCAAAGATGCCTTCCCTTCCAACTTTCACACTAAAATCGCCGAGGACTATTTTCACATCATGGACCGGAAGGTGGTCATATACGTCCTCAAGATTAGCGTTGAAAGCATCCTCGACGGGTTCGTCCTTTTCCTCCGTCGGGGCGTGCACAGGTGTGAACCGAGAAGCAAGGTGGCGTAGTTTCCGGCTAACGACGAATCCACATCCGAATTCGCGCTTTTCCGCATGGTAGCTGTAGTAGATATCGCAGTGTGCTTGTTTAGAGCAGCCTTGCCCTTTCCATTGCATTTCCTGGATGGCGGTGATGTCTGCCTTTATTGTTTTGAGGGCTTCCGCCAGTTGGATAATGGCACCTTCCCTATTAAGGGTCCGGATATTCCAGGTGCATATCCGTAAATCATTGTCCGTTTTTCGTTTGCGGTGGTCGTCAACGTACTTGGGGTTCTTATCTGAGGCTGGTTTAGTTTTCATTGGGAAGTAGTAATGTGGCGGGACCAAAACACTGCGAACATTCCATGTTTAAGGTCCACGGAGCGACCCGCCGCTCAACTTAGCCGTCAAACTAACGGATGCCAGTTTGCCGTTGCCCAGGGAACACCACGAGAAGGTTTGAGTCGATTTGGCAGGATTTCAACATGGATAACGCTGGCCTCGCCAGCTTGAGACAGTCAGTCATGTTGACATGTGAAGGTCCGTCTTCCTGATGCCCAGCAAATAGTACTTGGTCCCATTTAATAGTTGCGCCACATTTGATACAAATCACTTGAAAGAAAAAGATTTGTTTAAGGAACATATACAGATACAAGCATACAACTACAGACATTCTGCTTTATATCCATAGATATCTATAATCTTATATTATAAACATTTTGATCCTTCGATTTTTTGACATATTAAAATGAAACCTTAAATCCAAGTCATATCGAAAGATCTTTCGTCTCACAGCTGTTGCTATATTTTGTCATTTTTACAAATTCCCATCATAATATTCATAATATTGATTGAACAAATTTTTGCAGCTTTACACTTATTTATTGTATATTTTCAACACTTAGAAGATGTCTTTGTACAGACAATTTTTTTCACACTTTGCCGCTGTAAATCTGCTTTAACTCCATTGTGGTTTTTATCGGGCTAAAGTGATCTTGCAACGATTAAACGGTTTCGGTTTACCAGTGAACAATATACGATCATTACAAACGCACATTCAGACACTCAAAAAGAAACAATAAAGAATTTAGGCAATCGAAATATAGTGAAAAATTATGCCTGAAATTCGATACAACACGATCGAACGAACAACGATCATTGGCAGCAAGGTTTCATCATTGTAACGATCCTTATTTTAAAAGAAAGACAACAAGTCTATAAATTTCCGACTGACACACAGGCACAGCGTGAGGTTTTTGAATATTTTTTTTTTATTCTTATATTGTTGGTTATACAACACATACTTCATTGAAATGAACAAATTTTATTGATTCTCTTGTGCCGATCTTGCTGTTATGTGTATGTGTGTGCTTTTGTTGCCATTGCTGCCTCCATACAACTCGCTAATGAAGTGCGACACTTTGTTGGCATACAATGTGCACGCCCACACATTGTTGGCAGGATTTTGCCAAAGTGCATACTTCCTTCACTTTTTTCTGCTTCCTGCTCTGACAAGCTAATCAACTGATCACATGTGACGATCAGCTCACATGTATTTTTTGTTTGTGCTAGGTTTAAGCTTTGATCGTAGTTGTCTGATAAAATAGTGCGCTTGAAATTATTATTGCTGGCTACGCCTGCTAGGATTTCAATTTAAATTCTTACTGCTGCTCCCTACTTTCTAATGTTGTCAACATATTGACAGGCTGAAATTTCAATCTTTCTTTAAATTATTTATTTTTTTTTTTATTTTGCTTGCTTAAATTATGCACTTTATTAGCATTTGTAGACAACATCTCGCAGAAAATTGTAGTTGTAATCCTACGCTTTGCTCTTAAAGTCAGCCACTAGCAAATACATTAGTTTTCTTAACAAATTTGTGCAAATTTGTAGCAGTTGTTTCTAGCACACATCTTTGACTGTCTGTTTGACTAATTTAAGGCAAATTAAAAATCAATGTTTGTTAGTTTGTAAGCGTTGGTTAAACTAGTTTGTAGTTTTATCCTTATCGCTGACTGTCATTTAGGCACATTTAGCTAAGATTTGTTAAAAATGCTTTTAATTTAAGTGGATAGAAAAAAAAAAAATAAATAAATAAAAGTTCTTCCTACTCGTTGTTAGACTGTGGTGAGCGTAAAGGTGGCATATATTAATTGGCAATCAAAGAAAAACGTGTTTGAACCAAAAAGCAGCGCATTTAATTTTGATGCAATATCTGAGTGAGGTGGTATAAATATTCGGTGTGAGGCAGGCCCTTAGCCACGAGGGGGTTTGCGGGTTTAAAATCCCTACAAATAACACTTTTAAAATTTTAATTTGATATTTTCCTAATAAAACACAAATTGATATTATGTTGCACATTCACTTGAAGAAGCAAAAGTTATCATTTTCAATAAAATTTAGAAAAATTCGCTTGAGCAAAACAAAAAAAGTTTGTTTGTGGCCTAAGAAAATCTGTCTGTCCGCCTTTGGAAACGAATACAGCCTTAATTTTAAAGCTATCGCGATGAAATTCAATATATATATAAGTTCGCAAATGAGTTAAATCGGATGAAAAACTCCGATACAAAGTGACTTTATTTTAACAGCAAAATCATTTAAAAATCAATTTGTCAAAGATCCGTTTCTTACATAGGGCAACACAACTTGAGCACATTACAGCACAACTTCAAAAATTCCCGGTGTTTTTAAGTGTTCTAATTTTTTCTATATTAAAAGAAAAAAAATTTTCTTAAAATTAAAAAATATAATAAAATTCATAAAAAAATTAAAAAGAAGAAATATAGGTATCCATATAAGTTCTTCACAAGGATGGGTTTCATCAATAAAACTAAATTTCACATCGAACCTGGTGAAGGTGCTGCTGCTACCTTAACTGCAAACGACAAATCATCAAACTCCTGTCGATCCATGAGTTCTCAACAAACACCTCTTCGCACTGAGAGCAACACAATCCTTTACGATTCATTCTCCGAGAATAAGATGGACATCTTTGACGGCAGCTCATTGAGACAGGCCAGCAGTTCGCCAATAAGCGAACCTTCAACACTTCTTAACATTCAAAGTTCACCTGGCACCATCTTTGCGGCTCAGCAGCTTACCATGCTGAGTTATAGTTCTGTTAATAACACTGACAACTTTCAAAATGTTGTTCCTTCGAATGAAAGAACATGTTCACATCACCATAACATTCTTCAAACCTCAGATCAAAATGACTATTCAGAGTTTACCACAGTTCGAAAACGTGCAAGAATAATTAACCCTGAAGGAATTAATCAATTGGATGTTTCAAGTTTTCCAGTCCAAAACAACACAAATCGTTTTGCTGCTCTAGCTGACATTTCTATCGAGCAGGCACAGCTGCAAAAAAAAGTGGTAAGTTCCGATAAGGGTGATATGGCTGATAATATTAAAAAAAATATAAAATTCTGTCCGCCTATTATTTTATACAAAGTCAATATAAAATCCTTAGTGGATCAGCTAAACTTAAAAAATCCAAAAATTGAATTTAAAATAATCAATAAATCCGCTACTAAAAGTAAGATATATTTTAAAGATCCTTCAATATATGATGAAATGATGGCCCTTCTACTCCTTTGTCTATTAAAAACAAGATTGAAACAGGTCTCTTTATTGTTACACTTTTAAAGGGTAAAAAATTTAATGAAGTATCAAAAATTAAGAATTTGTTACATCAGATAATTTCTTGGGAGGCTCCTAAATCTAGGAAGCAGGAGGTTCAGTGCAAAAGATGTCAGCAATGGGGGCATATAGCTAAAAACTGTAACAAATCTTACCGTTGTGTAAAGTGTGACAAAGGTCATGAACCAGGAAATTGTTGTTTAACAATTCCTTCTTTAAAGACTATATTAAAAAAAAAAAATATTCATTAATGAAGCCAAGGAAAGAAAAGAAAAGACCTTTTCAAACGTCCGAAATGCCGTCAACAAACAGTCTTTTGTCAAAAATGGCGCATCTTATGCCAGTCAGTTTTACTCGTCGAATATAAATCAATTCGGCAATGTTAATAAACCATCTATTGTTGAACAATGTTTAAGAGTTGCGAAAAATATCTTTGAGCCAGAGCAGAATTCGCTAGAGCATAGATTGGAAAATTTTCTTCGAAACTTAAATTATCTATCAAAAGATGAAGTCAAAAGAGAGTGTATCTCACTGATAAAAGAGGTTCAGGAGAAATATGGACCGTAATTTAAAAAATTTTTTAAGTTATAATGTCAGATCTCTGGTTGATGCCAGTAGAGCAATTGAATTACAGAAACATTAGATTTCAGTTCCGTAGACATATGTTTTCTTCAGGAAACACATTTACCTAGGTCCAAATATGTGCGGCTCAATAATTATAATTTCATACGAGACGATAGCTCGCAAGGAGTAGCCATCGCTTTAAGATCTAAATTCAAATATTCTATTGTAACTTTTTCGAATGTGCGTTTTCCACATATTTTCATTGACATTTGTGTTTCTACTAATGGTGTAAAAAAAAAATTATTAGTAGGTTCTGTTTACATCCCTTGTAACTTAGTGCCTGATAATTTTTATGATGGATTGGATGACATAGCTAAATGTGCTTCTAAATTTGATGGACTGATAATTGGTGGTGACTTCAATTCAAGACATATTTCATGGAATGATAATTTCAATAACCTTAATGGAAAAACCTTCTTCAATTGGTTACAAAACAATCCTGTCGATTATGTCAGAATTTGTGACACATTTCCGTCCTTTCCGAATAGTGCTTCTTTTCTTGATCACTTTATTATTTCAACAAATTTAATAGACAGTATAAAATTCAACTATCAGGTTTCAAGTCTTTTATCCTTTTCAGATCATCTTCCACTTCTTTTCAAGCTAGATTTAAAAGATATTATTTTTACTGTGAATCAACCGCGCTTTTACACCTCATTTAAAAACACCAATTGGAATGATTTTCGTATTCAGTTGACCACTTTAGTAGAAGATAGTTCTCCACCTAGTAATGTTAACTTGGAAAATTCTACAATTGACTCCTATATAGAATTTTTAACGACAGCCATTAATACAACTTCAGACTCCTTCTCTGAAAAGATTGAAGTTAAAAGAAGGTATTCCACATAAACAAATTTATCTTCTGAAAATAATTATTAAAGAACAAGTGAAATTGCATCAATGCCATGAATTTAGTAAAAAATTGAAATTAATTAAACCTGGCCCTTCAGCCTATAAAGAAATTTTTAGTTTAATTAAAAAAAAGGATGGAAAATTTTGTACAAAGATTTCTTTTAATAATACTATTTTTACTGATGATATTGAGAAGGTTGAAATTCTTAGAAGTCAATTTAAACATGTTTATGAAAAATTAGTTCCATCTAGATCAGATATTAGAGAAATTGAATCCCACATCAGTAATAAACTTGAATCTTATCCATCCACGATTTACAACTTCAATGAAAATTTTAACTCTTTATCAAACTCAGATATTTCACACTTCATTAATTCTGATCATTTATGTTCATATATCCAGGATCTTAATGCAAAAAAATCGGCTGGACCTGATAACATTTCTAATTTTATTATAAAAAAATTACCTAAAGCTGTCTTAAATTATTTAATAATTATATATAATAATTGCATCAACAACGGCTATTTTCCTATCTCCTGGAAAGTTGCAAAAATTATTCCAATTCAAAAAAAACCAAAATGCTTTGAAGTCAACAACTTTAGACCAATTTCTCTGTTGTCAAATCTTGGCAAGCTTTTGGAACGTGTTATAAGGGAAAAAATGGACATTGGAATTGATGCTCAGTATATTAGTGATTTTCAATTTGGCTTTAAAAAACAGCATTCCACGGTTCATGCTCTGTTGAAATTTGAAAATGACTTGATTCTCAATCTGCGAGAACGACGATGCACTGTGGCGGTATCTCTGGATGTTGAAAAAGCCTTTGACAAGGCTTATCATGATGGAATTGTGTATAAACTCATGCAGATAGGTTTCAATCCTTCTTTCATCAAAATACTGCATAATTTTCTTAATAATCGGAAGTTTTTTGTCAATATTAACAATGTTTCCTCTGAATATGGTCTTATTGGAAGCGGTGTTCCTCAAGGAGCTATATTGGCTCCTCATCTATATAGTATTTTTGTTTATGATTTTCCGCATTTACACAACGGTTCAACAGGTATACTTTATGCAGATGATTCACTTGCATACGCTCATGGAAAAACTCCCTTGGAGGCTCTTAGTCTTGTTAAGACTCATTTGGAAAAAATTAATACATATTATATTGATTGGGGTATTAAGATAAACGCAGCGAAATCGGAAGCCATATGTATACGAAATCCTTCTGGTAAATGTCATAAAGACACTGTACCGCAAAGTAAATTATTAACATTGTCCCTCAATAATACGAACATACCATTTAAAAATGTGATTAAATATTTAGGAATTTCTTTTCATAATCGCTTAAAATTTAATATACATGCGGATATAGTCTCAAAAAGGCTAGGAAGATTCTAGGTATTTTTTCCAATCTTTTGAGGAATAAATATCTGCCAAAAAATACTAAATTGCTCATTTACAAAATCAGTATCCGTTCGGTAATTATGTATGGGTTCCCGATTTGGTTTACAATTTCACCCACTACGGCGCAGCTTCTTGAAAAACTTGAACGAAAAGTTTTAAGATTGTGTATTGACCGCAACTTTGAGTCCATCAATAAGAGGTTTTCTAATACTTATGTTTATAGCCAAGCACGAGTTATACCTCTATGCAAATATTTGTTAATACACTTGAAAAAATGTGTTAACAAACTTAGTTTTATAGAAAATAATTTAGTGAACCTTGTTTATGATACTCAAAAAAATCATAGTTGGTCAAATACTAATTATATTTCACCAGTTGGTATTGTAAATGAAAATTTAAATTATGAGACAGATAATACATCAGCCATATCACTCTTACCGGAATTTTTCACTAAAACTAGCCCGGGTATTTATAGAGGCTAATTAACTCTTAATGAAATATATTAATTAAGTATTAAGTAAATATATTAATTAAGTGTATTTGGTTTACAATTTCATATATGTATAAATGTAAATATTTGTTTTGTTGGTTTTCTCCTTTTTCTTACATATTAGTTCTTAATCTTTTTGATAATTCATCACAGTAATTTTTTATAATGCCATGAGCAAGCATTAGTTTTTTTCTTACTTACTTAATTAACTTACTAGTGCTATTTGCACATTCTCATATTTATTGTAATAGAATACTTATTTCCCTTTTCTATGTTTTTTCTTCAATGTTAACTCTTGTATAAAAACCTTGTTATAGATTGAAGTCTCAATAAAATTACTTACTTACTTACTTACTTCAAAAATTCTCAAAAATTAAAAATATTAATGGCCATAACAGTACAAATTTTACTAAAACGGCACCTCATAGCACACATGCAGCACATTGTAGCACATATATTTTTTAATATTAAATAAATAATAGCGAAGCTAACTTTATAAAAATTTCGTACTTAAGTTCTATTTGTAATAAACAATTTTTTTTTTAAACTTCAAATAAATAAAAAACCTTTGTAATGACTTTTATAAACATTCGAAACATCTTGGCTTAGTTTTAAAAATCTCTTCAGTGGGGAATTAATTCACTTTTCATTGCATATTCCAAAAATTCATGGAATTTATTGAATAATTTTAATATACTATTTTGAATGCTGAAAATATAGTCAGTGCTATAAATATTTTCACAGCTCGCTATCAGCAATTTTTCAATCTTTAATCTTACTCTAGCGCTTATCAAAAGCATCCAACAACAATAACAACAACAACATTGAGTGACCCATCATCACTAGCACAAAAGAAAAGAACAAAAAAAAAAACAACAACACTCACTGTCACACTTACAACATGTTCGAACATTTCGAATTGCAACTCATCGTAAAGGAAAATTTATAGGCACTGAATAAAGTGGTCGGTCGACAATTCGTATCTGTTGTGTTGACTGGGTGCTTCCTGGAATTATTTCCGTTGTGGAATTGATTTTTATACGTATTATAAAAGCGAGCTAAAGATGTGACTGGCATGTCAAGCGCCAGTGCCAAGAATATCTTGTGTAATAAATTGTTTTTTATTTAGTAATATTTGTTAACAAAATATAAAAAAAAAAACAACGAGCCAATGACCTATGTTGTTAATATGCGGTGCCATTATTGACAAATTTTATGATTCCTTTTGATGAAGTGATAAAAATTTTGTCAACAAATATTTTTTAGAATTTCATAATTTCCTGACTGAACTGCAATAAATTTAAAATTTTTTCATGATTCAGAAGAAAATTTTTTATATCATTAAAAATATAACGGCTATTTGAAATTTAGTTAGTTTTATGTGACTTACGCATTCAAATTTTTTATAATGAGCTATTTTGAATTTGTGATTGATCGTCTCTAAAGCCGAAATTCCAAACATTTATTTTCGATTTTTTTTTTAAGATTTTTAAAAGGTAACTTTCAAATTTCCTTTTTGTCCTTCGAAATTGTGCTCTTATTATTTCTATTAATTGCTATAGATCTTTTTTTTTTGTCGAAAATTATTCTTAAGCTTCAATTGTAATAGGAGGTAAAACTCTATTATCTTCGAATTTTTTCGAAATTAAGTTCGAAAATTTTTACATAGCCTAAAATATGAAAAAAACTAAATGACACTGTTCTTTAAGAATTTCTTTCGAAATTGCGCTATTTATATAAATATTCTTTCGAAGTTAAAATTGTTTGTTTGCAAAGTGTTTCAAAGCTTTAATTTGGATTAGTCGGACAATTCCTTTATCTTCGAATTTTTCGAAATTAAATTCGAAAACTATATGTTGGCTCAAAACGAGGAAAATAAACAATTGCTTCGTTCAAATAGCGATTATTTTTGCACGCTTTTGAAGATTTTGTTCGAATCTTGTGTTTTTCTGCTGAACTATTAAACTTAAAATGTAACTTTCAACTTTTATTTTTGTCTTTCGAAATTGTGCATTATTATTGCAATTATTGCTATCGATTTTTTTGAAGCGAAGCTTTTTACTCCTCGTTCTGTGATTTGCTTGGAGTGAAATCTGAAAAATTTTCGACAGATTTTTTCTTGGAAATTTGATGGTTTCTTTGTTGCTAGCGCTTATTACAACAAGAAAATTTAATACTTAATATAAATACTAAAAATATTATTTTTTGTCCCGCTGCCCGTGGAGATCGAACCCGCGCTCTCTTAAATGAGAGTCCAACACACTATCCACCGGGCCACAAAGACTTGATAGGAACAGTTGTTAATTCAATATTAATTATAACAGAAGCTATGCTGCAGTATATCGTCACCATCTATCAATAGATAGAGGATTGTGTATTTGCTATGCTACAACTAACAAAAATTTGCCACAAGGTGTCTTCAGCATTGGTGTGTTTGTATTGTGAATGCGTTTGTGGTGTTGTTGGCATGAAGAAAATTAGCAATGCCCACAAGTGCGTTGACAAGTGCGTTTTTAAGTGTCAAAAAAATAGATGATATCAATAAATATGGAATTAACAAACGCATGCATGACATCGGCAAGGTATCTAAAATGTTTGTTAAATTTTGTTTCGTGTGCATTCTTTAATACATATTTAATATATATTTATCCTCGTTCTGTGATTTGCTTGGAGTGAAATCTGAAAAATTTTCGACAGATTGTTTCGCTAGGTAGTAATCTGTTGAAGGAAAAAATTTGTTCAGTGCAGCCAAGTTCACGACCATGTGTGGAGAGTTAAAATGGAGAGTCGCTGGCATTGTGTGCCCGTATATGTAATTGGCGTGGAAATTTGACATTCAACAATAAAAAAATAAGCAGTAAATATGTTTTCTGTATATATGTAATTTATTGTATGTTATTTTTATTAAATTTTTGTGTTTAAAAGTTAATTTATTAAAAAGAAAAATATATTAAGCTATCAAATCTATGTAACTGCGAAAAAGCTTCGCTTCTCTCGTGTGTCCAACGACGCACCTGTGTTTTTGTTTAGAATTATTCTAAAGCTTCAATTGTGATAGGAGGTAAAATTCTTTTATATCCGATTTTTTTCGAAATTAAGTTCGAACATTTTTACATAGCCTAAAATATGAAAAAGCCAAATGGCACTGTTATTTAAGAAATTGAAATTGGAAAATTCCTTTAACTTCGAATTTTTCGAAATAAAGTTATTTATATACTTTCTTTATATACTTTATATTGTACTATAAGTACAATATATACTTTCGAAATTGCACTATTTATATAAATTTTCTTTCGAAGTTAAAATTTTTTGTTCGCAAAGTGTTTTGAAGCTTTTATTTAAATTAGTGGTAAAATTCCTTCAACTTCGAATTTTTCGAAATAAAGTTGGAAAATTATTATTCCGTTCAAAATGAGAAAAAGAGAAAATTTCATGATAATTCGTTCTTTCTAATATGGTTTATTTCAGCATGCTTCGAAGATTATGTTCGAAAAATGTGTTTTTTTACTGAACTATTGAACTATTACAATGTAACTTTCAACTTTAATTTTTGTCCTTCGAAATTATGTATTATTATTGCAATTACTTACTATAGACTTTTTTTTGTCGAAAATTTCTCGAAAGCTTCAATTGTGATAGGAGATAAAATACATTAATCATCGAATTTTTTCGAAATTATGTTCGAAAAATATTACTTAAGAAAATTGAATGGCGCTATTTATATAAATATTATTTCGAAGTTAAAATTGTTTGTTCGCAAAGTGTTATAAAGCTTTAACTTAGATTAGTGGAAAAATTCCTTTATCTTCGAATTTTTCTACATTAAGTTCGAAAATTATTACTATTTGGCTTAAAATGAGAAAAATAAAATATTGCTTTGTT
This sequence comes from Coremacera marginata, assembly GCA_914767935.1. Lineage (NCBI taxonomy): Eukaryota > Metazoa > Arthropoda > Insecta > Diptera > Sciomyzidae > Coremacera > Coremacera marginata. The sequence goes on from OU612047.1 coordinate 148,190,023, forward strand.
CTAATAGTGTTTATTTTCGCAGGTTTTCGAAGATATTGTTCAAAATTTGTTTCTTTTTCTTTAGCTTAATGTAAGCAAAAATGAAATCGTTCTATTTTGATAGTATTATTGAACCACAAAATTTTTAAATTTTAGATTTTTTCCGAAATTATGAACATTTTTTTTACAACTTTGAACAAGATAAAACCAATATCTTTTTGTTTCGAAATTACGGTCATGTTGATTTAGTTACTATTAACGATACTCGATTTCATTTTATTAACTTATGATAATGTTCTTTTTTTCTAATGTTTTTACGATTTTTTTTTTACTGTTTTTAATTGAACTAAGAGCAAAAATTGAATTGAATCACCCCCAAAATATATTAAACAACACATTTCTTATAGCAATAGCCTTGGGAAATGGCGCAAATATCGTCATCATACGCTAGCTAAAATTTAGTTAAGCAGCAAATTCCTTTAATATCGAATTTTTTCGAAATTAGGTTCGAATGACACTGTTCTTAAGGAAGTTCCTTTCGAAATAGCGGTATTTGTATGAATATTCTTTCGAAGATATTTTTTTTTAAAGTTTTAAGTATTAATTTAGATTAGAGGTTGAGTTCCTTCATCATCGAATTTTTTTCCAAATCTAGTTCGAAAGTTTTAATGTAGCTTAAAATGAGAAAAAGGTTAAAAATCTCACTGTTCTTAGAGAAACTTATTTCGAAATTATATTATTTGTTATTTGTTGTTGAGGCAAAATTTCTTTATCTTCGAATTTTTCGAAATTAAGTTCGAAAAATATAATTTTGCTTTTTTGCAAAATTATGCTCGAAAATTGTTCTTCTACTCGAAATGAGATAAAGCAAAACTACAGTGTCAATGATTTTTTTTTTACTTTATATTATATCATTAAAAAATACTGCCTTAAAATAACACCGATTCTATAACTTCTTTAATATAAATTGGTGCTATCATCAATTCTCTGTTTTAATCTCGCATGTTAATTATTGGCTGTCAGTTTTAAGTGTCTATTTCGCTCCAAATTGCAATGGCTGTCAGAAGATAAATAACATTATATGTAAATACTTGATACTTACATTCTCACATGATGTACGACATGAACCAAATACTTCCGCGCAACAAGTGAAAATATCTGCAATGAGAGAAAAATAAAAACAAAAATAAAATAAAATTTGATATAAAATTTATATGATTATGCAAATATAATCTGTCATTTTGACAGCAAATGCGTGCATCTGCGCGGGCATAAATAGCAACATATGCAAACATAACATAAAGATGCTGAATAAAAAAAAAAAAAACTAAAAAACCGAAAATACAGATAAACCAACAAACAAAAACAAGTATTCACTGTAATAACTCTACAAAATCCGCAAACTTCCAACGACTTCAACCAAGTTGAAAAACGTTTTTTTTATGTGATTAATGTAAGATATTTTGTTATGTTGTTTGGTGTGAAAGGGGAGCGAAAAAAGTAGTGTATAATGCGTGTATAGAATAGACGAAGAGCAGCTCTGTTCTGTAGAAGTGTCACATACGGCGAGACCCAACTGAAGTATGACATAAATGACTGGCACGACGCGACATGAACTGTATAGACGACGACTTGCTTGTTATACACATATTATGGAGTTGTGCTGGGGGAGACTGTTTAAAGTAGACGCATAGGAAGAGCGAACGGAGAGGGAGGCAGACATTGGTGTGTTAATAATGTGTTTAGCGATTTGCACATCAGCTCTTTAGTGTCAAAATATTTGTGTTATGAGCAAAAACACAATTTTATAGGTTTTATAGTGGCCGTCGATGACTAAATTTTTTTTTGTCTAGAATTTCGAATAAATTTTCACAGAGCATGGCAATATCTTTTAATTGGTTCTCTAAGATCTTTAATCTAGAGGGAATAAAAAGTTCTTTTGAAGTCCCACTTCAGAATTTTATTCCGAAACTTTTATTCACGCAGTCTGCTAGCTAAAGTTGACAATTGCAGTGCAGCATTTTGACAGCACATAAATGTCGCCATAAATGTCAAGTTGCTGATTTATAGGCTTGCAGCAAATTTTGAGCATGCAGCAAAAATTTCTTAGAACTCGCAAGACGTGCACATTACACGCCTACAAAAGAGTTAAAGGCGGATACGATAATTTTTTTCATATAAATTAAATTTCAAAATTATAATAAAACTTATTATTATGCAAACAATTAAACGCATAAGTACTGCCTTGAATTGCAAATTATTATATTTGAATGCAACATAACTGAACAACACATTCAATGAATACGAGTGTGGGGTCAACGTGTACGGGCCCCTCTGTCGTATTGTTGTTTGAATTGTTTTGATGTTTTTGCGTGTGTCAGGTCACTCAAAAAAATTATTCTCTTTTACATTAAAACTATAATAATATTATATATACTAAACAGTCCACTTCTAGTCGACTTAATGATGATTGTGAAATTGTCAACTTTATTTTGCTTCATTTAATTTCAGTTCATTACAATCTACTATACTTCATTACAGTTTTCTTTATACACAACTGAGTCGAGTCACTTGTTACTGTAGGTACTGTATAGACCATATTACTATGCTGTCCACACTCCAGCCAGTCAAGTGTAAATAAAATTGACAATAAAATTTGCAACAATCTTGCTCGTAAAATCTTATGCATAATTTTTACGTATTTTTTTTTATACTTTATTTCTTTGAAAAACTATAGAAGTTGTTAGCAGCATAGTTAATATCGTTAAGACCGCACGCATAACTATTCAGCCACATTTCATCAGAAGCCTTTATATTTCATTAAAAAACTATTGATATAATGTCGGCTTTTTTGTTTGACAGCCGTTGAAGGCAAGTAATTGAAAAATGCTTGGAATATTAATGCAAATTTATGCTTTATTTGCTCGTGTTTGTTTTGATGAAATGAGTATTAATAAGAATGAAATTATATTTGCTAAAAAAATGGACCTTCGGCAGGGTACCGATGCTAAAATTCCCCGCCCCCATTCCCCCATCCCCCCTCCACCGACCATATTGAAATATATTCGAAGTCTTTAGACAAACACGATGACATTCAGTTTTATATATTTACGACAGTTTGCCTATTTTGATGACGTCACTTTTATGGGAGGTGGTTTTCATCAAATTTTGCCAAATATCATAGAGATGATTTATATTATATACCAAACCCATAGTGCAAAATTTCAAGATATTTCCTTTGTAGATTTTGATGAGCTTTTACGTTTAATATAAAGCAACTTTGTATGGGAAGTGGGCGTGGTTTTCATCCAATTTTACCAAATATCATAGAGATGGTTTGTATTAAATATCAATGTTGAAGTGCAAAATTTTAAAACACTTCTTTAATTTTTGCAGATTTTTAACAGAGATTACATTTAAAATAAAGCCAATTTGTATGTGAGGTAGGCGTCATTTTCATCCGATTTTGCCAAATATCTAAGTGATGGTCTATATTATATATCAAAGCTTATGTGCCAAATTCCAAGACATCTCTTTAATTTGAGCAGATTTTTATGACCTTGCATGCAGTAGGCATGGGGTATAAAAAAACAAAATAAAAATCTGGCATTTTTCAATATTTCTATCATCATTTTTTTATTTTTAGTTTTAAAGCTTCGGTAAAACTTTCAACAATCAATTTGGAACAGCCTAATGAAAGTTCCATTCCGAACCTTAGTCGAATAACAAATAAGGAAGCTCGCAACAGTCTTACGGAAGTTGCTTGCCGAAGTTTAATATATAAGCTCAAAAAGCTTTTAAAAAACAATAAAAAGTTCGCCCTTAAAGAATGCAAAACGAGACTTTTAAAGAAAAAAAAAAATTGAAAATAATTTCATAAATGAATGTATGATGATAAGGGGAGAGGCTTGCAGGTTGCCAACACAGTTGCATTTTGACATATTCATATTCATAGTCATATTCAAAGTCATATTCATATTCAAAGTCATATTCATATTCATATTCATATTCATATTCATATTCATATTCATATTCATATTCACATTCATATTCGTATTCATATTCATATTCATATTCATATTTACATTCATATTCATATTCATATTCATATTCATATTCATATTCATATTCATATTCATATTCATATTCATATTCATATTCATATTCATATTCATATTCATATTCATATTCATATTCATATATATATTCATATTCATATTCATATTCATATTCATATTCATATTCATATTCATATTCATATTCATATTCATATTCATATTCATATTCATATTCATATTCATATTCATATTCATATTCATATTCATATTCATATTCATATTCATATTCATATTCATATTCATATTCATATTCATATTCATATTCATATTCATATTCATATTCATATTCATATTCATATTCATATTCATATTCATATTCATATTCATATTCATATTCATATTCATATTCATATTCATATTCATATTCATATTCATATTCATATTCATATTCATATTCATATTCATATTCATATTCATATTCACATTCATATTCGCATTCATATTCATATTCATATTCATATTTACATTCATATTCATATTCATATTCATATTCATATTCATATTCATATTCATATTCATATTCATATTCATATTCATATTCATATTCATATTCATATTCATTTACATATTCATATTCATATTCATATTCATATTCATATTCATATTCATATTCATATTCATATTCATATTCATATTCATATTCATATTCATATTCATATTCATATTCATATTCATATTCATATTCATATTCATATTCATATTCATATTCATTTTCATATTCATATTCATATTCATATTCATATTCATATTCATATTCATATTCATATTCATATTCATATTCATATTCATATTCATATTCATATTCATATTCATATTCATATTCATATTCATATTCATATTCATATTCATATTCATATTCATATTCATATTCATATTCATATTCATATTCATATTCATATTCATATTCATATTCATATTCATATTCATATTCATATTCATATTCATATTCATATTCATATTCATATTCATATTCATATTCATATTCATATTCATATTCATATTCATATTCATATTCATATTCATATTCATATTCATATTCATATTCATATTCATATTCATATTCATATTCATAATCATATTCATATTCATATTCATATTCATATTCATATTCATATTCATATTCATATTCATATTCATATTCATTGTATTTTGACAATCCAGCAGTGTCGTAACTTTAACTCCGATTGACATTTAAGTCAAAAGTGTAGTTGTCATTTTTAATCTACTTTTTGCGTGGATAAACACAATAACACAGTGTTTGTTTAAGAAAGTGTAAAATATTAGTTCTTAAAAATTTAAAAATTAAAATTGTGTACTTGTCCTGTGATCATAAATTGAATATTTTTATCGACAATACAACAGAAATATTTGTGATGTGTTGCCTTTTTATAAAATTTTCATAATCCAAACAGAATTTCAAGGAGATCACGAATTGACAATTTTATATTACGTTATTTCTAAAATGGAGCCAAAATACAAGTTAGCACTTTTTTTGGCTTGCAGGTTGCTACCTGCGTCAAACTTAAAGTTGTGTTTACAAGTGCCATTGAGTCAAAAGTGAAGTTTTATTTTATTTAAGTGATATTTTCGGTTTATTTTTTTACATTTTTGTCACATTTTAAGTATGACAAGGAGTAGACCAAGCAACACCGAACAAAAATTCAATAAATTTTTATAAATATTATAAATTATGTATTTTTCCTTGAGTTTTTCTACATTCAAAGCAATTTTTCAAGGGGTGGCAACCTGCAAGCCGAAATGTCAAAGGATTGATTTTAGGTACTTATGAAAATTTGCCGCACAACTTTAATTTTTTTTGAGAATTCAAATGATTTCTAGCTTAGGATTGTGATGTTTTACTCTTACTTCCTTATACCAATACGTTGTTCATCTCTTACCAAAATCAACAATGTGTTGATTTTATGACAAAAATTAGTTTAAGTAAATATGTTATTTATATTTGAATATTAATTTAGAAAAATGAAAACGAGAAACGAAAAAAGAAATCACACTCCGGACGTGATGAAATAACAAAGTGGCAAAAAAACAAATATGACTCATATGATGAGTAAAGTAAACATGAAAAAACAAATTTTATAGGAATATATTAGTTGATTTATATGCTTATTAAGCAGATTAAAAAATAAAAATTACATAGAAGAATGTGCAAGGAAACAGATAATAACAATAAATAGGAATTGCTATTTAGGTGACAACCAATTTTTAGAAGAATTAAGAAAAAAAAAAAATATAATGAAATGTTAGAGAAAATGGGATAAATTTTTAGAAATGAAGAGTAATTTATTTCCTTCAAACTCAAAAATTGTTTACTTAAAATGAATATTTATTACATAGAATAGAATTAAAAAAGAAAAACTTACAAATTTTTACAAATGTACGTATACATATTTAGAACTCTTACAAATACCAAAAAAAAAAAAAACAATACATGCACAGCAGATCCCTTAAGTTCCCGCCAAATGCTTCACCATACATTTCGTTCACTATTCAGTGTCACATTTTGGCGTTTTTTATTTTTATTTTCTTTTTTTTTTGTTTTTTTTTTCAAACACTTGCACAAACGTTTGAAATTTTTGAGTTTCTTTAACAATTAGTTAAATCTGGTTGACATTCACATAAAAAAGAAAATGGAATATTTTTAGAAAATGTCTTTGACATACGCTGAATTATTTGTTTCTTTTTTTTTTACTTTTTTTGTTTTTCTGCTCTCCCTTTGTTCCCATTTCGTAAACTTATCGTCATGTTTTTTAGAAATTTGTTTTTTGTGTTTTTCTTTTTTTCATATTATTAAGTAGCTTATGAAGACATTTATTAGTTTTTGAGTGACTGTTAAATTCTTAAGAGCTCAGCAAATAAATTACCCTATAAAGTGTATTGAAAAATTAATTCATTCTCTGCATCTGTCTTCCCCATCTTTGTTAAACTTATGCTGGCACCTGTATCTTAAGAAATTTTGCATATAGTCAATTTCTATTAATTCTCTTCACCGTAGCTCGTTTTCAGCTAATTTCTTCGGTACATGTTTTTCACTGTATGTCTCTCTCACTTTCAATTAAATTGAAACTTCTTTTTGCTGTCTGATGCAATTAAGTATTTCTTTGATTAACTAGAAGAAATGCATTAAACTAAATGGGCTGCCATTTTCCTCATATAATGCAGCTTTCTATGCCCCCATACTTATCATCATCATCAACTTCATCAAAAACATTCATCCAATCTATGTCTTCATCAGTCTCATTTTTAAGTTTCTTTGAAATTCTTGTTCTCAGTTCTCATTGCATTCTTATCATTCTACAGTCGATTCTTTTTTTCACTTCGTATTCCTTTTTTTTTGATGTTGCAGTAATCTTTGAGCAAAAATTTAAAATTATTGCAACTGCTTTGAATTTTCTATATAGTTGGGCTAATATTAATGATTACGTTTTCTTTTTATAATTATTTCATCTAGTATTTTAATTTGTTTCTATGCTTTCTTTTGATTATACTTATATCTATGTTCTGACATCTGTTGCAGCCAAATTTTTTTGCCAATATTTTGTAAGTGCCATCAATTTGTGCGAAAAACTCTTTGATGACAGACTGTTTCCTTTTGTGACTGATCATAAAAAAATTCGCTCTAAAAGTTTTCAAAATTATTGTCGAAAAGAGTAGCCGTCTGACTGTGAGTATTAAATATTAAGAACAAGATAATTCGTTCCACTTCAGTAGCTACATAGTCACGCATATTATTTATGACTGAAATAATTAAATACATTAAAATTATTTTATGTGAACTTTTAACGATCTATTTTAAATACTTAAAAGAGATAATTATCTAAGAATTAAACTTTACCGTTTCAAAATTTTTTTAACTTTTTTGTACATTTTTGGACTATTTTGCTTTAATATACACCGAGAAAAAAGCGTATGTTAAATTAAAAAAAACTAGTATAATTTATAAGATGGCTTTGGCAGTTTCCAGCCACCCAAGTACTTTATCAAAACGCATGAGTTTTACATGTTGACTAGCCAATTTTTACTGGGTAATAAATTAACCAAGTATTTGGTTATTTTTTATACACTACTTAAAAAAAAATTGAATTTCAAAAATATATACCATTTTTTCGGGTTTTGGTTTTTTTATTTTCCTTTTTTTTTGAAGCTGCCGCCTCTTGTTCTGTGATTTGCTTGACTGAAATCGGCAACAACACAAATTTTTCTTTTATCAACACCGTTTTTGTCTTAGAAATTAATGACTTCTCCGCTTTTCTTGCTGCTTGACGTATATTATAACAAGAACATTAAATCAAATTAAATTAAATATCATATACAAAAATTTTACCTTCGCATGCCGTTGAGATCCGAACCCACACCCACCGATACCATTGTGTATGAAGCCACTACTTTACTCACTGAGTCAAGCTCCTTCGTTACGCTGAGTGATTTATTCAATATTAATTACAACTGAAGCTATGCTGCGACATACTGCATCTGTTAACATCTGTGAATCAAATATTTTTTTTTTTTGGCAGGGTATTTTCGAAAGCGAAGTATGAGCTTTCAAAGCAATGTATTAAACAATAAATTGCTAAGGTGAATAAGCATATATTTATAATTACCATACAATTCTCTTTACCCAAGCCGACTTAGTGTAGGTGAGTTATTCTCTTCCAATTGGAAAATCGTGTTTCCAGGTAAATTATACGTAAACATATCTGTGCTATTATTTCTACAATAATAGTAGAAATAATTCTGTTCCGAAGTTCAAAAATAATCTTATCGATGTTTTGTCATATTTGGATGAATTTACATAAGTCGTTCGGATCGAAAAAAAGAATGAAATGGTTATTTCAGCCTTTGAAAGGACTTTGACCGAGTTTCTTATGATCAGTTGTGTTGTGCGTGTTATAAAATGTATCTCGAACACAAATGATCGAGAATTGGACCTACAAGCTTCATGCCGACTCCGAACGGCATATGTTCTAAAGAAGCTTTTCATGACAGTTTGCCTTTATCTCCAGAGAGGTGACGGCCGAACCGAAAAAACATTATGTGCCAGATGGGACTCGAGCCTGGGTTCTAACCACACACCTCAACCAGCATTCCACGGCCGCCACAAAAACTTGTTTTTATTGCTAAATACATAACTAGCAGCCTCATTTAAAATGGGCTCAAGATTTCAACTCCCAAGGCGAAATGTCGCATGAGCACCCGAACATTTTTTGTTTTAAATAAGTTTATAGCTCTTTTATTTAGGATTCTTATTCAAATATTGTCATATATATTATTGAAAAATTCCAAATAACTGATCTCAACCTGATTCGATACCGAACAGTGGGGGCCTATTTCCTCTAAAATAGGGAGCCTGAAAATATTTTTATATTGTAAAGATTTATTTTCGTATTCATTTTCCCGCTTTAAATATAAATTTTCTCAAGTTATATCAAAGAAAATATTGTCCATAAACATATAAGTATAAACATATTTTGTGCACACAAGTGTTTGTAATCAACACAAATCAAGTGTTTTTCTTTCAAAGTATTTGTTGTTTACGCGTATATAAGTGTTGGCAATGAGTAAAAGATTCACACGTTTTATTAACATTAACGTTTAAATTTTTAGTTGGCTCCGCCCATTCAAATTGGAAACGTGCTGAGGCATTGAAAGTCGCCTAAGTATTGGGAAGCGCTGATTTATGCACTGTGGCGTAGTAATAAGGCTGCGATTCAGAAAAAAGCAGACCAGTTAAACTGAATTATAATTGGGATTGTATCAGACCCTTAGCCACGGGGGAGGGAGGGGAGAGACTTTCGGGGCTCAAATTCCTTTTATAACGTCTCCCCGCCATCTACATAAGCCAAATGTTTTTAGACAATTAGGTTATACTGGACATTTTTTTTTGTATTTTGTAGATTCCTTAAACAAAAATCGATAATTCTATTAACAGTAGGTTTCACTTAAGATACTATTTTTGGAACCAGCTGGAACCAGTTGGAACCAGAACCAAAAATCTTGAATTTATTGACAAATAGTTCACTTAGACAAATGCGTTCCACTCTCAAGATTTTTAAAACTAGTTTGGTCATAAGAAATTTTTTGGGCTTTTTTGACAAATAAGTTCTATTTAGACAAATAGGTTCCATTTTCCAAATTTCTGGTACTCGTTAAGTCATTGGAACTATTTTGTGTTTAGTGTACTCCTTGGACTAAAGGGTCTTGGTTTTTCAACAAATAGGTTCCATTTGAACAGATAGGTTCCACTTCAATATTTTTTTTACAAGTTGTGTCATTAAAGCTTTTTGGGTTAAGTGGGCTCCTTCGACTTTTCGATTTTTTTTGAGAAAAAGTTTTCACTTGGACAAATAAAACACACTTGCTATATTTTTCGAACTAGTTGAGTCATTTTAACTTTTTTGGACTTAGTAGAATCTTTGCACAAAAATCTTAAATAAGTTCCACTTGCAATTTTTTCTTTGGTACTACTTGGTAATTGGAACTTTTTTTAGTTTAGTGGACCCCTTGGATAAAAATCTTTGAATGTTTTAGAATAGGTTTAACGTCAACAAAATGGTTCCAATTGCAATATTTTTGGAACTAGTTGAGTCATTGCAACTTTTCTGGGCTTAGTGGACTCCTTGCACTAAAATCTTAAATAGGCGCCACATGCATTTTTTTTTTTTTTGACTAATTGAGTCATTGGAACTTTTTTTGAGCTAAGTGGTCCCCTTGGACAAACATCGTTGATAGGAATAGGTTTCACTTGGACAAATGGGTTATACTTGCTATATTTTTGAAACTAGTTGAGTCATTGTAACCTTTTTTTTTTGGTTTAGTGGACTCCTAGCATTAAAATCTTAAATATGATTCACTTGCAATTTTTTTAGTGGAACTAATTGGGTCATTGAAACTTTTTTTGAGTTTGATGGAACCCTTGGGCAAAAACCGTTGATTGTTTGAGGAATAGGTTTCTTTTGGGCAAATAGGTTCCACTTGCAATATTTTTGGAACTAGTTGAGTCATTGTAACTTTTGTTGGGTTAAGTGGACTCCTTGCACTAAAATCTTAAATAGGTTCCACTTGCATTTTTTTTTGTACTAATTGGATCATAGGCCATTTTTTTTTTAGTTTAGTGAACTCTTTTGACAAAAGTCTTTGTTTTTTTGAGAAATAGGTTTCACCTCGTCAAATAGGTTTCACTTGCAATTTTTTTGGAACTAGTTGAATCATTGTAAATCATTATTAATTGTAACATTGTACATTTTTTTGGGCTTTGTGGACTCCTTGCACTAAAATCTTAAAAAAATTCCACTTGCAATTTTTTTTTAATTAGTTGAGTTGAAGTTTTTTTTAGTTTATTGAAACCCTATGGACAAAATTCTATGATTATTTCAGAAATAGGTTTCACTTGCAAAAATAGGTTCCACTTGCAATATTTTTTGAACTAGCTGTGTCATTGTAACTTTTTTGAATTTAGTGGACTCCTTGCACTAAAATCTTAAATAGGTTCGATGTTAAATTCTTTTTTTTTTGTGCTAATTGGGTTATTGGAACTTTTTTGGGTTTTGTATACCCCTTGTTGAGGGAACCAGTTGAGTCATTGCAACTTTTTTTTTTTTTTGTAAAGTCTTTGATTTTTTGAGAAATAGGTTTCACTTGGACACAAACAAGTTCCACTTGCAATATTTTTGGAACTAGTTGAGTAATTTAAAATTTTTTGAGCTTAGTGGACTCCTTGCACTGAAATCTTAAATAGGTTCCACTTGCAATTTTATTGGTTTTGGTACTTATTGGGTCATTGGACCTTTATTGAGTTTAGTGGACCCTGTGGGCAAAATCTTTGATTGTTTCAGAAATAAGTTCCACTTGCTATATTTTTGGAACTAGTTGAGTCATAGTATCTTTATTAGACTTAGGGGACTCCTTGAACTAAAATCTTGAAATGCTTCTGAAACTAGTTGGGTCATTGGAACTTTTCTGCAGATTACGGAAAAGCCCACTTGTGTACGCACGCGGCTAGTACACGGCTCATTTTTATACATCCTAGTGCACCTTTTTTTCACGTCCGCGTACGTTAGCCAAATTTTCAAAGAAATTCAGCGATAAAAAAATATTTAGCGTATCCGTTCACGAACATGTACACAGATAAGATGATTCATGCTCATAGGACCGTTTAAGAAACTATTTGTCCAAGTTTATCTATAATTAAAAAGATTGAAGCCAATTCAACCTTTAAGACTGAAAACAAATGGTTTTAGTTTTAAAAAATGTATATTTTTGTCTTGTTTTCACTTTTTAGCATTTTCATAAAGCATAAGTGTTGTCAGATGTCCCGTATTTAATAGAATGTCCTGTATTTTTTATTAAACTGAAAATATCCCTTCGGGACAAGATATGCTTCATATTTTCAATAACTTGGTTTGCGATAATATTATGAACACCATACAAACTCGGACAAGGGTGAACATACATACAAACTCGCTGTATGCAAAGCACTATTCGGAGTAGGACGGTTGAAGTATCAAATAAAGGGTCAAGAGTCAACCTTTAAATCTGCATCCATGGAAAAATTTTCAAAATAAGGGTTGTGCCAAAATTGCATGTTAATTGCAATATAAACTTTTAAGAGAATTTGTGCTTTTTTGCCCTTAGTATCCAAATTACTGCTTGGATTAGTACGATTCAAGTACCAAATCTTTAAAGTCAAACTTTAAATCTGCAACATTGGAAATATTTGGAATTTCGTCTCAAAGAAATTTTTAAAAAGCTTAGGTTTTCACCATATTTCAAACTGCATCATTATTTTTTTACATTTTGATGGAATTTTTAAAAGTTGTAAAGCGTTTTTTAAAAAATGTACGCAAATTTCATAAAAAATTAAATATATCATACCCAAATGATCAAAATAATTGCCAAGACTTCTGATATATATACATCAAAGTAAAGTTTGGACATTTGTCTTTCGAAATGATGACTAAAGATTTAGAAAATGTCCGCTATTGTCCAACTTATGCTTGAAATTCGAAAAATCCCCGAAAACCTGATTTTGAGGGAAAAACCTATTAGCTCGACCTTTACACCTCTTCCAAAAATTCGGAAAAAATTCCAAAAATACTTTACCCCATAACCCTTTAAAGAAAGGCTAAGCAACTATAGAATTCGAAAAAAATTTTCTTTTGGAACACCCTAGTATATACAGGGTGCTCCGCAATTGAGTGTAACTATTTACGGAGGTGAAAGGTTATGTCGAGCTGAGAAAAAAATCATATTGGAGGGGGGTATATTTTCCCAGTCTTAGGAGCTACAGGGTTAATTAATATTTCACGACTTTGATTCACGTTATTGTTCCTAGCACAAAAACTAAGTTACGGAAATAACTGATAGCTCATTGCAAAGGCAATAAAATCACCTTTTCAACGATATATCAACAAACAGCACCGACGTAACCGTTACCAAGCTGTGCTCGTTCAAAGATGAAATCATTCGGTTGAAACTACCAAATTTTAACTTTAAATGCAAATTTCTCAGAATTTCGCGTAATAAATGAAATTTATTTTTATAATCAACTTTGCAATGTATTCAATTTTCTTTTCAATGACACCAATAACATAAACGTATCTTAAAAAACAAAAAAGTTGGCTGCACTAAAAAAATTATACTTATTAGAAAACAACGATATTATCTACTGCATAAGTAATTGTAATGCCAATATTTACCATTATTTTCTAATGGGTATAATTTTCTTAGTACAGTCAACTTTTTTAGTTTTTAAGATAAATTTATGTTGTGGGTGTCATTGAAAAGAAAATTAAATAAATCACAAAATTGATTTTGAAAAAAATTTCATTTATTACGCAAAATTCTGAGAAATTTGTACTCAAATTTGTTATTTGGTAGTTTCAACCGACTGATTTCATCTTTGAACTTAGTTTTCCGTAACTTAGTTTTTGTGCTAGGAACAATAACGTGAATCAAAGTCGTGAAATATTAATTAACCCTGTAGCTCCTAAGGATTGGAAAATTGACCCCCCCTGCCATACGATTTTTTTCTCAGCTCGACATAACCTTTCACCTCCGTAAATAGTTGCACTCAATTGCGGAACACCCTGTATATAACAGTACGATCAAAAAGTCCATAGGATGACACATAGATAGCGTTACTAGATTTTTTCGATATAATTTTTATTTAGTACCAACCTTTAAACGATAAATTTGACAACAATCTGACAACTGATTCGTGAGTTATAGCATTTTGTGTGAAACTATTGTTATTGAAAAAAAAAAAAAATGGAAAAAAGTGAATTTCGAGTTTTGATAAAGCATTGCTTTTTGATGAAAAAAAAATACGGCTTGATAAACATTATCCGGACTCTGTTCCATCGAGACAAATGGTAGAAAAGTTGATTGCTGAATTTAAACGTGGTCGTACCAGCTCAAATGATGCAGAGCGCAGTGGACGCCCAAATCAGACTGTTATTCCACAAAACATCAAAAAAATCCACAAATTGGTTATGAACGATCGCAAATTGAAGGTGCACGAGCTAGCTGACATTGTAATGATATCAGATGATAGTGTTTTTACCATTTTACACGAACATTTGAGTATGCGAAAGCTCTGTGCAAAGTGGGTGCCGCGTGAGCTCATAGTCGACCTAAAACATCAACGAATTGATGCTTCAGAGGAGTGTTTGACGCTGTTAAACCGCAATAAAATCAAACTCTATCGTCGATATGTGACAATGGATGAAACATGGTTTCACTATTACACACCAGAATCCAGAAGACAGTCAACTGAGTGAACAGCAGTCGACGAACCGAATCCAAAGCGAGCAAAGACCCAACAGTCGGCTTGTAAGGTGATGGCGTCTGTATTTTGGGATACGAAAGGAATAATAGTCATCAACTATCTCTAAAAAGGAACCACCATCAACAGCGACTATTACTGTGCACTTTTGGATCGATTGAAGGCTGAAATCGCCAAGAAACGCCCACATTTGCAAAAGAAAAAATGTTGTTTCACCAAGACAATGCACCGTGTCACAAATCGATGAAAACGATGGCAAAATTTAATAAATTGGGCTTCGAATTGCTTACCCACCCACGGTATTCTCCAGATTTAGCCCCCAGCGACTTTTTCCTGTTTTCAGATCTCAAGAGAATGCTTGCTTGAAAGAAATTCAAGTCCAATGATGATAATCGCTGAAACTGAGGTTTATTTTGACGAGAAAGGGAAATCGTACTATAAAAGTGGTATCGAAAAGTTGAAAAATAGCTATACTCGTTGTATCGCTCTCGAAGGCCATTATGCTGAATAATATAATCGAATTTTATCAAAATTTTGTTTTTTTCTTACTTATCCTACGGATTTAGTGAATGACCTGTAATATGATGCTTTTAGAAATGTTTAACAACATTTGTACGGTTTAAGTTTGTCGGTAGAAACATATTATTTAAAACTTTTTGGTTCTTCAACACAAATATTTTCTCCGTGACTAAAATGTCTGTTTGCGAACAATTTTTAATAATTTTTCAGATTTTTACAATACAACCGAAATAAAAGGTGTTAGGGTTGTATTGTTTCCCCTTTCTTCTTTAAAATAAAAACATTTGTTAAGTTTTTCCTATTAGTTTGTTACTGAATTTAAAAGAATTTTAAATAAAAATTTTATTATTAAGTTTGAAATATCTGAGACAATTTATGACCGTCTTGATCTATTTATATTTTTTCGGTTTAAATTCGGTGTGGTAAGAAAATTTTTCTTTCATGAGATATACATATACGAATAATACTTTGAAATACTATTTTATCCACTGAAGAATTGAACATTAAGCAAATTTTTTGAAATATAATACAATTAAATTTAAAAGCCAAGAATTTTCTTAGATTTTCCAAATTCTTTAACAATCCAGTGGAAATAACCCAAAACTGCTTTATTCAAAAACTACTAATTTTTGGGAATCGCAAAATGGCAAAAACTGTATATCAGAGTTATATCACAAAATTCAGAGATTTTCAATTTGAAAAGTATTACTTTCTAGGCAATCAAAAATTATTCAACTCATGTTATACAGTCTTCGATTATTTTCACTGTATTTTGCATTTAGAATCGTATAACTTAAATAGTAGTTTTTCATACATAAAAGTAGAACTACTTTTAATGTTTAATTTAATTTGAGCTTGTATTAAAATTGATACATCTAATTTTACTTAATGCGTACAATCTTGACAAAAAGATTTTATTTCTCCATTTTTTTGCTTAATGAAAAATTTTTTTTTTATTATATTATTTATGTTATTATATAAGGTATTATTACTTAAATAATTTGAATTTAAAACTCATTTACCCTTGATAAATATTTGAAATCGATCACAATTTTTTAAAATAAAATTACTTTTTATTTAACTGTCCCGTTAAATTTTTCGAAATCACTCTTTTTCCATAAAAATAAAGTTCTTGTTCTGTTTCACTGGAAAAGACATCTGAAAATACTAAAGAGAATATTTTTCGATTTATCGAACTAATTTGGGCAATTTTTCGGGTTTTAAGGCTTGACTTATAAATTCACTTTTACAGAGCATATTTTTGTTATAAAAATTAGCATACAAATTAGCTAGCTAGCTAATTAGTTAGCTAGCTGTATTTTTAACTTAATGTGTATAGCTAGAAAAATGCGCAACTGAAACTATAGCACATTAAAACATTTATTTTTTTTTTTTTTATATTTTTAAATATTTCCTGAATTTTTTCTGTTATATCAAAGACGTGTTTTAGCATTGAAAAAAAGTGTTCCTTTTAACAGTTTCAATACAAATTGTAGTTCAGTTAAGTTTATCAGTTTTCTTGACCCGAGCGTATTCTTATCGCCTATGGATGCTTTTATGTTCTACGCACTGACTGACTGATTGACTGACTTTTTTAAGTCAATGCATTGTATATTAAATTTTTAGTTCTTGGGAATTTCTCGAGCTTTTTGATAAGAAATGCTGATAATTTGAAAATTCTTCATATATTAAACTTAATGTTTAATTAAACTTATTGTTTGCCTTAGACAAGCCATGCTTTACAGCGAAAAAAAAGTTGAATTATTGACAACAAGCCATACTTTACAGCGAAAAAAAAGTTGAATTATTGATGTTCCAACAATAGATTAATTGTTTCTAATGATGTTTAATTTTTAGTGTATGTTTTTAATATGACTTTTTTCATATATTACTATCGCAAGGCAAGGAAGCAATGCCACGTGAATATTAAGAAAATTCAATCTAGAAAAGAGTTAAAAAAAAAAAATTTTCTTTACATCTTTACCTTTACACTTATTACTTTCATTCATTTTTCTTAAATAAAAGTTTTATTTAAAGCATCTGAGGGACGGGATTTAAGTTATTTTTTGATTTTTTTTTTTAAGATGTTTCTTATATCCACTTCTTATTCAACAAACACTTGATTTTCTTTTCCGAAATTCGAAATTTCCCAAGCTCGGAATGAACCTTACTATGTTATCTTTATTTTATAGAACATATAGACTTTATTTTATTATTATTATTTTATTAAGTTATGTGTTACTTGATATTTTTTACAATATTTCGATTTCAAGTTTCTCAATTTTCTTAATTCATTAGTATACCACATAGGGCCCGAAATCATAGAAGCTTTTCTTAGAGGAATAGATCTATGAAAGCAATCAATGATCGTTGTATTAAGCGCTTTTACCGCATCATCTAGATTCTGTGACGATAGACATTTTGTATTAAGATTCAGTATAGATGACCAATTTGTATTGCACAAACTATTTTTCAAAATAACATAATTAGTTTTCATAAAGTTAAATTCGAATACCGGGTGATTAGCTTGCTTCTGCACAGATGGTTTAGGAAAATTTAGACTGATTTCTATGGTCGGATGGTGAGAATCTTCGGGAGTAACGAGAGGATCGGACCTTGACACTGAGGTAATATTGCGCTCATCAATAAATACCAAATCGAGCACACGGTTATTTTTGTTCAAATGACCGTTTAGTTGGAAAAGACCATGACTTGAAAGCTTATTTAAAAAGTAATTGTCTAATGAACTTTCAGATGAAGGTAAAAATATTGAAGAATTTTCGGAACAGCAGTTCCAAGAAACATTGGGCAGGTTAAAGTCACCAGTTATTAAAATATGATCATGCAGTTGTAGGCAAACTTTACTAATAGAAAGCAAATGTTTGCTATAAACTTCTAAGTTAGAAAAGGGAGGGATATATGAGCATGTAATGTAGACATTTAAGGGACTGTACTTTACATGAATACTATAAAATTCTACGTTTGCAGCTTCTAAGATATGTACTTCTTGTAAAAAATGTGTTGATTTGACCGCAATCAACACACCCCCACTGTTAGAGCAATTCCTAGGAATGGAGTTTCTATATTTACGATACATATTAAATTTATTACACAGAATTTCAGAATTTAAAGTGTTAGGTTTTAGCCAAGTCTCGGATGTTGTGACTCATAACAAAGAAATGAATTAATTTAGTGTTAATGCCGCGAACGTTTGGATACAGGATGAGTAACTGAAGGCAACAATTTAGTTTTTTTGGTTCTCTTGTTTAGAATGTCATTATTCTGACCTCACAATCTCAACCAGTTGGAAAAAAAAACTAGTAGAGAACGGTTACATAGATACACCACTGGATATTCCAATTATTAGTAGTTGTTTTGTATAGAAATGCTTGGGGCCTTATTTCATTTGTAGTTTGGAGCCTTATTTAATTGAGCCGAAAACTGCTGTAGATTGAAATATATTCTTTCATAAAAGTAATTTTTTCCTAGCCTTTTGCTCATGCATTTCTTATTTTTAACCGACTTCAAAAAGGAGGAGGTTCTCAAGTTCGTCGGTTTCTCTGTTTTTTTTTTTTTTTTAAATGTATGTACATCGATAACTCCTAAACCATATGCCTAATTGCCATAATTTTTGGGGAACAGATAGATATCCTAAGCATGGAGGTGCCCGTACAAAAGTTAGCGGTATTCGAGAACTGGGCGTAGCAATAATAGATCTCGCAATACTAGATACTACTGTATCTCGAATAATATTGACTCTAGGGTACTGCAATTTAGTGTAGGGGTAGGCACAATTATTACAAATTACTGGCAAGAAAATGGGCGTAATTCGACATATGGGCGTGGCAATATTAGAAAAACAGTGTATCTTGAATAATTTTGAGGCTAGAGTACTGCAATTTAGTATAGGGGTAGGCATTATTATTACAAATTATCGTCAATAAAGTGGGCGTTATTCGACAAATGGGCGTGGCAGTATTATGAAAACACTGTATCTCGAATAATATGGACACTTGGGTACTGAAATTTAGTGTAGGATTAGACACAGTTAATAAAAATTAAGGTCAAGAAAATGGGCGTTATTTGAGAAATGGGCGTGGCAATATTAGAAAAAGAGTATATCTCGAATAATATTGATACTATAGTACTGCAATTTACTATAAAGGTAGGCATTACTATTACAAATTATGGCCAATAAAGTGGGCGTTATTCGACAAATGGGCGTGGCAATATTATAAAAACACTGTATTTCGAATAATATGAACACTAGGGTACTGAAATTTAGTGTAGTGGTAGGCACAATTATTACAAATTGCCGTCAACAAAATGGGCGTTATTTGACGAATGGGCGTGGCAATATTAGAAAAAGAGTATATCTCGGATAATATTGATACTATGGTACTGCAATTTGGTATAGGGGTAGGCATTATTAGTAAAAATTACGGTGAAGAAAGTGGGCGGATTTCGGCGTGGCAATATTAGAAAAACAGTGTATCTCGAATAATATTAACACTAGGGCACTGAAATTTATTGTAGTACAGGGGTAGGCAGAGTTATTAAAAATTATGGTCAACAAAGTAGGCGTTATTCGATAAATGGGCGTGGCAATACTAGATAAACACTATCTAGTATCTAGAAGTTGGCGCTTCTGATTAAAAGTCTGATTATATGTATTATCGCCAACCTTAAAAGCTTTTGTATTCATCAAGAAATTAATATATTTATAATAATAAAACAAATAAGAAAAAAATTAAGTTAATAAGATTTCATATATAATAATATGTTTAAATAAATTATCAAATATGACCAAGAAATTAAAAGGAAAAGTATTTTTAAAATTATGTTTTACTTTGTAGTGATTTTGTAGTCGGTTGTTTCTATTTTTTAAAAATTTTTTAGGGATAGAAACGGAAAAAAGTGCACTCCTTTGTTCACCACATGTAAAATGCTACCCGATTTTTTTTTTTATATCCCTCTAATAAATTTTAATGCCATCGTGCTACACCCGGTGTATATGTATATCCGTAGCGGTACTTAAGTTAATCAGAAAATAATTAGACACCTCTTCGTCGTTGTCGTCATCGTCGTCGTCATGTCCGTTACGGTAGCTAGCATGCAGTAAATGCATCACCGCTTGCATGAGGGTGAAAAATAATCCACTCCATATGAGTTGCACTATATTTGATGCTATTCGAGTTTAATGCCACTTTCGGGGACATGTTGTCTGCGATGAGTGGAGTATATTTTTGTCACTTGTTGTTTTGTGCGTAACAGACGAAGCAT
This sequence comes from Coremacera marginata, assembly GCA_914767935.1. Taxonomy (NCBI): domain Eukaryota; kingdom Metazoa; phylum Arthropoda; class Insecta; order Diptera; family Sciomyzidae; genus Coremacera; species Coremacera marginata. The sequence continues at coordinate 148,210,723 of OU612047.1, forward strand.
GTTGCAAAAGCAACATGGTGCAACTTTTGCAGTATTGCTGTCACGCCGCCACATGATGATCAAAAAACACTCATTAATTAAGTGTGTAATTTTTATGCGGGATTTGGAAATAAGTTCAAATTTATGATGTCTCTTTGAAGATGAGCATATTTCAGATGCACGTATGTGTTGTATTGTGCAGTTTTTAGAGCATTATTAATGGGAATAAAATGTGTTTTTGTGTTGTTAGGATCAAAAGTGTCTGTGTGTGTCTGGACTGGATATAAATAAAAGCAGAAAATTGCAGTTTGTATGGAAATTTTTGAGCTCAAAATTAAAGGGCGATTTAATGAGCGAACTAGTTAGCGACTAATTACAAAATTTTTCAAAACAATATCTAAATTTGGCACCCATTATATATGGATTGAAAAATGGCTTCTACTTACCATATGGTCTGTTATTTCCAGCTGGCATATCCGTGGCCATCATGGAGTCCACCGCTGTGTAGTCCGAATCGGAGGACATTAATTCTCCACCGTCTCGAGTCTCCTGCTCCTCCTCCAAACTGTCATTATCGACGTTGTGCTGACGACGTGTTAAGCTCGAAGTTGGCGGCGATGAATTATTTTTGCTGTACCGTTGATTGCGTTCGGATTTGTCATGACGAGCGGAAGTAAAATTAACGCAAAGCATTAAAATGCAAACTAGATAAAGTGAACGTTGTATGTGTAACATGTTTTTTTACTTTTTTTTTTAGCTGCGATATATATTTAATAATTGCTTTAATTTTTCGTTTCAAAGCTGAACTTATGCACACTTAAGATTTTTCACAATTTTTTTTTTTGTTTTTAAATAAGTTGGATTTTTAAATTTTGCCGGAATTTATGCGATTGTCTCGTCTCGAATAGCACTTTGTCACTCGTTGCGTCGACTACAACGACGACTTAATTAATCTTTATTACATTTAATTGACTTTCAAAAATGTTATTTAGTGCATGTTTGTTTGTATGTGTCTGTGTGTGTGTGTGTGTGTGTGTGAGTATATGACTGTGTTTTTGTAAGTTTAAATGTGCGCATTACTCTTCATTTACTTGTCACTTCATATTAAATGCATATCTTTATTTTTTTAAATCGCTTTACCATATTTTTTTTATATTTTTTTCTCATTTATTTTTAATGTTTTAATTAATCATTTTATGAGTCTTGTTTTGAACCATATTTAAATTAGCAGCTGTAGTTTTCTTTCACATAGCTTGACATTTACTCGTTTAGCGATTATTTTTATGCCATGAAATTCAATAAGCTGTAGGAATTTTTTTTTTAATATTTTTTATTTCCACAACGAAGATAAATTGACTGCAATCTTTAATAATTTAATTCTTACTGTTGGAATTAATCAATGAATATGTTGCTGGTAGGGTTGGGAAAAGTTTCTATTGTCAAAGGTTATTTTAAATTTATCGATTACTGATACGTTCGTAGAAAATTTGAAAAAGAAGTGGATCGTTTTCAGTTGTAAGAGAGGTCAAAAATTATCAAAATCCTTTACTTAAAATTTGTATTTTCTTATTTACAAAATAATTTTTTTTTGCATTTAATCGATTTTTCTTTTAAATCGCACACAAAGCAGTCATTAATCGATAAACTTAACAATATTATATATCACAAGCGAAAACCAATTTATCAATATGCGATTAATTTGTTTCCATTAATCTGTTTTATAAAAAAGCTTCATTTAACTACATTTGTTAAATTTTAACCCTAGAGAATTAATCTAAGTAAAATTTATTCACTGCTTACGAGTAATATAAGGTAAAGTGAACGGAAGGTTAGTATTTTAGGGTTAATATCGATTTCACATTAATACATTTTGCTAAAAAAATCAAATTGTTTTCTAATAATTGACTCTCTGTTGTAGGTAAAATTTTGTTTAAATAGTTTTGGTTAAATGTTTCAATGTTCAATGTTCAATGTCAAATGTTCAGTTAAATGATTTCAATTTCATTGATTAGCTGTGGCTTGATCTTGTACAGGACTAGACCCGTAGACAAGGGGGGCGTTTAGGGGTTAAGACCCCCAACCCTTTAGGTTTCAGGAAGTATGAAGAAAATAATACAATGAAAATAAAAACTGGTTATTTTTTTCAAGAAAAACATTTTCAACGCAAATTTAAAGGAAGTTCATTAACTGTGTTTTCATTTGCGTCCGTCTACTCGCTGGCGCAATTAACGCAAGAAAATTATTGCAGAGTACAACAATTGCGTTTTGACTCCATTACAGTTCAGGGCTACAAAGACATTGAACATTTTCTTTATTCTTGAAATACAATTTAAGGTGTATTTATGCTAAAATATTAAAAAGAAATTGATTTATAGTAACATACATTTTCAGCATTTATCATAAAAATCGTCAAGTTAAACAAATAGCAAATAATAACTTATTAAATTGTTTATTTGTTTGATTTCATGTTGAGGGGCCATCACTGGAAATTTCAAAGAATTAACTCGTTTCTCTTATTTCTTCTCGTTGTTCGCTATTTGCAACGAGCTGTCATAAAACGCAATTTACGCAAGAAAAGTTGAAAATATTTCAACGTTCTCCAACGTTACGCACGTAAAGCTTTCATGTATTTCTGCCATGATTGCGTCAGCGAGTAGGCGGACGCAAATGCAAACGCAGTCAATGAACTTCCAGCTTAAGAAACTTCGCTTAATTAATGAACATTTTATTTGGGCCAAATGATAGCTTATAAAAGTCATAATGTTTATATATAAATTTAACTGCAAAAAGTTTGTATATGAAAGAACCATTTTCAATTGAGAATTTTGATGCAAAAAAAATTCCCTGATATCCGAAAAATGATGTTTATTTGATATTATACCTCGAACGAATATCATAATATATACACAGCAATCATGCTGCTCCGCACCTGATATCGCTCAGACTGTAATTATTTTTTTGCCATAATAACAGAGCTTTTACAACATGTACTGTCCTGAAAAATGTTCAGCATGGAAGTATGCACATCTTCATACATAAAAGGCAGGCATGCTGCTCCGCACCTAATATCGCTCAAACTGTAATTATTTTTTTTGCCATAATTACAGTGCCTTTAGAACTTATACTGTTCTGAAAAATGTTTAACCTGAAAGTATGCACATCTTAATTAAAAAAAGGCTCAAACTGTAATTTTTTTGCGATTATTACAGTGCCTTTCCAACATATACTGTTCTGAAAAATGTTTAACCTGAAAGTATGCACATCTTAATTCAAAAAAGGTAAGCATGCTGCTCCGCACCTCATATCGTTTAAACTGTAATTATTTTTTGCCAATATTACAGTGCTTTTACAACATATACTTTCCTGAAAAATTTTCAGCTCGAAAGTATGCACATCTTAATATATAAAAGGCAAGCATGGTGATCCGCACCTAATACCGCTCAAACTGTAATTATTTTTTTTTTCATTATTATAGGGCTTATTCAACATATACAGTGCTTAAAAATGTTCAGCCTGAAAGTATGCACATCTTAATTCAAAAAAGATGCTTCTCCGCATCTAATATCGCTCAAACTGGAATTAGTTTTTGCCATTATAACAGTGCCTTTACAACCTATACTGTCCTGAAAAATGTTCAGCCTGAAAGTATGCACATCTTAATACATAAAAGGCAAACATGCTGCTTCGCACCTAATATCGCTCAAATTGTAATTCTTTTTTGCCATTATTACAGTGCTTTTACAACATATACTGTTTTGAAAAAAAGTTCAACTTGAATGTATGCACATCTTAATATGTAAAAGGCAAGCATGGTGATACGCTTTTAATATCGCTCAGAATGTAATTATTTTTTGCGATTATAATAGAGCTTTTACAACATATACCTACTGTGCTGAAAAATGTTGAGCCTGAAAGTATGCACATCTTCACACGTAAAAGGCAAGCATGCTGCTCAGAACCTAATATCGCTCAAACTGTAATTATTTTTTGGCAATATTACAGTGCTTTTACAACATATGCTGTCCTGAAAAATTTTCAGCCTGGAAGAATGCACATCTTAATGCATAAAAGGCAAGCATGGTGATGCACGTGGTGATATCGCTCAAACTTTAATAATTTTTTGCCATTATTACAGTGCTTTTATTACAGTGCATAAAAGGAAAGCATACAGCTCCGCACCTAATATCTATCAAAATAATTATTCTTTGCCATTATTACATTGCTTTTACAACATATGTTGTCCTGAAAAATGTTCAGCTTTAAATATATGCATATCTTAATATATAAAAGGCAAGCATGGTGAAACGCCTTTACTATCGCTCAAACTGTAATAATTGTTTGCCTTTATTACAACGCTTTTACAAGATACACTGTTTAGAAAAATATTAAGCCTGAAAGTATGGCCAGAAAATTCATTTAATACTTATTAATAATGCTGTCAACCCGTCGTAGCACGGGCTTTTATACACTAGTAATTTTATAAATTGTAGAAAATTAGGTTAACATATTCTTTGCAATTTCTAAGCTTATTGGAGCCAATACCTTTGAGAAAGCATTCTTTGTATGGATTTTTTTTTAAATTTTTAAAAGCTGTATAATTAATGTGACCAACCGTTCCGAAAAAATCGGAATCATTCCGATATTTAAAGGCAAGTTGTGGTGTTCTAAAGCAAAGCCTTGGAATACCGAAATTTTTCTGCTCTATAGAATTTTCTTCGAGACTTAAAAAATGGTACTTACGTCAAGTTAACATAACAAAATATCGCCCAACTGATGATAGGCACCTTACCTGGCTAGAGTGGCAATCGCATACTTTTGAACAGAGTTGTAAAAGAATGCAATCATTATGTATTACAATCAATGACTTCATAGCTAATGATTTCAAGTTTTGATTGTTATATTTAAATCATTATTGATTGTAATGACTTCAATACAAGAAGTCCTAAGAACATTTTGAGTTATTGAAGGAATTCAGAAAAATGTAAGTCATTGCTGACTTCCTTAAATTTTATATCGCATTCTTGACTGAAAAACAAAATTTAATGCATTCATTAGTTCTTTAAAAAAAAAATAAATTGCAATCACTGCAATAAATTTTGAAGTCTGTGAAATCATTGAAGTTATTTGATAGCAATCTTTCAAAATGAATGAAATCATGACCGAGAAAAATCATTAAAGCCACGATATATATTTTCTTAGCTTAATCTCTACTTTAAACAATTTGAAAAGCTTACAAATTAGCGAAAAATTGCAAAGAACATTTTTGGTTTTGTTTTTTATTTTTTAAATAAAAAACCTTAGTTAATAATTATGTAGTTTTTATTTGAGTGAAAATATAATTCGTTTTATACAACTGGAATTTTTGTAAATTTTTTTTCATTTTTTCAAAATGACTTCAAAAACTTTTGAACAAAACCCAAACACTTCAGTTGACTTAAAATTACTTCAATATTTCAGTGATTTAAAACATGATTTCAACTGACTTCAAAAGATTTTATTGACTTCTAATTGATTTAAGTTGAATGCAATCAATGACTCCAAGGGTAGCGACTTCAATCATAGTAAATAAATCAAAAAAATTCAACAAAAATGTTTACGAATTGATTTCGAAGTCATGACTTCAAATTGATTGCTGATTTCAAAACTTGAAGTAGTCCTCTTACAAAACACACATAAATTTTTCACAAAATTATATATAACTCCCCATAAATATCAATCATCTTAATTAATGTTTGAAGGAGTGTCAATCGATTACTCGACATTTGCCGATATAATTTTGAAAAATTTCTTAGCTAACATTTAATAATTCCTTGTTTAGAATAGAATTTGCGCCAACAATAAAAATTCGAATTCCGTGAATTCTTATTAGAATTATCATGCCTCATATTAGCTATAAATATCATATTAATGTTAATTGTCACTCAAAAACTCGACCACCGTCGATTTAAAGTGCATTCTTATTAGAATTATTATGCCTCATATTAACTTGAATATTATATTAATTCATATCATATTAACTGTCACTCAATAACCGAATTACCGTCGATTTAAAGTTCTTACTGTTTTTGATCTAATCAGTTAAAAAATCCATTGATTAATGCAAACAATTTCGAAGCAAATAATTAGTTAAATTGCATGCTAGCGTATTTTTTAAGGCAAAATATCAAATTTTCTATGCTATTCCATATCTCGATATTAGTAAACGACATAAGGAATAGCATAGGATAATGAAGTATTAAAAAGTTTCTTCGACGCAAGTCTTTTAGTTGATTTTGATGTGCAGCTGAAATGTATCCTCAAAAAATTGTTGGTTATACTTAAAATATCTGCCATGCAAACTTCACACTCCCACAAACTGTAGCTTTGCAAAATTGTAAAAAGAAATACAGTTAAAAAAAAATTTAATTTGCAAATCAAACAATAAGCCAAAAAAAACCAAGTCCTACAAACATCAAAAGAAATCCTCTTTAAAAAAAGATGCCTGAAAACAGTGGCGCACTTCAAAGAAATGTCATCACAGACGCGCTGCAGCTTAAAGCACACTTCAGTGAACTTTTTGCAATGTTAATAAAAACATGAATACTAGGAGAGAAAAAAAAAAGCGCCAGCTTTTGATCTCGACTCATTGACCGCTTTTTAAGCTCGCACCTTGCGTCTTCAAACCCCGCCCGCAAGCATCATGGCTGAAGCAGCAAGCAAGTGTTTACAAAAATGCTCTGAATTCGCTTTGAAGTCACCGAAATTGTGCTTGTTTCAGCGGCTGCTGCTCCAAAAAGAGGCTTTGAACTTTGACTCTAACTATTCGCTGCATGCTAGAACTTAACATTTGTGCGCCGCTCTTCTTCCTTGCATCCTTCCGTTCTTCCTTTCTGAACTGTTTCTTCGTTTTGTGCCCATAGTTAAAGCATGCCGCCGCTTAGTAAAGGCAGCGGATGAGGATGTGCTGAACAGGCGGGCAAACCGTTATGTTAGCTGCTGACACAAACACTTCCGGTCGCTCTTTAGTTCTTTTGGCGCAAAAGTAGAAAAGCGAATGAATCCGCGCGCCGCATTAATTATGAATGTAAAGTGAACGAGTGAGTGCGGGAGTTAATGGGTTAAAGTGGGAGGATGCAAAAATGTAAAGTAAGCGATGCGCAATGTTTGGAAGCTATGGGTCGGAATGGGTGGCAAAAACCTTAAAGGAAACATGTAACGGAAGGAATGAGCTTGTGAGTCGCTCATTAAGGATGTGCAGGATAAGTGTGGCTATGAATTTTTTATTGTTTTTTTTTTTTTCTAACACAGTAAGTGGGCGTGGACGTATGATTAGAACACACAGCACTTGAACAATTTGGGTTATATTAAAAATTTTATTTAACGCATTTTTGAAAAAATTTTAAACTTTGATTTTACTTGCAAAATATTATATGTCACTTGGTATAAATTTTTATGATTTTTATTCATTCATTTAAATGTTATTAATTTTCTTTTGCCGCTCAGCACAAATTTATTAACCACACGCGTTCGCTATCAGTTTAGAACTGAAATCTTGTGTCTCCCTCACATGCGGCCCAAAATGATTTTGATTCAAAATCAGCGCCAACGACGAGACAACAACACAAACGGAATACGTAATGAAGTAAATGTATCTTGTTTAAGTCATGCAGCGTACGCCTTGCAACATGTTGTGTGCTGTGCACAGACAGCATGTTGCACGTCTGATGTTTTGCTTTTTGTTGAGAACTTTTATCAGTTTTGTTGTGATCGTTTTTTACATTTTTTTTTTGCCCACGCAAAAATACAACTGAAAACAAAAACATGTGCTTCCATTGAGGGAGTGAAAGAGAGAGTGGGAAATGGACGGGTACACAATAGTATTGCATAGCGCAGTGCTGGGTAAGCGTTTGTATGTATGCAAAAGAAAATCGTCGTTGGGTGTGCAATATCGCGTATCCGCCACTTACAAATGAAAAAGGTGTATGACTAAAAAACCGAAGATAAAGAGTTGTATAATATTCAAAAATTTAGCAAAGGAGAGGTTGGATACACCACGACTAGACTTGTGCCAGTACACCCATTCAAAATAAACTTGGTGCAACAACAGCAACATAATTCAAGTTGTCTAGAAAAATACACTGATTCGGATACAACAGTAGATGATAACCAAGATTCATATGTAGGTGATGCTGAAGTCTACGAACCACCAACAAGAGTTTAAAGGAACAGATGCTCAACAAAGTCTGTTTGTAACAAATAATAATTTAAGTACAAAAAAAAAAAAAAAAACAGCTATAGTCTGCAAAAAGGTTGGCAAAGTCAGGAATTGATATGCCCGCACCTTTGTAGTCTGGTATTTATAAAACCGCCATAAAACTTGAAGAAATGTTGAAGGGAATATTTATAAAAACCCTGAAAAATGAGAGCTGGTGTCTCCATTTTGATGGCAAAAAGTTGAAAAAAAAAGAAATCCAAGTTGTTGTTTTAAAAAATGTGTGGATAGAAATAAAGTTGGGTGTTCTGATTTCGGAGAATAGTCGAGCCTTAACGATTTTTAATGAAATACGTGAGATTTTAGATAAATTTCAGTTATGCCAGTCAATTAAAATGATAGTATCTGATACAACAAGCGTTAACACGGAAAAAAAAATGCCCTTGTTGTTCTTGTTCAAAACTATATGGAATCCATTGGTTTACCACCTCCTCAGTTCGTTGGGTGTCAGCACCATGCCCTTAACTTAGTGTTGAGACATATTATGGACGAGCTGTTATGCGAAAACCAAATAAAAGCTATAATTTCTTAACGGATCTTAGTGTTACCTATGAACAGATCAAAGGAATCTACATTCAGAAAGAGTCCAAGCTCATATTTGAAAATATAAAAAGGCGTGATGATATGCAAAATGTATATGAGCTTGGCAAAATAAAATCCTTTTATAATTTCTAAACTCTATCACCCTGAAGCAATGCCCACTGGAATTCCAGGGCTATTTTTGCCATTTAGATTATTCCAAAATACCAATCAAAACTACACGCAGAGAAAAAATATGTTTATATGTGTTTGGTTTAAAAAACAAAATATTCAGAGGGAACCACCTTATGATAAAGAACATTCCTTCAATAGCATTATTTTTCGATATAAGAAGATATAAGTTGTGTCCAACATTAATATAACTGCCTTAGCTAAAAAACTAACGTCTACAATATTATGCTTGTGACAAAATTGAATTGTGTGTTCTACCCAATAAAAATATATTTGCATCACTGTTAAACTCAAAAAGAACAGAACTCTGCAAATTTAAAACAAACAGAACTTCTTTCCTTTATGTGTTTCGCCTAGACATACATATTCTGTTTCTTTTGCACTTGCACGAAAAATAGCGGAAACCTTGTTGCTTTATGCGCGTGCTTTTAACAGTTGCCAAGTCTTGGCGTCATTTTAAGTTTCAAGCAGCCGCGCCAAACGTGTGAAAAGTGTTTCTGAAAATGTTTGTCTAAATTATAAGTGTTTGTGTTTTGAAATCAATAAAATAAAAAACAAAATAAAAGTGAAAGAAGGCGGTTCAGCAGTAAAAATAGATGAGTTTTGAAGCAACTTAACTTAACAACTTATTAAACATAATATGGTTACTTCTCAACATAATTAAATCCGAGAAAAACTTATTAACTATTTTCTAAACATATTTTGTTTGCTTCAAACCAACAATTACTTCTAAGCAAATATTTTGTAATCACAGTGAAAAACTTTTGGCATTTCTTTTGCTAAAATATGTTACCAAATAAATATAGTGTAATCATCGGTAAATATATTATGTTGCTCTTAATTATCGTTTTGAAAATAATTTCTTGACTGCAATTAAATTATGTATTCTCCAATTAATATATAGTTGTCCGTGAATATTTAATGTTATTCTTGACTAAATTGTATTTCCAAGCAAACAAATAGTAGTAAACTAAAAGTGTTCTCAGTCCATTTATAATTACAATATATTTATATGAAAACATATTTTCTTTAAAACAAATTATATTGTTTGTAAATTCAACAAACAAGTGCTAAGGTACAATTAAATAATTTTAAGATGCAAATATATGTTTAAAGAAAAATTCCATTAATGAAGCATATGAATCTTACCAAGAAACATGCAGAAACATATTATAGTTCCTGCAAATTATGTTTGGGAAGGCCTATTATTTTTTAGCGTGCACTTCCAGTCTTCAAATTATTATTTTCATTAATTTTTTTTTTTATATTCAAAATTCACAATATGTTCGAGTTTCATGTTAAAACAAAAATTGTACTAAAGCAATGCTTTATATGTTTTATATATTTTTCCGCTTTTGCCGTTGACGAAAAATCAGAAACAACAAATCAAAGCAAATTAAAATAAATTTAGTTCATAGCGGGTCATACTCATAATGTGAATTTTTAATATAGTGGAAAAATTAATGAAAAAAATTCAAAAAAAAAAAAGGGAGCAGAAACCCAATGCATTTCTGAAATCACAGTATAAAGTTTTTGTGTATTAACAATATTACTCAATATAAAAAAAAAAATTGGGTTTTTAACCAACGAAACCGGTACAAAAAATCGATTTTTAGCACTATACGAGTACTTTTAGAAATGAAATTTCATCAAATTCTAACAACTCCTTTTATTTTTTTTCCAACAAATTTATGGAGCCAAAACAATAAAAATTCTGACTTATACATAGAAAACGACGATACACGTATAATGTGATTTACCCCCCCCCCCTCCCCCCTGTCCGAAAAGGTATATTTGGTTCATAGAACGGAACAAAAGATAATTTTTGTAACGCAGTGTAATTAATATTAAAATGAAGAAGTTCAGATATCAATTGATGAGGAATTTATGCCAACAGTTTTAAATTTTTCAAAGCTACTTTCACATGTCAGATAGCAGCAAAGGTGAATGGTCGAAAAAACGACATCGCAGAAGTAACTAATTTTTCCAAAATTAGAAAACAGTAAAATTAAAATAAAAATTAAATCTTTAAGGGGGTACACTAAATTTTTTTCTAAAATTATTTCAAGGGGACGAAGTGGGTAATTTGAAAAATATATAAATTATTTTTTTTAATAATTTTGACGATACGTTTTGCTTTAACTAGAAAAAACTATTGATAAATAGGTTTACCCGAATATCGACAAAATTTTTTTAATGATTTTATGATAAATTTAATAGATATCATTATTGTTGAATGATCACATAAATAATATAATATAAATATAAATATATAAATAAAAAAAAATTTAGTTCAAAACCCCCCTTAAATTTTTCATTTTAATTTGAAGTTTACTGTTTATTAATTTTAGAAAAAAATTTTTGTTAGTTTTGCGAGCAATATTTCGCTATCTACGGCCTTGGTCCGAACTTGAGGCTAAAAGATACAATCTGATGATCATCTGACATTTACTAAATTTTTCGGGCAGTGAAATGAATTTCCGATTACAAACTTCACCTAAAAAAAAAAACAAAACAAAAATTTCTAAGAATTCGTTAAGATTTTCTAAAATACTTATTAAACGGAAAGAAAAATCTAGCATTCTGTGCTTGAAACAAGCAAATAGGCTATCAGTTAACATTTAAGTATTAACTGCTCAATTCAAGCATTATATTAAGAAAAAATACTCAATTCCAGAAACATTTGGTGGAATATTTTTTTTTTTTGCATTCGAGTCTAATATTTACTTGAAATGAGAAAAGTTTGTTTGATATAAGTAAAAAATTTGCTGAAAACTAGCATAAATTGCTTGATTTTAGACATTTATTTTTCTTGAATTGAGAACAATTTGCTTGATTCAAGTAAAGAATTTGCTGAAGACTGTAATACTTTGCTTGATTTGAGAAATAGATTTTCCTTGAATTGAGAACAAGTTGCTTGATTCAAGTAAGCAATTCACTGAAAACTGGAATAATTTGCTTGATTTGAGAAATTTATTTTCCTTGAATTGAGAACAATTTGCTTGATTCAAGTAAACAATTTGCTGAAAACTAGAATAATTTGTTTGATTTGAGAAATTTATTTGTCTTGAATTGAGAACAGTTTGCTTGATTCAAGTAAAAAAATTACTGAAAACTAGCATAATTTGCTTAATATCAGAAATTTTTTTTCCTTAAATCGAGAACAATTTGCTTGATTCAAGTATATAAGTTTCTTATTTGAAAATTAAAAAAAAAATTATTATTTATTAAAATTATTTTTAAATTAAGAAAATATTTTCTTGATTCAAGTCTTGTTCCAGGTTCTAGAATCAAGTTTTATATGCTTGTTTCAAGCAATAGTTTATTCTACTTAATTTTAGAAACAAATGCTCATTATAATCTTAGTTTTCTGCATTTTAGTTTTTAATGCTTGATTTGAGCAAATGAGACTTAATTTTAAATTTTCTTAAATCAAGCAAAATATTTGCTTAATATAAGAATATTATTTCCCTCCATGTGGAAATAATATTCCCTCCATGTATTTTAATTACCATTTATTTAAGTTAAGAAGCCCTCAATCATAATAGAATTTACTGTGAATAAAGTTAGACCAAAATGCTTTTTGCGAAAAGCATGAAAAAATGTATCGGTTGATATCTAGAAGAGCTTAAAGATCTTTTAGATATAATTCTCTGTTTAGAAAATCTTAACAGAGCTAATTTTTAAAAGTTGATTTTTGAAGAATTTGAAGAGGTCTGGGTTATTTGGGTTTATTTTTGAATTTTTTAAGCTTGTGGTATTCAACATTTTGTATATTTATGTTATTTAGAATTGTGTCAATTAAAACTAATTTTTTGTTTTTTTTTTTGTTTTGTTTATTATAGTATTTTATTTATTTCACATTTAAATAAACATATTTTATGTTAGTGGTGTTTTTTTATGTGTGTTATATGTTTTTATAAATTTAGGACTTATGTGTTAAGCATAAAATAGGCTAGTTAAATATGTGTGAGAGTGTAAGTTTTGTACACATAATAATCTTGACATATTCAAAATTTCATATAATCTGCATTGGTTGCTATTTTTTTCATTTTAGTGTTGGTTAACGTACATATAAATTTGCATACATATATGTAAGGACATGTGCCTAGTTTGAGGCTTATAACTATGTTATTTACTTATATATATATATATATATATATATATATATATATATATGTGTGTGTGTGTATATATATTTTATAATTGTTAATTAAAAATAAAGTAAAGTTAATTATGTATATATTTTTTTTTTGTTTTTTGTTTTTTAAATATGTTTATAACAATTTCCCTCAAAATGTCATTTACATTTTTTCATTATTTATTTTAAGTGTAGATAGGTACATATTTTTAGTGTAATCAGATTATTTAGTTATAACTTTAAATATGCAAAATAGTTTTTCTTTACAATTTTAATATTTTAATTTAATATGGTTGTTAGCTAATGTAACCAAAAATTCGTTAAAGTTTTTCTGAAATAATTTTTAGATTTAGTTTTTTAGTAGCATAATTTCGTTATTAGTTATGTATGTGAATTTTAAATAAGTACTCGTAATAATTTTTTTTTGCTTAACATTATTCATAAATTTATTCTTTGATTACAGCTTTGATATTAGTTTTTGTATTTTTTGTCTAGCTTAATTTAAATTTAATATATAATATAGGTACTTTTATAAACTTTAAATCTTTAAATGTTTCCATTAAGCGTCATGAATATATTATCATATACATATATAATCTTAACTCTGTATGTATTTATAATAGTTAAATTTTTATATACCTTTGTTCAAGGTTGATTTATAAGGTTGTCGCAGGGCTGATCGCACTCTCTTCTCAGTACCCATAATTGTCAAGACCAGCCAATTTTGCGAATGACTACGAAAGAAAAACGAATGATAAAGGAGAGCACTTGCAGATCTTCTATGAGCTGTGAACTTCCATTTGACAATTATGGGTACACGCTCTCTCCCTTGCGACAACCTTATAAATCAACCTTGCCTTTGTTCTTACCCTTTTTTTCGGCAAGATATGTTTTGAAAATGAATGGCCGTATTTTGTAAAACGCAAGCGATCACGTCACTTGGGGTTTTTTTGTCTGGCAGTTCCGTTTTCATAAGCATTAAACAAACTCTCTTTATCTGACTGAAATTTTCTACTGAAATTTATTGAAAGACAAAAACACCAAGTGACGTGATCGTTTTCATTTTACAAAATAAGGCCATAAGCATAGTTTTTATAGACAAAAAAAAAAAATAATTTTATATAAAAAAATCTTTGGATAATATATGATTTAAATGTTTGTTTAGTTAAAAATGTGCCATTATGTGAAAATTGTTGAATTAAAAAATTGTTCATTATTTTAAAAAATTATTGAATTTTATACTACTGTTTTAAAAGTTTATAATAAAAAATTTCAGCGCTCTATATTTTGTAAATAAAATTGAGCATTTAATTGAAAAACTGTTTTTTTGAACCCATAAAAGTGAAACCGTTTGGTTTGTTTACTTCAAATTTTATTGTTATAGTATTATTTGAGTTGATTGTTAAGTAGTTTTATTTTATAAAGGCATAAAAAATAAAATAAAATAATTAGCAATATGTGTTTAGTTTTTAGGCTCAAAAATTTTGTAATTTACACGTATCTATTTTTTTTTTTACTAATACTTTTACTACTACTTGGCAATGAAATCTATTTACACTCAAATGAAGCTGTCGACACTAGCTGCAAAAATTTGTATCAACAGTTTGAGCAATTTTTACACAATTATTCAATATTAAAGTAGTTTTTGTCTGCTTTTGTTTTTCCTAAAAGCAACATTTAATTTTAGGTTTTTATATATAAAAATATTTTACAATAGTTATATTTTAAGACATACTACTTTCAAAAAATTGTCGTTATACAACACATAAGTTATAACTAGTATCGCCTGGGGCTGAAATTCGACCATATCAACATCAATCTTTGTTTAACAAAACGGAATAAACGGCGTCAGCGGCCAGCGGCGCTTTCTGCCGCAGCATCAACTTGCCACCACTGTCTGTCAACGTTTCTTCCTTATGTATTCTTTGTTGAAAAGTATTAAACAAAATAAACAAGACCTATAAATGTCTTTGTATGCCTTTGTAACCCAGCTCAAATATAAATCCTCAAAGACGAAGTCTTTGAAGCCGTCTCAAAGACCAAGTACACATATTCAGAGTGAACGCTGACTTTCTGCAAGACAAGTCATTATATGGTACTGACAGCAAAGAACGTAGGATGTTCCTTTTTTTTTTTTTCTTTTTTTTTTTTTAATTCTTAGAGTTCAATGCGAACGCTCTGCAAGACTCGTATGCATATTTTCATCAAGCAGCTTATATGCTCTTTCATGAAAGAATTGTGTTTGTAATACGTAGAAGTCAATGCGGATGCTCTGCAAGACTCGTGTGCATATTTGAATTATTCGAATTATTTTTGTAATTTGGAACCATCGAGGCGATTGTTGCAATTTAGAACAGTCAGTTGTGATTTCATTTGCTGATTCTGTAATTGTGTTTTTTGTGTTGCAATTTGTATCAAATTATGAATGAAACAATGCTCTTTCTTATGCGACATGACACCTTTTTACAATTGGAGAAAACATTTCACCCATAAAAAAACAAAATCATGCAGGTAAAGCGCATCGTTTGTTTAAATCAGGCCTGGGTATTCTAACACAGTCACATTTTATTTTGTCTTGTTAGTATTGGTGCGCTTTCAAATGCGAAAGAAGTCTTAAAAATGTAAGAAAACTTGTAGCAATTCTAACCTAAAATCAACTGCGAAACGTGAACATAAAGAAATTAGCGATGAACAGCTGATTTTGACATCTATCTCCCATTATTCTGCTTTCTACTCCATGCCTCTCCGAGTCGGCCTTTCCTTATAATTCTGCCATGGTTTATATGCATCCATTTTGCAAGACATGGCTATGTGAGGCTTTAATGCCTTCATTGAGGACATGTCAACCACAAGTCTTGCAAGCCCAAGTAAAATTTTGTTTGAATTGGTTTTCGAAGACCGCTATAGAAATATATCGGTCCGTCTTGCAAGTAACTGACTTGTCTCAAAGACGTCTGGATCGATAAATATCTGGGTTATGAATGATATTTTGGTGTTCAGAGGCCAGCGATGAGCGGTTGGGGCTATTTCCACACGTTTTTAATAGTTTTTTAAACGCTAATGTGGCGGCAAGTTCATTGTGCTTAGGCTATCAGTGTGCTCTAGGAGAAAGAAATTAATAAAAAGCAACAACAACAACATCATTAATGCCACACAGCTCTGTTAAAGTGTCTGAGTCATTCTTGCATTCTACACTTCTTCGTATATGCTACAGCACAATGTTCATTAATATAGGTTAAGTCACTTAAGAGAAAAGCACTCTTTTTCTGCCTTTGCTCGAACTGTCAAAGTAGCTGTTAGCTAAAAATTGCACAGATTCGTGTTTTTTTCTTCTTGATTTCCTTTCATCAATTCTGACAGTTCGACCGAGCTTCTCTCAAGTGACTTAGCCTGTATTAATGAACCTTGCTACAGCAACAATGTTTAAAAGACTTTGTCGCTATATATTTAGTTATTGTTCTTTTATTGAGACATCCCTCGTATCGTTTTGTTCTCTTTGAAGCTTTTGGCTTGCGAGAGTGAAAAAACACAGCTCTTTAAAGCAGGCCTGAACATTTTAACACAGTCACATTTTATTTTGTCGTGTTTGTATTGGTGCGTTCTCAAATCGCGGTCACTCAAACAACTGAATTTTATTCTCTCGTGTTGTGGGCTTTGTGTACATGTAAAAAGTTACGCTCAGAGAGCGCTCAGTGAGCTATGGGGCGCCCTGACCCATGGCAGAATTATAAGGTAAGGTCATCACGGAGAGGAATGGAGGAGAAAGCAGAATAAAGCTACATTGATGTCAAAATCAGCTGTTCATCGCTTATTTCTTTATGCTCACGTTTCGCAGTTGTTTTTAGGTTAAAACTGTTACAGGTTTTTTTTGCAATTTTAAGACTTCTTTCACATTTAATAGTTTTTATTACACTTTTTATATAATATTTTCACTCAAATTAGCACAAATTTAACACCCGCGACCGCAATGTTTGCAAAAATATTTTATGCAAATATTGGAAATATTGGAAACATAAAATATTTTCTTCATTTGCAATTTCTACGAAATTCGTCGTTTTGACATTAATGTTGCTTCTCATTATCCACTCTTCGTTGACGCGTGAGAGCACTTAGTATCATGGGCCTACCTTATCATTGTATCATGGCTTTGTGTACATGTAAAAAGTTACGCTCAGAGAGCGCTCAGTGAGCTATGGGGCGCCCTGGCCTGCTTTAAAGCTTTTGGCTTTTTTCACTCTCACATTCTACTTTCACACAGCAACGCTGTTTAACAGAGCTGTGTGTCTTTGGATTTTGTTGTTGTCTCTTATATATGTGGGGAAAAAAGTTTTGGGAAAAAGGGTTTCCCCTTTTCTTAATTAAAAAGGTTTTTTAAATTTCTAATTTTTACTTTACCTAATGATACCTAATGATACAAAATATATTGTGTACTTGGTATTAACCAGAACTTTCAAATGATATAAGTTTCATTCGAATATGTTGTATTTAAAGTAGGTAAGAAAGGAGTGGGTAAAATTTTTGTGTTCACGTATTAATTTATAGATTTTTAGCTGTAAAGCATAAGAGAACTTTTGAAATGTCAAAGTATATTGTTATTTATGCTAAAATTACTTTATAAAAAGCTATGCTCAAAAAAGCAAATTTATTTAATTTTCAAAAATATGTATTCCGTGCTTTTAACTAACTTTTTACAACTTTTTTAAAATTTTGAAAAAATTTTAAAAAATTATTTGCAATAATATAAGATGGATTTTGGATTGGTTTTGTATGATGGGTATGGTATGATGAATATGTTATGATGGGCTTCGTATAATGGTATGGTGCTACAGTAAGTTCACACAGAGAAAAGAAAGTGTAAAATTATAAAATTTTCGGGTATAGTTTACCTAAAACCTTCGGCCAGAATCGGTTATCTAAGAATTTGTATAATACAACATAGGAAATTTAGGCAACCTTCTGCTAAAATGGGTTGCCGTAGATTAGGCAATATTAAAAAAATAACTTGGGTATCATAACCTTAGGTAAGTTATACTTATACTAGTGAAGATTTCCTAAGGCCTTTGCAACAGGCGCTTGCATTTGTTCTCTTATGATTTGTTTGTTTTTTTTTCCATCTTTTCAGTTATGTTTGACATTTTTTTATTTTTTTAGATTTTCTGTTTTTTTATTAAATCAATTTTTATTTAATAATGTCAACTCATCAGTAGTCTTACGTGATTTGCGCTGTGATACACTAAGCTGTTTGATGTTCTATTTGTTTCGTCATGTAAAGGCGAATTTACACATTTTACTCAAAACGATGACAGTGAACGTTAAATGGTGACAGTGAAGCAATTTTTAATTTACATTATTCAAAGTGTAAATTTAAAATAAGATAGATGATTCGATGTTGAATGTCAAAATTTATTCGATGGTTGACTTTATTTTATTGAGTTAAAAAAAATAATGGGAATGTCGTCTAAAAGAATAAAAAACCGAATAAAAATAAAAGTTGTAGAATTGTTGTGTCTTACTACGGATGACACATAAGTATGATTTGCTTTCACTTTCATCAAAAGTAGGAAATACTTCTAATTCTTTCAAAGTTCAATGTGGATGACAACCATCTTCATTTTAAAGATGAAACTTAATTACACTTTTCAAATCGGATGATTCATCCAAAGTGGACAATGATAATGAATCGTGTAAGTTCACCTTAACGAATAAATTACTGCGAAATATGTGCACGTTAGTACAAATGATAAGAAAAGGAAAGCAAATAATGACCGCGTATGACAGAAAGAGTAGCAATGAGAGTATAGATTGTAAAAACCCAATTTGATTTTGCCCAAGTATCTTTGGCATATAATACAATTTTGGCATGCCTGAGTTGACAAAAAACTTATGAAATTTACACAAATTTCTTAGGCTTCATACAAAAATAGTTACTCAAGTCATTTTCGGAAATACGCCGTAGCTATTTTTCTGTGTATGGGTATCTTGTGATGGTATGTATGATGGTATGGTATGAGGATTTAGTTTGTTAGTACGGTATGATGGCATGGCATGATGGTATTGTAGAATGGCATTGTATGATGTTGTGGTATGATGGTGTGATATTCTAGTATGGTATGATGGTATGGTATGATGGGTAATGTCCGATAATGCGGTATCATCGCAAGGTTTGGCATGGCGGTATGGTATGATGGGTATTGTATGATGGCCTTGGCTTAATGGGTTTTTGATTGATGGATTTTTTTGTATGATGGTATAGTATGATGTTTGGGTATGATGAATACGATAAGATGGGTTTGATATAATGGGTGCTTTCATGTGATGGTATGATATAATGGGTATTATCCATGATAACAATTTCACCTAAATAAGTTTTGAATAAAGCTTAATATATGAAATTTATGTAGGTAGGAGAAATTTTAACTTCCTTAAATTAAACTTGAAACACAATTTTATACAAAGTCTCTAGACAAAGAGAAAGGAGAAAAAATAAAATGAATTTCTTTTTCAGGGACTTACATGCTATAGTCTTATACGTGTTTTATATAAGCACATGCATAAAGTTTTTTATGAGATATTTATTCAAGGCTTTTTCAGAAACTCGGAAACGGTTGTTTGTATATTTCTTGTATAGAGAACTTGATTAAAATGTAACGCCAGTATACGTATAAACATAAGGTTTAAATAAGACTGCACCTTGAATAGCGCACCTAATTGCGTATTTGAATAGCGCACCTGAATAAATCTTTACACAAGACTGTTATTCAAGGACTACTCAAGTAGCGACGTAACGGAAAATAAAGAAATATTTAGAACATCGGTCGACAATTTCTGTTTGAGGTGTAATTAAAAGAAATCCATTATTTTTGCATGAAATTTAAAATATATTTTTGCTTTATTTGGCATAACTAGAATGATTCGACTTAATTCAATTATATACCGTTTTGCTCGATAACTTGTCGCAATTTTGTAGGTTATTTCTTTTTTTTCATTTCGGATAAAAACTTTCGTCCCTATTGGCAAAAAACTTGAGACAGTCTTTTTTCAGAAGCTTCTCTTGAGGTGAACGTTTTTCAAAGCAAAACTGTTTGCCATAGACAGAAACAGGTAAGTAGAAGTCAGGTCCCAGGGAGTTTTTAACTCAGAATTTAACTCAGAGCATGAACATTTTTGGCCGGAAGAAATTGCTCCTACCTACTGTATAGCCAAGATTTCAAGCAAACCAAAAGACACGAGTTCAACCACGACTTGCATTAAGCTTGGAATGGCCGTATATAAAGATGTCCTTCGTGTTTGTGTTAAAATAATAACTCAATTCACCCTGTTCAAACAATGATTGTTATTTTCGGTAGCATGCCTAAAAGGAAATCTTGCATAAATTCGTTGCATACTCTTAGGAGTCTAAGTAAAATGTATAATTATAGCGTGGACTACGAACACTTTTTAGGAAAGTGGTTCATCAGCACTGCAAAAAATCCCCAGTATTTGCTACTTATTGGAATAAATTTTTTATAGATGGTTGTCTCTTAGACCAAAAGTCTTTTATATTGATATTTCTTATATAAGTTGTTATTTCTTATATATAAGTTGTTATAAAAATATTATATTGGGCTGAAGATAATTGTAGTTAATTTATTTTGTAAACAAACTGTTTAGGATTTAGTTGATTGTTTTTAATAAATGTTAGTGGAAATTTTATAAAAATAGTTTTAATTGCCAGTAAAAAACCTATATGTAAAACTTAAATTTTCTTTTTAAGCACTAAAACATTTGTTGTAAATTATAGTGATTGCGTTAATAAAAATATTTAAAATTTTTTTGTTCATTTCCGTATTGGACGTCATATCTATACATATATCCCCATTGGTTTATTTTTTTTATATATGAATTTTTTTTATAAACTGTTATATATATCTAATTAAACTGTTTTTCTAAGAACTGTTGTGGCTTTAAGGGGATCCTTTTTTGAAATTTTTGTCAAAAATATAAAAAAATATTTAGCTGCTTAAATTCACTTGCTACAACTCAAACCAAACAACGAAAATATGTATTAAGAATATTTTATTGTGTCTTCTCATAAAATCAACCCTTTTTACGCACTGAGCAAAGTTTGCTCAGGTAACCCCTGTCTGAGTTACCTTTGAGACGCTGTTTAAGTGGTTTAACTTTATTGAAGTAAGCTAATAAAAAGAACAAGTTTTTTTAAGTGGTACCAAGGAGCAATACAAAAAAATGTCCTTGCATTATAAAAATTTGTCAAACATCAAAGAAAGGGGCGGGCACCCTTACATTGATTGATGTCAATTTAAGAATGAACATGAATTTTTTATAAAATTCAAAGGCAAGTAAGAAAAATCAACAACAATTGTTAACAACTAAAGGTAGTTTTTATTTTTTTTTACTCTTTACTCTTTTAAAGATTTGACTTGAGTTGACATTTCATAATTGAAACGTCAAAATTATTGTTCATAAATTTAAGCACACTTAAAGAAATGTTTGCCTTTTATGTTAAAGTTACTAGCAGTTATAAGAAATTAGAAGAAATGAGCAAAAATTACAGGAAGTTGCTATTTGAGAAGTTGTAAGGAAACTGTCAACTTGGTAGTTTTGTATTGAGACATGTAGATATGTCAAACTTGACAGCTTTTACTTGACAATTTTTTAACTAAAGTGACTGAAGTGCAGTTTTGTTGCTTTATATTGTCAAATTTTATGCCGAATCATATTTATTTGATTTAAAGCTCTTTTAATAGTGATGAATAAGATTTTATTTTTTGAATTTTGTTGTAAGCTTTTTTCGCAAAAGAAAGCGCTTAAAATTGTAGAAAATAGAGTAATTTTTGGCAAAAGTGGCAGCATGTTCCCCTAAAATTCGTGTCAAATTTTTCTATGTTAAGAAAAAAAAATCGTATTTATATTTATATATAAGATTATATAAAGGTTGAATTTCAAGTGCAAATCTTGTGTATAGAAAAATTTTATAAACTATGTGTAAAGGATGAAAATGGAATTATATGTTTTACAAATTTATTTGTGCTTTTTCAAAAAGTTTTTCAATTGAAATGCAAAATTTTCCATTTTAAATTAAACTTCAAATTCAACTTTTTAATTTGTTTTAATTCAAATTTACCATCACACAAGTAAAAATTAGGTATAAAATTGAATTTAAGATATAACGAGTTGAATTTGAAGCGATCAAATTTAAATTTGACTCGTATAAAGTGGATTTTGAAATGTAAAAAGTTTAACTTCAAGTGCAAATCTTGTGTAAAAATAAGCAATTGTATAACGAATTAATGATGAATAGCGAATTCTATGTTTCACAAATTTATTTGTGCTTTATAAAAATCTTTCACTTCAAATGCAAACCTTACCATTTCAAATTCAACTTTTTACAAATTAAATACAACTTTCTCTAATCTAACTAATTTCATTTACTTCAAATTTACTTTTCACAAGGAAAAAGTCAGTCTAATAAAAAATTTAAAGAAAAAAAACGGAATTTGAAGTCAATAAAGTAAAATTTTATTCGTAAAAAGTTATATATGGAATATAAAAAGTTGATTTAGAATTGCAAAACTTATAGAAAACAAAAATTATATAAAGTGTCACGGAAAAAAATTGAACTATTACAGATTTTCAGATATAAAAATATAAATACGGGGTGAATAAGGATAAATTTCATTCATAAAAAGATGAATTTGATATGAAAAAGATTGAATTTCAAGTGCAAAGCTTGTGTAGAAAAATTGCATCTAGAGTAAAGGAGAAAAATAGAATCAAATGCTTTACAAATTTATTTGTGCTTTATAAAGGTCTTTCCACTTCAAATGCAAAGTTTTCCATTTCAAATTCACTTTTTACAAATTAATACAATTTTTCCAAATTTTTTAATTTTTTTTTACGTCAATTTCGCCTTTTCACAAGTAAAAATAAGGTCTGAAGTTGAATTCAAAGTGTAAAAGTTTGAATTTGAAGTGTGTAAAATTGAATTCAATTTGCAAAAAGTTGAACTTGAACTGGGAAATTTGAATTTTAATTGCATAAAGTTGAGTTAGTTTTGTAAAAAGTTGATGTTGAAATGCAAAAGGTTGAATTTGTAGTTCAAAATTTGTATAAATAAAATATTATATAAAGTATAAAGTATAAAGTATAAAGTATAAAGTATAAAGTATAAAGTATAAAGTATAAAGTATAAAGTATAAAGTATAAAGTATAAAGTATAAAGTATAAAGTATAAAGTATAAAGTATAAAGTATAAAGTATAAAGTATAAAGTATAAAGTATAAAGTATAAAGTATAAAGTATAAAGTATAAAGTATAAAGTATAAAGTATAAAGTATAAAGTATAAAGTATAAAGTATAAAGTATAAAGTATAAAGTATAAAGTATAAAGTATAAAGTATAAAGTATAAAGTATAAAGTATAAAGTATAAAGTATAAAGTATAAAGTATAAAGTATAAAGTATAAAGTATAAAGTATAAAGTATAAAGTATAAAGTATAAAGTATAAAGTATAAAGTATAAAGTATAAAGTATAAAGTATAAAGTATAAAGTATAAAGTATAAAGTATAAAGTATAAAGTATAAAGTATAAAGTATAAAGTATAAAGTATAAAGTATAAAGTATAAAGTATAAAGTATAAAGTATAAAGTATAAAGTATAAAGTATAAAGTATAAAGTATAAAGTATAAAGTATAAAGTATAAAGTATAAAGTATAAAGTATAAAGTATAAAGTATAAAGTATAAAGTATAAAGTATAAAGTATAAAGTATAAAGTATAAAGTATAAAGTATAAAGTATAAAGTATAAAGTATAAAGTATAAAGTATAAAGTATAAAGTATAAAGTATAAAGTATAAAGTATAAAGTATAAAGTATAAAGTATAAAGTATAAAGTATAAAGTATAAAGTATAAAGTATAAAGTATAAAGTATAAAGTATAAAGTATAAAGTATAAAGTATAAAGTATAAAGTATAAAGTATAAAGTATAAAGTATAAAGTATAAAGTATAAAGTATAAAGTATAAAGTATAAAGTATAAAGTATAAAGTATAAAGTATAAAGTATAAAGTATAAAGTATAAAGTATAAAGTATAAAGTATAAAGTATAAAGTATAAAGTATAAAGTATAAAGTATAAAGTATAAAGTATAAAGTATAAAGTATAAAGTATAAAGTATAAAGTATAAAGTATAAAGTATAAAGTATAAAGTATAAAGTATAAAGTATAAAGTATAAAGTATAAAGTATAAAGTATAAAGTATAAAGTATAAAGTATAAAGTATAAAGTATAAAGTATAAAGTATAAAGTATAAAGTATAAAGTATAAAGTATAAAGTATAAAGTATAAAGTATAAAGTATAAAGTATAAAGTATAAAGTATAAAGTATAAAGTATAAAGTATAAAGTATAAAGTATAAAGTATAAAGTATAAAGTATAAAGTATAAAGTATAAAGTATAAAGTATAAAGTATAAAGTATAAAGTATAAAGTATAAAGTATAAAGTATAAAGTATAAAGTATAAAGTATAAAGTATAAAGTATAAAGTATAAAGTATAAAGTATAAAGTATAAAGTATAAAGTATAAAGTATAAAGTATAAAGTATAAAGTATAAAGTATAAAGTATAAAGTATAAAGTATAAAGTATAAAGTATAAAGTATAAAGTATAAAGTATAAAGTATAAAGTATAAAGTATAAAGTATAAAGTATAAAGTATAAAGTATAAAGTATAAAGTATAAAGTATAAAGTATAAAGTATAAAGTATAAAGTATAAAGTATAAAGTATAAAGTATAAAGTATAAAGTATAAAGTATAAAGTATAAAGTATAAAGTATAAAGTATAAAGTATAAAGTATAAAGTATAAAGTATAAAGTATAAAGTATAAAGTATAAAGTATAAAGTATAAAGTATAAAGTATAAAGTATAAAGTATAAAGTATAAAGTATAAAGTATAAAGTATAAAGTATAAAGTATAAAGTATAAAGTATAAAGTATAAAGTATAAAGTATAAAGTATAAAGTATAAAGTATAAAGTATAAAGTATAAAGTATAAAGTATAAAGTATAAAGTATAAAGTATAAAGTATAAAGTATAAAGTATAAAGTATAAAGTATAAAGTATAAAGTATAAAGTATAAAGTATAAAGTATAAAGTATAAAGTATAAAGTATAAAGTATAAAGTATAAAGTATAAAGTATAAAGTATAAAGTATAAAGTATAAAGTATAAAGTATAAAGTATAAAGTATAAAGTATAAAGTATAAAGTATAAAGTATAAAGTATAAAGTATAAAGTATAAAGTATAAAGTATAAAGTATAAAGTATAAAGTATAAAGTATAAAGTATAAAGTATAAAGTATAAAGTATAAAGTATAAAGTATAAAGTATAAAGTATAAAGTATAAAGTATAAAGTATAAAGTATAAAGTATAAAGTATAAAGTATAAAGTATAAAGTATAAAGTATAAAGTATAAAGTATAAAGTATAAAGTATAAAGTATAAAGTATAAAGTATAAAGTATAAAGTATAAAGTATAAAGTATAAAGTATAAAGTATAAAGTATAAAGTATAAAGTATAAAGTATAAAGTATAAAGTATAAAGTATAAAGTATAAAGTATAAAGTATAAAGTATAAAGTATAAAGTATAAAGTATAAAGTATAAAGTATAAAGTATAAAGTATAAAGTATAAAGTATAAAGTATAAAGTATAAAGTATAAAGTATAAAGTATAAAGTATAAAGTATAAAGTATAAAGTATAAAGTATAAAGTATAAAGTATAAAGTATAAAGTATAAAGTATAAAGTATAAAGTATAAAGTATAAAGTATAAAGTATAAAGTATAAAGTATAAAGTATAAAGTATAAAGTATAAAGTATAAAGTATAAAGTATAAAGTATAAAGTATAAAGTATAAAGTATAAAGTATAAAGTATAAAGTATAAAGTATAAAGTATAAAGTATAAAGTATAAAGTATAAAGTATAAAGTATAAAGTATAAAGTATAAAGTATAAAGTATAAAGTATAAAGTATAAAGTATAAAGTATAAAGTATAAAGTATAAAGTATAAAGTATAAAGTATAAAGTATAAAGTATAAAGTATAAAGTATAAAGTATAAAGTATAAAGTATAAAGTATAAAGTATAAAGTATAAAGTATAAAGTATAAAGTATAAAGTATAAAGTATAAAGTATAAAGTATAAAGTATAAAGTATAAAGTATATTTTGTTGGTGTTACATTTCACCCCACCGATTTAAAAAAAGACCAAGAAAACCATATTTGACATTTTTGTTCTACTTCATTCATTTCAACACAAACATTCACTTCAAATTGGTTCTTCTGCAAGGGATAGACCTAAAAACTAATCATAAATTCAATTTCTTAATAGCTTTATTGCAGAAAATAAAAACGTGTTACACATCACCCCACTTCAGCCTATATTTTGAAATTGATGTGCATTAAACTGAATTTGATCTTTTAAAAGTTGAATCTGAAATGTGAAATTTTGATTTTGAAGGGCAAATTTTTTTGAAAACAAAAATTATAAAAAATATAAAGTATAAAGGAAGGAGTATAGAAATAAATTGAATCATATGTTTCTTAAAGTAATAAAACAAAATTTAGTAGTTATTTATGTACCCAAATCGTTTCAAATTCAACCATTTACATTTCTAATTCAAAACACATTTTCATAAATAAAAAATAGCTTTTGAGTCCAAATTAAAGTGCAAGAAAATGCATTTAAAATGGATAAAGTTAAATTTGATTGCATTTGAAATCCAAAGGGTTGACTTAGAAATTTTTAAGTAAAGTATAAAGAAAAACATTTAAATAAATGTTTCTTAAGATAATGAAACAAAATTTGTGTTTTGCGTTTCAAAAAAATTAACGTTAAATTAAAATTTTCGCAAGTAAAAATTAGATATATAGTAAAATTTTAAGTGTATAAAGTTAAATTTGGATTGTATAAAGTTGAATTTCTTTACTAAAAAGATAAATTAAAAAAAAAAAAAATAAATTTGAATTGCATAAAGTTTTATTTTCTTTGTAAAAATTTGAATTTTTTTGTAAATTAATTTTGACCTCTTTTCATAAGCTTAACCTAATATTTGAATTTTTTAAAATGTAATAGTTCGAATTTGAAGTGCAAAACGCGTTTAAAAGAAATCGAGTTATCTGTATCTTTTAAGTAATAAAATAAAATTTATCTGTGCTTTATAGTGACTTTTTACTTCAAATGCAATCTTTTTCATTTCAAATTCAGTCACTTATATATCAAAATTCAACTTTTTACATATAACATTCCACTTTTTCAAATCAAATTCACATATTCACAAATAAAAATTAGTTATAAAGTTGAAAATGAAATCTAAAGAGTTGCATTTGAAGTGTATAAAGTTGAATTTCATTTGTAAAATGTTGAATTTCAAATGTTAAATTTTAAATTTAAAGTGCAAGTTATGCACTTTTGAGCATACTTTTTTGCCACAGTGTTTGTTAAATAAATAAATTCAACTTTTTACATATAACATTCCACTTTTTCAAATCAAATTCACATATTCACAAATAAAAATTAGTTATAAAGTTGAAAATGAAATCAATAGAGTTGCATTTGAAGTGTATAAAATTGAATTTCATTTGTAAAATGTTGAATTTCAAATGTTAAATTTTAAATATAAAGTGCATAACGTGCATACTTTTGTGCCACAGTGTTAGTTAAATATATGCTCTGATTGTTCTGTATAACCTATGAATATAAAAGTGTAAAATTTGCGAAACTAATGAGTGAAAAATTTTAATTTATTTAGCTATTATAGCTATTGTTTGATTTTTGTTTTTTTTTTTTTACTTTTGAAGTCAAGAAAGTTATAATTTTTTTCTGATATATTGATTTGTTTTTTTTTTAAACTTAAATCTAAAGCCTTTCTAGCTAAATTACATAAATAGGACATTTTTTTCCACCACATTTTGTTACACATATATACATTCATCATAAATAGAAGAGATTATTTTTTTTTATAATTATTTATCAATACATATCTCTATATTTTTAGCAATAACTGCATGTACAATATATTTATAAATATTATCATTGTTTTCTATATCGTTAGTTTATCTAATAATTTACTTTACTCAAAAGTTACTGCATATTTTAAGGATCAGCTAGACATCAATTTGACTTGTTGCTCTTTTGAACTTTTATTTTGCTGTTTTTTGTGGGAATTTTAATACTTTTGCACTATTAAATTTAGGCTTAATTTTCATAAATTTCTTATTTTGAACTTTGTTTTTTTTTGAAACTTGCTGTTTACTCAAGCTTTGGCTTGTTTATAATTCAGCTTCAGTTTCAGACAAAAAAAAAAAAAAAAAGAAATCGATGGTTTTTGTGATGTTGCGGAAAAATTTCCTGGCTTTTGCTTTTTTACTTTTTTCTAGATCTAGCGTATAAAGTGCCACATAGCTGTTGGCTTCCGTGCATTGTTGATCATATCATGCCAGTGTTGACAACCTGTGCCAATTTCATGTGGACCCAGTCCACAGCTGCCGATGGCATTCGATTCACCGCCAGTGCCAACCACAAATATCTGCAAAAATATATATTTTTTTTTTTATAAAAAATCGTTAGCTATAAAACTTAATTATAGGAAAAAATAAAAATTGTGAATCAAGCAAAAAAGTTGCATGACGTCCGTGTATTAAATTAGGTCAACAGGTTTTGTGCCCACAGCAACTACAAATTGTTTTAGCCTGCTATAAATCACCATCATTCATGAGTTAATATTAATAGAAGGATATATCACAGCTTATGTTGTTGTTGTTGGTTCACATATGATGCCTAAAAGCCCAAGTATATTTTGTGCAAAAGGTCAAGCCAATTGGAATACTTTTCGCACATATGTATGTGTTAACGACTGACTGTCTGCCTTTTGTCAGTGAACGGCATGTCTGCTGATTGACAGCTGTGACCTTATACATATGATGTATTGGCATGGTTGCCATCATTAATTTTGTTATAACAATAGACTTTG
The DNA here is from genome assembly GCA_914767935.1 of Coremacera marginata. NCBI lineage: Eukaryota > Metazoa > Arthropoda > Insecta > Diptera > Sciomyzidae > Coremacera > Coremacera marginata. The sequence goes on from OU612047.1 coordinate 148,239,834, forward strand.
GCAAAAGATTTGTAGAAGACTTCATGTTGAAGGAGACGAAAAGAAAAACCCATAAATATGTTTCTTTTTCTTTTAATTTCAAAAAGGATTTTCAACGATTTATTGCCTTATTATATAACATAGAGCAATCACGTTCATATCAAAAATATATTAACCATTGAAGTAATGGAATAGTGAAAAGCTTGCAAAACAAGTACACAAAATTGATTTTAAAATTAAAATAAAGTGATATGTAGGAAATATGACAGAGTTATTATAGTTGGATCAAATTATAAAGAAAACTTTTAAGTATCTTACATTTTTTGTAAAATATGTTAACCATCTAGCGCTCTTTTTTATGGGCGTTTTTTTTTAACCTTTTAATTAAATAATTAAGATTTACAAATTCTGGCTTTGTCACGACCTAATATTAGAAGCGGACAATTGTTCGGCAAAACATTTTTAAAAATCGGCCAATCAATTGCTAAGATCTGATACCGATAACAGTCTGCAAATAAGTTGCACCAACAAAAAATCAAGCATAAGCACAATGCATTGAATAAATAACACTATAAGATATAACCAATAAGAAAGATATAACGATATAAGGGTTAATTTTTTGCCCTTTTAATAAAATAATTAAAATTTACAAATTCAGGCTTCGTCACGACCTAACGTTAGAAGCGATGAAGTGTTCAGTAAAACAATTTTAGAAATCAGTCAACTGATTGCTAAGATATGTTACCGATAACATTCTACAAATTAGTTGCAGCAACATAAAGTGAAGCACAATCACAATGCCTTAAATAAATGGTACAATTAGATATACCTAATAAGATAAGACTATATAACGGTTCCTTTTTTGCCCTTTTAGTTAAATAATTAAAATTTACAAATTCAGGTTTGTCACGACCTACAGTTAGAAGCGAAAAATTGCTCAGCAAAACAATTTTAAAAACCGGTCAACCAGTTGCTGAGGTATGATACCGATAACATTCTGCAAATAAGTTGCACCAACAAAAAGTCAATCACAACCACAATACCATTAATAAATGGCACAATAAGTTATAACTCATAAGATATAAGTTTATTTTCTTACCCTTTTTAATTAAATATTTAAAGTTTACAAATTCAGGCCTTGTCACGACCTAATTTTAGAAGCGAAGAACTGTTTATTGAAAAAAATTTTAAAATCGGTCAACCAATTGCTGAGATCTGATACCGGTAACATTCTGTAAATAAATTGCACCAACAAAAAGTCTAGCACAAGCAGAATACCTTGAATAAGTGGCACAATAAGATATAACCAATAAGATATAACGATATATTGGTTCCTTTTTTACCCTCTTAATTAAATAATTAGAATTTACAAATTTAGGCTTCGTCACGACCTAGCGTTAGAAGCGACAAATTGTTTAGTAAAACAATTTTAAAAATCGGTCAACCAATTACAGAGATCTGATACCGATAACATTTTGCAAATAAGTTGCACCAACAAAAAGTCAAGCACAAGCACAATACTTTGAGTAAATGACACAATAAGAAATGACCGACAACAAAATACGTATAAAATAATAACAATGCGTTTGCTGGCAGTGCAAGCATCATTACACACGTTTACATTATAGCGGACACTAAATTCGGCGAATTACAACAAGCGTAAATTATTAAAGTTGTTAATATAATTTGCGTTTAAGCCTGTAATTTTAATTTTAGCAAACATTTTTTTGGCTGAATCAAAATGAGGCTTTGTCTCGACCTAATTTTAGAAGGGCAGAACTGTTCAGTGAAGTAAGTTTTAAAATAGGCCAACCCATTGCTGAGATCTGTTCCTATTCATATTCTGCAAATACAACAAAAAACCAACAACGCTAGCCGCGCTAGCATCAGTTCACAAGTTCAAATTATTGAGCACACTAAAATCGGCGAATCAAAACACCCACATAATTTTTGAAGTTTTTCTTAGTTCATTTACATTTAAACCTATGAATTTGTTTTTAGCTAACTTTTTAGAACTAATAAGAATTGGGCTTCGTCACGACCTAAATTTAGAAGCGAAGAACTGTTTAGTGAAAAAAATTTAAAATCGTTCAACCCATTGCTGAGATATGCTCCCAATAACATTTTGCAAATAAGTTGCATAAAAATTCAACCAGAAGACCAATTCCTTAAACTTTCTAAGTGGGACAAATAAGATAAACGACAGCAAAAAAACAAATAAAATAACAACAATGCGTTTGCTGCCAATGCTTGCATCAGTTCACAAGTTAAAATTATTGTGGACACTAAATTTGGCGTATCACAACACACATTAAATTTTTGAAGTTGTTGTAAATATTATCTGCATTTACATCTATGCCAGTTACGGGATTCCCAAACGCCTTAACGACGATTGTCGCTGTAGTTAAGTAGCGAAAACTCTCATTTACTATGAAACTGTGCATGCACAATGACCGATAACAACAACTATGATTATCGTTAACTTTTTGTGAATCCTGCTACAGGAGAAGTACACAAAAGGCCGCCCATGGGCGGAAAGTTTTCACATGCATTCGATAGCTTTCAATTAAAAAAGCTTTTCAGACGAGGTGCAAACTCATTACACCGAAAAAAATGGACACATAAAAAGTGAAATTAAACGTAATGATAGCTTTCACACACATACACAAACAAAATTAAAAAAGCTTGTTATACTTAATAAAGTAATAACCAGTCGCTATGCGAACTTCATGCTGTAAAGTTGCGGCCGCTCTCTCCTGCGTTGCCTAAGGTTGCGAACATAGTGAACACTTATTGCTGAGCTAAGCCAACAAACACTCAATAAATAAACTAAGTCATGCATCTCTTTTGCTCAAATGTGTTTTTCGGCGCAGCTCAACAATAAGCAGTCAATATGGTCGCAACCCTATAGAACACGACAAGCTATCATTCTCGCTTTATGCTGTGATAGTACGAATGAACAAACTCGTGCTTTTCGTTCAGTGCAAACTTTTACAACAAAAGCTTTGAAATACAATCATAAAAATGTGAATGTATAATTTTGCGCACACCTGGCACATGATACAATGATAAGGTAAGGCCGCTTCGCTGAGTGCTCTAACGCGTCAACGTAGAGTGGATAATGAGAAGCAACATATATGTCAAAACGACGAATTTCGTAGAAATTGCAAATGAAGAAAATATTTTATGTTTCCAAGTTGCAAACAGTACGGTCGCGGGTGTTAAATTTGTGCTAATTTGAGTGAAAATATTATAAAAAAAGTATAATAAACACTATAAAATATGAAAGAAGTCTTAAAATTGCAAAAACAAACTGTAACAGTTTTAACCTAAAAACAATTGCGAAACGTGAGCATAAAGAAATTCGCGATGAACAGCTGATTTTGACACCAATCTCGCTTTATTCTGCTTTCTACTCCATTCCTCTCCGAGTCGACGCTACCTTATAATTCTGCCATGACCTGGCATAAACACTAATGCTAAAAAGAGTTTGATATGCATAAACTCTTCCTATCACATGGCAGAATTAAAAGGTAGGCTCAAGTTGGAGTAAAAAGGAAGCCGTATGTCAAAATCAGCTGGACGAATTTTAGTTTTCTTATTGTTGTTGTTGCCTTTATCATTTGACGTTTACCGCTCCCACAGTTTTGTTGTTGCTAAACTTGTTGTTTGAGCAGCGATTTAAATGTGAGCCTACCTTATAATTGTATCATGTCCTATCACAGCAAATGATCAGTCGCTGTGTGAACTTCATGCTATAAGGCTGCGTTCGCTCGGTTCTACGTTACCTTATTGAACACGACAACCTATCATTAGTGCGTTTCTTCGTTCATTCAATACAATCAGTCGTTGTGCGAACTTCATGTTGTAGGGTGGCTGTTGCTCACTACTGCGTTGCCTTATTGAATTATTGACTGGCATTATGCTGTCATCGTATAAATAAACTAATTCATGTTCAGTGCAAACTCTTACAACAAAAGCTTTGCAATACAAACACAAAAATATGTATGCATAATTTTGAGCACCTCTGATCTATACTCTACATTTTAGTAAAATTTGTTTAACTAATAAAAATTGGGCTTCGTCGCGAGCTAGTTTTAGAGGCGAAGAACTGTTTAGTAAAAAAAATGTTAAAATCGGCCAACCCATTGCTGAGATCTGATCCCAATAACATTTTTCATAAAGGCTATTTAATGAAATTGCATGTGTTTCAAAAAAACATGCTCTATAAAGCACCAGTAAAATTTCCTGTATGTGCCATAATTTAATTCTTACTAAATAGAAATACCGACAAAAAATACACAAAACAATATTTTGTAGAATTTGAAAAAATGTCCAATATTACAAAATAAATGACAAATATTATTATTAATGTTATTTGTGTTATTTGTGCCATATCTTAAAATAACACAAAAATTTATAAAATTATACACATATTGCCAATTTTAAATTACAGCTTAAACTGCTGACTTTTAAGCCAATAATCGCTTAACTTTGCAAGCATTTGAGCTGCAAGTTCATTGAGTGTTGCTTCATGCAAACTGTAAACAGGATTAAAAAATAATCAAAATTTACTGACAACACAAAGTTTGTGTAGCGCTTGATAGTTGTTGTTTTCGTTGTTAACCTCAACATAAAACAAATTCCATTGGAGCAACAAACTACAATGCACAGGTTGCACTGATGCACTTTGGCTTAAATTTACTCTCTCACCATTGCACACAAAGTATTGCATATTTTGCCCTATAAAAGTGCACGAAGTAAAAATTTAATTTAAATTCCAGTAAAGCTTAAGGACAAAATCCGCCAGTGTCAGCAATAATTGATGACTTGAAAGAGCAAACCGCACACAAACTTGGCACTGCAATGTATTATCTATTCTTAGGGTGTGGAAAGTTTTTCTCAGTTTAAACACTATTTTGTTGTTTATAAAGAATTTGCTTCTTCTTGTTGTTGTTGCATTAGTTTCAAAGGTTAAGAGTCAGTTGATCAACTTTAACATATTGCTGCAACTTTACATGTTGTTGCTGCTGTTGAAAACTTTGTTGACGCTGTTGCAACAGCGTCTAGTTTTAATTTGGTTTTGTACAAATTTTTGTTGGGTTTAAAAGGGGGGGCAAGTTTTGCTCAAACTTTAATGCTCTCTGGAGGGTCAAAGTTGAAAGTAAGATAATTGCAGAGATTAACACTTTCTCTTAAGAGACAAAAATTGGCAGCCAGTTGTTAGTGAATGGAAATTATTTTAAAGTGGTTCAGATGCTATCTATAGAATTTTTCATAATCTATCATAATACATAATGGTACATATTATTCAATGGGAATTTGCTGTTTTATGATTTAGTATATTTATAAGATTAAAAACCAAGTCGAGAAATTTTAATGGGTCAGATTGTATGTAGTTGCATCGGTCCTCAAAAGTCTTAAAAAACTTTCAATTTCAATGGGCAGCTTCTAGTGATGTGATGATTCGGGAATTTCACATCGCTTATACATACCTCTACAGCAGCATTGGTCAAATAGCCGGCCTGCAAGTTAAAGGTAAAAGCCTCATTCCAGATAGGATTGGTTGGATCATCAGATTTGCTGACGCTGGTCTTCTTCTTCTTAACGCGTTTGCCATTTTGTATCAAATAAACCTAAGGACAGTAAAATTGAAGCTAATCTCAGTTTAACCTAGCCATAGTCCAACTTACCTTTACGTACGGCTCCTGCATAGTATCCAAATTCTTTGCCTTCATAATGACCACCGTCAAGCGTTCCGCCTGCGGCAAATAGTTCAGTGAGCAAAGCAACTCCGGACGATCTTCTTGTGGTTTCTTAATGCGCAACAAATCACCCCAGATCTTAAAAATCAAAAACACCCGCAATTTTTTAAATAACGCCCGCCATTTCTGACAATTTTTCTTTGCAAAAAACCTACCTCAACCGATTTGGACAGATCAATTTCATCGATCAAGACGCGCACCTCGCCTATTATGTCATTGTGCGAGTAACGATCATAGTCGAGCACCTGTAGTATCAGCTCCTTGCCCTGCAGTTGATCGCGTGACACCGGAAACTTAAAGTGCTGATCAAAGTAAGGATTGGATTCTCCGCGATATATGTGTGTCTGACGCTTACGATTATCCACACCCGGCTCTAGCATGAGTCTCACATACGGATCCCGAAAGCCACCCTCATCGATGGGACACAAATTGTGTGCTAAAAAAGAAACAAAAACGTAACATTTTTTTTGAGCTTTGAAAGTTCTGAGTAAAGCTCAAATGTACCTACCTTCAATCAAGTGCACCGTTAGATCAAACAAATGATAATCGTACTTGACGCGCAAGTGCAACCGTCCTAGTGCCGGACTGGAATCTGGTGCTGTCAAATAGATGGGTCCATCTTGCACGCGATACAGATCGGGCTGTAGTGCGCCCAGCGGTGATGCTGGGCCCACACTTGGATCCATATTCGGTGGTTGACGTGCTGGTGGTATTAATAGCGGTGATAGACATCGCCCAACTTTGGGTGAATTCATGCATATATTGGCAGCCGGAGAGCACATAACGCCGGTAGCCATCGAAGCAATGCTGTTTTGCGATGGACTGGGCGTGCGTAAATCGCTGACATCAGTAGAGGCTGGACTGCAGCAGCGTGCATCGAGCGAAATAGTGCGCATAGGGCTGGGCGAACGTGTCAGCTGAAGAGGTAATGAAAAACAGGTTGATATTAAGTGGAATAACAAAAGTGCACATAAGGTACATACTAACAAGAAAAAAAAAAACACAGCTGCGTCGTTGGACCCACAAGAAAAGCGATGTTTTTTTGCAGTTTCATAGATTTAATAATTTAATGGATTTTTTCAATCAAATGGCTTTTAAACTAAAAAATTTCAAATAGCATAAAGTAAATAAAAAAAATACACGTTATAATTCGCGCCAGTAAATGTTATTACATTGCATTATTATTTTACTTATTTTATTACGTGCTGCATTCATTGTTATTTCAACGCACTTGTGGGCAATTGTTAACTTTTTGCCGATACTGAGACATCTTATAGCAAGTAGAAGTACTTTTTTGTTAAATGTATTTATAGCAAATACACAATCCTCTATCTATTAAGAGATTATTGTGATCTACTGCAACACAGCTTAAGTAATACATACTTGATGTTGAATCAACATCTTTGCTTAACAGTGACTTTTGGATCAGTGAATAGTGTAGTGAACTCCTACTCACAAAAGTGCGAGTTCAATTCCCCGCGGAGGATCGAAGAAATATTTTTATTATATTGAAATTAAATTTTCTTGTTACAATAGACGCAAGGAACAAAAGAAACATCAATTTCTAAGAAAAACGCTGTCGAAAAATAAAAGTGTCGTTTTTGAGATTTTACTCAAGCAAATCACAGAAAGAGGCGTAAAAAAATTCGCTTCAAAAAGTTATTATCATCTAATACATAAATATTATGTAGGAACGTTTATAGAAATAAAATAAAAAAACCGATAAAACAAGTTTCAATACAACAATAAAATTTCATTTTTATGAGCGAAGATTAAAGCGTCAAAATTAGAGACCGCAAATAAGTGCTACCGCTATCAATCAATCATTTTATAGCAGTGTCGGGCAAAATTGAAAAACCTATTCACATGTGATTGAGCTAGATTTGCTGCCGACGTCAATGTTTTCACATGTACACAATAAAAATTTCGTGTGGCGTACGAACAGTAGCCGAGTTATGACTTTGGTTCGTGCTTATGAGAAGCTGTGAGCTTAATTTTGCTATTCAAATCATGTCAGTTGACGTTAAGCATTCAAGAAGGCAAGAACTCGCTTCTGCTCGCTTCGCAACTACAGAGAGAAAAATGTTTCATGATAAATGGATGCTAGATTTCTTTTTTATAGAAAATACAAACGCTGTAGCGCAATGTCTTATATGCGAACGCACTGTTTCTCGTTCCGTATTGATGTATGTGCAAAGGCATTACTCGGTTTGTCACGCACAATTCAATTTAATTTTAGGAGAAGAACGAAAACTAAAGCTTTTCGAATTAAAAGCTAAATATTTTTTAAGGTTTATTGCTGATGATTTTAATCAAAATATAAATAATTCTTATATTCATCATAATATTTCTTCATTACAATTTAAAAAGGCATCCTATGCTGTGTCATTGGCCTTGGCAAAAAAATGCCGACCGTATGAAGATGGTATGTTTTTTACAGAATTAAGTCAGGTTGTTTTCAGTTTTTTTGGGGAGCAAGGAAATGAAATGCAACAAATTGTAGAACAAATACGTTTATCCAGACGAACAATAACTCGCCGAACGGAAGTTATTTGTAAATATTTATATTTTACCACTAAGCAAAGGTTATTAAACTGCAAATTTTTTTCTATATGTCTTGACGAGAGCACGGACATAAATAACTTAAGCGTATTAATCATATGTGTTAAGTCAGTTGATGAAAACTTACAAACAACAGAGGAAATACTCTCCGTTGTTTCAATGCATGGGCATGTTACAGGCGAAAACCTCTTTAAAATACTACAACAAAATGTTTTTTCACTTTTTAACAAAAAAAAGTTGACTGCGATTTGTACTGATGGAGCCAGAGTGATGACTGGAAAAAATCAAGGGCTGATAGGTTGGTTAATGAAAAATAATATAAAAATTCCAGCTTTTCATTGCATTATCCATCAGCAGTCGCTTTTTTCGAAAGAGTTAAACCTTTCCTATGTAATGGAAATAGCCATCAAAATTATTAATGCAATTCGAGGGGGGCATAATGCACTACGGCACAGAAAATTTAAAGATTTTCTCGATGAACTTGATGCCGAGTTTGGTGATTTAATTTTGTTCACAGAGGTTCGTTGGCTTAGCCGTGGTAGGAGCTTGCAACGCCTTTTTGATTTGAGGAATGAAGTTTTACTGTTTTTGGAACAAAATTTCTTTTCAAAATCGGATGATTTAATTTCAAATCTTAAGAATAAAGATTTTTTATTAGACTTAGCCTTTTTATGCGACCTTACTCTTTTATTAAATCAATTAAATCTGTCACTGCAGGGTAAAAACAGACATATTTTTGAGCTAGTGCCTATTGTAGAACACTTTGAGCGCAAACTAAATATTTTAATAATTCAATTAAAAAATAATGATCTGTCCAATTTGGATAAAACCAGGATAATATGGTCAGATAATTTAAATTTTAATAAATTAATAGACTATACAAGGATTGTTGAAGAGTTATTAATAAATTATAACAAAAGATTTCAAGATTTTCAGATAATTAAAACCGCAATTGAATTGCATAATAATCCTTTAATTTGCAAAATTAACGACCAACCAACAGAAATACACGCAGAGCTAACAATGCTGCGCAATGATATAAGCCTTCCCTTGGAAATGGGTCAACATTTTTGGAAACAGGTAAGAGAGGAAACATATCCAAATATTAAACATGAAATCTTCAAAATATATTCTATGTTCAGTTCCTCATACGATTGCGAGGTTGGATTTTCAACCCTCAAAATTATCCAACATAAATTTAGAAACCGTTTATCAGATGAACATATCTCAGATTTACTGCGCATTAAAAGTTATGAAGGCAACATAAATATAGACGATATAATAGAATTTGAAAATTTACTATAAAAATAATAATAATAATAATAATAATAATAATAATAATAATGATAATGATAATAATAATTATAATAATAATAATAATAATAATAATAATGATAATGATGATGATGATGATGATGATGATGATGATGATAATAAAATAATAAATAATAATAATAATGATAAATAATAATAATAATAATAATAATAATAATGATAATAATAATAATAATGATAATGATAACAATAATAATGATAATGATAATAATAATGATAATAATAATTATAATAATGATAATAATAATAATTAAAATAATAAAAAATGATAATAATAATTATAATTATAAATCATAATAATTACAATTATATAAATAAAACATAAAAAAAATGCATTTTATTTACAGTGTAAATAAAACCAGCGCTGTCGCTCTCTCATGGACACAGACACAAGCTTGCATGTTTATGTATTGTTTTGCCCGACACTGTTTTATAGCAATTAATTTTTATTGATATTTTTTCGATCAGAAATAAAAAATATTTTATTTTTTGATCGATCAAAACTAAAAGTTATTTGCTGATCGCAATTTTTTTATCAGATATAAAAATCATTTTGTGATCATTAGTTTTTCAAGCAGAAATAAAAATTATTTTTATATTGATATTATTTCAATCAGAAAACTTAAGTTTTTTCTTAACAGAAATAAAATTAGATCATTGATCTATATTTCTCCGATCAAAAATTATAAGTATTTTTTTATCGTTATTTTTTTCATTCAGAAATTGAAGTAATTTTTTAGAACGTTATTCTTTTCGATCAGAAATAAAAATCATTTTGTGATCGTTACTTTTTCGATCAGAAATAAAAGTTACTTTTGATCGATATTTTTTAGATCAGACATAAAAATCAATCAGTGATCGATACTTTTTCGACCAAATAAAGATAATTATTTTTTGATTTTTATATCAAAAAGTAGGCAGTGGAGGGACTAACGACCGAAGTGAAAACTAACTGCTATAAAATAACATAGCTATTATGAATTTCCGAAGTAGCTAGAGTCGGCAAATCACACGCGTTCTACTTTTTCATCTTTTTTTTATCAATTTATGCGTTATTGAAAGTATAAACTGATATTGTTTTAATGTTTATACATAATACGTTTGTAACACAATTACTTTGGTTGGGTAATCGGTAAGTGACTCGGTATTCGTTTGATAAACGCTTCGGCAATTGGTTATAGGTTGATAATCGCTTTGTAATCGCTTCGGTAATCGGTAATTGGTTGGAAATCGGTTTGTTCTGCTACGGTAATCGGTTGTTAATTGCTTTGGTCATCAGTAATCGGTTAGTAATCGTTTCGGTATTTGGTTATCAGTTCGTAATCGCTTCGGTATTTGGTAATCGGTTGGTAATCGCTTCGGTTATTGGAGATTGGTTAGTAATCGCTGGGGTAATGGGTTGGTAATCGCTTCGGTAAGTGGTTGGTTATCGCTTCTGTAATTGGTTACTTATTACTTCGATAGTCGGTAATCAGTTGGTAATCGCTGCGGTAGTTGGTAATCGGTAGGTAATCGCTTCGATAATCGGTAATGGGTTGGTAATCGCTTCGGTAGTCGGTAAATAGTTCGGTTATCAGTTGGTTATCGGTAATTGGTTTGGTAATCGGTTAGTAATCGCTTCGGTAATCGGTAATTGGTACGGTAATCGGCTAGTAATCGCTTCGGCTAGTAATTGCTTCGGTAAACGGTTGGTAATCGCATCGGTAATTGGTTGGTAAGCCTCGGTAATCGGCTGTTAATCGTTTCGGTAATTGGTTATCGGTTTGTAATCGCTTCGGTAATCGGTAAATGGTTCGGTAATCGGTTGGTAATCGCTGCGGTAATCGGTAATTGGTTCCGTAAGCGGTGGCTAATTGCCTCGGTAATCGGTAATTGGTTCGGTAATTGATTCGTTATCGCTTCTACGATCGGTATTTGGTTCAGTAATTGGTTGGTAATTGCTTCGGTAATCGGCTGGTATTCGTTTCGGATATTGGTAATCGGTTACTAATCGGCTGGCAATCGTTTCGTTAACTGGTAATCGGTTGGTAATCGCTTCGGTAATCGGTAATTGGTTCAGTAATTGGTTGGTAATCGCTTCGGTAATCGGTAATTGGTTCTGTAATCGGTTGGTAAGCGCTTCGGTAATCGGTTATAGGTTCAGTAATTGGTTGGTAATCGCTTCGGTAATTGATTCTGTAATCGGTTAGTAATCGCTTCGGCAATTGGTTGGTAATCAATTCGATAATCGGTAATTTTTTCGGTATTGGGTTAGTAATCGCCTCGGTAATAAAAAAAAGCCCACCAAACATGTGCGCCTAGCATAACCACGGCATAACTAATGCTGTACAATGCAACAGAATCATAGGCCGCCAAAAGCCTAATGACATCGCGAACAGCGTGATGATATCGCGAATCTATAGTCTTGCTCTCCACGAAAAAGTGATCAATGCGCCCAAAAAAGTGTTCACTTCAAAAACAAAGTAAAATGTGTATGTACCTTAATCTGCTTTTTTTTCTACTCCTATTTCTAAAGCCATATTTACTACTGTTTTCTACTAACATTTCCTGCTACTCAACCAAATAGTTCTTACTACTACACTAATATAACTATAATGATATAACTACTGCTATACTACAATGCTAATATTTCCCACTTCTATTTAGTGCAACGGTTTTCTATTTATGTTCTTTTATTTTCTACTACTACTTTTCATCACTATTTCTTACTACTATTCTCTGTTACTATTTATCTTTTTACTTATACTACTATTTGATGTAACTATTTCCAACCATTGTTTTCTGCTACAAATTTTATTTTCGGTTCTACTATTATTAAAACACGATTTTCACTACATTTTTTACTACTATTTTACATTTTATTTTACCTTCTGTTGCCACCACTTCTTTCCAACCGTATTTTTTTCAATTTTAATTCAATAACAGTTCTATATGTAAATAAATATTATTATCTATTATTATATTATAAATATTATCTATTATTGAATAATAATGGCTTTAAATTTAAATCCATTTAAAAATTAATCAAAATCTCATATTTTTTTGTTTATCAAACTTAATTTTATTTAAATTAAATGTTTTTTTATTAAAATACGATCACAAAATGATTTCTATTTCTGATAAAAAAAAAAACTTTAATTTCTGAACGAAAAAATAAACATAAAAAAAATAATTTTGATTTTTGATCGGAATAATATAGAATAATATAGAAATAAATGATTGATTTTTAGTTCTGATTGAAAAAATCTTTTAGATTAAAAATGGTTTTAATTCTGATTAAAAAAAACGGTCACAAATGGTTTTTAACTCTTATAGAAAAAGATCAAAACATAACGTTCATTTGTGTACGAAAAATAATAAGAATCAAAAAATTATTTTAATTTCTGAAAAAAAAACAATCGAAAATAATTGGTTTTAAGTTATTTCTATCTTAAAAATTATGGAAAAAATCACATCAAAAATGGAATCTCTGACTTTTTAGCTCCTGGTATTTCAAATGATCGAAAAACGTCAATTAAACCTGTACCGAGATACACTATAACCGATTTATTTTGTTTTTTTTTTTTATGGGGACCCCCAGAAAGGTGTCAGATAGGAGGTAGGTGTGTTCAGAAGAAATTTTGAAAGGCAAAAAAATAAAACCTGCTCATATATTCATTTGACGCCTCAAGAGATCAATTCGGGAGAGATATGAACTATAATCGTTTTTGTTTTTCGTATAGGGTCCCCTAAAAGGAAGGCAGATAGGAGTTAGGCATGTTTAGAAGAAATGTTGAAGAGTGAAAAATAATAGGGGCAGCTCATATATTTTTGACCCCTCTAGGGCTTGATTTGTACAATATATTAACAATAATCGACAGTTTTTGTGTTTCTTGCATAAGGACACCGAGAAGGGTGACACAATTACGGGTTAGGTGCGCTCAGAAGAAATATTGAGTAGCATAAAATAATAGGACCAGCTCATATATTTTGTCCCTCTAGGGTTCAATTCGAAAAAGATATGAACTATAATCAGCAATTTTTATGTTTTTTCTATGGGAACCCCCAGAAGGGTGGTAGATAGGAGTTAGGTGTGCTTAGAAGAAATGTTGAAGGGTTAACAATAATAGGACCAGTTTATATTTTTAATCCATTTTCTTTTTATTGGAAAATTCGACGAGTAATTCAAAATAAGATTTTATAATTCTCGTAAAAGGATTTACCGAAAAATTTCCCAGTGTACCTATGATACTAGGTGGAGACTTCAATATTAACTTTGCAGATGATAAAAATTTACAAAATATTGAATTTTTGAAGAAGCATTAGGTTTGAATATGTCTAGTGTTCGAAAACTCAGAACCACGAAATATAAAACGACGATCGATGCAGTTTTACACGATACATAAATAAATTCATATTTAAATATGATATAAATAAAATATGATATTTAAATATGATTTAAATATGAATGATTTGATACTACAATAAATTTGAAAATTAAAATTAAAAACACTGTTAATCCCGGGCAACAACTGATTGTGGATGGAAAAGTTAAAAGCAGAAAGTTTGACTTCGGAACTTTGTTTGGACTAGTTAGGTGACAATTATACATAAAGTCCCCAACGCTCGAGAATGAGCGTGAGGGGAGGGGGTACAAAGAAGGTTCCGGTTTGTGGTTTTTTGTTTACATCTCGAAAACGATGCATCATAAGACATTTTTTTTTAGTACAGTAAGAAAGCTAATAAAATACTCTATAATTTTGATTCTATGCACTTTGACTATATTCTATGCACTATACACCTATTAACAATCGTTGTCTATATATGAGCATCGAAAAACGGAAGATTTTCTAATATGTGTATCTTGCCTCAGTAAAACGTATTCGTTTTTTACCTTATAAATGCCAGAATTCGATGAGGAGGGGTTCGAAAATACCTCAGCAGCTTGACAGATACCAAGATTTCTTAAGTTGAGTTTACAGAAACCAACTTTGCTTCTCCGAACTGCAGCAGAAGTGGTGTCGCATCCAGTGAAGGCGTGTAGAAATAATGTGTCGTTCAGGCCGCGCTGCTACAATTTCTAACTTAAATAAAAGGTGGAAAAGACTTTGCCTTTGCTAGGTTTGACGAATATAATATATTGCAGAGGCGGAGTCCTTGCCATTAGCAGAACTGCTAAGTCAACATCTTCTGCAATTATTGCAACTGGAGGTGGTACGGAGCAAAACAGAAGTAGACTTTTCCTAATAACTGCTGGTACCAGCATTTTCTCCAGTCGGTATCGAAAGTCAAAGCAGACATTTCCTCCCTTCCACCAAATGAGGGAGCAGCGATGAAGCACTCTTTCCGTACTTACCACCAGGTCCTGGCTTGGCTTGGACATGATCTTTTCTCTGAACTATGGGGATGGACAGGAAATGAAAGCCAATTCTTGGTTCCTGTTCAAACCAAAGTTCCAGCAGCACTGGAAGAAATATAGAAAAGCTAGTACTAGATTTGGGTGTAGGAGCCATCCATGCTGTGCTAAGCCATTTGCCAGAACTGCCACGGAAATTGCATAAATTGCATCCCTTGTTGGAGCATAACTACAGCGACAACAACAACGACGGTGGCGATAGAAGTAATAGTTTTCGTAACATCAGCTGATCACAAAGAAGATGACAAGGAAGAAGAAAAGGCAAACGCTGAGAAAGAACCTTCAGGCCCGACTCGTCTGAAATTTATCGATTTCTGATATCTTCTGTGCTTATTTCGTTGACTAGTGTTACTTGTTGTGATAATTTAAATAAATGATACTTTTCTGGTAAAAAAATAAAAAACGAAATGGCCATCTCAGCCCTTGAAAGGACTTTGACCGAGCCTCTTATGATCGATCAATTGTATTGTTTGTGATGTGAAATGTTTGCACACAAATGATCGAGAACTGGACCTACATGTTTTACGCCGACTCCGAACGGCTTATGTTCTCAAGAAGCTTTTCATGGCAGTTTTAACTCTCTGAGGTTTGCCATTGTCTGCAGAGAGGTGACTGCCGAACAGAAAAATTAATTCAATTGAAAAAATTTTCTGTGTCAGATGAAGGATTCGAACCTGGGTTTTCTGGACTAAGAGTCACACACTTTACCCACTACGCCACGGCCGCCACTCTTTCTGGTAACATTTTTTAAATTGATAAGTAACCTGAAATCTACGGTTGCAGCTGTAAACAGCGAAAATAATGGCCTTTGCACTATTGGACTGAAGTTTTTAAATTTGCAGAAATTTTAAAAATTGGTATAACTTTTCAACGGTAGATAATATATTTGTGTAAGTATACATAATCTTAAAGAAAAATTTAACTATATACTATCTATCTTTTAGATGAACTATTTGCAAGGGTTAGTGGAATTTATGAAAAAAACGTGAGAGTAAATATTTTTTAAAATCGATAGTTTTTCGGAGCTCATATAAAGACAATGATTGGGATTAGGTAAAAAGTGTAATGAATCAAAGGTGTAATTCTCGAGATGTAAGCAAAAAAAGAAAAAACGGGGCCTTCTTTGTGTCCCTCCCCCCTCACCATGGTGGAATGGGGACTCTTTGTAGTATGTTTGTCATCTTACTAGTCCAAGCAAAGTTCCGAAGTCAAACTTTCTGCTTTCAACATTTCCCTCCACACCCCCCTAGTGAGCACTCATTTACCAAGCTATGTTATTTCATAGCTTAAAGTTTTCACTTCGGTAGAAAAGTGTTTTTTTTAGTTCATATCGTAATCTGCTGTCTGAGAAATGTTCCCCAGATCATGTAAAATCATTTTTTAACTTTTAAGTATGATTTTTTTAAATAATTTTCCTTCGAATTATGTGTTCTAAGCTTCCTTAAGTAGAAATTAGAAAGGTCCTTTTAAAAACAGGATTTATAATGAGTTTAAAGATTTCATAAAAGTTTACTACATTTTGAGTTAAAAATATGTGATGATATTTCTTACATGATGTGGAAATGCTGGTTCCGAAGGTAATGAGCTTCTACCATCTGGGCCAAAGGTGCGTATTTGTGGAGAAGAGCCACGATGACCTTGAAACGAAGAAGACTAGTCCAGGAAAAAAATTATATAATTAAATTAATATTATTAAGAAAGGAAGCTTCGGTGCCGTTTCACTTACCGAGTGCCTTGAGGGCGCGCTATCCACGCTGCTCTGACTCGATATGGAAGGTGTGCGCTGCAAACGCGGCGGAAACGAACGGCTTTGATGATGCAAATGTAGCGGACTATGCAGTGCATCGGCAGAGCCGCGCAACACCTCCGCATTAATGGTGTGCATTGATGAACCGACAGAGGGCGGTTGTATGGCATGGGACTCCTTGCTAACATTGACCTCCTGGAAAGCATAAAAATAAATGGTTAAGTAAAAAAATTTCGAAGAATTTAGGTATATAAAGTTTGTTAAATAAAAGCAACAAGATATTCAGGTATAGTTTATTAAGAAACCTCTGAATCGGTGGGTAGATCACAACTGTCGCTGACGCTGCAAGCGCCGCTGCCAATGCCGCTGGTGGTTGATGTCACCGAGGAGGCAGACGGTGGCGGTGTCATTGGCTGTGCTGGCAGCGGTGGTGGTGGTGGTAGTGGCGGTGTTGTTGTTGCCGAGATTGCGACGGCTGCTGCTGAACTAGATGTTGCATCGTCGGCACTATGACGATCGAGCGTAACACGACGCACGGCACCGACGCGTTCCTTGGCCATGCGTGACCAGGATTCAATGCGTTTGTGAGCGAGCCAGCAGGCGGCTGGACCAAGGCCACTCATTTTGAGTAGCGTTTAGGAAATGATATGTTGCGCGACCGTTTAAAAAAAATGTTTTTTTTTAATACTTTGGCAAAAGATTTGTTGTTACTTTTCTGGGCTTTAAAATATAGCTCATGTGCTTTTTTTTTTTATTATATTGGCTGGTTTTTCTGGGCGGTTTGTGTTGCTCTATTCTGACGCTGCTCTAAGCTTTTAAGTAAAAAATTAAAATAAAAGTAATTTTTAAGCTTTAGCACATAATTTTTATACTGCTGAGTTTAATTTAACGTAATGCTTTCGTCTTATCTACACTGTAAGAATATTTTTTTTTTGCACATTAAATGTGACACTTATTTTGCTGCCTGCTGCGTTCTCTCACTTTGATGGTAATGACGCCTCAGTTGCGCTCCATGATTTCTTTTAGGTAAATAAAAATGTTGCCACAATTTTTTTGCCAAAAACTAACCAATCTCAGCATAGCAACAAGATATCGCAGCTGCTACGCCAACACATTTATAATGCATGCATACATACAAACAAACAAACAAGCAAACAAACAAACAGTTGTACACATACAACTTTAATGTTTGTAATGAAACATCGCCCCATCTATTCTCCAGCGGTTTAGAAAATGTGTTTCTCTTATATGCGTCCGCCCAACAGCAACTTACCGGTGTAACAAACGCACAGTCACCGGTCATGATTGCTATATCGATCTAACCTGTTGAGGCAGGTTTGGGTTAAGCCCCATGTAATGCGTGTGTTTGTGTGTGTGTGTGTGTATTTAATACACATTGCTGTTATATGCTTGTTAATGCTGTTAAATGCCTTCAGGTGGCAGCACTGCATATCATTAAACATTGCCGGTAGATAGCTTATAACTCACTTTAACGAGCTTACCACAGAAATTGGCTTAATGTGGATATGGTTGGTTTTAATTGCCTGAAGCAGTGGCGGCTGTGCTTTACCACTATGAGCCAGAAAATATGCAATATTTGTTGTCAGAGTTTGAGACTAATGCATTTTTTAATAGACAGGATACATAAAATTTATGGCAGTTTTTAAATGTAATTAGAATGGGAATTTCTAATGGATGTTATTTCCCATCATGTTCATAAATGGTATAAAATAAGTTAAAGTTTTTGAGGCAAAAACAAGAAAGTTTAAGCGTTTAGTTGTTGAAAAATTTTTAGTAATCTGAACTTTGTTAGATATTTTAGAGTTTAAAGGCAGTTTAAAGTTTTAAATAATAAAATACTTTTGCCCATAATCAAAGCCAAAATAAAACTCAACTTTTATTGAAACTCAACAACAACAACTCAACAAATTTATATTGAAAACCTGTCAAAAATGCTTATAATAAATTTAAAGCCGCTTTTATTTAGGATTATGAGCCATAGTAAAAAAAAAAAATGACTGCGCTTCTTTCAGTGAAACATTTCACGCGCAATTTTAAAGAGCTTAACGGCAGAGCTTAAAGAGATGGCAGTTAAGCCATCAATAAAATTTTCGCTCATTTACTTTAAAGCTTTCGTATGAAAAATCTCAAAACTCTCTCTAGCACAAAAAGTTTATGCCACAGCATAGCATTGTTTAATCAGAAAGTAAAGTAGCCTTAAGGGGGAGATACTTTTATAATATCAGAAAGATCAAATTTTTTTTTATTTCAAATTCATAACATGTTAAAGATATACTGCCAAAAGGAACTTACGGAGTTATGGTCAAAAACGTCCCAGTCAGTTTGTTCCGTAATTCTGGGAAAGCTTATTTTATATATCGCACTCTATCTAGAAAACAGCGACAACTCAAATTTTACAAATTTTTACTTTTTAAAGTTATACTATTTAAAACAACTTTAACTACTTTAAAACAAAAAATTATTTTGTCTCTTTGTTTTGTATGGAGTCTTTTGAAAAAAATGGTTTTTTGCTTCTCCTGAAATTTTTTAAACTTGGAGTTGTGTCTCATTTGTAGATAGGATGCGATATGTATATGTGTTTATATATCTGTATAGTCCCTGTAGGAAAATCAACTAATTTAAAAGTAGTTGATAAAGTAGTTTTTTGTCAACCACAACTAGTTGAAATTCTGACTTTTTTCCATAGAACGAACTAACATATTTTGTATGGTGATGTCCGCTAAATAAGTCAATTGACTTTCGTCTGCATATATTTTCAACTACTTGTTAAATTAGTTATATTTAAATTATTTTTTAATGACTTTAAAATAACCAATTGAAAACTATTACTGATGGCCTAAAGTTAATATTATTTGATGAAATAACATGGTTAAATATATATAAACTTGTAATCTAATAAAAATTTGCAATTAAAACATGTCAAAATCAGAGTAGTTGCCGTCTTAATATAATTCAAAGTAGTTCATATACTGGTTTATTTTAAATTAGTTTTGTAATTAGTTGTTTTTAAAAACAAGTTAGTTTGTTCCTATAGGGGTGTGTAACAGCAGGTATACGAAACGAACGTTGTTCAAGCAGCTTAGCAGATAAATCAGTTTAGCTATAAACTTTCTCATGTGCAGTTGAATTTTCTAAAGAAAAATGCTAAATTATCCTTAAGGAACGTGAGGTAATATAGCTCGAAAAAGTTCTTTAAAAATACATTATCAGGGTAGTCAATTAACCGATAAGGTTGGGAAGAATTTCAGTCCGAGTGCAAGTGAAGGTAAAAGTGCGAGGGCTCACCTGGAAAAATGGAGGTTGATGCTGTGCAAGAAATGTTTTTAAGATCAGAATATGAGTTCGGGATTCGAAAACTTTTCAGGCAATTTTGACTTGTAATCCTTATGGTAATGAATTAATTGTTGTAAAAAATGAGTGGTTGGCCACGTTGAAAAGAGAATGGGCTCCAGGCTACGAAACATAAGAAAAGAAGAAAAACTTTTGGCAAAAAGGTAAGTTGACGGTAAACGTTGCAACAAAACTCACAACATCTTTTTGTTTAAGTATTATAAGAAGCATTAATAGTGTGGAAGATATGAAACGAGAAACTGTGGCTACTGATTATTTATTCTTATTATACTTATTATACTTATACTTATTATACTTCTACTTATTATACATATTATCTATCATATGTTTTCTGCAAAAGAAAATCCGCATCATGAAAATTGGCCAATTGGAGCCGAGTGCTGGTGTAAATGGCAGAAAGCTGTCGCTTTAGACAAAGATCCTGAACTTGAAGATCTTACTCCATTTTTTGGCGATGGAATGAAAGAACATATTCTGCCAATTTACACTGATTTGTCTTAAGTTGATTTATTGGAAAGATGCTTGGCTGGCCATACCCAGAATGCCAACGAAAGTTTCAAAGCGACAGTTAAGCGAATATATCCGAAGCACCTCGATGCCGGGCTGAATGTCGGGCTCAATGTCGAAATTTAAGCTAACATTGCTGCTGGAATGCTTAATGAAGGCTACACCTCCATTCGGACGGTGCTACACTCACCACCAGTGGGGCGGCCGTGGTGCAGTGGATAGAGAGTGTGGCCCATACTCCACAGAAACCTGGTTCAATTCCCACCTGACACAGAAAGTTTTTTCAATTGAATGCATTTTTCTGTTTGGCCGTCACCTCTATGCACACAATGGCAAGCCTCAGAGAGTAAAAACTGCCATGAAAAGCTTCTTGAGAACACAAGCCGTTTGGAGTCGGCATAAAAACAAAAACATGTAGGTCCAGTTCTCGATCATTTGTGTTCAAACATTTCACAACACACACAACAAAATTGATCATAAGAAGCTCGGTCAAGTTTCCTTCAAGGGCTAGAATGGTCATTTCTTGGAATGGTTTTTTTTTACACCTCCATTCTGGAGCTTATGAGCGCGGCTGGGTATAATTACTGGCATTTATTGCAAAATTTTTGCCAAGAACACCGATGAGGTACGGGTAGCGAAGCACAACCGAAAGAGTCTCTCGAAAATAGCAGTAGCTTCAAGATAATCAGCTTTTCAATGAAGCTGAGGAAGAAGAAATACGAAGCAAAAAGACATTTACATTTGTTAATGAACTCCCTCCTGTTTGTTCTGAAACCTAATAGCCCAGAAGAAAGAGTTAAAGAAGTGTTCCGTGTAGAATTTAGTAACAGTCCTGTTAAACAGCGAGTGGTCCATGACATACTTAGAACCGACTATAACTATGTAGACTTCCACTTGGATTTTAAACAGTTACGCAGAAAATCATCAGGGTTCATCGTCATCATCTCATATCATGGAAACCACATCTATTCTAACAATTTCTGCAGATGTGCCTTCACAAAATTCCTCAATCAACAAATCAATCGAAGTTATTCTCGACGAGTACTTTCAAGCTGGATATTGACGATGCAACACTGGATCAATTTGTCAATATATCTTCAAAAGGATACCAGGCTGAATTTGTACTATAACATCGCCGGAAGAACGTGGTTTCCAAGTGGTGAAACTCGAGGTTTACGATTTTTCGAAGATATCCAAAAAGACGAAAACGGAATGGCGGAAGCAAGCTAATTATCGCTCAACCTTTCTGATACAATCTCCTGTGGACCCGAATCAGCAATTGGTAATGAAATTATTATTGAATGCGATCAATCAAATAAACAAAATTCCAGGAGTGAAAAAGAAAGATAGGGAGACACAGTAATTGAATTTATAAAGCAGCATCTTACTGCTCCAATTCATCATTTGTTAAAGACAACAATGTGGTTAAGTTCCGATTTTACATTTTGAGATATAAGTTCAGTGTTAATTGAAAATTGGATTAGAATAATGAATTATTATATGAATAATATGAGTTTTCAAGAAATATATCTGTATTCAAAATCAATAGAACCGCAAAATTTAAGTTTTAATGCAGCAATTGGCAATTTATGATTTATTAAAATTTAGATAATTTACTAAAATTTCAATTTTATGATGATAACGATCAGATAACAAAATTTTTAAAAAATGTATATCATATTCTTGACAGAATTATATAAAAAATCTATTGTACATTTATTCTATCTCCGCCTAATGCTAGAAAACATTTTTTTTTATGCACTTAATCATTTTTGTTAAAATTTTGGACAAGTAAGAAATTTCAAACGTTATTGTACTTTTCCATTAATGGAATGCGTCGACAGAAGAATAATTTTATGAAATGAACCCGTTTTAAAATGAAAGAACTCCAATTATTATATTATCTTATAGTGATGTTTCCCTAATGATATTGCATTTAGGTTAAGAATATATTGTTAAAAATCAAGTTTAAAAAAATTTTTAAAAAACCACATCCTTAAGCTTATTTTTATTTTTTTTTTTATGTATGTATTCATCATCTTCTGATTCAGCTGAAATTTTTCCATTATCATCATCAGTTATACCGAACAATGTTTGACCATTAGTATAACCTATTGCATGGACCCGGAATCGGAAAGTGGCCCGTAGTCGTTTAAAGTCCGTATCGTTACTTGAAGCCTGATTATCTCGAAACTACTCTTTCAAAAAATGCTCGTGTTGTAACTCTACTACAACTTTAAAGATATCGTGTAAATAAATGATCTTTTTGGGGTCAATACTTTTGAAAAAAATAATCGACAATCTGGACCTTCGATTAAGCAGCCGATATAAATTGTAGTTTTTAACTTTTTTACTATTTTACAGGCTTATTCCCTTTCCTTGAACATATCAGTAATCAAAGAAAAAAACCTCTTTTGTTTCAGATAAGTAGAAATAAGTTAGCAGCTGCAGCACTATTAGATGCCTAGAAGCAGACGCCCGAAGAGATACTCTGCAGAACCATCATTTCATCATGTTTTTTTTATAGTTCAAAGGTATAATAAAAAGATAGAAAAATAAAAAATGATACAATTATGTTATCAACTTCAAAAAAAAAAATCATTAAAAATGACTAATTTCACCCTGCCTACATGCATCTCCCCCTTAAGAGCTAAAGAGAGAGAGAGAGAGAGCAATAAGTACCCTGCAAGAAAATTGACCAAATTTCCAATAGTTTTTAACTAGTTCCATAAAGGTTCAGTACTAGTTCCACTTCAATACCCTTTTACATTGTTTGAACTGACGTTTTGGAACTGACGTTCCCATAAACATTATTTTTTGTATGTATCTACGATCTACAAATCTATTCAAGATTGTTCTCACTCTAAATATGGCAATTTTGCTTATTTATATACCCCATAAATTGAAATATTATTAGCTTGCAAACCTTGAAACAAGCAACAAACAAATCAAACCATTTAATCAACATTAGAATAATCATTTCACCTTCCAATTGCAAGGAATATTTTTTGTCATATTCATAAACAACATCCGCTTGTATGCTTTTCTTACATTAGCAAGAATTACATTTTAGTAGCAACAGCACCAAAAATTGAGCGTGAGTACGCAGTAAAAGTACTGATCATGCTTTCATTCAAATTATCAGAATTGTCAAAACCAATGCAATAATTTTCCGAAACGAGAGTTGACGAAAAGCTGGCAATGCTTTTTGTGCATTCTATTAATAGCTTTTATATTAAAAGATGAGCTGATTGTTGATTTAACATGAGTATGAGCTACTCTATCAGGTATGCTCTCCTCCTTTATGATTGTTATAATAAATTATAGCTTCCGGTTTTTTAGCTTCGCCTACCACTTGATTGCCGTAATGAACCGATGACAGCAACAGCACGGCTTTATTTTTTTTAGGCACATAAGACACCATGGCAACGTTTTCTTGGAATCCGAATTCGGTAGAGTGTATTGGACGACTACGATGTGGTAACATTTCTTTTGGAATACACTTTTTATTTCGACGCAATGTGCCAACGTAAGCCTTTCAGACTCATGCATAAGTTCATGTTATAGCGTTTCCTCAATTTTGGGTAAATGAAAGGTTCTTGTGAAAGGCCGATTCTTATATTATATAAATATTGTACATCCTTTGACCCATTTAAGCATCGAACAGATAAAATAAATTGAAATCTTTTATTTTATACATCCAAATGCATGTTTTTCTTCAAATGTTTCTTATTTTCAACTGTTTTTCTTTACAAAATATATGAAGGTCTGCCCAGACCTTTCCGTTGATGGAAGGGGTATAAATTGAAATATTTTCGTTGTCCTTAGAAAAATCTATAAATCCTTATTTTTATTTCATTATATTATAAAAAAAATATAGTTTAACAATGTCAGAAAATTTCAGAGGGATACATTAAATATTTCTATAAAAAAATTAAAGTCAAAGTACAAAAAGGTCTGGTCAGACCTTTCCGTTGACGGAAGGGTTAAACCAGAAATTTGGGAAATACAGGTGTTTTCACTTAAGCCCATTTAATAAATATATTGGCTTTCTTATATATTCTTATATATTAATATACAAAATTTGCAACAAAGAACTCAAAAATAGATTTTGATAGGTAATATTCTTATATATTAGACCTTTTTGCCTACCTTGATAAAATTCTGTGGACGCCCATGGCTGAGATTATAACATTTTCATATTATTCCCAACAGCTAATTATTTAATGACGACTGGCAAGCACAGTAAACAATAATTTTGCAAACCAATGTAAGTTAGCTGTTATAACAATAATAACAACAACAATAATAAGTAGCCGTATTCCAAAACCCCGAGGCTGTCATCTAGAATAACCAAAGAGAAAGAAAAAATAAAACAAAACAGCAAAAACATTAAATAAAATACGTGTTGTGATTTTCACGACTACTCTCCAGAGATGACACTAAAGTTGATGTGAAAAAAATACCAACAACAACAACAACAACAACAATCCACAACAAAAGGTCCTTGATATAAAACCATGCAAATCTCATTAATCATCACATTAACAATTAAACAATGTGGAAAATTTCAATTTGTCCCATTAACACAGCGTGTATTCTACATTTAAGGATACGTTAAGCCATGAGCACACTAGAGTTTTAGAGTGTGCTACACAACAGGGGTTGATGTTTTTGTTGTTGTTATTAGTTTTCTTAACATCCATGCTGATGTTGCGTATCGTGTCATCTTCAAAAAAATTTATCAAAGCTGTTAATAAACGATCATAAATACCCGTTTATTTGGTTAATTTTTGGCTGTAATTTAGAAAAAAAAAACATAATAAATTCCAAAAAAGGACACAAAAACACAATCATGCTCATTGATCCTGTTAAAAGGATATGTTTAATATTAGGCTGAGTTGTTGGTGTGCGATATGTGAGTGGGACCTTTTGCTGTTCTTGCTGTCCACTTAATTGTTGGTTATTTCCTATTGAGCACAGTGAAAGTTGAGAGAAGCGCACAGTGGGTCGAGTTTCAATATTCTATGAGCAAAGTGAGAAAATTTAAATTGAAGGTGTTATCTAAATATTTGAAGTGATGTAAAATTACTATATTGCAAACAAATTTTTGAAGTAATTCAATAGAAAAGTTTTAATATTTTTTTAAGGGGATCAGTTCAGCGGCCGTTTTACATACAAAACTAGGAACTTTCAGTTAACTTTTCTCTGAAACCGTTCAATCGATTGACTTTAAATTTTGTAGGATTAATTTATCTCAAGATCAAACAAAAGTTTTCGAAATCGTTTTGAATTCATTACTTATATTACGGAATTTTTCCGATTTCAGAGAAAATCATATTAAATGAGTGACACGACTTCGTACCGAACTAACTTTATTTTGTTACAAAATCAGAACGATACGTCAATTCAAAGTCGTAACGAAATGTAACGTATGCGGAATAAAATTCTGCACAAATTTTGCAACGCTGGGAAAAAAAATTACATAGCTGTTTTCGCATTTTTGCCGTTATCTGTGCTTTTTTTTATTCTTTGTTAAAAATTGAAGAGATCTTTGTGTTGGTTGAAAACAAGTTGCCTTAAAAATGTTGAAAAAAGTGGACCAATGTCGAAAAACTATTTATAAATTTCGTTGCTTATTTCAATGAACAGGTAGAAAGCTGGAGAACTGTTTGTAATACACTGGCAAGCTATAAGAGCTTAAAAGTTGCCCGAAAAAAACCAGGCTCCGGCAATCTTGCAGTTTGATGGACTCATGCGAAAGATCGAAATTCCGAAAATTGACAC
Organism: Coremacera marginata; assembly: GCA_914767935.1. Classification (NCBI taxonomy): domain Eukaryota; kingdom Metazoa; phylum Arthropoda; class Insecta; order Diptera; family Sciomyzidae; genus Coremacera; species Coremacera marginata. The sequence continues at coordinate 148,266,283 of OU612047.1, forward strand.
CAGGCAATGTGGCAAAATCCTACAGGCAGCTCGGTAAAGAGTTTCAATTTGAAGCGAAGAGTCTACGCAAATAATTTTTAACCGCAAAACACTAAAAATTGAATTATACAGTTAGAAACGAGCTCCGCAAAATGCCAACATCGATGTACACCAGAGCTATGGAGAAAGTACTCCAAAACTGTTTTTTTTTAAACATTTTTTAACATTTTTAAACATTTGTTTTTATTCAAACAACATAAACACTTTAATATTAAAATAATAATATTAATTTCAATATTAAAATTTATTAACACTTTAATATTTGTTATTTAATTCAAATGTTATTCAAACAACTATTAGTATTATTATTATTAATTATTATTAATATTATAATAAGATTTTTTAAACTTTGTACAGATTTAATCCCGCATACGTTAGTAAGTACAGCACAAACTGTCTAAGTACTACAGCTTAGTTAAAGATTCTTGATATGGAGACGAGTTTGATCTGTTCGAAACATCATGCAAAAAGTAGGCAGGTTTGTTCAAGGTACAAAATTCATTTTTAAAACTCGTATGCTTTGTAAAAATTACAGATAGGTCGATGAAATTCGGTTTAGGAGTAAGCTAAGTCGTTTTCAAACTCATGGAAAAGTGTGCGAGATTGTACAAAAATTTTGAAGCTAAGTTAAGGAATTTTGATATAGGGGTACGTGGGTCTATTCAAACAACAGTGCAAAAAGTGCACGTGGCAAATGTATGATAAGACTGACACAGTTCCCATTTTTTTCTTCAGTATTTTCTTTTTTTCCTTTTTTTGAAAGCTTAAAGTAATTCATTCATAAAAAATTCCAAAACAATTTGGCCAACTTGTGGATAATGGGAATTTATGAATAATTTAAGAATTCAATAATTAAACTGAAAAGGATTAAGGCTTTTGTAGATGAATGAAAGTTACTGTTAACAAAAGATACCAATAGGATTTTTTTCGGCTCCCAAATGCGTCATGGGTACTTTTTTTTTTTGGTCCTATGGAGTTTTATGAAAAGTATACAATTTTCTATGTAAAAAATATTCCCATATAATAAAAACAGCTCTCAGCACGTTATATATTTAAATTTTTATCATATAAATATACAGCGTAAGGTTTTTTATATACCAAGGCTGCAACTGGCTGCTGATCAAATTGAATTGGAGTCTTTTGTTCACAGATAAATTAATTTTTACCATAAGGCCCTAAACAGCACATGAAATACCCTGGGACCTAGCTAAATTTCATCATCAAAGAGTCTCATTAAGCACTCAGTTATAAAAAAAGGAAAAATTCGTCAGACTCGGAAATTCTTATGAATATATAACGATTTTCATCAGTTTGAAATAAATTACATTTCTTTCTGTTCGCACTTCTATCAATCGTACAAACCGTCATATGGTGAAACTCTATATAGATTCGTAAAAAAATCGTAACTGCTCCCAAATTTTCTGTAACAATCATTTAAAAAAATGAACAAATTCCTTAAGACAGATCGTAAAAGTTACGACTTAAGATTGCTGCCCACTGACGGCACGTAACGAAACGAAACGACAAGCCGGTCTTTGGTTTTATAGCCACCGGCTTTTTCGTCGGTCGTTGCCGTTACGTCATCGTTAGTGTGCATGAATGCATTAGAACGCAGTGTAGTTATATTTTGTAAGTTCGTTACGTGCCGTAAGTGGGCAGCAACCTTTAGTCAGAGTTTCGGTAAAGTCATCAATTCTGCTTTGCTGAGAAGGTTTTTTTCGTGAATTTAAAAAATTTATTTAAATTACAAACCTGTGCTAACGTAATTGAATAAATAAATAACTGCATCAACGCATATCAGAAGAGTTACAAAAAAAAAAAAAACAAATAAAAAAAAACATTAAGTTTGTATCTCTCGCAGGACCGACGACAAAGGTGCCTTAATAAAAAAATGTCGCCCAGTCATTGCCCAGTCTAGTTTGTGAAAATTATATATTATTATCTTTTTTTTTTTGATTTTGTTTGCAGTGGCTCCTTCTTTCATTCTTTCATTCTTTCATAAAATTCTGGTGAATTTCTCAAAATTTTTGATGGATTTTAAATATGCATTCATTTTTTAGAAAATATTTGAAAAAATATTTATGTAAATATACAAATAAATTTTTAAAATAAAAATATTTGAAAAAGGAACTTTCAGCAGTGATGGGCAAAGAAGATCTTTTGCACATTTTTCAGTACCTTTTGATTTAACAAATACTAAAATGCAATTCTTTCAAATAAAGTACCTTTTTCGAGTAAATAATGGATCTAATAATCTCAAAAATACTTAAAAAAACCTGTAATATCGAAAATTTTTAATTTTTTGGAACGAATCGTAGAAGGTTCTGTTCAAGGTTTCTCTGTTTTTATACTCTATTTTCCCATATAAATTTTTATTTATACCGTTTAAATAATTATTTCGGGAAAAGCTTTCCTCTTAAAATAAAACCATTGGTAGTATTTACAGTAAAAAACATACAAACTCAGTAAAAAAAATACAAAATTTTTGAAAAGTAAACTTTTTGAAAACTAAAACTTGTCATTTTTCCTCCCCTGTCTACAGTTCATATGTTGTCTTCATTTTCTAATGTTGTTAGCACAAAATATGTCTACCTATCAGGCCCGCAGTCAGGATTTTTTATGAGGGAGGAGGTTTTGATAAAAAAAAAAATCTGCAAGTACCAGGAAAAAATGAGAAACAAGCATACGGGAATTTTGGAAAAACAGGCATATAGAAAAAATTTTTATGTTTCTAAATAATAATTTAAACATTTTAAGCTGATACAAAAATATATAATAAATAATGAGAAATGAACATTTATTTTGAGTTATGAAACCTACATATATGGGGCATTTTGCATTGTTTCTTTCTGAGTAACCTCTAATAATTTGAAATATAAATAAAGTAATGTGAGGACCTCTAATAGTCCCTACCTTGTGCATAATATTTAAGTCCTATGCGAACTCTAGTCCGGTTTTTTTTTTTAATAGTCAAAAGTTAAAAAGAAAAAAATTACCTTTTTCGAAAACGATTTCGTGGATTCAAACTATATTCAAAATGTAAAATTTTAAAATATTTAAAAAATAAGTTTTTGAACTTCGACATTTTTTAAATTTTCGAGATAATAATAAATAATTTTTGAAATATCGAAATTCAAGATAATTTACTGAATTATCCAATTCTCCAATTTTTTCCATCGGTAGAATCATTACATTACTCAAAAAAAGTAATACATAAACTTCAGCTGATTTAACAAAATCCATATTCGGAAATTAGGCTTCGTACAAGACACATATTTTATCCACAAGTTTGTGAGTTATTGAAGTAAAATCACCTACATAAGATCAACATACACTAGTGGCAATTCCCATAAACTCAGTTTTGCGTAATTTAAAAAAGAGAGCTTATCTTATTTTGGCATTAAAAAAGAAAGTTTGCTTAGAGATTAGTTTTTGTTGGTTTACTGAAAATAACCGTATGTGTACCGTTATTTAGTGATCGTGTCATTTGAGTGATCGTACAAAAATTCAACTGAACTAATGTTTTCGCAGTGCTTCAACGTGGCAGTTCATATAAATTCAGCTAATTGAATTGCTTAGTTTAACGAAAATTTTGCTAATTCTAGGTAAGAAATGACTTTTTATAGTGTTTTAGTCTTTTTTGTGGCTACAGAGCCCGTGTTCGTTTCATCTCTTTTAGAATTGTGAAAATGCCGAGAGGAAAGTTGCTGTCGCCTAAAGAAAAAGCTAAAATTGAGGCATTTAATGAAGTAGGGCTATTGACGCGTGAAATAGCGGTAAAAATTGGAAGATCTCAAACCTTAATTTGTAATTATTTAAAACTACGCGAATCTTATGGTAAAAACGTGAGATATGACCGAAATACTAAAGTTACCCCAAGGCAAAAACGAGAGATAATCCGATTAGCCACGAAAGAGAAGATGATGTCGGCAGAGATTGTGCGAAGTCTCGATTTGCCAATAAAGAGCAGACGTGTTCGACAAATTTTGAAGAAATCAGACCGAGTTGTTTACACCAAACGCCTCAAAAAACCTCCATTGACTAATGCTCATAAAGCCAAGAGATTGGAATTTGCGGAAAAATATATTCATTGGCGTGAACAGTGCTCCAAAGTTTTATTTAGTGACGAAAAACGCTTTAATTTAGATGGTCCTGATGGCTTTCAATATTATTGGCATGATAAGTTGGTCGAAAAAGAAGTCTGCATGAGTCGAGCATCGTCAGGCGGTGGAGTAATGGTTTGGGCCGGTTTTGGCATTAGTGGAATGACGGAAATTGCATGGGTTCCTCGAAGAATGAACTCCTCTATCTACTGCGAACTCCTGGAAACGATGATGATAGAGAGGGCAGAGGAACTTTGTGGTCCAGACTTCATTTTTCAGCAGGACAACGCCGCAATTCACCGCTCCAGAGAAACAATTAACTTTTTTTGCGAGAAAAATATTAATGTTCTTGATTGGCCCGCCCGAAGCCCAGACTTGAACCCTATAGAGAACCTTTGGGGAATCCTTGCTCGTGGTGTTTACGCAAAAGGACGGCAATTTCATTCAGTGAATACCCTGAAAATTGCAATAAAAGAGGTCTGGGCTGGAATTTCGACTCAAACTTTGCAAAACCTTGTATTATCCATGCCAAAAAGGTTGACCCAGGTTCTAAGACGTAACGGAAACAGTACCGATTATTGAAATAAGTATTTGAAGTTTGTCAACTATGAAAATTAAGTTTATTTATCAATTTATCTTAAGATTAATATAGTGAGTTTATGTGAATTGCCACTTTAAAATATTTCTTTTAGTTTAAAAATGAGTACAAAAAATTAAAAATATTTGAATTTGTCTTTTTAAATGAGTTTTTATATTGAAATATAAATATCCAAATACATTTGTTTTGCCTGAAATAACTTTTTTTGAAATAAATGAAAAAATTCGAGAAAATTAATGTGAGTTTATGGGAATTGCCACCAGTGTATGAATCTTTTAAAACGATTTCTCAGTTAAATCTATTTTATATAAAAAAAGTAACAGTAGTTTCATGGAAAATTTAATTATTTGTTCAGACTCAAATATTAAATTATTCTCAAAATGAAAAAGTTTATTAAATAAATATAAGTTTTTTAACATCAATATTTTTAAATAAAAAAAATAGTTTTACAAATGTCAAAGTTCAAAAAATTTGATTCTTAATTTTGTAAAAAAAAATTTGATATCATGGCTAAAAATCATTCAATTACTCATAGAAACACTGTTTAAAGTGTTTTTCAAAATGTATTTTTTCAAACAGAGAAATCTTTGAAAAAAGTTTCGATTCTATGAAGCCCATAATTCGAAAACTAATTTCTTTGTCAAAAAATTGGAGAATTTTTAGGTTTCTACACTGACATAAGATCTTAACAACTATCATCCGCATTCTTGACCAAAGCTACCCACTGTGCGTCCACTTAAACAATCTCTGAAAACAACACTTATTCTCTCACACTCACACACACTACATGCATTTGCTCAAACTTTTTACGAGTATTGCCTCGAGCGACACTTCAATTAAACTCAAAGTGTTTCCATTTAGTCCCCATTTTGTCTATTTTTTTTTTGCTTTTTGGTGTGTGTCAAATAATGAATGTTAAGTGTTGGTTGTGTGCGAATGCATCAACGTTGTCGTCATCAATGAATGATCATGACCAAAGAACAGATTTTTAAATGAAAATTTAACACCAAATTAAATGACAAAAAGAAAAAAAAAAAAAAAAACGCAATAAATAACAATTTCGCATCAGAAATGCAGAGCTAGAGAGCAATAAAAGCACTCTTGGAAAAACATATTGTATGAGTATAGTTTTTTTTTCCAAAGCATATCATTTACGAGTTACACCGAAGGGGTGTATTTCTATGGGAGTGTTTTTTGATGTTTTGTTGTTTTAGTAACAACAACAACAACCACAATAGCAACAACAGCAACAACATGCAACAAAACATACACTTAAAAGGTGTCAAATAGTTTTTGCACTACAGCACATTTTCAGCATAACGCATTTTATTATCCTTAACTAATTTGAGGGTTGAACCGTAATCTATGTATGCATGTAGTACATGTGTGTGTGTGTGTGTATGTGTATTTGTATAAGTCAGCTCCGCGCGCTTAGATTTCGTTATTTCGTTCCATGCCAGATTCTCATTCGTTACACGTGCTTAGAATTTCATATTAATTCATTGTAATTCATAGTATTTGATTGAATTTATTTAGTACTTCAAAAGCTAGTCTAAAATGAATGCATGTTTTGTATAGTTGTTGTTGTTTTTGATAGCTATCGCATCAGTATTAATTGGAAAATGTCTGTTTGTAGGAATTAACATTTGTTCTGCGAAAGGATTTCCTTAATTTTTCTTTTATTATCTACATGCGTGAACACCGTATTTCGGTTGAGTGAACCTTTCAAGGTTGAACCAAGAACATTCGTTTCAGATTTTTTTTTTTTCTGTTAGATTTTAATTTGCTTTAAATCCTGGTTATGAATTATTCAAACAAGTTTAATTAGATCGAAATATTTTAGATATTTAGACAAATTTTCGGTTATTTTGCATTAAATATTGAATTTTGAGTAGATTCAGGTCATTAGCCAGGATTTTCCATGGGGGAAGGTTTCTGATTACAAAAATGTATTCGTATCATATTAATATGACTTTAATATGATATATATATTGTATCATATTTCATGTAAGGTTATGAAACTTTTCAAAGCTCTTGATAATATAGACTTTTTTTTTAATATTTAAGTTAAAGCAAAATAAATTTTTTTTTTTAAAAAAAAATTGAAAATAGATCACAGTGTTTTGTTTTTTGTCTATATAAAGATTTTTCTGTCAAATGATTCAAATTGACAATTTTTTTTTTTTTTAAATATAAATATTTGTTTATGTACTCTGTAAATTTATCTTCTACAAGATTTTTATAAAAAAAAAAAATATCACAGAATAAATATTATATATAAAGTGAAAGATAAGCATTTTTTAACCAATTAATTTTAAGATTAATTTGAATACGTTCCTTAAAAAAAAAACTCCTAATATCACCTCAGAAAATTTCATTTGAATTATATACGTATACATATATATGTATATATATGTATATATTTATCTGAATATATACTCGTATAAAAATATAATAATATACAAATTGCATTACAAAATCAAGAAATTTTCAAAGCAATATTTGTGCTATTCAAAACAATTTAAAATCAATAAGGAGGTCTCCATTAATTACGTGAGGTGATTTTGGTGGTTTTTTTTTACCCGCCTCCCCTTCCAGCTAGAGAGATATCGTGAGATTTGGCTCGACCCCCTCATCCCCTTTTCTAATCTTAAGTGACTTTGTTCAAAATGGGTTTATTCAAAAAAAAAAAAAAAAAAAGAAACGTAATTTGTTTAATTATTCTTATTTAAGACTAGTTGAGACTAGTATTCAAGACTACTGAGATCGTAGTCTAAAATCACAATGAAAAAATTGAACAATAAAATATTTAAATGAGAACTTCTAAAATTGGTGAAAGAATATTTATTCTAATTCAGTCCATGGGGACTCGTGTGTTGTCAGAACAGTGACTACTGGAACCAGCATGTCCATGTGGTTTTCATCTGCTCCTTCAACCTCGCTCTGATTTAGCCACTCTAAACCGTTATCGCTTGCACACAGAAGCTCAGTAGCTTGACGTGTGATAATCCGTAAAGGTCGCACTTTGCGCACTGTTACAGCTGGTGCATGGTGGACTACGCGCCGATGCTGTACAGCTTTTGTGATGGATGAAAAGTGATTACCGCATGTACTAAAGCATCTCTTTTCTAGATCACCACGTACATTGCGGCAATAGAGATCATAGGTCAAGTCCATGAAGACATGCAAAGGTTGAATCAGTAAGCTTTATGTATGCCCGCCACTGAACTAAACATTTACGGGCGTAAACACAACAAGTCGAAGTGCTACTATGCTACTTTGTGGTGCGCGCATAACCGTGATAAATATTATTGTGTAAAATTTAGTAATATTTTAGTAGAGAAACAGGTTTTACTCAATTTAACCGAATTATCTCATAATTCTACACTGTTTCTTGCGGATAAAAAATTACGTTATCTTTGCGAGAACCCCCCCCCCACCCCATCCCCCCTTAGAAAAACACTGTATCTTGAATAATTTTAAGACTAGAGTACTGCAATTTAGCTTTGAGGTAGGCATTATTAATACAAATTATGGTCAAGAAAGTGGGTGTTATTCGACAAATGGGCGTGGCAATATTAGAAAAACACTGTATCACGAATAATATTGACACTAGTGTTCTGAAATTTAGTGTAGGTGTAGACACAATACAAATTACGGTCAAGAAAATGGGCGTTATTTGGCAAATGTGTGTGTGGCAATATTAGAAAATGAGTTTATTTTTACCGTAAAATCTCTTAAAAATCCATAAAAATTAAAGAAATGCCTTGAAATTCTGCATTTAAACTTTGATTTCCAATATAAATCCTGACTATGAAATTTGAAAAAATCAGATAGCAACCACGCCTACCTCCCATACAAAATGGCTTTATATTAACTGTAAAACCTCTTAAAAATCTGCTCAAATTACAAAAAAATGTCTTGAAATTACACACATAGGCTTTGATATACAATATAGACCATCACCATGAAATTTGGCGAAATCGGATAAAAATCACGCCTACTTCCCATACAAAGTGGCTTTGTTTTAAACGTAAAATCTCTTAAAAATTCACAAAAATTAAAGAAATATCTTAAAATATCTTGAAAAAGAAAACCACGACTACCTCTTATACATAGTAAAGTCATCAAAATAAAAAAACTTTCGTAATTATATAAAACTGAATGACATCTGACAACTGAATGTGTCTGTATGTACCTCAATTCCACCCATATCGTTTATCCAACCCATACATATATTCTTCGGTATAATGTGAAGTCCTTAGACTAAAAAAATGGGTGTGGCATTTTACTTTTAATCGAACTTCTGTTACACTTCACTGTTTGACTTCAACCAATTTTTGCACACATAATCCTTGGTAATTTCAGCAGTCTTAAGTTTAACAAAATTGGGCTGTACTAGATAGAGGAGTGCGAGTTGTTTTCATTCCTAAAGCTGGGAAACCGATACACTCAGTACCAAAGGCCTATTAGTCTCTCATCATTCTTGATGAAAATGCTAGAGATAATAATAGATCTTCACATAAGAGAATCTTTGAACGATAATAATCTCTGTAGTGTGCAACGCGCCTACCTTAAGAGCAAATCGGTGGAAACAGCACAGCATAAGGTGGTTTCGGTCATTGAATTAACTCTTCATCACAAAGAATATACTTTAGCAACGTTTTTAGATATCGAAGACGAATTAAACAATGTAAATACAATTTCTATAGGAAATGCTTTAGTTGCCAAAGGAATTAACAGTAAAATAACCCAGTGGATTTATAAAATGCTCAATAACAGACGTATAAGCTCACAAATGGGAATGAGCGTGGTGAGAAAAGAAGTCACAAGAGGCAAAACGCAAGCAGAAGTCATATTCCCCCTTCTTTGGCTGATTTTTTTCGACAAAATTCTCACTACATGCCGACGTTGCCATCCTAATATGAGGGAAATACCTGCAAACAGTTAGCAAACTAATGTCTGGGGCATTGAATAAGTTATCACGGTGGGCAGAATTGAATGGACTTGGTGTAAACTCAATAAAGACCGAACTCGTTCTGTTCACAAGAAGAAAAAAATATAAAGTATCACTTTACAGGAACTCAACAAAGTAACTCCGAAGCTTTCCACGAAAGCCAAATACCATGGAATTATCCTTGATAACAAGCTGAGCTGGAAACACAACACAGAAGAAAGAAGGAAAGAAGCACTGTGCGCTCTATACGCATGTCAGAGAACCTTTGGCAGGAAATGAGTGCTGCAACCACACATAATCCAATGAATGTATACAGCGATCGTGAAACCATTCTTATGGTAGACTCTCGTATGGTGGACGATAGCGCACAAAAAGAGCTATCTTAGCTCCCTAACAGAAGTTCAAAGGTTAGCGTGCATAGAAGTAAGAGGAACCGTGAGATCTACGCCACAGGTGGGTCTCGCCATAGAAGATTTCCTTAAGTGTTCGGTGACCGAGATTCGCCTCAACGAATCACAAGCCTGGAAGAACAATACATTCGGACATGCATCTATTCGAAATCTCTTTGGAACCGAGGAATCAAAAAGCGCAACCGACTATATCATACCCAGTGTGAGATTCGGTACAGAATACATCACATCTATCTCCAGCAGACAAGAATGGGAAGAAACGGCTGTAGAATCTTACTGCAATCTCAAATTATATACTGATGATTCTAAAATAAAAAACGAAACTGGATCGGGTGTTTCCTGTGAAACGCTGCAAATCAAAGAGTGTTACAAACTCCCTGATTACTGTAGCGTTTTTCAGGCAGAAATATATGCTTTTGAAAATGCTGCACAGGTCATTCATAGGAAAAATCTTACCCCCACCAGAGTAGTAATTTTTGTGGATAGCCAAGCGGCCATCAAAGCACTGAATAGTAAAACGACGAAGGCTCGAACGGTGCAAAACTCTAAACTTGCACTGAACAGTATCTGCAACACAACAGGCGTGGAGTAATCGCAAGCACAAACAGAGCTGATACAGATGTGCACATTCCAAAAGGCGTCGTCAAAAGGAGTATAGACATTAAGGCCAGAGATATTGCTAACACAAACTGGACTTCCAGAAGTGACTGCAACATATCTCGAAGGTTTTGGTCGGAGCTAAATGAGAAAAGAATTAAAAGCCTTCTGCTTTTGGTCAAACGAGAAATCCGGATTCTTGTTGGAGTTCTAACAGGTCATTGCCCCATTGGGGAAATGGCCAATAGAACAGCACTAGACTTCTGTCGGAGCTGCAAAGATCCGTAGAAAACAGAAACAATAACTCACCTACTATGCGATCTATGTCTAAATCTACAGATCTCGTCGACTCCGATATATGGGGAACAGATTTTTCAAAGACTTGGTAGAGTTAGTGAACACACCGCTGCTAGACATCTGGAGGTTCATAAAAAGCACAGGATGGTTTAAGGAACAAATTGGAATAATGGTTTAACATGTTACCACAGATATATAAAGGGATTCTGCGGGGGCCGGTAACGCTATTTACCTATATAGGCCCAGTTATCGATTATTGTGTGTTTAAACACAACAAGCTCGTTCAAAGTCCTTTGAAAGGCTGAAATGATCCTTTCGAACTTTTTTTTTATTCTTTAGCATAATGGGCTGTCTACAAATTACTCTCTGTGGCAGCTAAGGGTAAAATAAATTGAGCGTATGATGAGTAACATTTCAAAAATGTTGCAGTGCAATAAAAATTAAAAAAAAATGTTTATGTCATGTTCGGATTTTGTTTTTCTTTACAGGAATATACACAATTTTGTTTTTTGTCTTACCAGAATGTTGAATCAATGTTGCACTGTACTCGTATAAATAAAAAAAAAAAAAACAGAAATATTAAAATTTATTCTTATAAACTAATATCCTGAAAATATTGTTATTTCCGACATGCCAAAAATGTTGTGCAAACTATCAGCTATAATCTTGAGTTACCCCAAAGCTATTCATAAATAATGGCAAACATTGTAAGCTCTAAAATTACAGCTTTTCCAACATATTTGTTTAAAATGTTGGCCACATGATTTTGACTTCCTGTCAAAGAGACGACAACATAAAAATAAAAAATAAAAAATATGTAAAAAAAGAATGCAAACGATGGAAAAACCCCAACGCAAATGCTGACGTCATAACATTAAAAGTGAAAAACTTAGTAAAGCATAAAATCAAAAATGAATAGGAAGAAAGAAGCATAAGGACAACAACATAGAAAATTCATATCCTGCCCAAGTAGCAGCAGGAGCACAAAAGCAACAGTCTAAATTGCCGTTGAGTAAAGCGTCAGCTGCTCATCATTTTACTCGTATGTATGTGACAGAGATTAAACAATGTCAAATAAGGCAACAGCATAAATTTTGCAAAATACAATTTAAACAGGCTGCAAGAGTGTGTGTTGTTGTGTACGTGTGTGTTTTTGAGCTTTTGTCTGTCAGGATTTGTGCATGCGTGTGTGAAATCTAATCCTGTTACCGTTCACATGCAGCAACAAACAGCTTTTATTCGCCTGCTTTACATATGCAAAGTATAGGTTTACTTTGATTTTGCGTATGCTTTATGCCATAATTTCTTTGGTAAAAAAAGAGAAAGCAAAAAAAAAAAAGAATAAAAACCTGCTTAGCCTGCCTTGTGTATTTATGTTGATACATGCATCTTGCATAAGCACAAGCTTGCACGACGTTTTTTCCAACCAGCTAAGCTCTAGTTTCCGTTTCCGTTTATCTAACATTTTCAAAACACACACACTTATACACTCTTAAAAGCACTGTGTAAACAGTATCTACAGTATTTTTAAGCAGCTAAAATGAAAGCATAACTCAATACGTCATCCATTCATCGTTGGCAGAATTTTTTACTGTCAAAATCGACGCACTTTGCAACATTAACGAGCACAAGTTTTTTCCACACCTTGCACGCTCGCTCCATCCTCTACTGGCTGCCAGCAAAATCATCAAATTTCTTATAAGGCTCAAGCCCGGCAGCTGGTAATTTTCAAGGATTTCCGGGATATTTTGCAATCTTTTCGTTTTGCACACAAACACTCTCACTCATTCTCACACAAACACACACTCACAAACGAAATATGCCATCAACATCCACTCAAACAACCACTTTATAAAAAATGTATTTTTAACACCCAGTTTTAGACTTGCAGCATTTGCACAAATAGTAGCAAGTGGCAAGCAGCATTGCCACTGTGTTCGTTTTTTTTTTTTTATTATTATTTTTTGCATTGTTGCTGCAGTTGCATTGCACATTAGCTGGAAATGCAATTTATGCTGTTGATTTCCATCAATATAGATTTTATTATTGTAGTTGTTGTTGCTGTTTTCATTGTTGGTTTTTTTTTTTTTGTGTTTGCCACCTGCTGCACTGCTTTTTTTTTTTTTTTTTGTTTGCCACCTGCTGCACTGACTGCTTCGTTTGTGTTATTGCGTTATTTTGTTAAAAAACAACAAAGATGCTTATTTTTCAATTTCATTATTGACCAACATTTATTGTTATTTAAGTAGCTGCAAGCTAACAAATACAAGAAAGTTAAAAAAAAAAATAGAAAACAAAAATATACTCAGTTTATGGTTCAATATAACTGAGTAAGAGTTAAGAGGCTGCTTCAATGGGAACAATGCTGCTTTAATGGGGCAATTTACTGTAAATCAAGCTAAATTTTGTTTTAATTTTTTGTTGATACTGATACTGGTACTGGTACTGTTACTGATACTGATACTGATACTGATACTGACACTGACACTGACACTGACACTGACACTGACACTGACACTGACACTGACACTGACACTGACACTGACACTGACACTGACACTGACACTGACACTGACACTGACACTGACACTGACACTGACACTGACAGTGACAGTGACACTGACACTGACACTGACACTGACACTGACACTGACACTGACACTGACACTGACACTGACACTGACACTGACACTGACACTGACACTGACACTGACACTGACACTGACACTGACACTGACACTGACACTGACACTGACACTGACACTGACACTGACACTGACACTGACACTGACACTGACACTGACACTGACACTGACACTGACACTGACACTGACACTGACACTGACACTGACACTGACACTGACACTGACACTGACACTGACACTGACACTGACACTGACACTGACACTGACACTGACACTGACACTGACACTGACACTGACACTGACACTGACACTGACACTGACACTGACACTGACACTGACACTGACACAGACACAGACACAGGCATTGACACAGACACAGGCATTGACACTGACACTGACACTGACACTGACACTGCCACTGCCACTGCCACTGCCACTGCCACTGCCACTGCCACTGCCACTTCCACTGCCACTGCCACTGCCACTTCCACTGCCACTGCCACTGCCACTGCCACTGCCACTGCCACTGCCACTGATACTGATACTGATACTGATACTGATACTGATACTGATACTGATACTGATACTGATACTGATACTGATACTGATACTGATACTGATACTGATACTGATACTGATACTGATACTGATACTGATACTGATACTGATACTGATACTGATACTGATACTGATACTGATACTGATACTGATACTGATACTGATACTGATACTGATACTGATACTGATACTGATACTGATACTGATACTGATACTGATACTGATACTGATACTGATACTGATACTGATACTGATACTGATACTGATACTGATACTGATACTGATACTGATACTGATACTGATACTGATACTGATACTGATACTGATACTGATACTGATACTGATACTGATACTGATACTGATACTGCTACTGATACTGATACTGATACTGATACTGATACTGATACTGATACTGATACTGATACTGATACTGATACTGATACTGATACTGATACTGATACTGATACTGATACTGATACTGATACTGATACTGATACTGATACTGATACTGATACTGATACTGATACTGATACTGATACTGATACTGATACTGATACTGATACTGATACTGATACTGATACTGATACTGATACTGATACTGATACTGATACTGATACTGATACTGATACTGATACTGATACTGATACTGATACTGATACTGATACTGATACTGATACTGATACTGATACTGATACTGATACTGATACTGATACTGATACTGATACTGATACTGATACTGATACTGATACTGATACTGATACTAATACTGATACTGATACTGATACTGATACTGATACTGATACTGATACTGATACTGATACTGATACTGATACTGATACTGATACTGATACTGATACTGATACTGATACTGATACTGATACTGATACTGATACTGATACTGATACTGATACTGATACTGATACTGATACTGATACTGATACTGATACTGATACTGATACTGATACTGATACTGATACTGATACTGATACTGATACTGATACTGATACTGATACTGATACTGATACTGATACTGATACTGATACTGATACTGATACTGATACTGATACTCATACTGATACTGATACTGATACTGATACTGATACTGATACTGATACTGATACTGATACTGATACTGATACTGATACTGATACTGATACTGATACTGATACTGATACTGATACTGATCCTGATACTGATACTGATACTGATACTGATACTGATACTGATACTGATACTGATACTGATACTGATACTGATACTGATACTGATACTGATACTGATACTGATACTGATACTGATACTGATACTGATACTGATACTGATACTGATACTGATACTGATACTGATACTGATACTGATACTGATACTGATACTGATACTGATACTGATACTGATACTGATACTGATACTGATACTGATACTGATACTGATACTGATACTGATACTGATACTGATACTGATACTGATACTGATACTGATACTGATACTGATACTGATACTGATACTGATACTGATACTGATACTGATACTGATACTGATACTGATACTGATACTGATACTGATACTGATTCAGTTGGTAGATATATGGACTGGCACCAAAAGTTCCAGGGTTCGATTCCGCACGGAGGGCAAAGAACTTTTTTTTTTCTTTTTGTTGATGAAATATAATAAAATTTACTGGTGTGAATATTAACGTGTGTTTTTTAATTTACTTTATGTTGTTTTTGAATTTAAAAGTCGTTTTTTTACAAAAAAAAAAAACCATTAAATTAGCAAATCTATCCTTCTTTCGTGTGTCTAATGACGCAGCTGTGTTTTTTTTTTGCAGAAAATAGCTCAAAACTATGCAAAAGCCATCCATGCTAGTTGTTTTTTAATTTTGTATTTTTGGATTTTGGGCTTAGGTGAATCAAATACTTTTTTTCTTGGCAAGGTATCGAAGTATGTAGTTTCAAAGCAATTAAACAATAAATTGCTTAGGTGAATAAGCCTAAGTTTATAATTCCCATACAATTCTCTTTACCCAAGCCGACTGAGGTGATTTACCTATTGTTTTTTTTTAACATGTGTCGGTGTACCTCCCATACAAAGTACACAAAATAAATTTGTATGGGAGGAAGGCGTACTTCCGGTCCGATCGCGCCAGTTTTATACACATCATATATCTTCTATAAACAAAACATACGTATATAACCAAAATTACAAAAAAAAATCGCTTTAATAATAAGGGAGAAAATGAGAAAACCTTTCAATTACAACAATACAACATACAACTTTACAACCCCTTGGGAATTGTCTTAATGTGTTTGTATTAATGCTTTAATCCGGCTTCGGTTGATACCTTGGGTCAAGATGAGAAAAAACTAGTAAGGATGGAGCTTCGGCAGGGTACCGAAGCTAAAATAGTCTTTAGCCACGACATACACGATGACATTTAGTTTTATATATTAACGAAAGTTTTTCTACTTTGATGACGCCACTTTGTATGGGAGGTAGGCGTGGTTTTGATCCAATTTTGCACAAATATCATAAAGATAGTTCACATTATATATCAAATTAATGTGCAAAATTTCAAGACATTTCCTTGTTTTTTGTGGATTTTGAAAGGATTCAACGTTTAAAATAAAGCCACTTTGTGTGGGAAGTGGGCGTGGTTTTCATCGCATTATCATAGAGATGACTTATATCAAATATCAAAGCTTTTGTGCAAAATTTTAAGACATAACTTTAATTTTTGAAGGTTTTTAAGAGATTTTATGTTTAAAATAAAGCCAATTTGTGTGGAAGGAAGGCGTGGTTTTCATCCGATTTTTCCAAATATCATAGTGATGGTTTATATTATATATCAAAGCATATGTGCAAAATTTCAAGACAAAATTTCAAATTTTTAAGAGATTTTACTTTTAAAATTAAGTCACTTTGTATGGGAGGTAGGCGTGGTGTTCATTTGACTTTTCCAAATTTCATAGCCAGATTTTGAATTGGAATGCAAAGCTTACCTGCCAAATTTCAAGGCATTTCTTCAATTTTTGTGGATTTTAAAGACTTTCGAACTTGATCTTCCTTTTTTAAAAATAAACTTATGTTTTCAATTTCATCGCGATAGCTATAAAATTACGGCTGTAATCGTGTCTACAGATGGACAGACGGACAGACAGACGGAAATCGACGCAAATATATATATTTTTCTATGCCTACCACGCCTCCTTCTGGGCGTTACAAACGGAATGACAAAGTTAATATACCCCTTATAAAAATTGTGTGGAAGGGGGTCTAATTTTTTTTCTATAACATATCTTATTATCAAAGGTAATGAGTCTCTGTTTCATACTGTTGATATTAATAAAATATGTAATATGTAATAAAAATATGTAAAAATTGGAGACAGAAACATTTGACAGAATATGATCTAAATTATGCACTATCCTGGTAAAGACATCATCTTTACTCTCCATGTAAGAGAAGAACTTTTATAACTTCGTCTTCATAAATTTTACATTTATTCATCTAAGAGATTGATATATTTCAAGTTTTTTTTTTCGATGATGTCGTGTTAGGATACAACTATTTTAAATTTATTAGCATATTTTGCGTTATGACGATACTTTAAAAGAGGTGAAGCAATTCTGAATGCATGTTAAAATTTAAAAAATGTTTTTCCTGAAGAATCAGTTTTTTAAGTTATGACAAGTTATATCGAAAAATTTGAAAAAAAGAAAATTGAAAAAAAGACGATATTTCTTCTTAGGAAAAATTTGCTATTTAAACTATAATTAGTAAGAAATAAAAATCTGCACCAATTTTTGTATATATCTCAGAGCTTGGGCCAATGACAAAATTGCCAATTTGTTAGCAAAAATGTGAAAAAATTTTTGGCAAGCAAATTTTTTTTTTTTTGGCAAATTTAAATTTCATGCAAATAGTTTTTCGAAAATTTGTTTTATTTTTCTAACAAAAAAAATTAAATTTTAATTTATTAACCTTATAATAGTATCATGTTAGAGAGCTTTAAAAAAACTAGCAAAAAAAAAATACACTTTAAGCACACCATAATTAAAAACTTACGACTATCTTAAAATCAAAATTTCTGTATAAAAATTGCAAAAAAATTAATTTTTTGTTCGATTTTAACAAACAGTATATTATTAGGAAGAGAAGAAGGAAAGAAGAAATATTTCGAAAAACTATTCGCGCTGGCTATGTTATGTTAAATTGACAGACATATGTCATAACAAAAATATTTAAATGCCATAATTTTTTCAGATTTATATTGTAGTTTATATTATATTGTAGAATATTGTAGTTCTTTCGGTAGCACTGGTTGGCGTCTTTATTGATAAGAGAAAACGTCTTGCCACTGTGTTCTGCTAGTCAAAAATAAAGCAATTAGTTGATTAACTACACCGAGAAAAAAAGCTATAGGTAAATCACCTAAGTTGGCTTGGGTGAAGAGATTTGTATGGAAATTATAAGCTTATGCTTATTCACCTAAGCAATTTATTGTTCAATACATTGCTTTGAAAGCACATACTTCGATACCTTGCAAAAAAAAAATATTTGATTCACCTAAGCCCAAAATCCAAAAATACAAAATAAAAAACAACAGGCATGGATGGCTTAAGCATAGTTTTGAGCTATGTTCTGCAAAAAAAAAAAAAATACAGCTGCATCATTAGACACACGAGAGAAGGATAGATTTGATAATTTAATTTTTTTTTTTTCATAAAACCACTTTTAAATTCAAAAATAACCTAAAATTTATTAAAAAACACACTTTAATATTCACACCACTAAATTTTATTACATTTCATCAACAAGAAAAAAAAAATTTCTTTGTCCGCCGTTCGGAATCGAACCTGGAACTTTTGGTGCCAGTCCATAGCTCTACCTACGGATCTAACCAGCCTGGCTACTGTTTGCTGACATAACTGCAGCTACGTTAATTCACCTAAGCAATTTATTGTTTAATACATGGCTTTGAAAGCACATACTTCGATACCCTGCCAAAAAAAAAAAATATTTGATTCACAGATGTTAAAAGATGCTGTATTAACAGATGCAGTATATCGCAGTATTCTGTTGATAGCTGCAGCATAGCTTCAGTTGTAATTAATATTGAATAAATCACTCCGCGTAACGAAGTAGTTTGGCTCAATGCGTAGTGTAGTGACTCCATACACAGTGGTATCGGTTGGTTGTGGGTTCGAATCTCAACGGCATGCGATGGTAAAATTTTTGTATTTGATATATAATTTAGTTTAATTTAATGTTCTTGTTATAATTGACGTCAATCAGCATGAAAAGTTGAGAAGTCATTAATTTCTAAAAAAAAAAACGAAAGAAAAATTTGTGCTGTTGCCGATTTGAGTCAAGCAAATCACAGAGCGAGAGGCGGCAGCTTAAAAAAAAAAAAAAATAAAAAAAACCAAAATCACAAATATTATGTTTTTATATTTTTGAAATTTAATTTTTTTTTAAAAGTTGTGTACAAAAAATTACTTGGTTAATTTATCACCCAATAAAAATTGGCAAGTCAACATGTAAAACTTAGGCGTTTTGATAAAGTACTTGGGTGGCTGAAAACTACCAAAGCCATCTTATAAATTATACTAGGTTCTTTTTTCAATTTAACATAAGCTTTTTTCTCGGTGTAGGCAAATAAGTTTACTTAAAATTATGGAAAGCTTAAGCGTTATTGTTATTCATTTTCGAATTTATCATATAACTTTCTACGTTTTATTTTGTAAAACGTCATACGTGCAGCTATTGGTGACCATGCAGAATGAATTTCATCATCGAATTTTATTATTATGCATCTTATTTTTTATTTTATTTTTTATATTCTATAACTTAATATTTTTGTTTCTGTGTTTCCTATTTTCTACATTCGATTCTTGCTTCTCCTACTTCTTCTTTTTGCCTATATACCTATTTAAATCTGATAATGCTTGTAGTTGTGTTTCAAATTCTATTTTCTATGATTCGTACTGTTTATGGCACTAGCGATATCCATAAGACTCTAATTGGCATTCTATGCAAACAACACTCTGGGCTGAAAATTGTTCATTTTAATGCCAGAAGCTTAAATGATATAAAGCTTGACTGTGTCCGGCACTGTTTTGAGGATTCTGAAGTAGATGTCATTTGAATTTCTGAAACTTGGTTTCATAAAAATATAAATGACTCTTGCTTAGATATAAAAAGTTACAATCTTTTTCGTCATGATCGAATGGACAAAAAGGGTGGAGGCGTTGCAATCTATTGCAAAAATAACTTAAATGTAAATCTGTTCGGTGTGTCCACTGGGTCAGTGGTAGAATTTCTGAGCATTGAAATCTATGACAATAACACTAAAATTTTCTTGGCTTGTGTATATAATCCGTACCGTCACAGTAACTTGGATCAATTATTTTCTTCTTTAGCCAATAGTGCAATTGAGCTTATTAGATATATTTGTAGTATCAGATGTTTCTACTGTTTTGCTGTTTGATCAATTATCTTTTTTATCTGACCATGATCTAATTTTTTGCACTTTTAATATTAAACTCACATCAGTCAGAACTGAGCAAACTATTTATTCTCGGGACTATAAATCCATAGATTACGGATCTTTGCTCAGTGACTTGTATTTAATTAATTGGTCTGCATCTTGGTTATACAGTTCTGTTAATGAGAAACTTGGGTTTTTTACGAATAAAATTAGTGCATTATTTGATATACATGTTCCATTACGTACTCGTCGAATCTCTAATATGAGTTGTCCATGTTTCACAAATAGTGTTAAATTGGCTCTTAAGAAACGCAACAGAAATTACAATCGATGGAAGAGAAACACTACAACTGCTAACTGGGAAGTGTACAAAGAGCTAGAAATTAAGCTAACAACGCCGTTAAATCATCAAAACGTATTTATTTCATGTCAAAGCTAAGTTCAACACAACCATCGAAAAAATTTTGAAATAACCTTAGGCAGGCTAGGGTATGCAATGTTAAAACTGATGATTGCCGGATAGATCCAAATATTTTAAATGAATATTTTATTGCAAGCACAACTTCTTCCGATAGTAGGTTTGATGATAGTTCAAGAGATTTGCCTTATGAGTGTCTGTTTAATTTTGAGTTTGTTGCGAGTGTGATGTTGCTCGTTGTGTAAATAAGATAAAATCGAATTCCATTGGCGAAGATGGAATATCCATAAAATTTATCAAACTCATTTTGCCATTCATCCTTAGCTCGATGACTCATATTATTAATTATTGCTTCACAAGTTCTAGCTTTCCTGATGTTTGGAAAGCAGCAACAATCATTCCTGTAGCTAAAAAATCAAGTGCTAATAAACCATCTGATTATCGACCTATAAGTCTGCTATCTTCATTATCAAAAGTATTTGAGTCTCTAATGGCCTTTCAAATCACGGAGCATATACAAAAGTTTAACCTTATGTCACCACTTCAGTCTGGTTTTCGGCCGGGCCACAGCTGCTCTACGGCTATTGTTAAGATCTTAGATGATATTAGAATCGCATATGATCTGGGGCACATAAGCTTGCTTTGCTTGTTAGATTTTTCCAAGGCGTTTGATTCGGTTGATCATACCATATTGTGCAAAAAACTTAAGATTAACTTTGGTTTTTCAAGCACAGCAGTCCGTCTGTTACATAGTTATTTAAGCCGAAGGTCTCAAAGAGTAAGGGTGGGAAATAGTCTGTCTGCTTTTAGCTACTTAACCTGTGGGGTGCCTCAGGGTTTTGTACTTGGTCCCCACAAAATATCTAATTGGGCTAAAGCCAATAAACTGCTTCTCAATCCCTTAAAATCATATATCTTGCCGATTTTTAAAGCTCGTTATGATGTTCTTGTTATACCGTCCATCTATCTAAACATTGTCGAACTGAAGTTTGTTGACCATGTTAAAAATCTTGGTTACTATATTAACTCCAAACTATCTTGTGAAGATCATATAAATTCGGTTGTGTGCAAAACATACTTTGTCCTAAGGAACTTGATGTGGACTGCATCATTTGTACCTATTGAGACCAGAAGAAGGTTAGTGATCCAGCTTATAGTGCCAATCATTTCTTACTCAGATGTTGTGTACAGTAAACTTGATTCAAGATCCAAATTAAAGTTACAACTTGCGTTCAATAATGCTGTCAGATATGTATTTGGTCTAAGGAGGTTTGAACGCATCAGCCAGTTAAGCAACAAAGTACTTGGTTGCAATATATTTAACTACATGGATGCTAGAAACTGCATATTCTTGCACAACTTGATTTATACACAGACACCTCGATATTTATTCGAAAAACTTCAATTCTGCAGATCGATAAGAAATATGCACCTTATCATTTCAGTGCATAATCTTTTGAACTCCAACAGACTTTTTTTTTGTCAATGCCATTAGATTATGGAATTCGCTGCCTTTTAGAATCAATATGATCTCAAACAAACGCAACTTTAAGCATGAAATTTTCATATATTTCTCCTAGTCTCTAACTATTACCTTATATTTTTTTTCTCTGTTCTTTATCTTTTTTAAACTTTAGTATCATACTAAATTAACTCATTTATTAATTGTTTTTATAACTTGTTCTAGTTCACCAATATATTTCAATAATTAATTTAATTTATATATTTTTTATTGCTAGTTCTTAAAAATTTAAAATTATCATAATTAATTTTGTTATAATGTTAAGTTATATTTAATTGTTGCTTATTACTTGTTGTTATTTTCCAATCAATTCTTACTGCATTTAAAAGACATTGTCTTATATGTGAACATTAATTTTGAAATAAAAATAAAATAAAAGTAAATCTCCATAATAACGTAATTTTATTACAAACATTTTACTTTTTTTTTTTTGTTTTTATTTTTCTTTTTACAAAACTCATTTTTTATTTTGACTTGAAAGTCATAAAGTTTAAGTAGCTACCTTGTCGCATTCACAGCAAGACAAATTATTTCAATCCGTTTAAGTTAATTGACTTTTTTGACAAATCTATTTAAACCCTGTTTCGCTGCCTTAACATCTCATTATCTTTTGCTTCATATACTTTCTTGGCGGCCAATTTCAAATCCAATCTGCGCAGCATACCTTCAACTGTTGTCCTTTTTGTTTTTTTTTTTTTTTTTTTTTTTTTGGTTGTACCTACTTTGGTGCTTCATTAGACGAGACGAAAGCAATTTAAATATTATAGCCTTACTTAAGCAAGACCTCAATATTTAAGCCTCAAAAATCCAAACAATAAAGTGCAAAATAAAAACAATATAAATGAAATAACAATAAAAGTAATCCGGAAGCATTTTAATGGCGTTTTCGTACGCAGAAGACGGCAAAGAAGAGAAACAGGTGCGGAAGTGCATTCTTAGTTCCGTTTGCTGTGTGCCATGTTCATCTTCTTATTGCGTTGTTTTTTTTTTTTTTATTGCAATTTTACGTTGCCTTAAGTAGTTGTGGTAAAGCAGATACTATGAAAGGAAGCTGTAAGCAACAAGCTGCCTGTATAACCTGCTGCTGGTTCTGTATTTTACATTTTAATATAATTTCCGGTATTGTTGCGCTTTTCTTTGAGCCAACCAGCTATGTTTGTCTTTTCTCTGCACTTTTTCTGAAACAAGCTGGTCGGACTTATATCGCCCAGTGTAATGCTGACATACAAGTATTGTGTTTTTTTCTTTTCTTCTTATTTTCTCTTTTGTACTCATCCTCTACATCTACATCTACATCCTCTGTGCAGTTGTTTTATTTTATTTCATCCTTTCAGTTTCACTTCGAAACAATAATAATTTAAATAAGATTACAAATGAAACAAACTGTAATGCGATGCCGCATTGTTTCAGCCGCCTTCTATTCGCCGCTCTACGCTGTTATTCTGCCAGTTTATTGTTTAGATGGAATTTTAATTGTTTGTTGTTGTTGTTTTTATGGAATTTTCAGTTTTTCGGCACACAAATTGCATTTTAAACTATTTCGCTTTTATACTTTTATTTCATTTTGTTTACAATAATTGAATAAATTGCTTAATGCGGTGTGTTCGCCTGCAGCTATTATAATTATTTTATAACTAAATTATTAATAATGCTTTTGCACAAATATTTAAATCAATATTTTGCAGAAATTTTATTATAGAAAATATGCTTCCAATGTGGCTTCTAAATATTTTATTGGTTCCTTAATATTGTACCAATATAATGAATATGATAAATAATGCGAATTATATGTAGTTTTTAAACTACATTATAAAATTAATTTTTTTTTTAAGCTGAGTATCATTTTTATTTTCAGTGCACTGTAATGCACCTTCTCTAACAACAAAATATATTCAAAAGGCAGTTTGAATCATTTAAAAATATGTTAGAGAATAAAAGAGGGTTCATAATCTAAATGTCTTTTGACTTTCAATGGAAAGATAAGGCGCCTCAGTACCATTTTGTACTTCTATAGCAATACCTTCAAAAAGTCCATAGGATGACACATAGATGGCGTTACTAGATTTTTTTTCCATAGGATTTTATTTCGTACGAACCTTCAAATGATACATATCAAAATTCGACAGCTATCTGACAATTCATTCGTCAGTTATAGCATATTGTGTGCAACTATTGTTATTGAAAAAAACAAAATGGAAAAAGTGAATTTCAAGTTTTGATAAAGCATTGCTTTTTGATGAAAAAACAATACAGTGGAAATTAAACAATGGCTTGATAAACATTATCCAGACTTTGCTTCATCGAGACAAATGGTAGAAAAGTGGATTGATGAATTTAAACGTGGTCGTACCAGCACAAATAATGCAGAGCGTAATGGACGCCCAAATCAGACTGCTATTCCACAAAACATCAAAAAAATCCACGAATTAGTTATGAACGATCGCAAATTGAAGGTGCACGAGCTAGCTGACATTGTAAATATATCAGATGGTAGTTTTTTTATCATTTTACACGAACATTTGGGTATGCGAAAGCTCTGTGCAAAGTGGGTGCCGCGTGAGCTCACAGTCGACCAAAAACAACAACGAATTGATGCTTCAGAGGAGTGTTTGGCTCTGTTAAACCGAAATAAAACCGAATTCTAATGTCAATATGTGACAATAGATGAAACATGACTTCCCTATTATACACCAGAATCCAAGAGGCAGTCAGCAGAGTGGACTGCAGTCGATGAACCGAGTCCAAAGCACTTTTGGATCGATTGAAGGTTGAAATCGCCAAGAAACGGCCACATTTGCAAAAGAAAATAGTGTTGTTTCACCAAGGCAATGCACCGTGTCACATATCGATGAAAACGATGGCAAAATTGAATGAATTGGACTTCGAATTGCATACCCATCCACCGTATTATCCTGAATTAGCCCCCCCCCCCCAACGACTTTTTCCTGTTTTCCGATCCCAAGAGAATGCTTGCTGGAAAGAAATTCCAAGAAGTCCAATGATGAAGTAATCGCTGAAACTGAGGCCTTTTTTTGACGAGAAAGAGAAATCGTACTATAAAAGTGGTATCGAAAGTTGGAAAATCGCTATACTCGTTGTATCGCTCTCGAAGGCAACTATGTTGAATAATATAATCGAGTTTTATCAAAATTTAGTTTTTTCTTACTTATCCTACGGATTTATTGAATGACCTGTTATTAAAATTTTGTATTGAACAACACTCTTCTGGTAACATTAACAAGTTATCTTGATGGAGTCAAAAATAAAAGATTTTTTTGAATAGGAAAACAATTTTTTTTAATAGTACATTATTTTTTTTTTTTGGGTGTACTATTATATTAAAGCGTTGTGACACTGCGCGGATGTTCCACAAACATGCGAATACGACTTTACCGATTTAAACGATATAGGTACCCACCTATTTGCTATTTCAGCTAAGTCGTGATATGTAGGCTATGTTAGATTTGCTACGCCTACTTTTACCACCACTAAATCAATAAAAAGTATATATTTCAGACGGATCTGGTCGCATTACACTTAAATTTTGTAATTTAGTTCGTATGAGTAAAAGTAACTGTAATAAAAATGGGCGTGGTTGTACTATATATACGCCTACTTTTACAAAGCCAGCACATATAAAAAAAGACTTGCTGCAAAACAAAACAAAAGAAGAAATGCTTTTATTTTGTTTGACATGTATTAAGGCGATTCACTGACCAGCTTCAACGGGCTTAGCGGGTTTTTATATAAAGTTTCTGTGCTCTATCTCTTTCCACACTCATTCAAAGAGTAGGATGTCGTTTTGAACTTTTTAAAGGAAAAAAATTTCGGGCTTTTGAGGAGTACGGGGTAGTATAGATCATGGTTGAATTATAAAGTTGTCGAAGTTGACAGATGCAAACAGAAAAGTGATTTATTTTGATTTTGCTAATTATGGGTAATGAGAAGAGAGTGCGGTCAGCCCTGCGACCGTTCATAAATACAATCAGTTCATAAATAAAAATATGTAAGAATTGAGTGACAGAAACATTTGACAGAACATGAACTAAATTACAGTGGATATTTCTGGTTTGCTGGTATCTGAAACCACTAAAATCTAGTACTTTATCCGCTGGTTAAAGATATCCAGAGGTGAACAAAACGGCCCTAACGGTATCAAGTCGTTAATTATTTTGTGTAAATCTAAAAAAGTGCGTAAAAATCAAGCACAAAAATAAATCCGAGTTTTTAAAATTGAGCAAATAGTAGGTACATTTAAAATTTGGGTAGTACGAATGTTTATTAATAGTATGTAAGACATGAGAGTAGTACATGTACTAATATTGTAGTTTTTTCGGCCGCACTGGTTGGCGTCTTTTTTGATAAAATAAAACTTGGCGAAGCCGCGGACCACTGAGTTCTGCTAGTATTTTTTATTATTTCGAAAAATGTTCGGAAATGTCAAAGTTTAAAGAATTATTTTAAATAAATTTATTTTAAAATTTTTCTTTTGAATATAATTTGAATTCACGAAATCGTTTTCGAAATAGTCATACTTTGATTTTATAGGATATTACGAAGCCGGTGTAGGGTTTACACAGAGCTAAAATAGAAATGTAAGATAGATAAAAAAAAAAAAACAATATCTTAAGAATTACATTTTGTTCTTGATCCTAATCTTGATTCCTAATTTCAACCGATCAACTGATTAAAAAAAAAATTATAAATTTTCATTATAAATTTAAATTTTGATTTCAATAAAATTCAAGAAACCGTTACAAAGTTTTTAGTGTATCTTTTTTATAATGTAAAAAAATTTAAAAAGTTAAAAAAAAATTTTAATCAGAAATAAATAAATTTTATGTTACCTCTTCTTTAAATAGTTTTTATTTTCAACTTATATTATTGTGTTAGTTAAATTTTAGTTATTTTTTGTATTTATTAATAATCTTTTATTATTATTTAAACTTAAAAAAAAAAATATTAATTTTAATTTTGATTTCAATTAAATTCAAGAAACCACTATAAATTTTTAAATGAATCTTTTTTATAAGTTTAAAAAATTGCAATTTTTTTTTAATAAAAATAAATATATTTTGTATTACCACCTCTTCTTTTTAATTGTTTTTGTTTTAAATTTATATTATTTTATTTGTCAAATTTTAATTATTTTTATGTTTATTATTAATTTTTTATTATTATGCCGAAATTTTAATAAGGTATTAAATTAAAACTATTAATTTCAATTTTGATTTCAATAAAATTCAAGAACCCGTTATAAAGTTTTTAATGTATCTCTTCTATACGGTTAAAAAATTTAAACTTTTTAAAAGAAATTAAAAAGTTTTGTATTGTCTCTTAATTTATACTTTAATTTTTAATTTTAATATATTATATATTTTAAATTATACTCATATTTTAAATTGTATTAGTTAATTTTTGTTAATTTTGTGTTAATTTTCGTTTATATTTATTAAAAGACGATTGAAAATTATCAATTTGCAACATTTCTCAAAAAATTTGAGGCAATAATCATAAATTTACTTCTCAAAATTAATGCTATAAAAAAATTCAATGAACTTTGGAGATCTCTCCTTTAGTTATAAATAAGAAAAGGCGCATTCAAGAGTTATTTGAAAAGTAAACGATTTTGCTTGGAAAAATTCCCATAAACTTGTTTTTTATTTTTTTAACTGGTACATACAGATTGATTTTGTCAAACCCTTTCCCCCACGGGAAATCATGCCGAAGGACCTAACCAAACCAAAAATATAAAAACACATCTATTGATGATCGCTTTGTAAGCGCAACTAGCTGGTTGCTGTACCGAGCCGAACCGAAAAGGAGAGATTAAAAACAACTGCACATACAATCATACGCAGGTATGGGCACTACTACATTTCTCTACTACAGTGGTCTTTGCACTGAGAAAAATTTTTATGCATATTAAAAATAAAAAAAAATAAAACTGAATTATTTTTGGTTTAATTGATAAAAATTTAACACAATTGGCAAAAAATTTCAATAAATTATAAACATGTGTTTTATGAGCCGGCAAGATAGGAAAATAATATATAGAATATGACAGAAGAAAAGAACGACTAATTGATGTTTAAGCATGGAGTTGAGAGAAAGAAATTAATGAGAAAAGAGAAATGAAGGTAAGGTTCTTCCTTTTTGTTTAATAAATCAAAATATAATCAGACTATTTCAATTAAGCTTCTAAAATTTCGCAACAAGATAACAACAAGATAAGTAGATACAATATGGCGGTTCTGGCTCAGGTGGAGCGGTGGAGCAAGTCGATGACGTCACGCCCGCACCCCAGCGCCATCTTGTGGGGGCTTTTTGCTAAAATGTGTAAAGGTGCATGTCTTTGCTAAAAGCTATTATGGTGTATGTCTTTGCTAAAAGCTATTATGGTGTATGTCTTTGCTAAAAGCTATTATGGTGTATGTCTTTGCTTTATTTATATTTTTAAATTAGCAAGTTTGGTGTATGTCTTTGCTGTAAGCTTTTAAAAATTGGCAAGTTTGGTGTATGTCTTTGCTAAAAAGCTATTATGGTGTATGTCTTTGCTTTATTTATATTTTTAAATTAGCAAGTTTGGTGTATGTCTTTGCTGTAAGCTTTTAAAAATTGGCAAGTTTGGTGTATGTCTTTGCTGTAAGCTTTTAAAAATTGGTAAGTTTGG
Organism: Coremacera marginata; assembly: GCA_914767935.1. Lineage (NCBI taxonomy): Eukaryota > Metazoa > Arthropoda > Insecta > Diptera > Sciomyzidae > Coremacera > Coremacera marginata. Next base: position 148,295,590 of record OU612047.1, read on the forward strand.
TGTATGTCTTTGCTTTATTTATACTTTTAAATTGGCAAGTTTGATGTATGTCTTTGCTTTAAACTTTTTAAAATTAACAAGTTTGGGGTATTTCTTTGCTTTAAGCGTTGGTCATAATTTTATACGCTACATTATCGGTAGTGGTAGTCAAGCGAGTTCTTATCAGTGTTTGCATGTTTTGTTTTTTTTCTTAACCCTCGCATTAGTTATAGCAATGACTCAAAAAATAAATATATATTTATAAGACTTCTAACGTAGACTGCGTGGTGGCATACTTATCAGAGTTCGCATTAGTAAACGAAATACATAGCAACCAAGAAGTTTCTAGAAGCTTCGAGATGCAGAAACGTCGAGAACATTTTAGAAGTTGACAACATCACAAAAAAAAAAAAAAAAAAATTTTTTTAAGTCAAAGGTGTTAAGTCTCAAGCTTCATGGTGTGAGAGAGAGAGAGAGAGAGAAAGGGAGAGAGAGAAAGGGAGAGAGAGAATTTAATAGTAAGAGAGAGAAAGGGAGATAGCAAATAGCGCGATCCTATACAAAGAATACTTCAGAATCAACCTAACCTAAGCCAATGCCAAGAAGAGTCAGGGAGTTTCTAGAAGCTTCGAGATGCAGAAACGTCGAGAACATTTTAGAAGTCGACTTATGTTATTGTATGCCGATGACGTCACCCATACCCATCCTGGTACGGATTTTAATTTTATTTCATTTCAATTTCAATACTAATTTCAAGGTTAAAGTGATAAGAGCCAAGCTTTATAGTAAGCGCACTCATAACCCGCAAGTTCAAGATAAGGCAGCAATGGACAAGTTCAAACATGTTTTTTGTGTTACTTCTAAAATAAATAAACAATTTTTGCGGTCAAGTGCAAGGGCAAAAAAAAGAAGATAAGAATTTAAAGTTGATATGTCAAAAACTAAGCTAAGCTAACCTATGCTAATATAAGCTAAGGCTGCGTTTATAGTGAACGCCCATAATCGGCTGCTTTTTTATAATGGTTCTTGTTGTTGTTGTTCTTACTGTTGCTATTGTTGTTCTTACTTATGTTGTTGTTTTTGTTGTTGTTGTTGTTCTTGTTCTTGTTGTTGTTCTTACTGTTGTTGTTGGTGTTGTTCTTACTCTTGTTGTTGTTGTGGTTGTTGTTGTTGATGAGGCTGTTTTACTAATAAAAATAGGCAATCTAAAGTTACTAAATAAATAGCTAAACTTCTTTATTAAAATATTATTTATATTAATTACACCACATTTTGAGCCCAATTTGGTCACATCTGTTGATAACCAAGATAAGCTATGGAAGCTACGTCCAATTACGGACCATCTCAAGTCAAATATGTTGAAGAACTATCACCCAACACAACATTTATCTTACGATGACAATGGACGACACGGTTGCAAGCAGTTTTTTAAAGGTAAACCAATCGGCCAAACGGTTACATGTTAAATTTTGACATATATCAAGGCAAGAACCCACGTTGTACCAATCCATATGATGAACGATTCGGAAAATGTGCAGCACCACTTATAACTATGATCGACGACTTTCAGATGATTTGAAAGGCCTTATTGAATATTTCATTCATATTGAATTATTGTTTGATTGATTATCGATATTGTGATTGATTGATTGATTATCGATCAGTTTTAGCCGGTAGCTGTTGAACAGTACAGACCATTTTAGCCGGTAGCTGTAGAACAGTACAGACCATTTTAGCTGGTAGATGTAGAACAGTACAGACCATTTTAGCTGGTAGATGTAGAACAGTACAGATCAGTTTTAGCCGGTAGCTGTAGAACAGTACAGACCAGTTTTAGCAGTTATCTGCTAAACTGGTCTGTACTGATCAACAGCAACTGCTAAAACTGGTCTGTACTGTTCTACAGCTACCGGCTAAAACTGATCTGTACTGTTCTACATCTACCAGCTAAAATGGTCTGTACTGTTCTACAGCTACCGGCTAAAATGGTCTGTACTGTTCAACAGCTACCTGCTAAAACTGATCGATAATCAATCAATCAATCACAATATCGATAATCAATCAAACAATAATTCAATATGAATGAAATATTCAATAAGGCCTTTCAAATCATCTGAAAGTCGTCGATCATAGTTATAAGTGGTGCTGCACATTTTCCGAATCGTTCATCATATGGATTGGTACAACGTGGGTTCTTGCCTTGATATATGTCAAAATTTAACATGTAACCGTTTGGCCGATTGGTTTACCTTTAAAAAACTGCTTGCAACCGTGTCGTCCATTGTCATCGTAAGATAAATGTTGTGTTGGGTGATAGTTCTTCAACATATTTGACTTGAGATGGTCCGTAATTGGACGTAGCTTCCATAGCTTATCTTGGTTATCAACAGATGTGACCAAATTGGGCTCAAAATGTGGTGTAATTAATATAAATAATATTTTAATAAAGAAGTTTAGCTATTTATTTAGTAACTTTAGATTGCCTATTTTTATTAGTAAAACAGCCTCATCAACAACAACAACCACAACAACAACAAGAGTAAGAACAACACCAACAACAACAGTAAGAACAACAACAAGAACAAGAACAACAACAACAACAAAAACAACAACATAAGTAAGAACAACAATAGCAACAGTAAGAACAACAACAACAAGAACCATTATAAAAAAGCAGCCGATTATGGGCGTTCACTATAAACGCAGCCTTAGCTTATATTAGCATAGGTTAGCTTAGCTTAGTTTTTGACATATCAACTTTAAATTCTTATCTTCTTTTTTTTGCCCTTGCACTTGACCGCAAAAATTGTTTATTTATTTTAGAAGTAACACAAAAAACATGTTTGAACTTGTCCATTGCTGCCTTATCTTGAACTTGCGGGTTATGAGTGCGCTTACTATAAAGCTTGGCTCTTATCACTTTAACCTTGAAATTAGTATTGAAATTGAAATGAAATAAAATTAAAATCCGTACCAGGATGGGTATGGGTGACGTCATCGGCATACAATAACATAAGTCGACTTCTAAAATGTTCTCGACGTTTCTGCATCTCGAAGCTTCTAGAAACTCCCTGACTCTTCTTGGCATTGGCTTAGGTTAGGTTGATTCTGAAGTATTCTTTGTATAGGATCGCGCTATTTGCTATCTCCCTTTCTCTCTCTTACTATTAAATTCTCTCTCTCCCTTTCTCTCTCTCCCTTTCTCTCTCTCTCTCTCTCTCACACCATGAAGCTTGAGACTTAACACCTTTGACTTAAAAAAATTTTTTTTTTTTTTTTTTTGTGATGTTGTCAACTTCTAAAATGTTCTCGACGTTTCTGCATCTCGAAGCTTCTAGAAACTTCTTGGTTGCTATGTATTTCGTTTACTAATGCGAACTCTGATAAGTATGCCACCACGCAGTCTACGTTAGAAGTCTTATAAATATATATTTATTTTTTGAGTCATTGCTATAACTAATGCGAGGGTTAAGAAAAAAAAACAAAACATGCAAACACTGATAAGAACTCGCTTGACTACCACTACCGATAATGTAGCGTATAAAATTATGACCAACGCTTAAAGCAAAGAAATACCCCAAACTTGTTAATTTTAAAAAGTTTAAAGCAAAGACATACATCAAACTTGCCAATTTAAAAGTATAAATAAAGCAAAGACATACACCAAACTTACCAATTTTTAAAAGCTTACAGCAAAGACATACACCAAACTTGCCAATTTTTAAAAGCTTACAGCAAAGACATACACCAAACTTGCTAATTTAAAAATATAAATAAAGCAAAGACATACACCATAATAGCTTTTTAGCAAAGACATACACCAAACTTGCCAATTTTTAAAAGCTTACAGCAAAGACATACACCAAACTTGCTAATTTAAAAATATAAATAAAGCAAAGACATACACCATAATAGCTTTTAGCAAAGACATACACCATAATAGCTTTTAGCAAAGACATACACCATAATAGCTTTTAGCAAAGACATGCACCTTTACACATTTTAGCAAAAAGCCCCCACAAGATGGCGCTGGGGTGCGGGCGTGACGTCATCGACTTGCTCCACCGCTCCACCTGAGCCAGAACCGCCATATTGTATCTACTAAGATAAGTTTAAATATTTATTTTAATTTAATGCAAAATATGCGCACTGCTCCCTTGCAGAACACATTACACATTTTTTTAAATTTTTTTCATAATAACATGCAAAGCATGCAAGCATTAACATTTCTTCGCTTGTTTGTTTTTAGAGTGTAGCTTTTTAATTAATTTGCTGTTCTCTTTTGCTTTCGTCCGACATAGATTTTACTCGCTTGCAGTCTTTTTCGACACTGAACTTATTTTTGTTCTGTTCTTTGTTGTTGCGTCTTGTATTGCTACCAGGGATGATATTTGGGGGCTTTCAGGGCTTTTTTGGGCCCTTTTTCATTTCAAAAGCCCCGAGGCCCTTCTTATTCATTTTAGGCCCTTTTGGAAAATTCTACCGAAAAAAAAATCGGAATTTTTTAAAAGAAAAGTTTACTGGTTGATGTATATGATTTCAATATGCCAAAGAAAAATCACCGAAAAAATAAAATAAAAAATCCCCCAAACGAAAAGAATAAAAAATTTGTACACAATAAAAACGAAAAAGGGTACAAAATTTTTTTGGAAAAATGTTCCAAAATGCAATTCAGCGGCGTTGTAGTGCTTGGCAAAAATAAAATGACACAACCAATATCCGCCGTCACAAAGGGTTTTGCTTCTAAATTGAAAATATTGTTGCTTGTATAGACGACGACGAACAAGTGATTATAAGGCTTCTAGAACTTACGCCCGAAAAAAATGGCAAAAAAGCCCGAAACTTTGGAAGCATTAAATTTCGGAAAAAACGCCCGAATTTGAAATTGCAATTGAGCCCGAAAGAAAGAAATAATGCACGAATGGTTTGGAAATAAGACTCGAAAGAAAATGGAAATTACGACCGAAGTTTTCAGCAGTTTTTCGGTCTTTATTTATTAATAAGATTATCAAAGTATAAAAGAACAGATTTGAGTAGTAAATTAATATTGCCCTGTAAAAATATCTGCAAAGATTTCATTCATTTTATTTGTTTTTTGATGTAATTCATGAACAAGGGGTCCATGGACATTATGTAGGGATAAGGTTTAGATGGTGTTTTTTTTTCTTTTACAATATTCTTTTATCTTCCGTAAAAGGGCGAACCATTTTATCGTAATGAATTTGAAATTTCTTATCTTTTCAGTAAACAAAAATTCGGGCGATTTTTTATTTTTAATTTGGCGAAAATGCGCGATTTTTTTTGGCCCTAAATTACAAGCTTATTTTTCGGCCCTTTCTTCCTTTTCAAGTATTTGCAAAAAAAATCTTAATTTTATTGGTACAAACACCCGAAGAAATGACATAATCGGTAAAAATTTCGGTAATTGTTTTTCGACGAATTCAGCCCGATTTTGTATGGAAAATTTCGGGTTTTTTGTAATTTTTTTCGTTCGTAATTTCTGGAAGCCAATTGTAAGCTATCTTTGATTTATTTCGTAAATAGAAATATCTGAAAAAAAAAAAGTTATCTTTTTGTGATCATGTAAAGGTAAGACAACCGCGGGTGGAGAGAGGTGACGGATAGCCCTCGACCGATTTAAGTTAATTATTTCAAATTTTTAAAAAACATAAGGATCAAGTGATAAAAATAAAAAAGAGTTATAATTACCATTTCACTAGTAGTCAATGTGAACTATCAGTTAAAAACAGAAAGCGAAACTGCATCCAAAAAAGTAGGTGATTTTTGTATAAAAAAAACCCTCAGCAAAAAGCGAAATTTCGTTAAAAAACGTGCAAAATTGTCCAATTTTTTCGGTGATTTTTCTTTTGAATTTCCCATTCATTTATTATTTCATTCAACCCAATTCCGTATGAAAAATGTTGGGTGATTTTTCATTTCATTTCGTATGTTATTTTTTATTGTTTGTATTTTATGTAAAGGCGAGATTTCCTACGCCTTTAAAATTGTTCTCAGTAAAACAAGTTTTTTTAAATACAGTCATTGTCCCATTAAGAGCAAACATTTTAGTAATTTCTTCAAGCTTAGTTTATTTCCTAAGTTGAGTTTAGATGAAAAGAGTGAACCCTAGTCCAGCTTCGTTAATTAGACTACTTGCAAGACTTGACGGAGAGTCTTCATTAAATTGCTTATTCATTTCTGACATTCTACGATTATTTCAAGATGGAAATATCTGGTGTGTGGTTTTTGTGGAAAAACTTTACAATTATTATTTTTAGTTATCAAATTTAGGATTGACTAATCAGAAAAATGTTCTTGTTAAAAATTTTCTTTTAGAAACATTTATTTTGGCGTCTTTTTAACTTTTACAAACAACGCGTGTAATAAAATATTTTGAAAGAATAACCTGAAACTAGTTATATCACTTTCACCCAAAATTTTTGATTTAAGATGGAAGTGATTTCATTTAAACATTTAAATTACAGTTCTTAATGAGTCATCATCATCATCGTCATCATGCGTGGAGCGTGCATTTCCTGCCTTAAAATTAGTAAAACTTTGGTTCAACCGTAACCTTAGATCCACATTTTGCTTTTTATTTTTGCCTTAAAAAATAAAAATCAAAACTCACCAGTTATTTAGTGCTCAACAAAATATCGGTCAGATTTTGCTTTTTATTTTTCTCTTAAAAAATAAAAACTAAAACTTACCAGTTATTTAGTGCTCAAAAAATTATCGGTTAGATTTTGGTTTTTATTTTTGCCCTAACAAATAAAAACTAGAAATAATTATTACTTTTTGCTAAAAATTTTTAAAGTCAAAATATAATTATTATTTTTTGCTTTTTATTATAAAATGCATAATTGGTACGGCCTCTGATATTGAGTTACAATTTTTAAATCTTAAAGCCCTATTAATGTCAAATTGGCCCTATTTTTATATGAATTTTGGCCCTTTTACAGAAAAGCCAATATCATCCCTGATTGCTACGTAATCGTTTAGTCTCAATCCTCCACAGCTTGCTCCTTGCCCATAGCTGATCATATGTAGTAAGCTCAAAGTGCGTATAGTGCAAGCCGAGGCAGCTGACAGCTGAAAGCAACTGGCTGGAACTATACACTTTTTAAGCTTATTCCATATTATTGTATGTGCAACATTTTTCAGACTTACATCTCGGCTCAGCCCAGCAACCAGCTGGCACTATAAACGCGCCCTTAGAGGTATCAAAGATCATCAACTCAAGCACAAATTATGGATTGTTTCAATTAAAAAACTATCCTTAGTAGATACAATATGGCGATTCTGGCTCAGGAGGCGCGGAGGTGCAAGCCGATGACGTCATGCCCGGCACTCAAGTATGAATGGATTTCTGCTTGTGCTGGTGGACGGACAGACAAAAAACCGCAAGTTGTTTTTGCTTTAAGCGTTGATCATGTTCTTATCAGTGTTTGTATGTTTTATGATTTTTTTCATAACCCTAGCATTAGTTATAGCAGTGACTCAAAATTCTGCTGGCTGACTTTAGCTGAAATGATATGACTTGCTATATGAAAATATATGTATTAATATGGGTTGAAGCAATTTAGATACGGCGATGGTTGAAGGGGGAAATAAATGTTTATAAATTTAATAAAGTTGGTAAGTATTAGGTGGGAGTCTTTGTTTTGAGCTTTTAAAAATTGGCAAGTTTGATGTATGTCTTTGCTTTAATCTTTTTAAAATTGGTAAGCTTGGGGCATGTCTTTGCTTTAAGCATTGGTCATAATTTTATACACTACATTATCGGTAGTGGTAGTCAAGCGAGTTCTTATCAGTGTTTGCATGTTTTTCTTAACCCTCGCATTAGTTACAGCAAGACTCAAATTTTGCTGGTCAACTTGCTTTGTGAAAATATATATATTTATTTGGAATGAAGCAATTTAGGTACGGCGAAGGTTGAAGAGGTTAAAGAAATGTTTATAAAGTTAATAAAGTCGGTAAGTATTAGGTGCGTTTATTAGATTTGTGTAAGTAGTTTGTATATTAGATGACAACCATTAAAAAACATAGGCGTGTATAAATATCTATTCGTCAGTTGGGGGACATAGGGGTCACTTACACCCAGCAACTTCTCCGCCTCTGGCTTATATTTTATGCAAATTCAGGAGTCTGTGAAGCTTCCAGATGCAGAAACTTCGAGAACATTTTAGAAGTCGACTTATGTCACTGTATGCCGATGACGTCACCCATACCCATCCTGATACGGATTTTAATTTTATTTAATTTCAATTTCAATACTAATTTCAAGGTTAAAGTGATAAGAGCCAACCTTCATAGTAAGCGCACTCATAACCCGCAAGGTCAAGATAAGGCAGCAATGGACAAGTTCAAACATGTTTTTTGTGTTACTTCTAAAATAAATAAACAATTTTTGCGGTCAAGTGCAAGGGAAAAAAAAAAAAAAAAAAAAAAAAAAAAAAAGAAGATAAGAATTTAAGGTTGATATGTCAATCAAAATTAATTTAATCTTCAGTTGTTAAAGGTTCTTTCTATCGACTACAAGTGCGCTTAAAGCTAATTCTTAAAATAAAAGACGTAAGTGAATTGTTTAAAACAATCAATAAACATTCAATATCTAAATATATAAACAATTAGTGTAAAATACAATTACAAGCGATTTAAAACAATCCGAAATCAATAAACAATCAATAAAGTGATTAATAAAAAAGGTCGTAATTTTACAAACACAGTCATTAAATAAAAAATTAAAAATGGATCAAGTTAAATGCAGCAAATGTGATTCCACTTTCACGAAAAAATCTAGCCTAAATCGGCACATTCGGATAAAGCATCAAGATCAGCCATTGAAACATTTTAAATGCGATACATGCAAAAAGTTTTTTTCGCGAAAAGATAATTTACAAAAACATCAGAGAAATCAACATGCTGCATCAACCTCAAAAGCAACAGCATCAACATCATCTCCATCATCAAATGTGATTCCAAGTCTTCGGGCTATTGTGGAGAAAACAATTCCGTATCTCTATTGCAACAAGTGCAAGAAAGAGATAGTAACTAAGAATTGGGCTTATCACATCAGGACAAACGAACATAAGAGAAATAGCGGGGAAATAGTTAACGAGAACCTAACAAGAATCACCTCAATATTTAATGAGCGGATAGAATCAATTATGATTAAGAATCATAAGGAGGATTTATTGATTCCAGAAGAGTTTTTAGCAAACATCAGGGATATAATTTTAAAAACACTTGAAGAAATGTTGGAAAAACACACCAACTTTAAATTTAATATGGAATTGTTTTGTGAATACATCAAAATGAGTGAAGACGAGGCAACAATAGACCTTAAATCACATCAAACTAAAATGATCATGGTGCAACAGGCTACATCTTTGTAATTAAATTATTGCATTTTGTAACATAAATCTCATACAAATTTGTAGCCTGTTGCACCATGATCATTTTAGTTTGATGTGATTTAAGGTCTATTGTTGCCTCGTCTTCACTCATTTTGATGTATTCACAAAACAATTCCATATTAAATTTAAAGTTGGTGTGTTTTTCCAACATTTCTTCAAGTGTTTTTAAAATTATATCCCTGATGTTTGCTAAAAACTCTTCTGGAATCAATAAATCCTCCTTATGATTCTTAATCATAATTGATTCTATCCGCTCATTAAATATTGAGGTGATTCTTGTTAGGTTCTCGTTAACTATTTCCCCGCTATTTCTCTTATGTTCGTTTGTCCTGATGTGATAAGCCCAATTCTTAGTTACTATCTCTTTCTTGCACTTGTTGCAATAGAGATACGGAATTGTTTTCTCCACAATAGCCCGAAGACTTGGAATCACATTTGATGATGGAGATGATGTTGATGCTGTTGCTTTTGAGGTTGATGCAGCATGTTGATTTCTCTGATGTTTTTGTAAATTATCTTTTCGCGAAAAAAACTTTTTGCATGTATCGCATTTAAAATGTTTCAATGGCTGATCTTGATGCTTTATCCGAATGTGCCGATTTAGGCTAGATTTTTTCGTGAAAGTGGAATCACATTTGCTGCATTTAACTTGATCCATTTTTAATTTTTTATTTAATGACTGTGTTTGTAAAATTACGACCTTTTTTATTAATCACTTTATTGATTGTTTATTGATTTCGGATTGTTTTAAATCGCTTGTAATTGTATTTTACACTAATTGTTTATATATTTAGATATTGAATGTTTATTGATTGTTTTAAACAATTCACTTACGTCTTTTATTTTAAGAATTAGCTTTAAGCGCACTTGTAGTCGATAGAAAGAACCTTTAACAACTGAAGATTAAATTAATTTTGATTGACATATCAACCTTAAATTCTTATCTTCTTTTTTTTTTTTTTTTTTTTTTTTTTTTTTCCCTTGCACTTGACCGCAAAAATTGTTTATTTATTTTAGAAGTAACACAAAAAACATGTTTGAACTTGTCCATTGCTGCCTTATCTTGACCTTGCGGGTTATGAGTGCGCTTACTATGAAGGTTGGCTCTTATCACTTTAACCTTGAAATTAGTATTGAAATTGAAATTAAATAAAATTAAAATCCGTATCAGGATGGGTATGGGTGACGTCATCGGCATACAGTGACATAAGTCGACTTCTAAAATGTTCTCGAAGTTTCTGCATCTGGAAGCTTCACAGACTCCTGAATTTGCATAAAATATAAGCCAGAGGCGGAGAAGTTGCTGGGTGTAAGTGACCCCTATGTCCCCCAACTGACGAATAGATATTTATACACGCCTATGTTTTTTAATGGTTGTCATCTAATATACAAACTACTTACACAAATCTAATAAACGCACCTAATACTTACCGACTTTATTAACTTTATAAACATTTCTTTAACCTCTTCAACCTTCGCCGTACCTAAATTGCTTCATTCCAAATAAATATATATATTTTCACAAAGCAAGTTGACCAGCAAAATTTGAGTCTTGCTGTAACTAATGCGAGGGTTAAGAAAAACATGCAAACACTGATAAGAACTCGCTTGACTACCACTACCGATAATGTAGTGTATAAAATTATGACCAATGCTTAAAGCAAAGACATGCCCCAAGCTTACCAATTTTAAAAAGATTAAAGCAAAGACATACATCAAACTTGCCAATTTTTAAAAGCTCAAAACAAAGACTCCCACCTAATACTTACCAACTTTATTAAATTTATAAACATTTATTTCCCCCTTCAACCATCGCCGTATCTAAATTGCTTCAACCCATATTAATACATATATTTTCATATAGCAAGTCATATCATTTCAGCTAAAGTCAGCCAGCAGAATTTTGAGTCACTGCTATAACTAATGCTAGGGTTATGAAAAAAATCATAAAACATACAAACACTGATAAGAACATGATCAACGCTTAAAGCAAAAACAACTTGCGGTTTTTTGTCTGTCCGTCCACCAGCACAAGCAGAAATCCATTCATACTTGAGTGCCGGGCATGACGTCATCGGCTTGCACCTCCGCGCCTCCTGAGCCAGAATCGCCATATTGTATCTACTATCCTTACTTCATATAAGAGCCAGTGTCGAACCCTCTCCCTTCTTCCCAACAATTCAAATGAAAACTTTTACTGGATGCTCTAAGCTGTTGTAAGAATATAGTTTAAAATTTGAAAAAAAATTATGGGAAAACTTAATGTAATTGGTTACATTTTTATTTTCTACTTTTTTTGAGTAAGGCATCTGCAAACCATGGGCATAGCGAGGGTAGGGCAGGGGTATGCGGCAGTCGTTCCCCCTCTCCCCCCCTCCCCCCCGTGAACATTAGAAAATTAAATATTCAGTAACTAAATTAAGAAATTCAAAACATTTTTTTTTTATAATTAAAAAGCATAGAATTTATTAATATTCATTAAAGCTTTTTATATTTTTTATTACAAACTAACGGCTGACTCATTTTTTATTTATTTGCTTATCAGTCACATGAAAAAAATAATTTTTCCTTCTCCTGAGCAAAGTTCTGGCCACACCCTTGCTGCAAGCCATTTGATATTTTTTGTTTTTGTCATTATTCGAGAATGGAAAGTATCTTTAAATCTGAAGTTGATGGGCTACGTTTTTTTATCAAAACTTTCAGTGATTTTTTTTGGCTTAGCTCTATTTTTTATAGCACTGACTGTTAATAAAAAATCAAAAACTTCTTATACACTCTACTCTACTCAATTGATTGGGTTGTCGTAAAACTTCTAGACTGCAAAACGACGTATTAAATGTGTGGTCTACCTTAGTCAAATAGATGCTAGTGTTTGTACACACACAAATACAGAAGTAAATCAAGCCATGCCAAAGTGTGTATAAACCCTATAGGAACAAACTAACTTGTTTTTAAAAACAACTAATTAAAAAACTAGTTTAAAATAAACTAGTATATGAAGTACTTTGAATTATATTAAGGCGGCATCCACTTCAATTCTAAATAGTTTTTATTGCATTATATATGAAGTAATTGAAATACTACTTAAAAGCAAGTGATTGATAAACTACTTTGAATTATATTAAGGCGGCAACTACTCTGATTTTGACATGTTTTAATTGCAAATTTTTATTAGATTACAAGTTTATATATATTTAACCATGTAATTTAATCAAATATTATCTTTAGGCCATCAGTAATAGTTTGCAATTGGTTATTTTAAAGCAATTAGAAAAATAGTTTAAATGTAACTAATTTAACAAGTAGTTGAAAATATATGCAGACGAAAGTCAATTGACTTATTTAGCGGACATCGCCATACAAAATAAGTTAGTTCGTTCTATGAAAAAAAGTCAGAATTTCAACTAGTTGTGGTTGACAAAAAACTACTTTATCAATTACTTTTAAATTAGTTGATTTTCCTACAGGGATAACACACACACACACACACACACATACACTTATTGTACAGTAATGAAACAAGCTAAAGAGATGGAAAAAATAATGGGAAAAACAACAAAATGACAAGTTGATGAGTTTTAGCTAAATATATTGTTGACACAAAGTTAACAAAATTGTCTGCTTTGCGTATATTAAGATGTGTGTAAGTTTATTTGTATAAGGACAACATTGTCCTGCAGTTAGTTTTGTACAGTTTGTCACTCTATCACTCTGTCATTTCAACATCATCATCAACATTTGCTTCAATTTGTTGCACACCCATCTATAAAAAGAATAACAATTAACTTGGACTTAGACGTTTTGGCTGACAGTTGAGATAGCAACAAAATATTTTTGCTCTATATACTATAGAGTATGGAAGAGCTCGAAAAATGCGGAAATTTGAGAAAGGGATTCCTTATCATTTCCTTCTCTCAAATAGTTTGATACAAAAGTAATGTTTATGTAATAAACGGAAACCAGCTGAAGGTGTTGGTTGAATATAAGGAAGCTTTTAGAGCTTTTATTCATGAACAAAGTGTTTTTGAACATATAAATGCTTTGATACTTTTTTCATAAAATTTCTCTTATATCTTATTGCTTGCACAAAATCTAAAAATCATCAAAATTTATAAAACAAAATTTTAAAAGCATATATTTTCATCAAGGTTACAAGTTTAAATGATTAATTGTTAAGCTCTTGTTTGTACTCCACAGTTCCTTAAAGGTTATAGTTTTCTTTCAAATATGCTCCCAACTGCTCAAAACACCCCCTACTTATGTATACAGACCACTTTATCAATAAATTTGCACTACATCAAAATGCACTCAACTATGCACACAATAGTCGAATTTTTCTTCAAAAATTTTGCGTATCCTTGAATGCTTAATCATTGTCAGTCAGCCGTCTTCATAGCCGGCAGCACACTTCATCGTGCATCGATACTAAAAGTAACAACAATAGCAATAGCAAAAACATTGCAAAAAGATAAATCAGCAAATCGTACGCAAAAGCATAATTTGCTAAAAGGATAATCATATCAATAACAAAAGGATCATGCATGTTCCTACAGTTTAGTCAGTCTTTGTTCAGTCAACTATATTCTGCTGCATATTTGGCCCAAAGCCAGTTAGATGCACTATGCACACAAAAGAAAAGGGTTACAATAGGAGCCGATACAAACCTTTGGCTCCTTTGTCGGCATACAAATAAACAAACAAACAAACAAACAACGGCATGCATGAAAATACATAGATATAACTGCAATTCACACAGAGATTTTGCCACATTTTGCCAAAGTAATTTTTACAATTGTTGTGTCAATTGCAATGATATTCGAGTACTAGAACGATTCGTATTTGTTATGATCCTTACCGCAAATATTGTGATTTGCTATCTCGCATTTGTCAATTTTTTTTTTTTTTTTTTTGCTGTTTATAAAGTTATTGTTCGATAAATCAAAGTTTTATGCCGACTTTGCTGCGGAGAGCAGAGATGTGCAGTTTTTTCGGTAGATTCCGATCAGGCTAAGAATGGTCAGAAATGTTTTGAGCTATTAACGATATGGTGGCAAAATACGGCTTAGATAAAATTTAAAAAATGCCAAAATTATTCACAAATCTGGCATTGGAAATTTTCCATCACGTCAGAATTTGAGTAAGCCGTGGTTCAATAAGGCATTACTTGCATTTTGAATATCATAAAATTGACAATTAATGGTATATAAACAGTGCTGAGGATAACATGTGAACAATGTTGTTTTGAGCCTGTTAAAATTTTGATCAAGGCTGCAAAGTTTGAATAGTTTATCCATCACAAGATATTTACACAAGTAACTTGTATAATGTTTTTGCAGAAATATGAAAAAAAAAATTCAATTTTTATTCGATATTCTTTTGTTCGATATTCTTTGTTTTAAACAACAGCAGGATTTCAATTATTTTTCGTTAATTCTTTTACTTCATTTATCAAATTTTTTATTGATAAATCAACCTTTGCAGTTTTACGATTTATTCCTTTCTACTTCTCCAAATATTACAAAAATGCATATACTGGGACTTTTGGAGTCACTGAACACGGATTTGTTATCAGAATATAAAATTTGGATTTGCAGATCCAATATGGCGGACAGTGAGATGAAAAACTCTTTCCGTTCGCAAGTCAAACGTTGACTACGGGCTCGTTCATAAACTACGTTACCAATTTTTTTTGCTCTTTTTTACCTTCCTTCCCCTCCGTTACATTCCGTAATATATTTCAAACTCCCCCACCCCCTGTTCCCCCTTCTATATGAAAAACAATGCGCTTACACTCGTCCATAGTGAACCGTCAATTTAGACGGTCAAACATGAAGATGTACGGATGACAATTTTTCATATAATGAGGCATTTTTAATAGGAATTTTTTTACGATTATTAAGGTATTCTACGACCGTGTTGTCTCCATAAAGAAAATTTTTCTGACGCTTTTGAAATAAATCAATTAGTTAGACTAGGATGTATTCTGGAACCTATTCACTGTAGGCCCGGGCGAGAAAACAAGGAATACAGTGACGCCCCTTCGATCGCCTGAGTCATTTGGACTATGCCGATGGTATTTGTTTCTTCGCTAGTACCAGCAATGGTCTCGCAAAGATAAGCCAGTCGCAACAAAAAAATGCAGAACCTGCCAACCTCAAAATAAATTGCAACAAATCTTAAATCATGCACTCAAGCCGATGAGCAAAAAACAACATTGAGGAGGTCATTGAGGAGGTCGAGCAAAAACGCCCATTGAGGAGGTAGCATGATATCACCAAATGAAGGAACTGATTTGGATATCGCTAACAGAATCATTAGAGCCCGCTTCACATTAGGAATGCTCTCAACAGTTTGGTGTTCCAAGCAAATATCTCTTCGCACCAAAACTATTCTTTTCGATTCCAACGTAAAACGAGTGCTTTTGTATGCATGGAAAACTTGGAAAGTTACAGCCAAAATCACACGGAAGCTACAAAAATACGTGAACCGATGCCTTCGTCACAATTATGAGGATACGTGACGCTTTTTTACATCTTAATTACAAGAGAATTGAGAGCAGCACAGAGAAACCAAAAACACCGGTATATAGATCATAAACAATTTAGTATAGTAAGGAAATAAATACCTTTTTTTTTATACGGGAGGATATTATTAGTTTTAAGACTGAATCCGTGAAAATGTCCGGTTATGTACTATTTTTTGTAATATGTAACCAAAGTTGTCATGAAAATAAATCACTTTGTATGGAAGGCTTCATAATTCTGATACCATCAGGTCTATTTTCTATACATAGTACAAGTACTTAAAAAAAAAAACAACACCCAAAATCTAAAGTAAAATTTTCATACATCGCAGAAGTTCAATAAAGAAAAACTACAACCAAAACTTCAGCACAATCGCTTTAACAGTGAAAAATTTCACTTTATATAGAGAATGGGCGCTTGTTTGGTTCCACCGCGCCCATTTTTATGATACATTTTATTTACCTTTCCGGAAGTTCTGGGCATTTTTCTACGCGATTTTCAAAAATAGGACAGCAATTTAAATGTCTTGCTCTGTACATGTGCAATAAGGTCTTATTTTTTTCTTAAATATTGTGTATTTTAAAAAAAAATCTGAATCAATTTCTATGAAACAAGCCAAATTTCTTTGTGATACCCAAAAGAATGTGATAGATTTTTATTGTAATGAGATTATAAGTAATAACTGGGCTACTTAGCAATTCAACAGAAACATAGAAAGCTTCTATGAAATACTTGGTTAAAATAAAATATAAAAATAGTCATTAATATAAAAACAAAATTACTTATCACTAGATATTTTTTATTTTATTGCGTTTTAACGCCAGACGAGATTACAATTATCCAATATTTTCTGAAAAACTTTTAATCATATTTCATATTGTTTAGAGGCCAGAAGTTTATGAATCTAAGCGGGAAAATATAAAAACAAACCAATAATGGAATTTATAAAAAAATAAGTATATAAAATAAGCTTATCAAAAGCAAAGCAAATTCAAGTAAAACTGAGCGCATTAAAAGCTTGTAAACAGTTGAAGATTTTGTTATTTCGAAAACAAAGTATTAAAGTGCATTTAATATTCAGCACTTAAAGTAAAAACATTTCCAGTCACTTAAATAAAATTAATCTTTGATATTTATTTTGATGATATCTATAATGGCAACAAATTTAATGGTAAGTCGGAATAACAAAATGTGACTGAACTTTTTTTATTTTTCTCACATAAATTTTGTACCTGCTACTAAGAACGTCAATTTTTATGACCGTTCTTATAAAACTATAAAAATAAACTATCCATAAAAATTGTACGAATGAGTTCATTGATTATGTGAAAATATGACACAAACTGATCCGGGGCGCTTTAAGAAGTTTTCTTTTGGCAAACAAAAAACAAACACAAAATTTCTATCCATAAGAATACGCAAAATTTGGTATTATAAAAGCGAAGAATACACGCTGACTCAAGCTGAAAAAGACGGAAGAAATATAAATTCTAGCAAAAATTGTTGCCCAAGTTTTTTAGTTTTACTCTTTATATTACTTTCACTCGCTTGATTGCAATAAGTTTTCTATTTTAATATTATAACAATTTCAATTTGACAAACGAATTAAAATGATAAAAGAAAAAAAAAATATAAAACAAAGATGTAAGTAAAAATTAAAATAGTAGAAGAATAAGGAAATAATAATAATAGAGAAATACAGAAAATAATTAAAATAGTTAAAATTAAATAATTTATAACGATTTTATAATCGTTTTAAAATAATTATTTGTGTAGGTCAAAAACAAATAAAAAAAAAATTCAAACAAATTCCTAACCATTAACAATAAATTATATTCGACAAAGTGAAGCTAATCTCCACAGTATCCTCCTTATTTTGCTCGGTTGTAAAAACTGCAGTAGCATAAACTTCTCGTCTGTAAACAATATGAAGTTTACAGATACTTACAGTTTGAAGATACTGATACTGATACTGATACTGATACCGATACTGATACTGATACTGATACTGATACTGATACTGATACTGATACTGATACTGATACTGATACTGATACTGATACTGATACTGATACTGATACTGATACTGATACTGATACTGATACTGATACTGATACTGATACTGATACTGATACTGATACTGATACTGATACTGATACTGATACTGATACTGATACTGATACTGATACTGATACTGATACTGATACTGATACTGATACTGATACTGATACTGATACTGATACTGATACTGATACTGATACTGATACTGATACTGATACTGATACTGATACTGATACTGATACTGATACTGATACTGATACTGATACTGATACTGATACTGATACTGATACTGATACTGATACTGATACTGATACTGATACTGATACTGATACTGATACTGATACTGATACTGATACTGATACTGATACTGATACTGATACTGATACTGATACTGATACTGATACTGATACTGATACTGATACTGATACTGATACTGATACTGATACTGATACTGATACTGATACTGATACTGATACTGATACTGATACTGATACTGATACTGATACTGATACTGATACTGATACTGATACTGATACTGATACTGATACTGATACTGATACTGATACTGATACTGATACTGATACTGATACTGATACTGATACTGATACTGATACTGATACTGATACTGATACTGATACTGATACTGATACTGATACTGATACTGATACTGATACTGATACTGATACTGATACTGATACTGATACTGATACTGATACTGATACTGATACTGATACTGATACTGATACTGATACTGATACTGATACTGATACTGATACTGATACTGATACTGATACTGATACTGATACTGATACTGATACTGATACTGATACTGATACTGATACTGATACTGATACTGATACTGATACTGATACTGATACTGATACTGATACTGATACTGATACTGATACTGATACTGATACTGATACTGATACTGATACTGATACTGATACTGATACTGATACTGATACTGATACTGATACTGATACTGATACTGATACTGATACTGATACTGATACTGATACTGATACTGATACTGATACTGATACTGATACTGATACTGATACTGATACTGATACTGATACTGATACTGATACTGATACTGATACTGATACTGATACTGATACTGATACTGATACTGATACTGATACTGATACTGATACTGATACTGATACTGATACTGATACTGATACTGATACTGATACTGATACTGATACTGATACTGATACTGATACTGATACTGATACTGATACTGATACTGATACTGATACTGATACTGATACTGATACTGATACTGATACTGATACTGATACTGATACTGATACTGATACTGATACTGATACTGATACTGATACTGATACTGATACTGATACTGATACTGATACTGATACTGATACTGATACTGATACTGATACTGATACTGATACTGATACTGATACTGATACTGATACTGATACTGATACTGATACTGATACTGATACTGATACTGATGCTAATGCTGTTACAGATGCTGATACTGATACTGATATTTTTAGTTTATTTATTTATCTACAGCGTCCACATGTAAAACAGAGTCTTTTAAATACACTAAGTATGGCATGATAACTACAGGTCTTTAGCAATATCATGAATAAAACTTAAAGCTAACTTAACAATATATTACAAATAAATAAAATTTAGATTTAGTGGCTAATTATATTTTATTTTAAATTAAAAGAGATAAAAAGAGAGTTAAGAAAAGAATTTGAGATTTCATGCTAAAAGATATGTTTGTTTCGAATAATTTTGAGTATGTTAGGTGACGTATTCTACAACCTGATGGCGTTCACAAAAAATAGTCCGTTGGAATTAAAATAATTTTAAACTGGTAATATAAGGTGGACATTTCTATTAAATCTGCAGAATTCGAGGTTTCGCAATAGGTAATTTGGTTATTGTGAATAAATTAAATTGTGTAAAAATACGCAGTTTCTAGCATTCAAATAACAAAAATATTACAGCCCAAAACTTTATTGCTCAAGTGACTGATGCGATCAAATTTTGTAAGACCATAAACGTACCTCACAGCATTATTAAATGGCAGCTTCAGCTTTATGTTGGACACATAGAATCAAATTTATTGTACATGACATCTGGATACGAGATGATTGGCACTATGAGCTGTTGGACTAACTTAATTCTAGTTTCAGAAGAAAAAAATGAGTAGTGAAGAGTAGATACGATATTGCGATTCTGGACCAGGAGCAGGAGCCGATGACGTCACGCCCTGCACCCCAGCGCCATCTAGTAGGAGCTTTTTTTTTGCTAAAATGTGCCTAGGTGTATGTCTTTGCTAAAAGCTATTTGGTGTATGTCTTTGCTAAAATCTATTAAAAATCGGCAAGTTTGTTGTACGTCTTTGCTAAAATCTATTAAAAATCGGCAAGTTTGGTGTATGTCTTTGCTGTAAGCTTTTAAAATTGGCAAGTTTGGTGTATGTCTTTGCTTTAAGCTTTTAAATTGGCAAGGTTGGTGTATGTCTTTGCTTTAAGCTTTTAAAATTGGCAAGTTTGGTGTATGTCTTTGCTTTAAACTTTTAAATTGGCAAGGTTGGTGTATGTCTTTACTTTAAGCGTTGATCATAATTGTGTACACTACATTATCGGAAGTGGTAGTCAAGCGAGTTCTTATCAGTGTTTGCATGTTTTTTCTTAACCCTCGAATACCTAATAGCAATGACTCAAATTTTGCTGGTTGACTTTAGCTGAAATGATATGACTTGCTTTATGAAAATATATATATTAATATGGGTTGAAGCAATTTAGGTACGGCGAAGGTTGAAGGGTTAAAGAATTGTTTATAAATTTATCATAATGGTGCTAAGTATTAGGTTTGTGTATTAGATTTGCATAAGTAGTTTAAGAATTGGATAACAACCATTTGAAACATAGGCGTATATAAGTGGGATACATCTGAGGTACAAGTCTCAATCCCCAGGTCAAGTCGTCCAGCAAAATATCCGCCTCTGGCTTATATTTTATATAAATTCAAGAGTTTGTAAAGCTTCGAGATGCAGAAACTTCGAGAACATTTTAGAAGCTGACTTATGTCATTGTATGCAGAAGCGAATGACGTGAGAGAGAAAGGGAGAGAGAGAATTTGATAGTAAGAGAGAGAAAGGGAGATAGCAAATAGCGCGATCCTATACAAATAATACTTCAGAATCAACCTAACCTAAGCCAATGCCATAGGTATTGGTATTGGTATACGTATATATAGGTATAATTTGTTTTTTTTTTTTGACGATATTTACTTAAGAAAGTGGATAATTATATATAATTCCAATTTATCTATAATCTAATTATCTATAATTCCACTTTCTTAAGTAAATATCGTAAAAAAAATAATAACAATTTCACTTATAAGGGTTTGAAATATATTAATCAACTTAAAATATTTGTTTAATCATATTCATAAATAGTCGATTATCGATTATGGACATCTACAAAAAAAAAAGAGCGAAATCACAGAAGGTAAATTTCATATTTTAAAAGGGTATCTTTCTATAAAAGGTTGTTTATTCATATGTTAATAGAAGACAAACTAATAGTAAAAGTAATAAAATTGTAATAGTAAATCGCTATGGTCATAAAAGTGTAAATGCATTAAAAAACATAATAACTGATATCAGATGAAAAAATTGTGTTTTACGCCTTGCGTTAAACTTTAGTTTATCATGATATATTTGTATTAAAAATTCAATTATTTTAATTAAAACCATTTTACTCAAATTCCTAGAAATTTCTTTTCAATTTCTTTCATGCCTCCCCCACCTCAATATCACCAATATATCGATCGAGTATTTTACGTAGATTGCTTATTTTTCTGACAGTTAAACATTTTTATGACAATTAATTAAAAAATTCTTTGAACACAGTAGCCCCTTCATATACACTGAAGCCTTCATTTACACACGTAATATTGTTTTTTGCCAATACATACAAATATTATAGAGTTGCCATCATCATCATCAAAGAATCAACAAGCAAAAATATATCTAAAGTAAAACCTACAAAATTTGCGCATATTTGCTGATGTGATTAAGTCGCGCAATAAAAACGCATTTATAATACATCAATAAAAGTTGCTAAACACAACAGCAACAACAACACTAACAATTAGTAGAATATTCAGCAAATAACCTTGCGGCGTGTTGCTCGGTTTTAAATGTACGTTTTATTGATTAATGTCTAGGATACTTTATTGTATCTAGATTAATTTTGTCTTTTTTTTTTTGCTTATTTTTTTTGCTTCATTTTTATTTGTGTGGCCCGCGGGCAGTTAAAACGTTGAGGCGGCTTTTCAAATTTTTTGCTGATTAATTTTGGCTTCAGGGTGGTTTGTCGGATCTTGGTTTGCAATTGATACGTAATGCATTGCCTGATGGCATTGTTGTTGTTGTTGTTGTGGTAGTTATTATATTGATTATAGCTGTGTTTCCTGTTGACAGCTTTGACGTTTGATGAGCGGATTATGTGCAGAACCAGTGATGCAGCGGTGCAAAATATATGTTTGAGTGTGCGTGTGAGTTTTTCTGAGAAAGTGCATTATACACCTTAATCTTTTTTTTTTTTTTTGTTTTGACATTTTGGCTCTTGAAATTCCGATAGTTACAGGTGCGTGCAATATATGGTATATATATAGGCTAAATAAACGAGCAAAAATTGAATGTTGAGATGTTGAAACACTTCTGTTAAGACTTATTTTTTGAGTACAAGCTAAGAAACTAATTTGTTAAGATACCTTTTGGGACTATTTCTATAGGCATTTATTTGTAAGCAACTTTTAAAAAGTGTTTTCTAATCAATAATTATTAAAAATAAAACTAAATAAAGTATCTCATGGGCTAAAATATTTTAAATATACTCTTTTGATAAATTTTTCAACCAAGAATCTTGTCAGTCTCGCAAATGTCTGCCTTAAAACATTAAGGGTATTCACAAGGTCTCCTAAAGCTGTTTGTTGTAAGTAATATGTTTTTCTCATTTTCTCCATTTAACACAACCAGTTGCTAAAACGATTCGTAGGACTTTAAGCTGTTTGTGGACTATTTTAGCTTCCTATCAGAAAAATATCTTCGACCTCCTGGTGTAAGCAGCTACGGTTAGACGGGAGTGCACTTGTGGGCATACCGCTACTAGGGAGGAGCATGTTTAATAGAAGGTCAAGAGATTCTCGCTTGACATTCTCCATGAGCTATCTGAACTTTTGAGATAGCCCGGTGTGAATCTTGCGCCTCCCGGGTGTCTCTGAGTTGTCTTCAATTCCTTCACAGAATTGCTTCTAAGAGGATTTTTTAGACTTCCAGTTTCAGTTTAGAAAGTTTCGAAAGTTTCGAATAATTTTTGTTAGTCCCACGCAAAATCAATATACTTTATTTCGCTTAAGCCTGTAGCTTTCCAAAGGTTGTTTCGAAATTTGAAACCTTAAGATAATTATATACTAAAACCCTAAGGTGTCCCATTCATAACGACTATACGCTACATTATGGAATTTAAAGAAATTTACATTTGCATTAAATTAAAACAAAAGTATTACTATATTAAATTTGTTTCAAAACCGTAAGAAAAATAATTAAAATCTTTATATTAAAAAAAAGTAAATTCAAACCAATAAGAGTATAGACCTACAAATTTAAAATATAATAATGAAAATTTATTCCAAAATCATAAAAAATATATATTTTTAAAACATTACAAAAAGCTGTTGCTTGGTTTCAAACTTAAGTAAAGGGAGAGAGCTTGCGTCCCAGATTTTTAATTTTGAGAAAATTATTATATATGTACAGATAATTATAGAAAATTATAAGGTAAACAAAATATATGCACATAAAATAGTAAAATCGATATAAATTATATTTTTTTTACTAAAAAACTGCTACAAAATTTAAAAAAAATTGATAACATTTTTAGAAATAATAAAAAATTCAATAAAATATGCGATATGAAATAATAAAGCTTAAATTATTTAAGTGAATTTATGCTGTCTGAGTGTATTTTGTCATCAATCTATTTAGAACGACATTTTTACGATTTGAAGAGTATTTTGTGAGTACAAGAAAATAACAACAAGTCACTGTATTTAAAATTTATTATTAACGTTTGTTTTCTTTTTTTTTTCTTTTTGTCGCTGTCGTTGCCATTTTACGCACATACTAATATTTTGTAATATTTAGGGTATACTGAGTATCTTTGACTTTGGGCCACATTCGACTCAGTGAGTACGCAGCATAATTTTTTACGCAATAGATAACATAATTTCTTATTTATTTGAAAACTTAAGTGGATGCTAATGTAACTGAATGAAGAAAAAAAAAAATATAAAATAGTAGCCGAGATCATATGATAGTGATAGAATACTATTGATAGTCGGGACCATCGATAATGTTAAAAAGTCATGAAAAACCCTTAGATGGAAAAACCGTCTATGCGTCTATGGATGAATAGACGCAAAAATTGTGAATAAATATTGTATATATACATAAAATAATAATTATAGCATTTAAAAAAGAACTAGAAAAGCATACAAATCACATTCCACAGTACATACGTTTATCGGTGATTACATGTCAAATCTGATGCTTTTCGAAACTCACATATTTATAAAAATTTGGTACTTTGCATGTCGATACTCATTGTACGTAAAAAACTAAAAATATTTGCAAATTTTTTTTTTAATTTTTTTTTTTTGCTAGTTATACACTGGAAAATAAAAAAAAAAAACCAAAATTCGTGATTTGGACATGTAGTAAAACAATTATATCTTCAAAACTGTTAGTCCTACAAAAAAAAGTTAATGACATACTTTTAGAGGTCTTGAATTGATCTTTAGTTTATTTATTTAATTTAATCATCAAGTCTTCAGATGCATATATCCTTACAGACTACAATTACTGATAATATATCACCAAAAGTATAATAATAATAAGAATACTTATATAATTATGTTAAGAAAATATTATTAATTAAATTTTTCGTCGTGCGAGATACACGACTGAACATTTTCTTAAATATCCAAAAAATTTTTAATTTTTAAAAGTTTTTATATAGAAGCGTATCTAGCTGAGCAATGGTTTTTAAAAAAATCTTATTTTGATGTGATAAATCAAAAAAATATTTTGGCAATAAGATATTGGTTCTGTGCAAAGTCCAGTTTTCGAACTACGGGGTTTGAAAAATAATCTGAAATTAAAATATGACTTTTCTCAAAAAAGTTTATAAAGAAGTATAATGTCGTTGTTATTGGTAATTGAATGGTTTTATCAGTTATTATATCAAATCTTTATGAGAAAATAGAACATTTCAATTTTTAAAGTTTTTAAAGTATTTTCTTTTGAATATAAGTCTAATTGTCGACATTGTTTTCAAGAAAAGTTATATTTTGGCCTTTAACGATAACTCGAACTATGATTCACATAGGTCCATATACTTGTACACAAGAAAAAAAAGAAGCCAAATATAAAAACTATAATTTCTTGGTTCTGCTGCAACTATAATTTCTTGGTTCTGCTGCTTATAAAAGTGTTAGTGAAGTTTTGTGATAGCTATTTTTACTTTTCGACAATTAAACGACATCTTAAAATTCTCAATTTGTACTAAAAATTTGTACAAAATTGTACTAAAAAATTAAAGATAAAAAATCAAAAACTTAGTACTTGTCATCTCTCTTATGGCCATTTAAAAACAGGCATATTCACGAATAGTTTTAAAAGAAAACGGGCTTGCTTTGAAAAGTTTCCTTGTCCTTCCTTTTTTTTTTTTACTGGTATCTACTTACAGATTTATTTATCGAAACCCCCCTCCCCTCCATGCCTAAGGTAAATATTGCAACGGGCCCGTTCCAAATTTCACACAAATTAGGTAATTTTGAATTTTCGCTTGCGATATTGTATCCACCTTATAAATTATTCTTATAAATTATTTTCATTTTGTATTTGTATCTCAGAGCTTAGATTTCATCTATATTTATCTTAAATTTACATTTATAAATGCTTTTATATCGATTTCGATTTCGATTTTTTTTTTTTATTTTTCAAAATCAATTCAAAATCAGCAACACCGAAAACAAAGTTGTACAAAATTTCATACAAGTTCAGTTTAACTTTCTTGTATTTTACTTCGCTAATTTGGATCCATCATAGTGAATTTTTTATAAACTATTTTATTATTGTATTTGTATTAAAG
The DNA here is from genome assembly GCA_914767935.1 of Coremacera marginata. Classification (NCBI taxonomy): domain Eukaryota; kingdom Metazoa; phylum Arthropoda; class Insecta; order Diptera; family Sciomyzidae; genus Coremacera; species Coremacera marginata. The sequence goes on from OU612047.1 coordinate 148,321,792, forward strand.
TTTTGTTTGAATAAAATGATATAAATTCAGTATTAATTTGTAAAGACCTATTCTTGAAAATTTACAATAGTAAACCATTATTTTTCATATTTCCATGTGTTTGTTGTAATTTTTTGATTTCAAAACAAAATTTGAAGCTCAAAAATAATAAATTTTGATTAAAATTGTCAGCCGGTTTTCATATATTGCCAATTTCATTGACAAATTTTGTTTTTTTGAGCATCAAATTTTGTTTTGAAATCAAAAACTTACAACAAACACATAGAAATATGAAAAATACTAGTATACTATTGTAAATTTTCAAGAGTAGAACCGTTTATTTACATTTATCGGGAATTTAAATTTATAAATGTTTCTTTTTCGATTACTTCTCAAAAATTACATTTTACAAAAATAAATTTTTTAGAAAATGTGCCAGAAAATGAAATGTTAGGGGTTTAATAATAAAACAACCTTTGCTGGTTTCATAGTCAAATAATCAACATTTATTAGACAGTAAAACATTTTAAAAGCTATTAGTAATTTTCGAAGTAATAACACTTTGAATAAGAAAAGGTGTCAAAGTTACCCCAGCTTACTCTATATATACATATACATACACAACACACAGCCAAACATACACAATCATTTAAATGATATCCTTCTTGAAGTGACAATAGGGTGAAATCAGTCACAATCAGAAGAAGAAAACGCGATGACATCAATTCAAATCAATAGATTTTGATTATTTTGCAGTTGTTGTTGTTGTTGTTGTTGTTGTTGTCATTGTAGTAGCTGTTGTTGTAGTTGTCTTGTTGCTGCTGTTGCCACCATCAACAAACTTAGATATTATTATGTCAGCTTGTCTGATGTTTTTGTATAAAAAGAGTGAAAAGCGATATATACATACTTATAAACTAAAAATGTAACAAAAAATATTTATATTCTAACATTTCTTACGTATTTTGCTATTATGCTATAGTAGATATTTTGCAGAATTTTGTTTTATGTTGTTTGTCTCTATGTATTTGACGTCAATTCAATTTCCGCTTCAACGAATCACAGCTACTTCATGTAAATCGAAAATTATAAACTAAGTTTGTAAAATTTTGAAATATAATGTTATATAAAGATGAAGGAAAAGCTGTATAAAATTGGCTGGTTGTGAAAGGTAGTAAAATTAAATGCACAAAAAAATTAGAAAAGTATAGAAAAAGTTACATTTTATCTGAAATATAGTATGTAAAATGCATGTATATGTTAAAGTTTAATTATAAGCATTTTCCACATGTTTTCCACATGGAAAATTTAAAAAAAAAAAACGTAAGAAAAACATTGCGCACAAAATCACATATTTTGCATCTGACAACTTTTTGAAACACATGAAACGGAATAAAATTTGTCACAAAAAACACAAACTCTGTCATGTTAATCAAAATTTAGCTAACTTAAGTTTGTATTTTTATGGTTTTGTCTACGGAAGTTGGTGAAATTATTTATAAGGAATAGAAAGAAGATAAATATTGTAGAATCTTCTAATATTTGTGATGAAAAGATGAAGAATATATAGAAAATTATGTTAATTCGGTATGATTTACATCATTATGCATAAATTTACATCATTATGCGGTATCATCATTCCTAAACAAAGGAAAAATGTTGATTCATGAAATTTTATTTTGTATACCATTTTTTTGTATTTTTTTTTTTTTTTTTGGTGTTTGAGAATAATTTATAAGAGAGACTTATATAGCGGAGCTAGAGCATGGCTGGCTGTTGGAAGACGAACTGGAAGCAGATAATTCTGATAATGATGACGCACTAAATCCACACTATACTAGAGATCAACTTGTATATAAGTAGATGAAAATGATAATGAAGATGGTTGGGGAGAAAATGATGAAAAACTACTGCAAGAAAGAGAAAGCCAAAGCAGACTTCCTTGTTGTAATATTTTTGGGTAAAAGAAAGTTTATTTGGAAAAAGTGGAATATGAACTATCATGTCAGCAACATAATTTTATTATTTTATCTACCATACCCATGAAACAAATACTGTCAGTAGACGAACAGATGTGTGCCACAAAGGCTGCACACTTTTAAAAAAGCAATACCTCCATAATAATTCCCACAAATGAGAGAGTAGATACGATATGGCGATTCTGGATCAGGAGGAGCGGAGGAGCAAGCCGATGATGTCATGCCCGCACCCCAGCGTCATCTAGTGCGGGATTTTTTTTTTGCTAAAAATGTGCAAAGGTGTATGTCTTTGCTAAAATCTATTAAAAATCGGCAAGTTTGGTGTTTGTCTTTGCTGTAAGCTTTTAAAATTGGCAAGTTTGGTGTATGTCTTTGCTTTAATCTTTTAAATTGGCAAGTTTGGTGTATGTCTTTGCTTTAATCTTTTAAAATTGGCAAGTTTGGTGTATGTCTTTGCTTTAAACTTTTAAATTGGCAAGGTTGGTGTATGTCTTTGCTTTAAGCGTTGATCATAATTTTATACACTACATTATCGGTAGTGGTAGTCAAGCGAGCTCTTATCAGTGATTGCGATACCTAATAGCAATAACTCAAATTCTGCTGGTTGACTTTAGCTGAAATGATATGACTTGGTTTATGAAAATATATATATTAATATGGGTTGAAGTAATTTAGGTACGGCGAAGGTTGAAGGGTTAAAGAATTGTTTATAAATTTATCATAATGGTGCTAAGTATTAGGTTTGTGTATTAGATTTGCATAAGTAGTTTAAGAATTGGATAACAACCATTTGTATCCATAAGTAGGATACATCTGAGGTACAAGTCTCAATCCGCCGGTCAAGTCGTCCAACAAAATCTCCGCCCCTCCGCGGGCATGACGTCATCGGCTTGCTCCTCCGCTCCTCCTGATCCAGAATCGCCATATCGTATCTACTTGAGAGTTTAAATTTTTTTTTTTTTTTGCTCTGTGATTTATCAGAATATGCGGAGAATATATGAGGATTCCACAAAAAAAAAATTTATTTGACTACCGGAAAAAAACAACCGAAATGTTATTTTTTCCAGAATTTAAGCATCTCATTTCCGATCTTAAAAAATGATAAGTCGTTGAAAAGGGATTAAGGCGTACTTAATTTTTTGTTTTTTTAGTGCATTTGTACTTTTGAAGTCAAAGTCGACAAGTAAGCCTCATACTTTTTAAAATGACGTAAACCTCCTTTCATTTTGTTTCTCATAAAATTAAAGTTCTTACAATATTTTAACTTTTTGTTGAAAAAACAATTCGATATATTTAAAATCAAACATTCCGATAGTCTTGTTTTGTGTCGGAAAAGGCACAAAAATCCGATAACTTCAAATATTTGCTGTTTAAACCTATTGGGTAAAGTGATAGTTTCTATATTAGCAATTACGTCCAAGTTTTTACTCGAAGGTTCCCAGTTTGCTAACATAGACATGAATAACAATGAAGTGAAATGGGAAAAGGTTGTTGCACTAAATTCTGGTGAGAGTCAAAGACACTGAACCGTTCTCGGCTTTCCAGTTTGGAAAAAAATATGACCCAACAGCGTCTCATCCGTGAACACAAGCAAAAAATACCTAACAATTTTTCGGTTTCGGTATCTGGAGGTTATGAACGGTGTTTTTGCATTACCAGAAAATGTCTATGTAAGAGCGGAAAAATTTTGATTTGTCAACAAAATCCGAATCCTGCTTAAAAGAGTTAAATATGTTTTTTATTCATTTTACCATAGCCAAGATTTTTTAAAAAAAAAAAAAAAAAAACCATGCGCTAAAGGGTTGAGAAGTGAATGAAAAATCTTTGAAGTATCTGGAAATTTGTTGAATTCAATTAATTTTTTTGTTGCCAAAAAAGTGAAGAGCAAAACCAAAACACTTCAAAATCATAACTAATCAATCAAAAATTTCCTAAGCTTTTTTTTTGATTTCACTGTCAAATTTTTTGCTTTGCTGCTGATGACATGAGTAAAAATTTTCCATTTCATACAACGAGCTGTTGTACCCCAACAACACTCTGCCATATTCTAAATAACACCTTGAGCACCCCACAAAATATAAAAAAAAACAAAATAAAAAAAAAAAAATTTAAATAATATACAATGAAAATGAAAATTTTTGGCTTTGCTTCCTTGCTTTGACTGACGACGCTACGTCAACGAGACAAAAAACAACACAAAAATTCAAGATAAAAATCAATATCGTTAGAATAATAGTAGCAGCAGCAGAAGCAGTAACGACAACAACAACTATAGCTATATAGAAAACTAATCTAATTTTTTAAAATGCTCGTGACAATTCCTCTCCGTTCCATTCCGTTTCATCTTACCAAAAATTTATATTTGAATTTGTACACAGTCAAATAAATTTGGCAAACTGTCGCTGCTACCATGACTGTCAGTCAGTTCTATTAGACAGAATTTTGCGCTAGCATCATTAGTAAAAAATATCCTTTTAATAATAAGTCAAAATAAAAATAAAAAAAAAAAAGAAATCAATCAAACATATAATGCTGTGCATAAAATTTTAATGAAATTAAGGATGTAGCTTTTTTATTCTATCTAGATAGATACAAGAATAAAAATGTTATCAAAATCAACGCGATTTTTTGTTATTGTTTCTCATTTAATTATTATTAGCTTTTTGAACCTTTGATTGTTTTTTAAGCACACATAGTGAAGTGAAAATTGCTCATCCCAGACAAAATTTGGGTTGAAAATTATGTATCTGTTCGAAAAAGATACTAAATGAAATATTCTTCAATTGTGTATAAGTTTAAAGTGCAATGGGATCAAATATGGGTTATGACTAGTATACGACCGAATATTCGGTTTTGTTTTCAACTAGTTTCAGTTCTTTGTGTTAGTTATGGCTTCAAAATTTCATGCAAAATCTCATATTTTGTATGACATATGAGAAAAACAAAAATATTGAAAAATTCAATTAATATTAACCTTATATGAAATTTTATATCAAAAATGGGAAATAAAGGTAATGTAAGGTAAGGCAAGGTTAGAGGCATTATCTGCGGAGATAAGATAAGATAAGATAAGATAAGATAAGATAAGATAAGATAAGATAAGATAAGATAAGATAAGATAAGATAAGATAAGATAAGATAAGATAAGATAAGATAAGATAAGATAAGATAAGATAAGATAAGATAAGATAAGATAAGATAAGATAAGATAAGATAAGATAAGATAAGATAAGATAAGATAAGATAAGATAAGATAAGATAAGATAAGATAAGATAAGATAAGATAAGATAAGATAAGATAAGATAAGATAAGATAAGATAAGATAAGATAAGATAAGATAAGATAAGATAAGATAAGATAAGATAAGATAAGATAAGATAAGATAAGATAAGATAAGATAAGATAAGATAAGATAAGATAAGATAAGATAAGATAAGATAAGATAAGATAAGATAAGATAAGATAAGATAAGATAAGATAAGATAAGATAAGATAAGATAAGATAAGATAAGATAAGATAAGATAAGATAAGATAAGATAAGATAAGATAAGATAAGATAAGATAAGATAAGATAAGATAAGATAAGATAAGATAAGATAAGATAAGATAAGATAAGATAAGATAAGATAAGATAAGATAAGATAAGATAAGATAAGATAAGATAAGATAAGATAAGATAAGATAAGATAAGATAAGATAAGATAAGATAAGATAAGATAAGATAAGATAAGATAAGATAAGATAAGATAAGATAAGATAAGATAAGATAAGATAAGTTATGGAAGAGCAGGCTAGTGTAAGGTCAGGTTAGGTATGGTAAGATATAAGGTCAGGTGGGTATGACGCGGTGGACTAAGGAAAGTTATGGTAAAGTAAGCTAAGGTGAGGGAGTTTATGCTCAGACAAGGTAAGGCCAGGTAAGGTAAGGTAAGGTAAGGTAAGGTAAGGTAAGGTAAGGTAAGGTAAGGTAAGATTAACAAACTAAGTTAAGATAAATTATGAAAGGGTAGGATAGGATAAGGTAATTTAAGGTATAGTAAGATAAGGTAAGGCAATGTAAAGTTTGGCAAGGTTAGGTAAGGTTATGTAAAGCTAACTAAGTTAAGTTATGGAAGGGTGGGCTAGGATAAGGTCAGGTAAGGTATGGTAAGATCAATTGGGGTTACGCAAGGTAAGCTAGGGTAAATTAAGTTGAGAGAGTTCAAGGTAAGGTAAGGCAAGGTATGGGACGGTAAGTTAGGGTAGGGAAATGTAGTGAAAGGTAGGATTAGGTAAGGCAAGGGAAAGAGGTAATTTTTAGGTAAGGTAAATTTAGGTAGGGTAATGTAGGTTGGGATAGGGTTGGACAAGGAAAGGAAGGGAGGTGTTGGGTAAATTAAGGCTAGGTAACGAGAGGGGAATGCAAGGGGAATATAAGAGAAATTTAAGGTAAGGCAAGGTAAGGCAAGATAAGTTAAGGTAAAGTTAGTTATGGAAGAATAATAATAATGATAAATAATAACAATTAAGTTAGTTAATAAGAATAATGTAAGGTAAGGTAAGGTTAGGTAAGGCTAGGCAGGCTAGGCTAGGGTAAGTTTAGTATAGAAAAGGTAAAGTAAAGTAAGGTAATGGAAGGCTAGGTTTGTGTAGGGATAGGTAGAATAAGGTCCGGTAAGGTAAGGTAAGGCAAGGTAAGTTAAAGTATGGTATGCTAAGGTATGGTATGGTAAAGTAATATAAGGTAAGGTAAGGTTAGGAAAGGTAACGGAAAAGAGTCAGTTATAATATTTTGATGTGCAAGAAAAAAGGAAATTGGCCAGGGCTGATTTTCTCAGATCATCTCATTAGATCACTGTAATATAATAAATGTCCAATATTTGTTGTTCCTTTTCTACTAACTATTCAAAAGTTGCTTTGAAACCTTTGGATATTAGTTATTATAAGATGATGGATGGAGAAGGTAAACTCAGAGTACCTTAAAGTTTAATGACGGTTTTTTATAATTCTCATTTTTCAAATTTGCACATTCATCATGTCTTTAAGCTCTAACAATTCTGTGCTTTAATAACGCTTAGCTAAAAATTTCTATAATGCGAAAATGTTGTCTAAAAGCATTAAAATATATCTTTTCACTAGTCTATCCGAGCATTGCTTAAACTGATGGTTTTAAATTGTTATAATGGTGTGGTTAAAAAAGATGCTGACATTAAAGATACATTAAATTTATATCACTTACCATATTACCACTTTTGGTAATAAAGCAAAACACAAAAAAAAAAACAACAAAATGACAATACAAAATTTGCCCAAATTTTCTTAAGATAAATCAAGGACTCTTATGGGAATTCAAATGTTTCAATTCATAGAAATGGCGCATGTCAAGCAACCGAATCTTAGAATCTTAGACATTTTTTTTTTTTTTTTTGTAAACAGTTATTTCCTTTTTTTTCAATCTTTACAAATATTACACAATTTAATAGCATGAACCAACGTTTGTTGCTTTTGTTGCATAGAAGCAGCTGCATTTCTTATTCTATTAAAAATTACGACGACATCAGTTGACGTTGCTTCGAAGTTATGGCTGTAAATTTATTGTTCTGCAACTGCTGCCACTTTAAGTGCAACAACAATAATAACAACAATGAAAACAACTGCAACTCTTGCCAACTCACACAGACGCACACACAGGCACTCAAACACTCAAGCGAACAAAAGCGACTGATTGTGAGTGACGGAGTGGAGCAGCTCATGACATGAGCCAAGATAATTTGTCACAATTACAATGAAAATTTAATCGAAATACAGACAGACAGAAAAGACGGACTGACATATGTTTAAGCACACAAACATACTGGGACACTAGCACACACTTGGAGCCATGTATTTGCGCACATATGTTGCTCTCAACGCTAGTAGCCATGTCGTTCAGCATCGTCCGCCATATTTGTTGTTTACGCTGACAACTAACAATGGTTGTCAGCAACAACACAGAAGTAAATAATTTACGTTGCACTTGATTACATTTAACAAACTGTAAGTTCACAGCGTAAATGTGCATGTATGTGTATGAGTGTGTGTATGTGTGTATGTGTATGTGTGTGTGTGTGAACAAAATGAATTTTAGATGATGTATATGAAAGTTTCTGCTGCATTTGCTGGTGTGCACCATGAAAAATTGACACTGTTGAAAAGTTTTTTTTTTCTGTAAATAATAAATAAAGAAATTTGTTCAAAACGCGACTTTTGTTTAAATTATTTTAACTAAATATATTTATAATTTTAACATCAACAGAAAGTTAGAGAAAACTTTAATCCGCTTATGGGTTTTCAATGAAAACGTGTCAATTTTAAAGTAAGTTTTTGTTTTTACTTTGTTTTATATGGCAACTCATAAAATATGATACGATTTATTTGAACAGCATTTGTATTGTTTTCTAAAGTGTCAGATGAAATTCTATCGAATTTTCATTCAATGCTCTAGTTCAGCGCTGTTCAATGCAGTTTGTAGTTATTTTTAATAGTTCTAGAAACTCTTTTATTGAGTTTATAGAGAATTGAAAATATATCAAATCTGAAATAGATGTTATTCTTACTTATCTGTTTATATTTTGAGAAGATCAAGGTTGATATTACCAAAGTTAAAAGTTTCTCTAAGGAAGCACTTCCGTTTAGTAAGATAACCATTTTGTATTAAAATTTATTATTTTATGCTTGAATATTAATGCTATTCTGAAAAAGCTCTTTACGATATGCAGCAAAAAATTTCAAAATTTATAATAAGCTTAAGAAGTTAGTGAAAACTAGCTAGAAGAATAATATTAGTGCCGGAAAAAATATTTTTTTTTTCTCAGCCCAAAAGATAGCTTTATAACCACAAAATTACAACAATTACAAAAAACAACACTGAAATTGCAGGAAAAAGCATAGAAAGCAGCGTAATAAAAGTTGCTCCAGTCGTATTTTTAAAATAATTAAATAATAAATGTGACCTAAACCACGCAAATAACAGCGCTGTAGAAGACAAAAAGGCAGTTAAAAAATAGACAGACAGGCAACGTAAAACAGACGTACAGGCAGACAGGTGGATAAATAAAAAACAAGGCAGACTCACATTCCTGCCATATTTAGAAAGCAGGTAAATAAATTTTGTGCGGGTAGGTCGCCGTAAATGGGCGACTCCCGAAGTGTGGTTGGCAAGGCTCAAGTGACATGGTTGACTGACTGCGTATTCCTTAGTTACTGCCTTGCATGCTTGATGCTAGATTGTTTTCTGTGTTTTATGGGATTGGAAACAAAAAACGCGATTTACTAATTTGCGAAACAACACAATTGGCGGCAGTAATAAATTGTTGCAGTCAAGGACTTGAACTTAATAACTGACAAGACGGAAGAACAAAAAAAAAAAAACAAAATTTATAATAAAATGAAAATAAAAACTTCAGATAATTTGATCGCACAAAAGTTAAAGCAGGCAATTTAATAAAGTAAATATTTAAATACAAAAGTCAAACAAGTCCAGATGTGCGTTTTTCAGATAAACAATGTGTAGACAAGCTGAAATAAAAGCAATGGATATGTTAAAATTAAGGCTAACGCTGAATATTTATATTCAAATCCAAAAAAAAAAAAATATTTATATAAAAAACTGAAGTATGGATAACGACAACAAAATGTGCTTCAGTAATTTGGGGTTGCTGATTTCGAATATGTCATCAAATTTTACATACAATGTCGGGACAATGAAAAAATGAAGGTTTATGCTTATAAAGTGTTCTACTGAAATTTACATACAAATCGAAAAAATTAGCAATGAACAGCAAATTAAAACGACGTTTTATTTTAACTCTTATTTACTCCTCTAAACACAACCTTTCAAAATAATGCTTTTTTTTATATTGCACTATACATAATGTGACCAGCAGTACTCTCTTGGCAACGCAGTACTTTCTTTTCGACTGTTGTACATACATTGTAATTTTTTTAACTTTTTGTGCTCTTTTTTTATGTATTTTTGTACTTCCTTTGGACATAAAAATATTTAATTCACAAAACATATAAATTCGCCATGTATTCGTAAAATATATCAAAATATTACAATTTATCGAAATCCAAACTTCAGTGATTTTTTTTTTCTACAGTTGAGACTTTTATGCAATATTGATCTATAAAAATGTGTTTGACAATATAAAACTGGACATTTATTTTAGGACTTAAAAAGATATATTGTAGAATTAAAAAGATACAAAAAGGTATAGTAATGGAAACTTATGTGTCGTCAGATTCTGGGTACAGATTCTTAGCCACATGTAAACTTTTGTACTCTGCATTCGCTTATTTTGTTGAATATCTTCCTTCTGTCTTCCCGGAGCGTCGGACTTAGTTGAGGATGTGTTTTCAGCAATAAATAATGCATGGACAGTTAAACAAAATACCACTGTGAACATATTAAAATGTATTGTATTGTAAGCATTAAGTGAATTAGTTCGAGTTTTTACTTTACCAACACTTTTGAGACAAATTGGTAGCTTAGAAAAATATAAATGAAAAATGTCGGCGAGAAGAATGAATACAGCGAATAATGAAACAGTGAGCGACGATGATTGTGAATAATTTTTAAAATTGTCATGTAATTGTAATGTTACAGAGACGTGTTAACAATCTTGAGCTCCGGAACTTTCTTATAAATTTTGAATTTCATATAAAATTTTAGATTTGTTTTAATATTCACATATAAATTGATAACATTATCTTGTGATTTTGACGAAATTTGTTTTAAGCCGAAATTTGTTTTTGATCACAAATTGTTTTTAAATTGAAAACTTTGTGATCAAAAAAATCGAAAATTTTATATGAAAAAATACATTTTGAAAATGATAACATTGTGATCAAATTTAAAATATGTGGTTTTTTCGGTGCATATTTATTTTTTTTCTTTTTTTTTTTTTGAAAAAAAATATTTTTTTGTGTAAACCTTAGGCGCATTGAGCACTTTTTTATTTATTTTATGTTTTTTATTTATTTTATAGTAATAAAGGTACCCACTGAACCATAAGTGAAGGTTTTGAGTAAGGTGAGAGTTTTGCGAACGTTTAGGTTAAAAATTTTTTTTTTAATTTTTTCTTTTTTATTTTGCCGCTTAAAAGTGCTTGTTATAAAAGATTAAATTCGTGAAAGCTTTTCCCATAAAGAACAATTGTGCATATTTTGCACAAACTCATTAAAAACTTATTTTGAGTCAAAAATGAATCATTTTTTGTAACATTTCAGTAGGTAAGACTTCCTTGTAAATGAGCCATTTTTTGTTCATAAATGAGTTCGGAAATGAATCATTTATGTTTCTTTTTTGCATTCTGAAATGAGTTCAAAAAAGAATATTTTTTTGTTAATAAATGAGTTCACAAATGAATCATAAATGATACTTTTTATATTCTAAAATCAGGTAAATAAAGGAACTTAAAATGAAAATGTTAACCTTCGTACAACGTCCTACGTCATATGAACTTTTTTACCAGTGCGAGATGGATGTACTGCTACACGTATGAAAATTTTCAACATTTTTATCAAAAATTAAAATGAAGCCCAAATAGAATGAAAACCACGAAAACATTCCATGCAAAAATGTAATCAAATAAATTCCTAAATTAATAACTTAACTATTTTGATATTTCATATATAATTTGGAAGTTTGTCAAATTGGAAAACAATCACGCCTTTTCCCCTTTGAAACATCAATATCATGAAAAACACAATGCGTGAATTCCAGCCCAGGTATATTAATCCTATTAACCCTATGATTAATATGATCTCTTATTTTAGTAATAATCATTTCTTCTTTAACAAAATATCGATATGTAATTATAAAAAGTATTATGCAATAATAAAATTTATAATTCAAAAAGGTTATTTTTTGTAACTCATTATTGAACAAAAAAAGGTTTGTTTTTGAGAGGCAATTCAGTCCAAAGATTGATACAAAAAGGGTTCAATTTCGTTTCGGTTTCGAGTGCCGAAAAATAACTTTTGTATAGTTCCTTTTTGAACTCATTTCCGAAGAAAAAACAGTTTGTTTCTGAGAGGCATTTCCGTCCGGCGATTGATTCAAAAATGGTTAATTTCCGAGTGCCGAAAAAAAACTTTTATGGTTCTTTTTTTAACTCATTTCCGAATAAAAAAGAGGATAATTTATGGTTCTTTTTTTAACTCATTTGCGAACAAAATAAGGTTCGTTTTTGAGAGGCATTTTAGTCCGACGAATGATATAAAAAGGGTTCATTTATGAGTGCCGAAAATGAACGTTTCTGCCCGAAAAGGTTCATAAATGTATTCAAAAACGGTAGTTTTGGTTCACTGGGTATTAGCATACAAGATAAGCTCTTTTAAATGCAACAATTTAATATACATAATATAGATACTAACTCACAATGGGTATAACAGCAGATAAAAGTGATAATAAAAGCAAAATATTATAAAGTTAAAAATAAATTATAGTAACATTGATAAAATATAATTGAAAAAAATGAATTTAAATCAATAAAAAAAGGGTAACCATTTTGATAGAGAAAAGTAAAGTTTTGAGAAATGTTTCAGAAAAGCGAAAATTATAAGAAGAGTCAAGAGAAGTGTTCATAGATAAGATACTTAAATTTCGTAAACGCGTTTTATGTTGTTTGGTATGGAAATCCAGAGTCTTATTGCGCTAATAAAAAACACTCTACTACATTCATTGTAACGAACATGAGGAACTACAAGAGATAAATTTCTAGTTGATCTGCAGAATTGAAGTTTATCATACAAATAGCTTGGACATTTCAGAGTTACAAGCCTATGCAAATAAATACAGTTTCTTGCAATAAGATGATTTATAAAGCTGCGACCTAGTATGCGGTTGCTGAATGATGAGATATTGTCAAATCTTCGGGTACCGTACACATATCTTGCTGCATTATTATAAGCCACTAAAAATTTGTGGGATGACCTAGAATCCAGCTTGCTATAGACAACTTCAGAGAATGTAATAAGAGGTACAATTAATTGAATCACTAATTTACGCCTAGTTTTAGCGGGAACAAACGAAGCAGTTTTCCTAAGGTTGCGTAAGGAATAATAAACTTTACTTACCACACCATTTATGTGTTCTACACACATAAGAGAAGAGTTTACAACAAATCCTAGATTAGTAACATTGTTTACAAAGTCAAGCTGAGTGCCGCTTAGGAACATAGAAGGCAGATCAATCAGAGCATATTTAGATTTCGCTACTGGTAAGATGTACGATCTTAGAGGATTCAACTTCAGTTTATTTTCATCAGCCCATCTGCTGACAGCAGCCAAATCTTCATTAACTTTTGCGCAAAGATCTTCAATGAGGCATGTCGGTCGGGTGAGATAGAGTTGCAGGTCATCCGCATAAGCATGCATTGTGGCATTCTTACATAGTGAGAAGATGTCGTTGATATGCATAGTAAAGAGAAGCGGTCCCAGAACTAACCCTTGAGGCACACCACTACCGATAGTTCTGTATCTTCAGTATTTATTTCCTACCTTGACCCTTTGAGTTCTTCCTTCCAAGTAGCTTTTTAAAAGATGTACAGAAGAATCCGAGAAGCTGAAGCAGATTTCCAATTTTTTGCAAAAAATATGGTGGCTTACACTATCGAACGCTTTTGAAAAGTCTAAGAGGCAGACTAAGCTGAGATAACCTTTATCAAAAGATGGCCTTAAATCTTCGAGAATTTTCACTATAGCATTGGCACAGCTATGTCCTGAGCGAAAGCCTGACTGAAGAGGAGACAAGAGATTATGTGCACTAAGATGGTTGGAAATCTGCTCAGCCATAAGAGATTCGAGGCCTTTAGAAATAGACGACAAAAGGCTTATTGGACGAAAATTACTCGGTACAACTGCCGTGGGCTTTTTACCAATAGATAATATAGTGACGATTTACCAGATAGAAGGAAACGTAAAGCTAGTGAGGCAGTGGTTGAATATATGTACAAGAATAACATAGGGTAGTATGAGCTTGATAAATTTAATTATTAATTTTAAAAATAAAGTAAACTGAAATTTTTGCAATAAATTGGAAGAGGAGATATTGATATATGAGCTAGAGTTCGAGGTGGGAGATTCGGTGGAAGAGCTGGTCACAAAATACGCATTAAGAACATCTGGATCAATAAGACTTTCTCCAAAGTTGTTACTGGTCCCGATACCAATATCTTTCAGGTTATTATAAATCTAGGTTATTATAAGAGATAAAATCTATTTTTACATAACTTCACTGCAGATGAAGCATCATTTCTAGCCCTCCTATATTTTTCCCAGTTGGTCACAGTTGGATTGCGTTTCCACCTAGAATAGGCCTTATGACGATTTTCGAGAGCTTGCTTGATGGAATTTGTGAACCATGGACAAGTACTGTTAATGATTCGAGGTGTACGTAGTGGCACAGGGATTTCAAAATTAGACAAAATTTTGCTCAGAAAAAAATTCAATTTATCATCAACAGAACTGAAGTAGTAGCAATCCATCCAATTTATTCTAGACAGATCAGTAAATAGAGTGTCAAAGCGAATAGATTTATAGTCCCGATAAGTAAATGTTTTGCTCACTTCAGAGTACATGAGATGTATATTAAATATGCAGAAAATCAGGTCATGATCGGATAAAAATGATAGGTGATCAAATAACAGAACCGTTGTAATATCCAAGACTGTAAATAAATCAAGTAGGCTAGGAGCAGCATTGCTAGCAAAGCAAGTAGGCGCCACAGAATTGACAACAGCAATACCAACTTCAGACAAATCATCAAGGAATTTGTTTGTTAAGCTTTCTTTGCAGAGCATATTAATATTAAAGTCACCACATAATATAATATGATATGGTCATAGTCTATAAAACAGCTAGATATCGAGGTAAATAACGCATTTTTGGTAGGGGTTAAAATATGAATTCGCGTCAGCACTGTTAACGTCAGCAATGTTTTATGGTCACCACTGTTAATTTCATCACTGTTAATGTCAGCACTGTTAAAGCCTGCATTTCAGATTCAGCTACCAGGCTTGCAGAAAACCCCAACATTTTTGGGTTTTTTCAATGGGTGCACCCAAAAGGGTGACAATAGTGGTAAGTATGGTCACTATTAATGTTTTAGGACAAAAAATAATAGGATCAGCTCATATATTTGACCCCTTTAGGGATCGATTCGGGAGAGAAATGAACTGTTATCTACAGTTTTTGTGTTTTTTGTATGAGGACTCCCAGAAATGGGGTAGGCAGGTGGTAGGTGTGTTCAGAAGAAATGTGGATGAACAAAAAATAACTAGAACAGCTCAAATATTTGACCCTTAATTGTGTCTATACGGGAGAGATATAAACTGCAATCGAAAGTTTATATGTTTTTTGTATGGGTACCCCAGAAGGTTGTCAAATAGAGGGTAGGTGCGTTGAGAAGAAAGGTTGAAGAGTAAAAACTAATATTTTGACTACTCTAGTCGTCAATTCGGGAGACATATCAAGTATCAATAGACAGTTTTTTGAATTTTTTCTATGACCCCAGAAGGAAAGCAGATAGGGGGTAGGTTTGTTGAGAAGAAATGTTGAAGGAGAAAAAATAATAGGAACAGCTCATATATTTGACCCCTGTAGCTATCAATTTTGGAGAAATATGTACTATTATAGACAGTTTTTGTATAGGAAACCAGAGAAGGGGTTGGCAGATAGGTGGTAGGCGTGTTCGGAAGAAATGTTGAATTGTAAAAAATAATAGTACCAGCTCATATATTTGACAACTATAGCTATCAATTTGGGAGAAAAATTAACTTTAATAGGCAATTTATGTATTTTTTGTATAATTTTTTTGTAGAAATCATACCAATTTCTCCTCCCAATCAAAAGATATTACTTACTAAGAATCTATTTTCTCGGTATATGCCATGGGTGAGTTTTTTTATCTTGAGTCATCTAAATGCCTCAAGAGTTAGCAACATTGCGAAAAATATTTTAAGAAATAAAATTGCAAAGTTTCAAATGAATCGTTTTCAAGGTCAAAGGCAGACTAACTCTGATTTTTTAAATGTGAGCTTCTCATTTTACTGCATTTGTTCTTATTCACCAAACGAAAATACGCTAGTTTTATATGAAATCTTTATTTCGATTATAATTTATTTGCACAATTATTGCAATAACAGCGTCATCTATCAGTAATAGCAAAAAAGTATCAGACAAAATTGGCGTATGTTTGAATTATACTTTAAGATATATTGAATATATAATCAGAGTTATTCTTTAACAGTGACCTCGAATATGAATTGGCAACCCGAATTCGACGTTTTTCTAGGAAAAAACCTAAGCTTGACATACAAATTAGCTTACTTCCACGAGCATTTCGTTGAAAATTCAAATTTAACGCAGCCAAACTACAAAAGGGCAACAATTCTAAAATGAACGATTTTTGTTAAAATTTTTGTGCAAGATTGATTACATTTTTTTTTCGCCTACGCGTTGAACACATTTGTGTACCACATTTGCATTTGATTCTGACGCGAAAATGAGACAGATTCTTGTCTCTTCAACTAATTTGTAAATGTTGAGTTGAGCCCTATTTGTGTTGAGGGTGCTCCAAGTGTGAACAGTACGGCAACTTATGCTAAACTCATATAAATATTAAATCAAGTGAATAAAAAATTTCCTATACATCGGTGGATATTTTTTCATCTCATATTTTCTCCCTATTGTTTTTTGTTTTTATTTTATGAATTTGTTTTAACTGCGTTGAGGCTGTAGAATAAATAGACCAACGGTCAGGTGGTAAGAATATTTGTACAAATGACTGAACAACGGGAAGATATATAGACAACGTTGTAAACGTGGAGGTAAGCAGCAGGATTTTATGTAAATTTTTTTTTATTTACATTTTTTTTTTTCCAATTTAGTTGAAAGCCTTGATGTGTAAGTGATGGTCCCCTGTTGACATTTTATTTGTTTTACTCGATGGTTTTTGCTGTTTTTTCTATCATGGCTTGCCAAGATAACGCAGCGATTGCTGCTGCTGGTGGTTGGTATAGATATAAATATTGATATTGGAAATATCACAAAAACTAATGCTTCTTAAATTGATGACATTAGTTTTGCGACAAACTAGTCAATATTTAATTTGCTTAGCTGGAAAGAATCTTGCTTTAGAACTTTCTTTTATTCCTCCACTGAGTATCATCAGTGTATAAGACAATTCCATGTACGAGCCAGTTTGTCCAGGTAAGAGTACAAGTGACGTGGAAACTTCATGAAAGAAATATATTATCATGACAGAAAAATATTTAATTTCTCAAAAAGAACTGAATGATTTGATTCGTGATTTGAATGTATTGAAACAAAATGCAGAGTTGCTTGCATCACAGTTTGCACAGTTTGACTTCATGAATTCTATAAGCTATGAATTCTGAGTGGATTGAAGCTATTTTCGGATTGATTGGGATAAGTTGGTAGTACAAAAATTGGGTTCAAAGTTGAAAAGCGCTAAGTTAACCTACATGGTCTAGCCAGTCCACAACTATTTTGAACTGTCGGTTTAGTTATGTAACGCACAAAGCTTGTTCGTGCATGCAAAAATTTGTTTTTTCGTGTGCATAGAAGAGCGAATTATGTTTGTGCATATGTGATGCACAAACAAATTATCCTCTAAAAGGCCAAATTTATACCGGTAAATCTGCTGATGGTGTACGAGAAGTTAATCAAGGGGAAAGAGTTGTCTTGGATTTAACACGAAAGTATTTTCATTCCGGGCGTACAGTATATTGTGATAACTTTTTCACAACATTAGCACTCGCAGAGAATTTGATGGTTAAGCGCCTGGCAATTTTTTGCACAGTTCGTTCAAATAAAACATTTTTACCATCGTCGTTCAAAAAATCTAAGTCACGTGAAAAATTCGAAACTTTATTTGGTTACCATAACGAAAAATATGCTTTGTGTTCGTATGTTCCTCAGAAAAATAAAGCTGCTATTCTGTTGTCTACACAGCATTATACAAATGTCATAACACCATTGATAACCGAGCAGGACGAACCAGGTAGAGCAGCAAGATCAAATATTTCTAAAAAGCCGAATCAAATCCTTGACTACAATCGGAATAAAGCTGGAGTTGATACAATGGACCAAATGGTGTCGGGCTATAGCTACAAACGCGGAACAAACCGCTGGCCATTAGCCATGTTTTTCAACATGCTAGACGTAGCTGCCTTGGCCGCATTCTTGATACAAAGTGAAATGATGGAGGTGAAGCAAACAGACCAGCGCCGCAAATTTCTGACTGAATTGGCAGCGCACTTAGTAGTTCCCCATATGGAAATGCGAGCCAGTATTTCCCATGTTAGTCGTTGGTCACACGTCAAAAATGCGATGTCAAAATATGGTGTATTGGTATGTATTTAACCAATCACATACCTTTCTTATGCTTTACAAATGTCATTTCTTTCCAGGTACCAACACCACAACAACAACAAGAAGCAAGCACTTCTGGAAAAAGCAGCCCCATCATCATCAACCTACCGCCCTTTGTGTGTAAAATGCAAGGTTAGCACCAAAACCCAGCGCAAAACTCGTTTCAAGTGTGGTGTATGCAACAATCCTAGGTGCCTTCAAAACGGAATAGAGAAAAAGTCCTTCGTTTGCGATGATTGTCAACTACAACATGATTAGCAAACAAGTACAAATATAAAAACGTAAAATCAACAATAAAATATTTAAAAAAATGAATATGCCCAAAATATACAAAAACAAAATTATTTTCTTTTTAATATTTATATTTATCTGTACCTTTGCCGTAAGTATATTAACAAATAAACACACAATTTATACTCGTAGCTATATACATACATCATAAAAATTAAATCGAAAGCTATTCGGGTAAACCGCCTCGCCAATAGAACGCATTAAATAAAAAATCGCCCTGTGGTCTGGCCAGACCATGTAGGTTAATTTACTGCCCTCCAAGTAGTTGCCCATTCTAGGGTTAAAAGAATTAAATTCCCTTTCACCGATTCCGGTCGAAAAAATACTCACGATAAGCATGAATGTTCCAAGAGTTCCAAAAAACACGAACCCTTCAGGAGCTACTGATTTTAGGCCTTTCGCCAGCATTCTTTCGCCTCTTTCAAAGATATGTGAAAAACTAATGGCTCAACAAATAAATAGTCATATTCAGGACAAGAAACTTCTATCGTTATTTCAGTCAGGATTCCGAGCAGGGCATGGGTGTTCCTCAGCTGTAGTAAAAGTTTTTGATGACATAAGGACGGAATATGATGCTGGTAACATGACATTGCTAAGTTTGCATGATTTTTCAAAAGCATTTGACAAGGTAAACCATAAATATTTGTGTCATAAAACTCAAGGTCTTATTCGGATTCAGTGTAAGTGCTGTGAATTTAATTTCAAGTTACTTGTCTAATCGGTTGCAAAAAGTTAAAGTTGGAAATAATTGTTCGCAGAATCTAGATTCTATTCTTGGTCCACTTTTATTCTCATTGTTTATCAATGACTTATTTTCTGTCTGCAAACTCTCTTCTGTTCATGCATATGCTGATGATGTGCACCTGTATCTTTCTCGGCTCATTGGGCTACTTGATGATTTTTGTTGCAGATTGAATGCTGCCAAATCGTATGTTCTACCTATATGTAAGCATAGAACTAGTGTTGATAATATCCCTGACTTGATATATTGGATCTAACAAGCTCAAATTAGTGTCGAAAATTCGAAATCTGGGTTTTTATATAAATTCGTCTCTGTCGTGTACTGATCACATTAATTGTGTAGTCCAAAAAGTGTATTATGTTCTTCGTAATTTGAGAATGTCCGCTAGTGTAACTCCTGTCAATATGTCATAAAATTCGATGCTTAAACCACCTATGTAATTTTTCGAACTTTTTTTCATGCCAAAAACGCCAATGTACACATTTTGTTCACATTAAAAATTGCCAAAATGAGTAAGCAAACATTTTAAAAAATGTTCTTTTGACGATACGCTTAGCATAAATTTTTTCAGCAAAGGTGATGAGAATTAGTTTTTTACCTCTTTTGTAGCGGCTGATAAAAAACTTTTTTACCAAAAATGCTCCATTTTCAGGGTTTAAAAAAATTCCTTAAAATCTAAAGAGAGACAAAACTATCACAGACCTATCTCATCTGCAGGGGTAACAAGCATCCTTATTATGAATAAAGGTGCACATTGGTGTATTTGGCATGAAGAAAATTAACGTTTCTGAAAATTTTATGCATACGCCTCTGTAAAAACTTAGGTAATAAAGATAATTACAAAATTCTTTTTGCACTTTGCTTGTCAAAGCATTTTCAATGTCCTGAATAAATAAATTCAGAAATAGACCCACTGACCTGGGAGTTATACGGAAAAACCGAATGCACTGCCAGAAACACGAACATTTTAAGACTAACAAAAAAATGGCAAAAATCGAAATGGAAACTTTTTGCAACTTTTTTTTTTATATAAATACATTGTCCAAAAACTTGATCAAAAATAAAAACAAAAAAAAAAACTATCATAATCATATCCTATCTGTAGTGGTTACAAGCTCTCTCTCTTAGTGTAACAATGTGTACATTGACGTCTTTGGCATGAAGAAAATTAACGATTCTGAAAAATTTTATGCATGCTACTCTGTAAAAACTTAGGTAATTGCAAGGAAAACAGACACGGTCAATCTCCTTAAAAGCAGACAACAATTTAATATTTAGAGCCCTATTCTGGTGATTGACAATTGTCAAGTTATTGACAACTGTAAAAATTTTGTATGCTAAAATATGTTCTAAAGCTCTTAACATGACAAAAATGTTAACACTATAAAAAAAATATTCAGAACTAATAAATTAGCGAAGCATTTTGAAAGTTTTCAACTCCTTGGACCAAATAATAGCACATAAAAGACTAGCTTGTCAAAGAATTTACAGTTGTCAATCACCAGAATAAGGCCATTAAAATACTTTCCCAAAAATTACATTAATTTAAATAATCAAAAACTTAACCGACCAATAATGAATTTTCAATTTTAACTAATGTGTTTTTTTTTCAATCTCAAAAATTGCGTTTTTTATTTTTGAAAAAGGTTTTGGACAATGTATTCGCATAAAAAAATGGCAAAAGGTTTTCATTTCGATTTGTGGCATTTTTTTTAATCTCAAAATGTTTGTTTTTCCGGTAGTTCATTAAGTTTTTTCTGTATAACTCCCAGGTCAGAAGGTCAGTTTCTGAATTTATTGATTTAGGACATTAGCAATGCTTTGGAAATTAAACTGCAAAAATAAATTTGCAATTATATTTATTAGCTAAGTTTTAACAGAGCCGCATGCACAAAATTTTTAGAATCGTTAATTTTCTTCATGCCAAAGACGCCAATATGCATATTTTTTCACTAAAAGGGAGCTTGTAACCGCTACATATAAGATAGATCAGAGATTTTTTTTTTCTGTTGACGAAGAACATAATTAGGTGTGTATGTATCAAAAAATTTTAAGACAAGGCTTTTTAAAAAATTTTTGCAATTATTTTAATATATTTTTGTAGCAATAATCGTTAAATGATTGCACAAAAAGTTTTTTTTTAATGTTTTTGTGAAGCAAAGGAAACCAAATTATATTTGTATATTACGTTGGCATGGGTTATAATTTCCAAAGAGAATATTTTGTAAAAGTTGAATTTTTCGATATTTCTGAGCCAGTCGAATTAATGATTTTCATCTTCGCAGTTTTTATGTTTTTTAAGATCTTAAATTATTTTCTTAAACCTGTTCATACTGCAAGAGCAGTTCCTAAATCTACTAAGTCTCTTTCCTTAAACTGAAAATGATAATTAACCTATTCTCAATTTTCGACCCTTCCTCAAGAGTATTTAGATTTTCACTTAATTGAATAAGAGCAATAATTGGCCTTTAACTTATTCACCTTCCTTTTTGAATGGTCCCCTCTCGGTTCCATTTTCTGTGGCTCAATATTTTAGAAGCTCTTCATAAAGAGTTTAAAGTTATTTTAGGACCTCAAAATTCGATTTCACTTACTTACTTACTTACTTAGGTGGTCGTAACAACCCGTGTCCGGGTTTCGGCCGACCTCATCAGCTCTCGCCAGGTGCCTCTGCTTTGCGCGCGCCTTTTCCAATCTCCAATTCGGTTTCCCAACAAACAAAAAAATGCACATTGGTTTTTTTGGCATGAAGGGGACGATACATAAAAGACACCGCGAAAAAAAAATGTTAAAGGTAAGCTTTATTTTGGGCTTCCAACCGGTACTACATGCAAAGAAAAAACATTGACAGAACCTTTTGTTGAGTCTATACTGATCAAAAATTTATCAACTCATCCTTGGAATTTGTTGATACGAACAATGTTTTTTCATATTGACAAATTTCTAGGTTGAGTTAATGCATTTTTTGTCAGTATAGAGCTAACAAAAATTTCTGTCAAGATTTTTTCTTTGCGTTGAACTTAAGCCAAAGAAATATGAGCCAAAGAAATAGGTTCAAACCTTTTTGATAGATCTTTGTACATATTGATAAATATAGGCATATATATGAATAAGTTAGAAAAAGTTCTTAGGATGAAAAGATAGTTTTGAAAAATCGATATATATATATATATATATACAAAAACATTGATAAGTTTACAAATATTGATGTATTCCAAGTCTAAAGTATATTCTTTTGGCAACATTTATCGATAATTCTAATGATATCAATTGGTCTTAAACTGTGAGATATTTTACTATATGAATTAGAATAAATTGATTAGTTTCAAATTTCTACTCACAAGGAAAGGTCTCCCCAGGTGTCACTCACCGATTTGAATAATTTTTGGATATGTGATAGAGGACAAAAATCTAAGGTCGACGTATTTTTTTATACGTGCTCAATCGATAGTTTACGGTTTCAAAATGGCGTTTTAAAATCAGCGAAAATTTCGTTTTCTTGCCACAATTTCACTATTTTCCATAGAAATATGTACAAATTTGGTATCAAACGAAAGGTATTTTATAGCCACATATGCTGGCATCCATTTTGGGGAAATAAATTTCATTGTAATTTTGTTGTTGTTATTTTTCACAGTATTTAGTCGATATCATAAGGAGCGCATTTTCGAAATTGTTTCATTTTCATTTAGATTTTATTTAAAAGAATTCTAAAAGTTACCTTTTTTTTTGTTTTTTTAAATTTTTAACTTTTTATATTAAAATTTTCTTTATTAAAATATGCATTTATTTTCTTAAAAAAAAATATTTTTTAGAGATGAAGACCACAATATGGGTTTCAAAAATTTTGTTTTTTCTCCAAATTTCCGTATGTGTAAATATTTGATTGGGAAACTTTATATTTAACAGGGCTTCTATACAACTTTGTGCTTTTAACTTGGTTTTGCCTGAAGGAGTGAGAAAAAACCATCGGAAATTTAAAAATATGACTTTCGGTGTAAATAACTCAGCTAGTTTTCAACATATTTCACAAAATTTTTTTTTTGTTATAAAGTTTAATATAAGTACTTGCCAAAAAATAATATTTTAACAATACCAATTACTGTACATTTGTAGTTTTAATATTTTTTTCAAAAAAGACCCAAAATATTCAATGTTTCCTCAAAAAACTACGTAAAATTTGTTTTTGTTGTAAAAATAATTTAAATTAAAAATTGTATTTTAAACTCCCATTCACATTCATGACGTTTAATAGCAAAAATTGATTCAATTTTAAACAAAAATTTATTAACTATTTCTATCATAAAAAAACAACCTTTCGAGTTTTTGATGAAATTAATTTTTTTAAAAATTTTCTTTTTATATTTTTTATAAAATCGCAATATTCTTTTCCAATCAAAAGTAATTACTAAAAACCTATTTTCATACCATGTGGATCTGTGTTAACGAAATTCCTTTTCTGTTAATTATTAAGTTTCTATATGCTTCCCATGCTCATTTTAAGAATAATCAGGGTCATTTTGAAAATTTAAAAAAAAACAAATATATTTAATACTTATCAGTTATTAACCCTTGGTAAGTTGTGGTAATGAGTTATCATAGGGTGGAAGCTATATTGCTGGAGCGAGGTGTGGCAGCCAAGGGTTAATAACTGAAAAGTACAAACGCCTGAAAATAACTGAAAAGTACGCCATTTTGAAACCGTACACTATCGATTGAGCACGCATAAAAAAATACGTCGACCTTAGATATTTGTCCTCTATCACATATCCAAAAATTATTCAAATCGGTGAGTGACACCTGGGGACCTTTACTTGTCAGACGGCACGATTTCAAAGGCACCACTGGAGCTATTATAGTTGCACAACAAAAAAATAAATTTATCAAAAAATTTGGTTTTAATATATTATAAATAACGATTTAATTCTATTAAAAGATAAGCTTCATTGGCATTAATGAATAAATTCAGAGTTTTATTTTCTGTACTTTTGCGCACAATGATTCAGAGACATGTAAAAAAAGTTGTAAATTGTAATTTTGTTGAAAATTTTTTTTAATTTTGCTGCAAGTTTTGCTAGTTTTGAAATCAGTTTTTCTAAGTTTAAACTTTTGAAAAGCTGCCTGAGATCTACTAAACAATGAATACCTTACGTCAACGTAATCTTGCCATATTATCTATTGATTGGGGAAAAAGTATTCGGCGTTTTTTTTTAGTAAAAATAAACAACATTTTGATTTTAAACAAAAAAGATTTTATTAATATTATGTTCAACTACCTTTTGCCATTTTTGGGTTAAGACCATAGTTTCTTTATTATAAAATTCCGGGCTTTTATCATTGAAAAATTGACGCAGGTGATTTTCGCAGTCATCTTTTGAGGTTAATTTCTTCCCAGCAAGGGAGTGTTGAAGAGATCGGAACAAATGATAATCTGACGGCGCAATGTCCGGACTATACGGTGGATGCATCAAAACTTCCCAGTTAAATTCCGAATTAAAGTTTTTGTCGGGTCAATAAAGATGTGTGTGGCCTTGCGTTGTCGTAATGAAACACAAGACCTTTCCTGTTGATCAATTCCGGCCTCTTTTTTTGCAATTTCATGCTTCAATCGCATTATATGCTGGCACTAGAGATTCGTATCAATCGTTTGGCCAGGCGGTAGACACTCATAAAGGATGATAGCCTTATAGTCTGAGCATCACCTTCCTTGTCGTCAATTTCGGCTTTGACACCGTTCTTGGAGCTTCAGCTTTTTTCGACCAAGACCGTTTTCAAACAAAATTATCGTATTCATATGTTTCAAAAATGACTCGATTTCGTTTCGTTTTAGTAGCGAATCGCAGATAGAAATTCGATCCATTAAATTTTTTGCACTAAGTTCATGAAGCACCCAAACATCAAGCTTTTTTTTTAAATTCAACTTTCTTCAAATGGCTTTAAACTCTTTTGTGGTCGATCTTCTGTTCCTTGGCGATGTCGTGGCTGCTCACATGACAATTTTCTTGAACCTTATCCATTATTTCATCGACTTTTTCGTTGATGGGTCGACTAGAACGAGCAGCATCTTTGACTTCAAAATTTCCAAAACGAAATCGAGAGAACCATTTCCTGGCAGTTGATTGGGATAGAGTACCTTCAGCATAAATGTCACAAATCTTTTCACAGGCCTGTGACGCATTTTTCCCTATATAGTAGTAAAATTGTAATATATAACGTATTTTTCTGAAATTTTACTCATCTTTGTTTTGTAATAATTTTTAACACGATGCATTAATATCAGTAAAATGAACACAAATAATTAGCTGATTTGTCTTCAGTTAAGAGAAAAAAAAACAGAGTTGCCAGATGCAGCTTACCGTTTCAATGTTATGCCACTTTAAAATCAAGCTAACTCGAAAACGCCGAATACTTTTTCCCCAACCCAATATAAAGCACCAATTAAGCAATAAAACAGATTTGGACATTGTAATTAACGTTTTTGCCCACAAAAAAAAACATAATGAAAAATATAATTTTGAGAGAAAAATAAATAGGTTCGAGGTCTCCATATCAAAAAATAAATTTTGAAAAATACACGCTCTATTTGAAATCTGAATGTGAGAATTTTCGGCACCATAAAAAATTTTAAATTTTTGAACCACACCAATAATCTTCATATATATTTTTTGTCAAAATTTTGTAATTTTATAAAAGAATGTCGGGATCTGATTTGAAATACATGGTAAAAAAGATTTCAAAGAATCTTATGTGCTCAGGTTTACCCAAATTTTTGATATTATTTTCACACCAATTAAAGCTATAACTAGTAAGGAAGGAGCTTCGGCAGGGTACCGAAGCTAAAATACCCCCCCCGCGGTCATATTGAAGTATATTCGAAGTCTTTAGCCACGTCATACACAATGACATTCAGTTTTATATATTCCAGTTTTATATATTATATTAAGTTTTCCTATTTTGATGGCGTCACTTTGTATGGGAGGTAGGCGTGGTTTTGATCCGATTTTGCCATATATCATAGAGATGGTTCATATTATATATCACAGCTAATGTGCTAAATTTCAAGACATTTCATTAATTTTTGTGGATTTTTAAGAGATTTGACGTTTAGAATAAAGCCAATTTGTATGGGAGTTAGGCGTGGCTTTCATTCGATTTTGCCAAATATTCTAGTGGTGGTCTATGCGATATATCAAAGCCTATATGCAAGAGATTTTACTTTTAAAATAAAGCCACTTTGTATGGGAGGTAGGCGTGGTTTTCATCCGATTTTTCCAAATTTCATAGCCAGGATTAAGACTGAAGAGCAAAGCTCACCTGCATTTCAAGACATTTCTTTAATTTTTGTGGATTTTCAAGACATTTTACGGTTAATATAAAGTCACTTTGATTGGGAGGTAGGCGTGGTTTTTATCCGAGTTGGCCCATTTTCGAAATTGATCTTCCTTTTTTGAAAATAAACTTATGTGTTGAATTTCATCGCGATAGCTTTAAAATTGCGGCTGTAATCGTGTCGACAGACGGACAGACAGACGGACACACGGAAATCGACTCAAGAGATGATGCTGATCAAATATATATATTTTTCTATACCTGCCACGCCTCCTTCTTGGCGTTACAAACGAAATCACAAAGTAAGTAAGTATAAGTGTTACTGCATTTTTCATGCGCTATAATTTATTTGTAGCGATTTTAAAAAAGATACTTTCTTCACAATAGTTAACTTAGTGTTTGGATAGCTTTAATCTATATCTATATATATATATATATAAAAATGTAAAAAAAAAAAATTTGTACATTAAATATTTTTTTGAAATTCTTTTTGCGATGGACGTTTTGAATGACGCTGAGTCCGAAAATCGCATTTTTAAAATTTTTGTCTGTCTGTTTGTCTGTCTGTTAAAGCATCACGCGAAAACCACTGGATGGATTTTAATGAAATTTGACATCTAGATTCCTTACATCCCCAGTCAACATATAGGCTGGTTGGACCCGGTAGGGGGCGCTGCGATCGGGTTCCAGGCATTCTTTTTTTTAGCTTATCTCCGAAACCGTTCATCCGATTTGCATGAAAATTTGTATGTAGAGGTTTTCGGACACGCTTAGTTTTTTTGACTGTGTATATAACACCGTTCTATCTCGAACACCACATGGTGCTGTAGTACAAATCACTTAAGAAATCGTGAAATACTCAAAACCGCTCATCCGATTTAGATAAAAATGTGTATATCGGATATATAGGATTTGATATCGAGTATGGAAAGGGCTTTGGCCTTATTTTTTTATTCTATCTCTTAAACCAGAGGGCGCTGTTGTACAAATACCGCAAAAAAATCAAAACAACTCATCCGATAAGTATGATTTTTTAAAAGTGGTTTTCGGGTGCGGTGAGTCTTTTGGCGCTATGTATTTTGCTATATCTTGAACCCCAGATTGCGCTGTACTACAAAATTCAGAAAGGCGTTGCAAAGCGCGAAGGGTGATAAATGTCTTCTTTTCTTCTTTATGTGTGTTTTTATTTCACTTTCTTTTTTCTCAAATCATGACAGCTGATGCCGAATTCTGTGGTATATGAGTTCGCATCAACACATGTGCATGTCAGTTGAGTCGTAAGTTGGCGTTGTTTTGACATTGCAATTCCTATTTTCAGTGCTTATTTAATTTTTGCCCAGTTTCCTCGCGAATTGCTAAAAATTAGTTTTTGCTCTGATTTTTTTCAAAAATGTGCAATCTATCGAATACAATATAAAACATGAAAATATATTAGTGCAAGCGATCGGCGGCACGCACACACAAATCACGATTTCCCCAACTTTTTCTCATAATTTTCAGATGTTGAAGCTAGATTTTGCTCATTTCGCCAAAGTTACCGGTTTGAAAGTTGCACACAAAATGCCTTGCGAAAAGATTTTTCAAACCCACGAATGAAATCGAAAATTAGTTAACCCGAGTTAAGCCGGGTATTTAGCTAGTTTAATATAAAAATTTTGTTGAAGTTTTAGAGTACAAGTGACTAGTGTTAAAGAAGACTCCAATAGCCCCATTTCCTCAGGGGAATTCTGCATCCGTCACTATTTCATTTCCCTTTTTTTTATTATTAAGAAATGTCAAATTACAGGGGGCGTAATATGCCCACATAATTGGCTAATTATTTTAGAAAACAAGTAAAAAAACGAACTTATTAATTAAAAGAGAGAGAAAGCGACAATAAAAAGTGCGGAAGAGAGTACTCGTACTCTTGGATGTATATTATAGGTGGTAGTGAACGATTAGTGGGTATTAAAAAAGAAGAGGAAGAGATGTTAAGGGTCTTTTAGACCAGTATTAGTTATGATCAGTAAGAGACTTGAATAGAATTCGCTTAAAAGATGATTTGGACATGGATGGTTAGTAATAGACAGAGATAGGCTGAGTTCCTAAATGCATTTATGCACAGCATCAGTGACTTTTTCTTTGAATTGCTGCTAAGTAAATTCACCGAAACTACGCAACTAAAACGTGCTTAAAAATAATAATCTAGTTGCGCAATGTTCGCGAATCAAGTCAGTACCAATTAATAGAAAAAGTCACTGATGCTTTGCATGAATGCATTTAGTAACTCAGCCATATTAATAAAATCTCTGTAGCACTGATTTATGGGTTCATTACATGGTACGAATATTCATTTAACAAAGGAGTTCTCCTTCTACGTATTATTGGATTGCTGAAGGAAATCTTGCTGAAGATATATTCGCTATTAATAACACTGTTATTAACATTGAAAGTGAAGCATGAGCGTTATTTTTGATGAAGTTCATAAGGTCAATGAGGGCTATGTTCACAAAGTGAAAAGCTATACTAATCACGAGGTTATAAGTATGTCTCAGCGGGAATAGTAGAAATTGCTTTTGAAAAGATTCAATTCTTTTGCAAAGGGGTTCAAAAGCTGGATTCCAAATAACGCAGGCATATTCAAATAAAATTTATAATTTTTGACTTTTTAATGTATAACTATTTGTAGTAAGTATCTTCATCGACAATCGAAATTTTGTACGCATTTCTTTTATCTTTAATTTACAAATAATGCATTTGGTCACGGTTTTTTTTTATGTGTGCAGTCCCTTGAACAACAAAATTGCTTTTTCTTCTGGCTGGGATATGCTTTCAATAAAATTAGAGCTTTTCTCAGATTTAGTTCAATCAATTGAAAAAAATGCTCTGCCTAAATCTAGCTTTAATGAAACATTCGTTCAACGTAACTGCTTTTTATTTAAAAAGTATCAAATATTTTGTTACATACTGTATTACTAACTAACTGAAAGTCTTTTTCTTTTTTTTAGATATTCCAAAACTTCAGTCAAACCTTTTAACCATCATATGACGTCGCTTTTATAGCTCATTTTTGTTAATTTTGTTTTATTGCGACTTCATCTGTTGATATATAATTTTAATTTGTGATTTTTTTTTTTAAATTCTTAACTACTTTTTGCTTTTATCATACACCAGCCAGTTTGTCTTAGTTTTATGTTTTTTAATCGCACCTAAAATTCCACACTTTGTCGCCTTACTTTTCTCTATAATTCAATTTATTTTTTCGTATCATTTTCTCATTTTTCATATTTTTCTGTTTTATTTTTTTTATATTTTGTGGTATATAGTTATAGATGAATGTGTGTGTATATGTGTATATTAAATTTTGGCTCACACTGACGCACAAAAACACACTATAGCAAACATACACACACACACAAACACATGCAAAAACGTGCTTTGCCAATTAATATGAATTTGTTTGGCTTTTCCGTTTGCTGTTTTTGGCGTATTCACGGCGCGTTATCAACTGTTGGCTTGATATCCTGTGAGCCATTATTTTGCCAACAAGTTGCGAAAAGCTTGCGAGTGTAAAGAGCTTTTTTTTTCTTTTGAAGTTTTCCCGATTGAATGCGAGGATATTGGCAGTTGTGGAGTTTTGCGTTATATACGCAGACTATGTGTGCGTGTGTGTTAGTTAAATATAAAGAGAGAGAGAGAGAGAGAGAGTCTCAGTGAGAGCAAGCAAAGCAGAGCGAAAGTGTGTTAAAAAAAGCTTCGTCGCAACTTGTTGCAATTTTATAAAGAAATTAGTCATAAATCAGCAATAAACAGCTGTTATTTTTGCAAGTAAGAGAGCAAGAATCTCACGCAGCTTAGTCAGAAAAAAATGTTCAAACATAAATTTTCCAAACGAACATTACAAAAGTAATGAAATTCTTTACTATATGAGCAAGCATTTAAAGACTGATATTTTAATTTTTTTATTTAAAATTTGAACATATGATAGCGTAAGTTAAAATCGGAAGTTGGCAACACCAAATCCGGTTTATATTAATACGTGAACACAAACATATAAAACTCACATTTTTACACACAGACAACACATTCGAATAAAATTTATATCATTTGAAAGGTATGGTTTATACTCGTAAGTTTGACTTATATAAGTTACTTTATTAAATTTTATGTATTGAACTAATCTGTT
Source organism: Coremacera marginata (assembly GCA_914767935.1). NCBI lineage: Eukaryota > Metazoa > Arthropoda > Insecta > Diptera > Sciomyzidae > Coremacera > Coremacera marginata. The sequence continues at coordinate 148,352,698 of OU612047.1, forward strand.
TGAAAAAATAAAATGATCATTGTCTTCAAATTACATTTACAGATAAAATTGATATATAAAAGAAATATTTTTAGTTTTTCAAGTCAACTGTTACGAATCGTCCATGAATTTTGCTAAAAAATCTTGTATAGGGTGTCCCAAAAGTCACTGATATTTTAATTCAGGCACTACCGTTTTTGTGACAAGCGTAGAGTACTAAATCGATAACAACTGTCAACAACAAGCACGAAGGCTTTGTCATGAAGAAATGCACGACCAAGCAACCAGTATAAAATGTGAAAATTCACTACAAAAACACTGGAAAATGATTCAAGGTCACGCAATTTGATGTCGTTCGACTTCTTCCTTTAGGATTTCCTCAAACAGAAGGTCTATGTCATTAAATCCCCAATGATTCCGCAGCTGAAACAGGAAATCCAACTGGGTGTTGCAGCAAGTGATCCATAACTATGCTAGAATGTCATGGAAAATTTTATGAAAAAGGATTGAGTGTACAGGTGTACACGCCAAGGTCTAGGCGACCATTTGAGCAGTATTATTTGCCATCAATAATCTCAATAGCTGCATTCCCATGGCCCTGGATCAGATCAAATCTCAGTGGAACAGTTTGAGTTCAACTAAATTACAATTTGGCACCACTGGCGAATAAGTGTCAAAATACGAATGCGAGCAGTGAAACGGAAACTCGTCGAAGAGTAATTCAGAGTTGCCAACTATGTTCGTTTTGAAAAAATTGCTTTAAACTTGACAGCATTTTAAGATTAGAAATAGAGCCAGGAAAAGAGCTGGTTGTAATTCTTGTTTCTGCATTGTGAATTAAATAGGGCAATGCTCTAGATCAATGACCACGGGAATGCAGCTAATATTTCTACTTTCAATAAAAACACACATTTAAGCAAAACAATGCCTTTTATTAAAAAAATTAAAAATGGCAGTGACTTTTAGGACATCCTTCAAAAAGTTCCTTGGAACTTGGTAGAATATTTTACATTGATAATACTGGTGTTGAAAATAATGAGCGCCTTTCCCCCTCCCCCAGACCTATAAAATATAATAATATTATATAATGTAATAATGTAATGTAATAATGTATAATGTATAATGTATAATGTATAATGTATAATGTATAATGTATAATGTATAATGTATAATGTATAATGTATAATGTATAATGTATAATGTATAATGTATAATGTATAATGTATAATGTATAATGTATAATGTATAATGTATAATGTATAATGTATAATGTATAATGTATAATGTATAATGTATAATGTATAATGTATAATGTATAATGTATAATGTATAATGTATAATGTATAATGTATAATGTATAATGTATAATGTATAATGTATAATGTATAATGTATAATGTATAATGTATAATGTATAATGTATAATGTATAATGTATAATGTATAATGTATAATGTATAATGTATAATGTATAATGTATAATGTATAATGTATAATGTATAATGTATAATGTATAATGTATAATGTATAATGTATAATGTATAATGTATAATGTATAATGTATAATGTATAATGTATAATGTATAATGTATAATGTATAATGTATAATGTATAATGTATAATGTATAATGTATAATGTATAATGTATAATGTATAATGTATAATGTATAATGTATAATGTATAATGTATAATGTATAATGTATAATGTATAATGTATAATGTATAATGTATAATGTATAATGTATAATGTATAATGTATAATGTATAATGTATAATGTATAATGTATAATGTATAATGTATAATGTATAATGTATAATGTATAATGTATAATGTATAATGTATAATGTATAATGTATAATGTATAATGTATAATGTATAATGTATAATGTATAATGTATAATGTATAATGTATAATGTATAATGTATAATGTATAATGTATAATGTATAATGTATAATGTATAATGTATAATGTATAATGTATAATGTATAATGTATAATGTATAATGTATAATGTATAATGTATAATGTATAATGTATAATGTATAATGTATAATGTATAATGTATAATGTATAATGTATAATGTATAATGTATAATGTATAATGTATAATGTATAATGTATAATGTATAATGTATAATGTATAATGTATAATGTATAATGTATAATGTATAATGTATAATGTATAATGTATAATGTATAATGTATAATGTATAATGTATAATGTATAATGTATAATGTATAATGTATAATGTATAATGTATAATGTATAATGTATAATGTATAATGTATAATGTATAATGTATAATGTATAATGTATAATGTATAATGTATAATGTATAATGTATAATGTATAATGTATAATGTATAATGTATAATGTATAATGTATAATGTATAATGTATAATGTATAATGTATAATGTATAATGTATAATGTATAATGTATAATGTATAATGTATAATGTATAATGTATAATGTATAATGTATAATGTATAATGTATAATGTATAATGTATAATGTATAATGTATAATGTATAATGTATAATGTATAATGTATAATGTATAATGTATAATGTATAATGTATAATGTATAATGTATAATGTATAATGTATAATGTATAATGTATAATGTATAATGTATAATGTATAATGTATAATGTATAATGTATAATGTATAATGTATAATGTATAATGTATAATGTATAATGTATAATGTATAATGTATAATGTATAATGTATAATGTATAATGTATAATGTATAATGTATAATGTATAATGTATAATGTATAATGTATAATGTATAATGTATAATGTATAATGTATAATGTATAATGTATAATGTATAATGTATAATGTATAATGTATAACATATAATGTGTGTACCTAAAATCAACTGCAAAACGTAAACATAAAGAAACTCGAGATGAATAAGCTGATTTTGACAACTAGTCTAATTTTTTTCTCCTTTCTTCTCTGAGTTGGCCCTACCTTGTAATTCTGCCATGTATTGAACCAACTCTTTGACTTCTTAGTTCAGTGTATCAAAAAATCTTTCCATAGTCTACTCAATAAAGAACATCTAAAAACTGTTTTTTGCTTTTAAACAATATCTCTTTGTCATAAACTCATTAATAATGTAAAATTAATTACAAAAATTTTAAATAAAATCCAAAACAAAATTTATTGTTTTATTTTCTTCAATTACTCGAAAAATTTATCAGAAGTAAAGGCTTAAATATTTGAAAATTTTCATATAATATTCACAAATCACACTTATTTCACACTTGGCTTAAGCTATCTTCAGTTCAATAGTTCAATAACTTAAAGTTCAATGCTTAAAGCCCAGAGCTAGAGGCAACAAGTACGAGTTCGAAAAAAGCTTCTATTACTGCGCTCTATATGAATAAAAGCTTTGCGATGACGCGTGGGCTTCAAGGCACAAAAAAAAAACAATAATGCTTAGTTAACCTTGAACGAGAGCGAATCCTTTAGTTGTATATAATTATACATTATATACAACTCTAACTATGTAACTAACTACTAACAAACATACATAATTTTATATATTTATAATATGTTATGATATTCAATATGTATTTTTTATTTAAACATATATAAATATATACACATCATTTACAAATGTTTACATATACTTTTAAAGTAAATAAAAAAAAAAAAAAACAAACAAATAAACAAACAGGCAAACAACAACAGTTCACACTTATACACACACTTAAACACACGTAGACCTATGAGTAATTCCTTGACTATGTGCGTGTATTTGTGTTGAGTGTGTGCTAATAAAGTAAATAACAGCAAGCTGGGCACATAATTAATAAATTCAAATGTGAAAATATTTAGCTTTATGAAAACATCCAATAATGTATGACAATCAGTAGATGAATTAAAGAAATGTGAACGCGCCTGCACGTAGAAGACATTTAGTGAGAGTTTCTTTAATTAGTTTTTATTTGAAAGCTGTTCTTACACAAAAAAAACATGCAGTTTATAAAGTACTTAATTAAGCGAGTGTTCAAAATACATTTGTGTATATAAAGTCTACTTTTAGGCATGCAATTAATCATCAAGGCCAAGACAAGAGCCACAGACAAGAGCTTCACGAATATTTTAAGCCATATTTTTATGTACTAGCCGTGCCTTAAAGCAGGCTACAAAGTTCGTTGCACACTTTCGCAAACACACACATTTGCACAAGGCTAGTCAATACTTAGCAGCGCCTAAAAGTATACACATATACAAGTTCACGGTCTAACATAAATGCCTGTAGGCGTACTCTATGCTCTATTTTTCATGTATTTTTTGTTGCTGTTATTGTTATTGCATACTTTGTTATGTGCAACTGCGGCAGCGAGGCAACGCAACAAGTTGAAGCAGCTTTATATGAATATAAGTCGCATTGTATTGAATGTGAAGAATGTGCTGTGAGAATATGTGTTATAAGGAGAGCGGGAAGGATAGCAGGAGTTGTACAAAAATATGGTTGGCTTATCTTGTCTTGGCAAACTGGCTTTAAATGACAAAACAAGCCAGCAGGCATCAATCAATTGTTTTTGGGTTTTGTTACAATTGAAATTGTTATTGTGTACTTTGATGGCGTTCTTCTATATACTACGCTTTAATCTACTCCATTTCTGTTAACTTTATGTCTCTGGAGTTGTTAAAAGATGCATTGAAAGCAAAAACTTTGAAGTAAAGAGAACAAAATTTCACTCCTGCTTATCAATATTATTCAATGCACAAACGATTCACTTTACTTTGCTCATACGTCAATGTAAAAAAACTTAAAAAAAAAACATAGTTTCAATAGTATCGTAAGTAATAGATTTTTTGCGATTTTTATGACATAGGTTTTAAAATGTCATATTTGTGCTACAGCACATCATAGCGCTGTTTTTATTTCGAACCTCGAAATTTTAATAAAAGTGTTAAGTTTTTTAAGAAATCGTCCCCAATGCCACAAATTGCTTGAACGTATCTCTCCCAAATTTACCTACAGAATGGTCACATAAAGGAGCTGGTCCAATTATTTCTTGCCCCTCAACATTTCATTTGAACAAACCTACCCTTTATATGACGTTCTCCTGTGGGTCCCCATACATAAAGCTCAAAAACTCTCCGAAATTAACTCCTAAACGGGTCAAATGTATGAGGTTATCCTATTATTTTTCCCACCTCAACATTTCTGATGAACGCATCCACCCCCAGTCTGCCATCCTTCTAGGAGTCTCCATATAAAAAATACAAAATCTTTCGATTATAGTTCCTATCTCTCCGGAATTGATCTCAGGAGAAGTCAAATGTATGAGCTGGTCCTATTATTCCTCCCCCCTCCCCCCTTAAAATTTTTTCTACAGCTACTCTCAATTTGCCATGCACTATGTGTAAAATGATCACTTCGAATGGAAAGTGAGCGTTGCTTTGATTTATCATTTAAAAATTTATGAGAGATGAACACTCAACACATCGCATCAACACAGTGTTCAAAAAGGTGTTTTTTTTGGAGAAAATTTAAAAAGAAAAAGAAAAAGAAACGAAATTTTAAAAAAACTTTATATTGAAACTAACTTTTGACGTAGAATTACGTCTTACAGCGTAAGACATTTTAGAACCTTATACAGCCTTTAATATTCATCGTACAGAGATAAAATTTATGCCAAAATATAAGTTATTTTGTGCATAAAGGGAATAGCTAACCTTAAATTTTGTCACTTCTTTAATAAATCCACAAAAGATGGCAAAAGAGAAGAAGAAAAATTCACATTTTTGTATGAGAACAAATGCATTGATGATTCAGTTGCTGCTGACGTTCCTATGCTTGTTGCTTTAGTTCGTGCCGAAATCTCGAACGCAAATCGTGTTGTTTCTTAAATAGAATCGTTTTATGAATTTCTCAGAGCTTTACAAGCAATGCATAGGTATATAAATGCTTGCGCCGATAAGAAGCTTTCAGTCTGCTGCCAGACTCCAATCAGTCGGGGTGGCGTCGCTTTGTCCGCCTAATGCCTAAGAAAAAAAGACGTTGCAATATGAAGAAGAGATGCATAGGTTATTATATTCGTTTATATTCGGTATTAAAAAAAAAGCAGCGCTACTACATATGAACCATTATATAAATCAAGAATCTTAACTGCTTGTGTTGTTGTCTATATCAATATATATATAAAATTGTAAAAAAAAATCTGTACATGAAATATTTTTTGAAATTTTTTTTTGCGATGTACGTTTTGAATGACGAAAAAAAAAACGAAAGGGCCATTTCAGCCCTTGAAAGGACTTTGACCGAGCTTCTTATGACCAATTGTGGTGTGTGTGTTGTGAAATCCATGAATACAAATGATTGAGAACTGGACCTACATATTTTATGCCGACTCCGAACGGCTTATGTTCTCAAGAAGGCTTTCATGGCAGTTTTTACTCTCTGAGGTTTGCCATTGTCTGCAGAGAGGTGAAGGCCGAACAGAAAAATTAATTCAATTGAAAAAACTTTTTGTTTCAGGTGGGGTTCGAACCCGGGTTCCCTGGCATATGAGCCACACACTCTACCCACTGCGCCACGGCCGCCACCGTGAATGACGCTGAGTCCAAAAATCGCATTTTTAAAATTTTTGCCTGTCTGTCTGTCTGTTAAAGCATCACGCGAAAATCACTGGATGGATTTAAATTAAACTTGACATCTAGGTTCCTTATATACCTAGTCATCATGTAGGCTACTTCTTATCTAGTAAAAAAGGTGGGACCCGGTAGGGGGCGCTGCGATCGGGTTCCAGGCATTCTTTTTTTTTAGCTTACTTCCGAAACCCTTCATCTGATTTGCATGAAAATTTGTATGTAGAGGTTTTCGGATACGGTGAGATTTTATGACTTATCTACTCTGTTCTATATTTAGCACCAGAAGGCACTGTAGTACAAATATTTTGAAAAACCTACAAAAACTCCTTAGCCACTTATCCGATTTGCATAAAAATTGGTATATAAGGGTTTCGGATACGGTGAGTATTTTTAGCTTATCCTTTTTGTACTATCTTGAACACCAGAGGGCGCTGTAGTACAAATATTTTAAAAAACCTCAAAAAGCTCCTAAGCCGTTTATCCGATCTACATGAATATTATATATTTTTTATTTATTAAACACAACATTCAAATTTATTTATTTTTAACAAACATAAAAATGAACAGGATCATAAAATTCATCACCAAACATATCAAACAAAAAATTCAACGTCAACACTTGCGATACTATCGAAACTGTGTCTTTTTGATACAGTTGAGATATTGAAAAACAGTTTTTTGCTTGATTTTGGAAATAGCAAATATGGATTGCCTTGTTTTTTTTAAATTGTGTCGAATAAGATTTTTTTATTTTCACTTATCATAAGAGTAATCTTTTGTGCTTTCTTACACAAAAATTAGGTGATCGGGAAGCAGCTCCAGGCATTGGGCACGGAGCACAGAGGGTTGAAATCGGTAAAAAGGAAGATTAATTCATCTAAAATTCGGAGAGAATTTTGAACTTTTTTTTAATTAGAATGGGTCCAATTAAGAAAAAAGTTCCATCCGTCATCCGTCTGTCGACATGATTACAATCGTTATTTTGAAACTACCGGCTTAAATATAAAAATTAAAGATCAAGTTCAAAAATTAGCCAAATCTGATGAAAACCACGCCTACCTCCCCTACAGAGTGACTTTTTTAAAACGGTAAAATCGCCATAAATTCCACAAAGCTTTATATATGGACTTAAAATTTTGTATTTATATTTTGTGTTTATATTTTATCTATTCAGAGTATAAAATTCAACCAAATCAGCTGAAAATCACGAGTGCCTTCCATACGAAGTGACGTCTTCAAAACGATTAAAACCTCTTAAAATTCAACAAAACTTATTATATGAACTTGAAATTTTGCAAATGATCTTTGATATTTAATATGATCACTGATTATGAAATTCACACGCATGTACCTCCCACACGAAGTGATTTTATAAATAAAAACGATAAAATTTAATAAAATTTTAAAAAAATTAATACAATGACTTCAAATTCCGAGTGTGCACTCTCGGATTTGAAATTCGGTACAATCTAATGAAGTTTCCACCTAGCATACAAAATGACGTGAACTAAATAGTAAATAAATTCCTCAAAAATTAATTTATTGCATAATATAAATAACATCATATAAATATAATAGTAGCTTGAAATTGGAATTTGGAGAAGTTGTAAGAAAGCCAAGCCTATCGTCGATACAAAGTGACGTCATCAATATAATAAAATCTTCAAAACTTCGGCTCAGTCGAAAATTATTCCTTACTTGTTTCTTTTTTTTCAAACACAATTCAATAAAATATTACAAAGTGATTAATATATTTAAAATATTATTACTTTGAAAAAATTGTGACTATTTTCACAATTTATGTAATAAAAGTGGTTTGCGCAAAAACGTGCAACTTTTTATTGCTAAATATGAAAGCTAACATATTTTAGTTTAATACAAAATATACATTTCTACATGATGTTACTGAAGTCCTATATAAAAATCCACATATATTTCGAAAATTTCAGGCTTAAATGCCTGAAGTTGAATGTTCCCTAATGAAAACATCACTTTTAAGAAGATGTTAAGCTTTAAATTAAGCTGAATTTCAATTTCTTTCAACTGTTTGCGAAAAAAAATGCAAAAAATGTTTCAACTTTTAGGCTATAAAAAGGCTTGATTTTATGGGAAAGATGCTTAAAATTTTACAAAAGTCTTCATTTTCAAATTTGGCGAAATTTAATGAAAATTCTGCCGTCCTCTAATACAAAGTGACATCATTAAAATAGTAACCATGACAAAAATATCACAAAAGTTAACGAATGCATTGATTATGTATTTTACACATATTCTTTGATATTGAAAAGGCACAATGCAGTCTTCAAATTGGAAAAATCTAATAAAAAGCACGCCTACCCCCGCCCACAAAGTGACGTCATCAATGTAATAAAACATTCATAACCTCGAATATACTTAACCATGGCTGTAGGTGCTATTTTAACTTCCATATTTTAAATACTTATGACGACTTAAACCTTTAATTTGCCTTTAATTTTGTACCAATTTTTTACGAAAATAAATAAATAAATTAATAAAAATATCAAAAAATTCCTAAAAATACGCAATGCCACTTTCACAAATTCAGAAGCGCTTAAGATGCAGTAGTTTTGTTCGTTTGAAGACAAAATTGTATACCAACTTGTTCAAACAGAAAGGTTCATTCACACTGTGAACCGGACTTAACTGTCCGATTCAAACATTTTTTTAGTAGGCTGCCACATGTGCCCATGACAAGGCTGCCAAATATCAGCGTCTCTCGTTGACATTTGGTAAAGTGACAGTGTTTTGTTTACAACAACTTTTCGTGTCTTCGATTTTTACGATGAAAGAAAAAATTGAGCAACGAGTTTGCATCAAATTTTGTGTGAAAAAAATGGTTTCAACTGCGCCGATACGCGTAAAATGATAGTGAAATGTTACGGTGACTCTGCTCCATCGTATCAGAAGGCAAACAAGTGGTTTAACCGATTTGTGAGTGGACAAAACGAAGTAGAAGACGACCCTCGTACCGTGCGGCCATCGTGTTCGACTATCGAAAAAACGTTGAAAAAATCAAAGAAATGTTGGTCAAAAATCGCAAATTGACGATTAGAGAGATAGCAGAGGACGTCGGCATTTCAATTGAATCCGTTCAGAACATTTTGAAGAATGAATTGGGCTTGAGACGTGTCGCTGCGAAGTTGGTACCGAAAGAACTCAATTTCATGCAAAAAAGAGACCGAGTTGCTATCGCGAAAGATATGACGAATCATTCATCGAAGCCATCATTACTGGTGATGAGACATGGGTATACGAGTATGACACGCAAGCCAGGCATCAGGCGAGTGAATGGCGGTCGCCAGACGAACCGAGAAACCGAGGAAACCACGTCGTTTTCAGTCAAAAAAGAATGTGATGCTCCCTGTTTTCATGGACTTCAATGGTGTAGTTCACCATGAACTTTTGCCAGATGGTCAAACGGTCAATAAACAGTATTATTTGGGCGTTATGAGACGTTTACGTGAAGCAATTTGCCAAAAAAGACTGCACACAATGCTCATCTTATTCGTGACTTTTTGGCCAAAAACAACACGATAACCATGCAGCAGCCGACAAATTCACCTGACCTGGCTCCGTGTGATTTTTTCCTCTTTGATCGAGTCAAAAAACCACTTGGAGGAACGCGTTTCAGCAGCAAAGAAGAGGTCATGGAAAAATCGGTGAACGCTCTGAAGGCCATACCAAAAACCGAGTTCCAGAAAGGTTTCCGTGACTGGATCAAGCGCTGGCATAAGTGTGTTGCAGACGACGGGGACTACTTTGAAGGCGACAATATTGATTTGGATGAATAAACTTGTACTTTAATTTTATTCAATAATTGAACATTTCTCTTTGAGTAAGGTGGTATTATTGACAATTGTGGAAACATGTGCTATTTTTAATTTAATAAAATTAAAGTAGACAATCTTATCTTTCAGATGACACCAATAAATCTGTTGAGCCAAATTGAGGCAATGAAGAAATATTTTACTATGAACAAAGTGAAATTTCTTTTTTTTTTTTACCTTTAAGTATGCCCATGTTATGCGAATATTTGCATAAATTTTTTCATTCATTTATCATTTTAATTGTTCTTTTGTAAAATTAATAAGCAAATAAATGTTTTATCAACTAATAGATGCAAAAAAAGATTGAGGTATAAGATTTAGATCCACTTCAATTTAAAGCAAAAATTAAACAATTTAAAAATTCAAAAATTTCATAACTTTCATGAATTCTTTAATATAAAATGGTAACTTTTTACTTAATCTGTGAACATTTCTCTAATGTATAGCTTTCTTAAATATTAAAATTTATCATGTTGAAAATCGTTCAAGTTTTTTGAAAATAAACAGTAGAGCGCAGTGCACTCATTTAAAATTTCTAAACATACCCACCAAGCGAACAAGAAAGATATTGAGTTGACAATCTTAAGTTTTCAAAAGTAATAATTCATAGCAAAGATAACTCAGAAGAGCGGTAGCAAATTTTTATTGCTCTACCCTGCATCCTGATCAAAAGTAAATTTAATACAAGATTTCATATGCCATCTACAGTGATTGTGTTTATGTGTATCTATGTGTGTATGCTGTTTATTATTAGTGCGCGTGTGTTTTATCTTGTTTTCTGAGAACTTTTTAAAAAATTCTCTCTATATTCGTATGTTTGAATGAAAACAATCAATCCAACTTTGATCTCTGATAAATCATCCACTTAAGCACCTTAAATTATGCAACGATTTTTTGATGTGCCCATACTTTTTTTTTCAAACTGTTGCTATCTCGGCACGTGCCAATAACTGCTAGGCAGTTTATTAACCTTGCCGTCTTGTTGTGTGTTTCTTTTTTTTTTTCTTCTGTTGACTTTTTGCGTTAGCTTATATATAACATCACATCTAAAACAGTCTGTTAAAGATAGGAAAGCCTAAAAATATACTAACTATTTATGGCTGTTATTTATAAGTAATGCCATAAGAAAAGCATGGCTGCTTTTTCAATTTGATGTTGAATAATGGCACATTTTTTACTGTCTTAATGTTATAGTTGGGCGCTTAAAGTACCACAAATTAGCTATACATTTTTTCTCATGGATGTAAGCTAATCACATATTTCTATTTTTATATCAAAAAAGACAACGTGTACCATAAAAAAAAAGCCTATTATATAAATTAATATTAGCTATAATTAAGCAACATAGCAGCATAAAAATAATATTATTTCCAAAATAATGACCTTTATAAAATTAAGCTATCAAATGACGTTAGCTGTTTTGATCGTTAGCTATTTTGACGTTACTCTACAGCTAAGGGTGAAATAAAATTAAGCGTATGATACAAAATCATAGCATATCACTACAGCAGCATTTCTTTTGCATTGGTTTAGGTTAGATTAGGTTGAAGTGGCTATCTTCTTTGAGACATACTTAGGTCAATGAGGCACATTGTGATAGCATTGGGTTAATTGTCATCTCTATTTAAACCAGTTTGAACTGATGACAAAGGTAAGGATTCGGTAGACCGAAGACTCTGAGAGATCATCGAGATCTTTATAGAACCATTTACCTAAGTGTATGTGGCGATTTTTAGCTAGCGTTGGGCAATTGCAGAGAAGATGTTTTCTAGATATCTCCTCCTTTTCATCTCTGCAGCTTCTGCAGAAGTCGTTGTGGAGGATGCTTAATCTTCGTGCATGACCATAGTTCCTACAATAATTTTCACTTGGTTTTGTAAAAAGGGGAATATCTTGTTCTTGTTCCTTAGCCCGTTTTCGAAGAGCTGTATTACCAAATTATTGATGATAAATTTCTTATTAGCCGATGAATCTGGGGCAAATTTGCGATTACTATTTTCTGGGTCAAGCAAATATATTTGACTCCTATTTGTGAAATCATGAGAGATATGAACTATAATCGACAGTTTTCGTGTTTTTTGTATTGGGACCAGAGTTCATAAATACTTATCATTGAGGAGTAAAATATCCCTCACTCACCTTAATACAACTCAACTCAGTGTATTTCGTTTTGTTTCTTTCATTGGAAATGAAAAACATACCCTGAAGTGCATTTTAGTTTTTCCAAGTTAGCTTCACCGACTCATTTTCTTTGATATCATGAACTTTTTGATCTTTCATTCATATCAATAATTAGTTTAATGAGTTTTGATTAACTCGTAATTGGTGATGGCTGTTATTTCCTAATATCTTTGGTCTGGCCAATAACATTAAATCTCAAAAAAAAAAAAAAAAAAAAGAAAAGAAAAACAAACGAGCTATCATTCGTTAATCTCCGAATGAGCTAGGGAATCGTTTATTTGCATTTCTCTTTCGTTGCTGTTCACAGCATGACCTTTTGCAGAGCATACGCCGATATATGACCTCGCTCTTTTTTTTTCTCCTCACTCAGATTAGTTGAAAATTATGCACTCTTTTCAATGATAGTTATATACAGTGAGAACTGAGTGAGTTTGATTTTGATGTCATCATTTTTTTTTAATCATTCGTTTCTATTGGAGTTTGTTTGTTTTCTGTTTTTTTACGAATTCGGTGCTGGGGCCAACACTAGGTAAAAATGGGTCGCTGAATCCGAATCCAACACAAATAGAGGGTATATCTGCCCCCATTTACAATATTTTTAAGGAGCGACCGAAACATGTGTTTGACTTACAGTGGACAGTTTCGAAAACACGTGTTTCGATGTCTCTTCCCCCCTAAAAATATGCAAACTGGGGGCTTAAATACCCCTCCATTTGTGATCTAATTTTTATCTCTTTTGCTTTCCCTTCGAGGTATGGCACTTTTTCTTATTTTTTCGAAGATTTTTCGAGGATTTTTCGAGAATTTTTCGATGTCTTTCGATTTTATGTTGTTCCATATCTCGAAGGGGAAGCAAAATAGGTAAAATCTAACCATTTTTTGGGGATTTCTATGGGAGGAAGCGTTTTTGAGACACACGAATAGGGGGGTATATCTGCCCCCATTCACCATATTTTTAGGGAGGGACCGAAACACGTGTATGGCTTACAATTTGACTTACAGTGGAGAGTTAAACACGTGTTTCAATGTCCCCCCTAAAAATGTGCAAAATGGGGGATTGATAGACCCTCTATTTATGCTTCTCAAAAATCCCTCCCCCTTAGGAAGCCCCAAAAAATGGTTAATTTTTACCTATTTTGCTTCCCCTTCGAGATATGGCACTTTTTTCTATTTTTTGGAAGATTTTTCGAGGATTTTTCGATATCTTTCGATTTTATGTTATTTTATATCTCGAAGAGGAAGCAAAATAGGTTTAATCTAACCATTTTTTGGGGGTTACTATAGGAGGAAGCATTTTTGAGACACACAAATAGGGGGTATATTTGCGCCCATTTATCATATTTTTAGGGGGAGAAGCCGAAACACGTGTTTGACTTACAATTTGACTTACAGTGCACAGTTAAACACGTGTTTCGACGTCCTCCTACAAATGTGAAAAATGGGGGAATAATAGACCCTTCTATTTATTTGGCTCAAAAATGTCCCCCCCTTAGAAATCCACAAAAAATGGTTAATATTTACCTATATTGCTGCTTAATAAGCAAATATCAAAATTATATGTATCAAAATACTTATCATTGATGAATTCAAATGATTTTCAGTTCATATAAAGAGCACATCATTTGCAGAACTCGAGGGATGAAAACAGTGACGATTTCTTCTCACAACAATGAGCGCTATTTGCACACGGACGAATAACCAATACAAGTGTTTGAGGAGTTTATGCGAGAGCGTAGTGCTCAAAGAATTGCTCTGAAAAGATTATTCATTGCTTCTGTTTTTATAAATGATAACTCGAAAGAGCGAGAGCGAATTTTGATTGCTCTAAGCACTAGACATGGGTAACGCAGCGCTGCGTTGCGTTAGTGAGTTGAAGCACTTCAATGCGTTACTGCGTTGATACACTTGTTTTATTAAAACTAACGCAATAGCGCAGTTATGCAAATGACGCGTTCAAAGCAAAAGTAAAAAATATTTATACAGCGAGCAAAAATTGCACACTTGTACGGCGCATCGAGGATAGAAACAGAAAGTTGAAAGCGATCATTGTAACTCTGTATAAATAAGGACAAGAGGTTGCAGGGAATATGATTAAAATGCGTTTGACTGTTATTAATGTTTTGCCATTCACAGAATGATTTTCTCAGTTCAATAAACTGTTGGATGTGTTCGTGTTTGAAGCAGAAGTAAATTTGGATCCAACTTTGAACTTGTTTTGCATACCAGGTACGCGTATGTATCTATTTGATGGCTCGCATAAAATTTTAAACGAAATACAGTTTGGCTGCATGCTTGAAGTTTAATATATCTTCAGTTTTGGTGGATGCTTTAATCTGCTCTTCCTTTAGTTATATTTCATATATATTACTTATGGATTTAATAATCTTTAATGAATCTATTAGCAGAAAGATTTTTTAAGATCAGATATATTGATTAAAAATTTGTATTTCATTTCATTTATTTTTTCTAAGTGAACCCAATTTGACTTGTAATCCATCCACTTGTAGAGACGAAAATGGAGATCTGAATACGGATACGCAGTGTGTGCTGAGATTGTGGAGACGGCACTTCTCCAATTTACTTACTGGCGACGATTCCACCAATGCCGCCCATGGAGAGCGCAGTTCAGAGCTACCAATCAACAATGACGGAGTGGAAGTACCACCACCTAGCCATGAAGAGGTTCGAGTTGCTATCCAACGACTCAAAAACAATAAAGCAGCGGGTGCTGACGGCCTGTCAGCTGAATTGTTTAAAACCGGCGGCGATGAATTGATAAGGCGCATGCATTAGCTCATCAGCAAAATATGGCTAGAAGAAAGCATGCCCGACGATTGGTACCTCAGCGTACTGTGCCCTATACTTAAGAAAGGAGACCCAACAATCTGCGCAAGTTATAGAGGTATCAGTCTTATTTCCATCGCATATAAGGTTCTCTCAAGCGTACTGAGTGAAAGATTAAAGCCGATTACAAAAACACTGATTGGACCTTATCAGTGTGGCTTTCGACCTGGTAAGTCCACCATAGACCAGATTTTCACGCTACGACAAATTCTGGAGAAAACCTACGAAAATCAAATTGACACACACAATCTCTTTGTCGATTTTAAAGCTGCGTTCGATAGCCCGAGAAGGGATTGCCTATACGCAACAATGTCTGAGTTCGGTATACCTGCAAAGTTGATCAGACTTTGCAGAATGACGTTGAGCAACACACGCAGCTCCGTCAAGGTAGGAAATGACCTCTCCGAAACCTTCAATACCGAAAGAGGTTTCAGGCAAGGCGATCCACTGTCTTGCGATCTCTTTAACATCATCATGGAGGGGATCGTACGAAAGGCCGGTGTGCATCGTAATGGCACCATTTTCTACAAAGGCGTCCAGCTCCTTGCGTACGCTGATGATATTGATATTGTCGGCAGAACCAAGAGAGATGTTACCGCTGCTTTCGCCGCTATCGAAAAGGAATCAGCCAAAGTGGGTTTGACGATAAATGAGGGCAAAACAAAATATATGCTGTCAACAAACAAGGGAGCTCGGCGTTTAGACTCCCACGTTTCATCCGGCAGCTATAACTTTGAAGTAGTCAAGGAGTTCGTTTACCTTGGCACCGCCATTAATACCAAAAACGAAATCAGCCTGGAGATAAAGCGAAGAACAATAATTGCTAATAGGTGCTACTACGGGCTCAGTAAGCAACTAAGTTCCAGAGCCCTCTCTCGATCGACAAAACTAACACTCTACAAGACGCTCGTTCTACCTGTGCTGCTTTATGGCGCTGAAGCATGGGTAGTTTCGCAAACTGACGCAGCCGCTCTGGGGGTGTTCGAGAGAAAAGTTCTTCGCAAAATCTTCGGTCAGGTTCGAGTCGGCGATGACTATCGCATCCGAATGAACCACGAGCTGTATGAGCTCTACGATGACATTGACGTAGTTCGGCGTATAACTGTGCAGCGACTACGCTGGCTGGGTCATGTCCATCGTATGAACGACGAAGCTCCAGCGAAAAAGGTGCTCGAGGCGAGGGTCGCTGGTAAACGACGACGAGGGAGACCATGCCTCCGATGGATGGACCAGGCTGAGGAAGCCCTAACCGCACTTGGTGTATCCGATTGGAGAAGGCGCGCGCAAAGCAGAGGCGCCTGGCGAGAGCTGATGAGGTCGGTTGAAACCCGGGCACGGGTTGTTACGACCAACTAAGTAAGTAAGTAAGAACCCAATTTGCATTTAGCATTCCACCACAAAATTAACCACATTCGAAAAATAAACCACATAATGCAACGCGTTGGTCCTAACTGCGTGGATTGAATTCTTGTTGATACAGGAATCATAGCATTTCAAACTACGCTATGGCGCAATTGCGTTAACGCATTCCGCTGATACAGCAAACTGCGTTTGAGTTGGTGTATCAACGCAGCGATTTTTGCTGCGTTACTCATGTCTACTAAGCACTCTGATTGGGACCCCTAGAAGGTTGATAAATATGGGCAGATGTGTTTGGAAGAAATGTTGAAAGGCAAAAAAAAAAAAAGAACCATCAACCAGCACTTTAATTGGGTGAAGGCAAAATTAACGTAAAGTCTTTAGAAAATAAAAAAACTACAAAATAACACAATATTAAAATTAAACTCTTTTGAAAATAATTATAAACTAAATAGTGATTCGTTTAGATTCATGATTCACTGATGATCCATTTAATTTTTTTTTTTTTTTTTACATATCAAGCGTGACTGGTGTCATGCTGTCATCTTATTTTTATTCCGTTTTGTTTGACGGCACACTGTGGCTCAAGAATTAAATCCATTGGCCAAAATACTCATTTTTTGTGTGTAAAGTAAATATATCCAAAGTTAGGTAGCCAAAAATGTAGGTCAAAATTGTGGGCGTGACATACGGTTAAACACAACTGTTTTTGCTAATTTCAGAAAAAGGTGACTTTTTTTAATTTTTTCGTCGAAAATGAATGGCCATTGCTCGCAAACTCGCAATTAATAGAGGGTTGAATTTTTTTTTTTGTTAGGTTGGTTGGACTATTATCGTTAAATTATTGTATGAGGTTGTAGCTGTACTATTTATATTTTGGGTGTTGCAAAATATTTTAAAAAATAAATGTTTTTGGCATACATTTAAGCTTTAGTGGAATATAACTTCCAAGGATCAACACGGATAAAAAAAATGAAAGCATCCAGTTAAAGGTGATAGGCTCCTCTATCACCCCATATATACTTTTATACCCCCCACGATCCCCCCGTAGAAGCTTTTTACGTTTTACTGAAACTACTTACACAAATAATCGAATGACGCTAATATAAGCGCATCCCTATAAATATGCAATGATGTATGCCATTATGCAATTATTATTATATGCAATTATTATTATATGCAATTATTGCATGCAATTTAAAGGATTTTTCAGTTTTATTTACCCTTTTTATTCCAACTTTATAAGACAGATGCATTTAGAAAATATGTATACAGGTTCTGATAATTAAAATAGTGCCTAGAGTTTTTCTAGTTAACCCATTTCATTCAACCTGTATGAAATATGTGGAGTTTTGGAGTTTTAAATTTTACCTATATAAAACTATACATGCACTAGTATAAATAGATACAGGTACTGATGCTTGATATTGAGCTTAGGAAAGCACTACGGCATGGAAAGGCTTGTAAGGAAGTGATATTCGGATGCAATCTCAGTTACTATAATATATCAGCCATTGCAATTGGAAATAAATAAATTGATTCAAAAATCATGGAGAAATTCAATTATACAGAATTCCCCCAAAAATTTTGGGTGAAATTCCACTTTTTATTTTTGGGAGATTTCTAATTTTTTTGGAGGATTTTTCGTTTTTAATATTTGGCAAAAAACGTGAAACAGTTTTTAGTGATAACAGTATTCAAACTAAAAGCAGCGGTTTTCTTTTCTTTTTTTTTTTTTTTTTGCAACTCTATTTTTTATAAACATTTTTCGCTTATTAGAAAAATTGTCAAAATTTGACAAAACAAACAAAAAATTAAGTGAAATTATTAAATTCACAAACGATTTTTGACACTTTTTCTACATGAAAAAAAGTCTTCCTAATTTGACTACCTACCAAGCAGCTACAACATGTTTATGAATAACAAAATTTTAAAAAATATTTTAACAAACATTAAAATGCTTTTTAAATATTGAACACTAAAAGGCTGATTTAAAAAATTTTTATATATAGGTTTGTCAGTTTTTAAGATTTCTAAATAAATCTTAAGTTACATTTTTTGAATTGTCATAAAGCAATGAGTCGTAATTTTTTCACTAAACGATGATTTTGCATATTTCTGATATGAAACTATATATTTGAACTTTACCATTTTGCGTGTTAAGCGAGGCTAAGAATGTTCCGTGAGGCTAGAAGTTCCTTTTTGTTGTTTATATATGCGAATAATTGCTTAAGGTTGGTTTTTGAGTGTGCAACATAATTTTTGCTCTACATTTCTTAATTATTAATATTTACCTATTATTATTATTTATTTGTGTGAATTATAATGCTACTAGTTCCACTCTAGTGCCTCATTGCTTTTACTGCTAAAGATAAATATCAAAAGCTCACGCACAGCTGCACAAACACAGGCTGCCACTTTTATACGCACACTTTTGCACGTTCAACGCTCGACAAGTTACCTCTTCATTAAGCTAAAGCAAAAATGCCCAAAAATATGCAACATTTCAAGATGTCACGCTCCAAAAACATTCTTCTTTACTTTTTCCTGTTTTTTTTTTTTTGTGTTTTGTTTTTTCTTATTTTTTATTATGCTCTCTACCTAATTGCCGCATCAAAAGTAACTCAAAGCGTTACAATATAGTCGTAGTAGCTCTTAAGTTCAAGTCACACACAACACAATCACAGCTGCACCCCTTTTTGACCTAAATTCCATTCCATACACCAGCAAAACTTTTACTACGCTTCATTTTCTCAAGTATTTAAGCGCATTTAACTAATTTTTTTTTCTTAAACTTTTAATGTTGTTTTCTTGCTATTAACTTTAAAATTTCCAAAAATGTCTTAATGAAATGTCCTTATAATGTCCTTCTTTCAATGTGAATGTCGTGTTGTTGAAGCACTCGGGTTATGGTCATTATGTGTAATAGTGTTTGGTGCACAGCATTTAGTTATGCTATCGCACGAATTTTATTGCAATCAATGTGTGCGTGTTAGTGGAAGTTTTTGCTAAAGTGTGTGTTTAGACTGGGTGTGTGTGTGTGTATGTGAGTATTGTTGGCAACGCTGCTTTATTGCCAGAAAAAACACCAGTATGCTGTTTATGTTCTACAAATTTCACTTTACATAGCGTCAATAGCTAATGTGGCACCCTGTTGAACTGAAATGTTTGACTGTTTGACTGACTGACTGTCGTAGTGGTTATTTATTTATTTATTTATTATTCATGCTGCTGTCACTCAGTACTTTTTGTAAGGTTTTTAATTGTAAATCTCAACATTTTGCTTTGTACAGAGTGAAACAATCTAATTTGACGATTGTACGTGTGTGTTTAAGTGTATGTATGTTAAAATGCTGTTTGATGAAATATTATAAAAGCGATTTCTGAGAAAATAGGTTCTTTAATTATAGCAATTATAATAAGTGTCAACGTATTAAGAGAGTCTTAAAGCGTGCAATAATTTGTGAAAACAAAGTCAACTCAATTTGCGCTATAAAAACGGTAGTTTGAAGTTTATTACTTAAAAATAAGGGTCCCCAGGTGACTCTGGCCAATTTAAATAAAAGTTGGATATGCGATAGATGGCAAAAAAAATCTAAGGTTGACGTATTTTTTTTTTTTTAAACGTCATGATAAATAGTGAAGTTATGGCGAAAAAAGTTAAATTTCGTCTGATTTGGAAACGCTATTTTGAAACCCTAAAGCAGCGATTGAGCATTATAAAAAAATACATCAACGTTAGATTGTTGTCCTCTCTATATATAGAAATCATTCTTAAAGTGACAAAAATTCCGCTAAGGTTGTTCAAAAAATACACTCTAGTCTACAAAAAACTCTCGCCAAAAAAAATCACTATCAGAGAACAGACCCTGGTCTTCAGGCGACCATAGTCTACAAGAGGCTATAGTCTACAAAAAATTCTAGTATGCAAGAGACGCTTGTCTACAAGAGATCCGTGTCTATTAGTGACCCTAGCTGCATGAGGACATGTTCTACAAAGACTCTTGTATATATGAGATCAAAGTCTAACACAGATTTTATTTAAAAAGCCCTTGCCTACAGGAGAAAATAATTTATTAGAGACCCAATTGTACAAAAGAAATGTATAAGAGACCATAGTCTAGCAAAGATCCTAATATAAAGGAGACCATAGTCTATCAGAGATCCTAATTCAAAAGAGGCCCTAGTCTACTAAAGACCCTAGTTAAAAAGAGACCCTAGTCTACAAGAGGCCTTAGTTCAAAAGGGACCCTAGTCAACAAAGGACCCCAGTCTTAAGCTTTTCAAGTCTTAATAGTCAGATAAGAAGTCAGATACTAGTTTAAAAGAAATCCTAATCTACAAAAGACCCTTGCCTAAAAAAATCCTAGTCTGCAGGAATCCCTGCTCTATTAAAGATCATAGTATATTAGATACCCTAACCTACAAAATAACCTAGCATATAAGAGATCATTGTTAACTAGTGATTGTAATTCAAAAGAGAAATAGTCTACCCTCTGAAATAGTCTACCTGAGAAATCCTTATTTAAAAGGGTTCATAGTCTACAAAGCAGCAGAGTCTTCTGATTTAAGAGATCCTTAGTCTACATTAGCACTTGGTCTACAAGAGACTCTGGTCTTCAATAGATTCTAGTTTACAAGAGACCTTAGTCTACAACTGACTCTACTTTACAAGAGACCCTATTCTACAAGCGACCCTAGTCTAGAAGAAACTTTAGTACTTGGGTCTGCCCCAACCTATAAAAGACGCTAATCAACAAGAGCCTCTAGTCTACAAGAGAAGACCTGGTTTACAAGAAAATCCAGTCTAGAGAAAACCCCGCTCTAGGATAAACTTCGGTCTACAACAGACCCCAACCTTTAAGAGGTCACTGTCGACATGAAACCCTGGACTACAAGAGATTCTGGTCCACAAGAGACCCTGATCTACAAGAGACCCTAGTGTACAATAGACCCCGGCAAAAAAGAAATCCTAGCGTACAATAGACCCAGGTCTACAGGCGACCACAGTCTACAAGTGACCACGGTCTATAATAAACCCCGGTCAACAAGAAGCCTCGGCTTACAGGACACTCCAGTCTACAAGAGACCTCGGTCTATAGGAGACGCTGGTATACAAGAGAGCCTGTTCTACAAGAGACTCTGAAGGAGACCCCGATCTACAAGAGACCCTAGTGTACAATAGACCCCGGCATAAAAGAAATCCTAGCGTACAATAGAACCAGGTCTACAGGCGACCACGGTCTACAAGTGACCATGGTCTACAATAAGTCCCAGTCAAGAAGACGCCTCGGCTTACAGGAGACTCTGGTCTACAAGAGACCTCGGTCTATAGGAGAACCTGGTCTACAAGATAGCCTGCTTTACAAAACTGCCCCGCACTGCTTGAGATCTTAGTGTACAATAGACCACGGTCAACAAGAAAACACGGTCTACAGAAGGCTCTTGTCCACAAGAGACCGTAGATTACAAAGGACTTTACTGTTTAAGAGATCCCGGTCTAAAAGATCTTCTAGTGTATACTTGAGCCTGGTCAAAAAGAGACACTAGCCTACAAAAGACCCCGGTCTATAGAAGGCCCCAGTCTATAGGAGGTCCCAGACCCGGTAGATAACATAACCCGGTTTATAGGATACCCCAGTCTATAGGAGTCCCGGTCTATAGAAGACCCCGCCCTATAAAAGACATCGGTATTAAGGAGACCTCGATGTCCCCCGGTTCAACCCCCTGCAGACCACCGGTTCAACAATAGATTTTTGTCCACAAAATACCCTAGAGCATAAGGGACCCTAGTCCACAAGAGGCCCTAATGCACAATTGACCCCCCGGCCTACAAGAGACCTAGGTCTACAAGAGACACCGGTCTCAAGAGATGCTCGTCTACAGAATACCCCGGCTTACAAAAAACCCCGGTCTATAAAAGGCACAAGTCTATAAAAAAAACTCTACTCAACAAGAAACCCTAGTCACTAAGAAAACCTTGTCTTTAACAGACCGCAGTCCAAAAATATCTTATATTAAAAAATATTTTTAAGTATTTTAATTAAAATGCATTAAAAATCCTTGTTCAAAAGAACTTTTGTTCAAACTAGAATCATCATACCCTTCCCTTCCCCCACTCCCCTTCCGCTACCAAAGAGAACCTATTCAATAATAAGACCCTTGCCAACTAGGAGCCTTGCTCAAGAAAACCTCTTCAAGAAGGGACCATATTTTTAAGAACTCCCAGTCTATAAAAGATACCTAATTAAACATATACTTAGCCTATAACAGACCCAACTTCAAAAGGCCCTAGCCTACAAAAAACCTTCTTTAATTACATTATATTTCAAAAGAGATCCTAGCTTAAAAAGACTCAAGTTTAAAATACAGCCGTGGCATACTGGTTGAGCTGAACCCATAGAACCCAGGTTGAAATCTCATCTGACACAGAATGCTTTTTCAATTGAACTAATTTTTCTGTTTGGCCGTCACCTCACTGCAAACACTGGGAAACCTCAGAGAGTTAAAAATGCCATGAAAAGCTTCTGAGAATATAAGCCGTTCGGAGTCGGCATAAAGCTTGTAGGTCTAGTTCTCGATTCGCGTTCAAACATTTCACAACACGCACAACACAATTGGTCATAAGAAGTTCGGTCAAAGTCCTTTGAAGGGCTGAAATGGCCATTTTTTTTTTTTTTTTTTTTTTTTTTGAGTGTAAAAGACACCCTAGTTTTACTGAGACTCTAGTTCCAGAATTCCTGAGTTGGAATTCAAAAGAAATCCAACCAAGTCTAACAGAATAACTGCTTCAATAGAAACTCACATTCAAAACATACTCTATGGCAAGAGTTAAAATAACATGTTTGTAAAAAATCCTTTAACTAAACTTTTTACTTAAATTTATTTTAAATGATCAAAAATTTCAAGAGTTTGAAAAAAAAATAGTTTCTCAGGCCATTCTTCAAATTTACAAATGAACTCAGCAATGTACAAAAATTTTATTGTAATCTTCCAACCACCCTTCAACACGTGACGTCATAGTGACAACTCACAATATTTTTCAAGGATATATATGACCTTTTTTTCTTGTATTTAATATACAATAATTTATCATATTTGTGCGTTCAACAACTGTCAACTGTTGTAAAGAAAAAAAAAAAACAAAAAACAAAACAAAAAAAAACGCACACAAAAATTTTATAAAAAAAGCTTATTTTATTTAATGAGGTGAATGCTGAAAATTGCTTCAAACTCTCTATGGCAACAGGTATTGTTTAAGTTGAGCAAAAATATTAAAAAAATTAAAAAAAAAAAATAGAAAACAAACTCAAGTTCATAGCAAGTGCTGTGAGTGAGGGGCAACAGGCAACAACTAGAAAGCTGTTGTATAAAAAGTTTAAGGCAAAAAAAGCTTCGAACAAAGCTTGTACTGAACGAACACTGTCATTTTTTTTTAGTTTTGTAGAGCATTTTTGTAGTGCAAAGCTTTTGAGAGTTAAAGAATGATAAAAAGAGTTTGACAAATAGAGTGCTTGGAGAAGAACTTTAAAAACTCTCTAGTAGCTAAGCTTAACAGTGAAATATACACCGTAAAAAAAACAAATGAAATGTTGACAAATTTAATAAATTTATTTAAAAAAATTTTAAAAATTAACTCAAACTCAACGCCTTAGCTAAACAGATTTAATATATTTTGTGTCATTAATTATGCTCTAAATTCTAGAAGTTACAGTCAATGTTTTTTTATTAATATTTTTTCCATTTGTTTTCCTTTGTACTTTACAGTTGTACTCTACTTTATTATATTTATAACATAAGAACAAACATATTTGTGATCATCATTCACTTTGTAAAATTTGCAAGCTATAAACATATATTAAACTTTACGAAATGCACTGATTTTACCTCTCAAGCAACAACAACAACAACAACAACAGCATTATGACACATATTACTCTACAAAAAAGTGTCACAAGAAAATAAACAAAAAAGCCAAAAGCACAACAAAGTCAGCTTAGCACACATAATCCGTCACTTATGACAGGAAAATTAATGTTTGCTGATTTATAATGATTATTTTTATTATAAGAAAAATGATAATACGGCAACACTAATAAAATTGCAGCAAGCAAAATATGTGCGTATAGTTCGAAAGTGAAGTCGGAACATATGAGCAATAAAATCATAACGAAACGTATGTATGTAATAGTTGGTAAGCAGCGTTTACTATACATTTAGTTCAGCTATTATTTTATATGAGCGTGTGCAGAATATGTGTATTGTGCCTGCGTGTGTGGGTGTGTGTGTGTGTATGCATGTGTGTGTGTGCTTTATTGTAAGCAGGTTTATTTCATGACGTTCAAGTGCAGCATTAATTAACTTTGTCGGAATATTTGTTGTAAATAACATTTGCTGTTGTTGTTGTTGTTGTTGTTGTTGTTTTTGTTGTTGTTTGACAATTGTAATACATCTAATTAAAATCCATGCCCAAAATGGAAATTAATATGCAGCAAAATGCAGTAAATTAGACATATAATAATAATGATTTAATAATGCCTAATTGTTGCATGATTTGAGGCGTATTGTACTCAATTGTTTTCAGTTTTAATCTTAAAATATACAATCAATCAAGTAATGTTATGAATATAAATTTTGCATGAATATTTTTCTATAACATACAAAGTACAGATATTGAAATTAAGATGCAGCATACAATATTCTATGCTTAGATTATTGTTTAAAGATAACTAGTGCAATATTCTAGTTGTTGCTATTTAAAGCTACAGTATGCAATATTCCGTGGCCCTAGGTAACTTATAGAATAAATATGTGCAATATATTTGTCCTCCTTCGGGAATATTTATTCAATATTTTAATAATATAAATATATGCAACATTCCAGCTGCAGATTTATGTATGTTAAGACACACAATTTGTAAAATGATGGCTTAAGATACAAATTTATATATACGCTGTTGCAAAACTTATTACATGTATTGGAAAGGTTGCAAGTTCGGAGCTGTGGCTACAAGTTAAATTGTATAGGA
This sequence comes from Coremacera marginata, assembly GCA_914767935.1. Classification (NCBI taxonomy): domain Eukaryota; kingdom Metazoa; phylum Arthropoda; class Insecta; order Diptera; family Sciomyzidae; genus Coremacera; species Coremacera marginata. The sequence goes on from OU612047.1 coordinate 148,378,567, forward strand.
TACAAAATTCTAGCTATAGATACAAGTTAAAAGATACAAAATACAGTAATGCTGCTGCAAGTTAAGGCATTCTAGATGTTATATTTTAGGTGTAGATGCAATTAAAAAGGTATAAAATCCAAAATTTTAGCTTCAGATACAATTTAACGTATTCACGTATGCAAAATTCTAGGTGCAGACACAAATTGAGGAATACATGTACAAAGTTGCATGTAACTTTCAAAGTGCAGATATAAAAAGAAAGAAACAGAATGCAAAAAGCTTTAACAACACATTTAAGCTTTTTCTATGCGCTGAAAATGCAAAATGAAATATTCTGGTGTAGATATGTAGTAACATTAATTTATTAGTTACTTCCCTGTAGGAAAATCAACTAATTTAAAATTAGTTGATAAAGTAGTTTTTTGTCAACCACAACTAGTTGAAATTCTGACTTTTTCCCATAGAACGAACTAACATATTTTGTATGGTGATGTCCGCTAAATAAGTCAATTGACTTTCGTCTGCATATATTTTTAACTACTTGTTAAATTAGTTAAATTTAAATTAGTTTTTAACTACTTTAAAATAACCAATTGAAAACTATTACTGATGGCCTAAAGTTAATATTTGATGAAATAACATGGTTAAATATATATAAACTTGTAATCTAATAAAAATTTGCAATTAAAACATGTCAAAATCAGAGTAGTTGCCGCCTTAATATAATTCAAAGTAGTTTATCAATTACTTGTTTTTAAGTAGTATTTCAATTACTTCATATATAATGCAATAAAAACTATTTAGAATTGAAGTGGATGCCGCCTTAATATAATTCAAAGTAGTTCATATACTGGTTTATTTTAAGTTAGTTTCTTAATTAGTTGTTTTTAAAAACAAGTTAGTTTGTTCCTATAGGGTTATTAATTAAAAAATTATGCTTTAAATATTGCAATTGTTATTATACTCTGTATGACTTTATGATTTAATAATTTTCGATTTTATAAAAAAAAATTTATCGACCAAAAAAAAAATGCTTACTTATCAAATATACTCGTGTATACGATAAAAAATTCTAGTTGCAGATTCAAGTTGAGGAACATTAGATGCAATTTTCAAAGTGCGGATACAAAAAGAAAAAAAACAGAATTCATAACATTCACAACATATTCAAGCTAAAAGATAAATGACTTAATTTTCTAGGCGTTGAGAACTCAAAATTAAATATTCAGGTCTAGACATGCAGTCTATTTATTTATTATAAATTTATGTTTACCTTTTTTGTTCTTTACTTGTACTTATGTTTTTTGGTTCAGCATTTTCGATTTTATGAAAAAAAATTTATAAATCAAAACAGTTCCTTATATTTTTAATAAATCTCATAAACTTAACTAAAATCTAAAATAAAAAATTAAAATTTTTTATTCGTCTTTTGTGTTTTTTGTAGGGGTGACCCAAAAGGATGACATATAGAGGATGGGTGTCTTCAGAAGAAATATTGAGAGAAAAATAATAGGACCAGCTTATACATTTGACCCCTCTAAGGGTCGATTCGGTAGAGATAGGAACTATTTTCGACATTTTTCTTTTTTGTGTTTTTGTAGGAGCACCCCCAGAAGAGGGGCAGATAGAAGGAAGGTAGGATAGTAGGTAGTATGAGTATCAGCTTAAGGATATAATTTACAATATTTAAGTGGCAGATACAAGTTAAAACTCAAGTCCAAATATGTAGGATGTAATATTTTAGCTCAAAATATATGTAAAAAATGTTAAAAAAAAGACATATGTTGAAAGAAGCTGGTGTCCTTATATCTTATATCTTTATATCTTCATATCTTTATATTTTTATGTCTTTATATCTTTATATCTTTATATCTTTTTATCTTTATATCTTTATGTCTTTATATCTTTATATCTTTATATCTTTATATCTTTATATCTTTATATCTTTATATCTTTATATCTTTATATCTTTATATCTTTATATCCTTATATCTTTATATCTTTATATCTTTATATCTTTATATCTTTATATCTTTATATCTTTATATCTTTATATCTTTATATCTTTATATCTTTATATCTTTATATCTTTATATCTTTATATCTTTATATCTTTATATCTTTATATCTTTATATCTTTATATCTTTATATCTTTATATCTTTATATCTTTATATCTTTATATCTTTATATCTTTATATCTTTATATCTTTATATCTTTATATCTTTATATCTTTATATCTTTATATCTTTATATCTTTATATCTTTATATCTTTATATCTTTATATCTTTATATCTTTATATCTTTATATCTTTATATCTTTATATCTTTATATCTTTATATCTTTATATCTTTATATCTTTATATCTTTATATCTTTATATCTTTATATCTTTATATCTTTATATCTTTATATCTTTATATCTTTATATCTTTATATCTTTATATCTTTATATCTTTATATCTTTATATCTTTATATCTTTATATCTTTATATCTTTATATCTTTATATCTTTATATCTTTATATCTTTATATCTTTATATCTTTATATCTTTATATCTTATATCTTTATATCTTTATATCTTTATATCTTTATATCTTTATATCTTTATATCTTTATATCTTTATATCTTTATATCTTTATATCTTTATATCTTTATATCTTTATATCTTTATATCTTTATATCTTTATATCTTTATATCTTTATATCTTTATATCTTTATATCTTTATATCTTTATATCTTTATATCTTTATATCTTTATATCTTTATATCTTTATATCTTTATATCTTTATATCTTTATATCTTTATATCTTTATATCTTTATATCTTTATATCTTTATATCTTTATATCTTTATATCTTTATATCTTTATATCTTTATATCTTTATATCTTTATATCTTTATATCTTTATATCTTTATATCTTTATATCTTTATATCTTTATATCTTTATATCTTTATATCTTTATATCTTTATATCTTTATATCTTTATATCTTTATATCTTTATATCTTTATATCTTTATATCTTTATATCTTTATATCTTTATATCTTTATATCTTTATATCTTTATATCTTTATATCTTTATATCTTTATATCTTTATATCTTTATATCTTTATATCTTTATATCTTTATATCTTTATATCTTTATATCTTTATATCTTTATATCTTTATATCTTTATATCTTTATATCTTTATATCTTTATATCTTTATATCTTTATATCTTTATATCTTTATATCTTTATATCTTTATATCTTATATCTTATATCTTTATATCTTATATCTTATATCTTTATATCTTTTATATCTTTATATCTTTATAAGCTTTATATCTTTATATCTTTATATCTTTTAAGTATCTTTATATCTTTATATCTTTATATCTTTATATCTTTATATCTTTATATCTTTATATCTTTATATCTTTATATCTTTATATCTTTATATCTTTATATCTTTATATCTTTATATCTTTATATCTTTATATCTTTATATCTTTATATCTTTATATCTTTATATCTTTATATCTTTATATCTTTATATCTTTATATCTTTATATCTTTATATCTTTATATCTTTATATCTTTATATCTTTATATCTTTATATCTTTATATCTTTATATCTTTATATCTTTATATCTTTATATCTTTATATCTTTATATCTTTATATCTTTATATCTTTATATCTTTATATCTTTATATCTTTATATCTTTATATCTTTATATCTTTATATCTTTATATCTTTATATCTTTATATCTTTATATCTTTTATATCTTTATATCTTTATATCTTTATATCTTTATATCTTTATATCTTTATATCTTTATATCTTTATATCTTTATATCTTTATATCTTTATATCTTTATATCTTTATATCTTTATATCTTTATATCTTTATATCTTTATATCTTTATATCTTTATATCTTTATATCTTTATATTTTTTATATCTTTATATCAATATCCTTATATCTGATATCTTTTAATATCTTTATATCTTTATATCTTTATATCTTTATATCTTTATATCTTTATATCTTTTTATATCTTTATATCTTTATATCTTTATATCTTTCTTTATATCTTTATATCTGTATATCTTTATATCTTTATATCTTTATATCTTTATATCTTTATATCTTTATATCTTTATATCTTTATATCTTTATATCTTTATATCTTTATATCTTTATATCTTTATATCTTTATATCTTTATATCTTTATATCTTATATCTTTATATCTTTTATATCTTTATATCTTTATATCTTTATATCTTTATCTTATCTTTATATCTTTATATCTTTATATCTTTATATCTTTATATCTTTATATCTTTATATCTTTATATCTTTATATCTTTATATCTTTATATCTTTATATCTTTATATCTTTATATCTTATATCTTTATATCTTTTATATCTTTATATCTTTATATCTTTATATCTTATATCTTTATATCTTTATATCTTTATATCTTTATATCTTTATATCTTTATATCTTTATATCTTTATATCTTTATATCTTTATATCTTTATATCTTTATATCTTTATATCTTTATATCTTTATATCTTTATATCTTTATATCTTTATATCTTTATATCTTTATATCTTTATATCTTTATATCTTTATATCTTTATATTTTTTATATCTTTATATCTTTATATCTTTATATCTTTATATCTTTATATCTTTATATCTTTATATCTTTTATATCTTTATATCTTTAATATCTTATAAATAATCTTTATATCTTTATATATCTTATATCTTAATATCTTTATATCTTTATATCTTTATATCTTTATATCTTTATATCTTTATATCTTTATATCTTTTATATCTTTATATCTTTATATCTTTATATCTTTATATCTTTATATCTTTATATCTTTATATCTTTATATCTTTATATCTTATATCTTTATATCTTTATATCTTTATATCTTTATATCTTTATATCTTTATATCTTTATATCTTTATATCTTTATATCTTTATATCTTTTTATCTTTATATCTTTATATCTTTATATCTTTATATTTTATATCTTTATATCTTTATATCTTTAATTTTATATCTTTATATCTTTATATCTTTATATCTTTATATCTTTATATCTTTATATCTTTATATCTTTATATCTTTATATCTTTATATCTTTATATCTTTATATCTTTATATCTTTATATCTTTATATCTTTATATCTTTATATCTTTATATCTTTATATCTTTATATCTTTATATCTTTATATCTTTATATCTTTATATCTTTATATCTTTATATCTTTATATCTTTATATCTTTATATCTTTATATCTTTATTTCTTTATATCTTTATATCTTTATATCTTTATATCTTTATATCTTTATATCTTTATATCTTTATATCTTTATATCTTTATTATAAACTTTATAAAAGCCTTAACCGTAATCATATCATATAAGCATTTTATTTGGCGGTCATAAATTGCTTCGGTAGCGTTGTGGTTTAACAACTAGATTATCAGTCAAAAGTTACGTGGTTCAACGCCAGGCAAAGGCAAGCATTTTTTCATTTTTTTTTCTTTTTTATTAAAATAAAAAATTATGATGACAAGTTATAAAAAACTTGTCGTTTAAGTAAAAAGAGACAGCAAGAATCACGAAAAAAGGCTAGTGATGAGTTGGTGTAGCGGCCAACGAAACAGCTGTCTAGTCTGCTATGTGATTGATACTCTATATAAAAGTATTGTTGTTGTTAGTTGTTTTTCCTTCAGTTGTTTTCTTTGGAAAGCAACATTGACCTTGAGCTCGATAAAAATATAACCTTTAATAATTTAAAAATTATTGGAGTTATATAAGCACATTACTTAAAATTTTCATAAATTTTATCTCTTAAGCGGTTTTGATTTTTATTTGTATTGCTATACGTTTAAGTAAAATTCCGAAATTCAAATTTTTTTTTTTAATCTTAAAGTGGAACTTTGTATAATCCAGATATATTTCCAGAAAAGGTAAAAATCTCATTTAATTAGCTTGAAATTGTTTGATTGTGGTTTTGTTGGCGCTCATTACATATTTCCTAAATTTTCGATGAATTATGCCCAAGAGACATAAATAGCAGAGCTAAAAAAAAACTCACAAAATTCCTGGCAACTGCAGACAATAACTCAAATAAAGTCTATAGTCTCGAACACACCAGACAAGGTGTCGCCAGTTTGAAGATCGAACTCATGGCGACGCACCGTCTGACATGAATACAAATACACAGAGAAAACAATGGTTAAAACAAAGATCGCATCTATTCAAGTGCATACATTTAACTATGACTGAACACCTGAACATAAAACTAACAGTTATTGAAAAGAACTCTTTTGTTCTAACATCGAGCAACAGATTTCTATAAAATTTCATTGGAATGTTTCGAGCTCTCGAGGGCAGCAACGCCCTCGTCAAAGCGGCAACTAATGATATTTTAACAAGTTTCCTAACTTGGGAAATTCCCAATGTTTCTTTGTTCACTAAGTAATTGTTTTTGTTGTTGTTTTCATTTATTGTTTGGTAGAATACCTACTTCTAATAACAAACACTTAAAAGTTGGCTTGATCGTATACTTGACCTTCGTCCATTCATTGATTAATATTTTTAAAGTGATCGCAACAGGTAGATACTTGAAAACTGAAGAGCCAAATTTATACAGCAGCGTGCACATGTAGTGTTTTTAGTTTGATATTAGAGAAGAGAGTTCGTACACCGAAAAAATCAACATATTTTAAAATATAACACAATGAAATCATTTCTATAATGTATTTTTTGATATAAAATTTTTTTAATTTTTTAAATATTCACATATAAATTGATAACATTATGTTGCTATTTTGATGAAATTTGTTTTAAGCAATTTTTTGATTACAAATTGAATTTTGAAACAAGTCGATTTATTTCGGTGTAGTAAGGTAGTAGATGGAAAAACTAAAGGCCACCATAAAGTGAGCTCTGCTGCATTCATTCATAAAGAATGGCTAAAATCAGAGGGGTATTAAGAGCGGAATAAAAAAAAAAGATTGAAGCGTTAAATTGAACATCTGGACAAGAAAACGATGAAGGAATTGCATAGAAATTAAAGGAGAAAAAATATAAATAACCAGTTTAAACGTCGTTGTTCATGATCTTTGGTCATGATCCAAAATAAATTTCTATTAATGCCATGTTCAAACCGTGCCCCAAATTATGTTTAATTGAGTTAATAAAGTTTAATCGAAAAGCAAGTTCACAAAATGAAGTTGTAAAGTGTGTACAATGTGAAAAAAATGTGCATTGCTAATGTGTGCGGTCGCTAAGAACTGTTTTTGCATGTGTAGTGTGTTGATGGACTAGAACTTTAGCGAAGTTATTTATATATGGTAGTCGGTTCTCAACATCTAACCTAAGGTTGCAACCATAGAGAACACTTATTGCTGAGCCGAGCCGATAAGCACATTGGAGCAAAAGAGATGCATGACTTGGTTTCTTTGTTGTTCCAACGTGTTTTTCGGCTCGGCTCAACAATAAGCGTTTGCTATGTTCGCAACCTAGTTATTCCATAGCCTTGCTCATGTCAGCCATTGTTGTGACGTCAGCTATGCTAGACAAAGCAGGCTCGAATACAAGGGAGAGTTTTAGGTGTTCAACACCTCCCCCCCCCCCTTAGGGCGTAAGAGACATAATCATTATATTTAAATTCATCTTCAAGGAGTTTGTATATTAAAAATCAGTTTCAATGCTCAAAAAGTCCCTGATACCCAGTAAAATATATTTATGAAATTATATCTAGAACGAATATAATTTTTTATGCCATATCTACCCAGCAAACCATAGTTGACGACTATGAAATGAAATCATTACAATTTCGTTACGCAAATATCGGAACAGTTTCACATTTCATACGAATTTATATAAAATTTCGTAATGCGACTGTTTGTATGACATACTAAATTGCTAACAGAGTAAAATTACCTTTCTTTCAAACTGTCTGAACGAAATCGTAACTTTTTCGTAACATTTTGGTTAGGACTCGTTAGGTTAGGTTAGGTATGAAGGGTCGTGCACCGTTACCGGCGCTTCCGCGGGGGCCTATAGGTCCATTACGAATCCCTTTTTATAGTTGTGGTACCAAGTTAAACCATTGTTCCGATTTGTTCCTCAAACCATCCTGTGCTTTTTATGAACCTCCAGATGTCTAGCAGTGGTGTGTTCACCAACTCTTCCAAGTCTTTGAAAAATCTGTTCCCCATGTGTCGGAGTCGACGATTCTGTAGACTTGGACATTCGCAAAGTAGGTGAGTTATTGTTTCTATTTCCTCCGGGTCTTTGCAGCTCCGACAAAAGTCTGGCGCTGTTATACCTATTCTATTGGCCATTACCCCAATGGGGCAATGACCCGTTAGAACTCCAACAAGGATCCGGATTTCCCGTTTGACCAAAAGCAGAAGGCTTCTAGTTCTTTTCTCATTTAGCTCAGGCCAAAGCCTTCGAGATATGTTGCAGTCACCTCTGGAAGCCCAGTTTGTGTTGGCAATATCTCTGGCTTTTAGTTCTATACTCCTTTTGACGACGCCTATTGGAATGTGCACATCTGTGTCAGCTCTGTTTGTACTTGCGGTTACTCCACGCCTTGCCAGTTCATCTGCTGCGTCGTTCCCTTCAATATTGCTATGCCCGGGAACCCAGCAGAGAGTGACTTTGTGGGTATTGCAGATACTGTTCAGTGCAAGTTTACAGTTTTGCACCGTTCGTCGTTTTACTGTTCAGTGCTTTGATGGCCGCTTGGCTATCCACAAAAATTACTACCCTTGTGGGGGTAAGATTTTTCCTGTAAATGGCCCGTGCAGCTTTTTCAATAGCATATATTTCTGCCTGAAAAACGCTACAGTAATCCGGGAGCTTGTAACACTCTTTGATTTGTAGCGTTTCACAGTATACACCCGATCCAGTTCCGTTTTCCATTTTGGAACCATCAGTATATAAATGGAGATTGCCGTAGGATTCTACAGCCGTTTCTTCCCATTCTTGTCTGCTCGGAATGGATGTGGTGTATTCTGTACCGAATCTTACACTGGGTATGATATAGTCGGTTGCTCTTTTTATTCCTCGGTTCCAAAGAGATTTAGAATAGATGCGTGTCCGAATGTGCTGCTTTTCCAGGCTCGTGATTCGTTGAGGCGAATCGCGCTCTTGGTCGCCGAACATTTAAGGAATTCTTCTACGGAAAGAAGATTTAGCATCATATCTAGACCCGCCTGTGGCGTAGATCTCATGGCTCCTGTTATTCCTATGCACGCTAACCTTTGAACTCCTGTTAGGAAGCTAAGGTAGCTTTTTTTATGCGTTATCGTCCACCATACGAGAGAACCGTAGGCAAGAATGGGTCTCACGATCGCTGTATACATCCAGAGGATTATGTGCGGCCGCAGTCCCCATTTCCTGCCAAATGTCCTCTGACAAGCGTACAAAGCGCACAGTGCTTTTTTCCTTCTTTCCTCTGTATTGCGTTTCCAGCTCAGCTTGTTATGAAGGATAATTCCAAGGTATTTGGCTTCCGTGGAAAGCTTCAGAGTTACTCCGTTAAGTTTCGGTAATGTGAAACTTTCTATTTTTCTTCTTCTTGTGAACAGAACGAGTTCGGTCTTTACTGGGTTAACACCAAGTCCATTCGATTCTGCAAACCGCAATAGCTTATTCAATGCCGCAGACATTAGTTCGCTAATTGTTTGCAGGTATTTCCCGCATATTAGGATGGCAACGTCATCGGCATAGGCTACCACTTTTGTTCCTCCAGTTGTGAGTGTAGTGAGAATTTTGTCAACCACAATTAGCCAGAGAAGGGGGGATATGACTCCTCCTTGCGGTGTGCCTCTTGTGGCTTCTTTCCTCACAACGCTCATTATCATTTGTATACTTACGTCTTATACGTCTGCTATTGAGCATTTTATAAATCGACTGGGTTATTTTACTGTTAACTCCTTTGTCTACTAAAGCATTTCTTATAGAATCTGTATTTACATTGTTAAATGCGCCTTCGATATCTAAAAACGTTGCTAAAGTATATTCTTTGTGATGAAGGGTTCCTTCTATGACCGAAACCACCTCATGCAGTGCCGTTTCTACCGATTTACCCTTAAGGTAGGCATGTTGTACACTACAGAGATTATTATCGTTCACAGATTCTCTTATGTGAAGATCTATTATTCTCTCTAGCGTTTTCATCAAGAACGATGAGAGACTAATAGTCCTATAATCCTTTGGTGCTGAGTGTATCGGTTTCCCAGCATTAGGAATGAAAACAACCCGCACATCTCTCCAAATTTTTGGAACATATCCTGTCTTGAGGCAGCCGGTGAAGATTGCTATAAGCCATTGCATGATGCTAGGAAGGGCATGTTGCATCATGGCCGGTAGGATACCATCTGGCCCCGCAGATTTGTAGGGCTTGAAGGATCCGATCGACCATTCTACAGTTGACCTTGTAATAATGTTGGGGAGTTCTTGTAAAGGTTCTGGCATTGTTATTTCCAAGTTGTTGTTAGCATCGTTTTGATACGGTTCTGTACAACCTGGAAAGTGAGTTTCCATGAATAGCAAAAGCGTTTCTTGGCTGGATTCTGTCCAGGATCCGTTACTCGTTACTCGTAGGTTTAAAGATTTGCTAAGGTTTGAAAGTCACTAGAAAACATATGTTTTCTACCAAAAGTGACATTTTCTTAGATTTTTTTTGTTTTTGGTTTGTTGTGCTTCGACGTGATATTTGTAGCGAATATATAAGTATTGTTGTCTTTTCAATCAAATACTCCCGTATTTATGTGTTCAAAATTATATTTTAGGTAAAATTATTTGCTCATAAGCAAATTAAAATATGAATCAATTTCGTTGATGAACACCTGCAGCTGGCCAACAATTAGGTCGCAAGCACGCAAGCTAAATTTTTTGAAAATAAATTATTAGCACTACGTACACTGAAATATTGTAGGCACAACACATATTTTTTTAATGGAAGATATCAAGGATTCGATTTATCCCGAAGGATCCGCTTTGTCGTAGCAACTCATTTTGTTCTCATCGGAAAACAAAAAAGTAAATAAATTCCGGTTCCAAAACATTTAGATTTTATAAATTTAATGAATTACTATCAAATAATTGGCACAAACGATACCAAATTATCTATCGTACAATTCAAACGTCAAATCGATAGCATTTGACAGTTGTTATACATACATGAAGCAAGAAAAACGATATCGTTATGACGAAAGTAAAATTTTTAGGTTACGTGATAGTAAAGTATCGTCAAAACGATATCGTCAAACGATTCTCGTCATACGTGATGAGAGCCCTGGCTACGGTACTGAGTCAAAGTCATGGTGTGAGCGCTGTAAAACGAAGTTGACAACTCATACAAAATCTGACACTGCTCTCTGTTTTCATCTGTTTTTCTTTTAGCGGCCATTAAAAAAATCAAACTACTCGATATTTTTGATCAAAAACATTAAAGTCACAAAATAAATATTATTTTCCACCGATAAAATACAAGTAAAAACTGGGGTGCAGTCGCCTGAACTGGAAGGTAGCATTAGATTCTTACCATTAGATGTAAAATTAAATATAGTATGGTTTGAAGGAATTAACTTGAATGAAATTGATAGCCAAAATGTTTTATTTACTCAAAACTTGTGAACTCTAATGAAAGTAAGTACTCAGTTTAATCAGAGATGATTAGTGCTCGGATTTTGATGCCCTTAAAAACATCCAAAAATGACCTTAAAAAAATACCTCATGACCTAAAAGCATTAAAAATGCGCCGAAAACCCCATAAAAACGCCAGAAAGTCAAAAATTAATGAATATATGGTGTCTTAGGCCTAATAAAATTGAAAAAAAATCTCGAACGCAACATCCTGTTGTTTCTTGAATAGAATCGTTTTATGAATTTCTCAGAGCTTTACAAGCAATGCATACGTATATAAATGTTTGCGCCGATAAGAAGCTTTCAGTCTGCTTGCAGACTCCAATCAGTCAGGGTGGCGACGCTTTGTCCACCTAATGCCTAAAAAAATAAGACGTTGCAATATGAAGAAGCGATGCATAGGTTATTATATTAGTTTATATTTGGTATTAAAAAAAAGCAGCGCTACTACATATAACCATTATATAAATCAAGAATCGTAACTGCTTGTGTTGTTGTTATTAATACGTATGTTTGAAATATTTGCATACATATATATATTTCGTTTTTGTAGCTTGTTATTGTTTTTGTTAATCTTCTGCAAGATTAATACAATAAATAATACATAAATAATACATAAAATAATATTACTACTATGCTGGTTTACATATACGGAGACTGTAGGCTGGCATGGTAGTAATGCTATTAAAAACAACATTTATTTTTAAAATATAATAAATTCGAATTATTTATTGAACTAATTTTATATATATATTACATATTAAAAACATATTTTGTTTGTTTAAATTAAAATTTTCAACTAAATTTAATGTATATATAAATTCTATACTGAAGGAAAAATAATAAACTCATATTATTCCGAAATATTTATTTCAATTTTTTGTGAAAAAAGATTGCATTACATTTATTTTTAACCAACATAAAAATTAACATGAACAACAAATTTATATTTGTTGTTGCTAATAATACTTTAAATTTTATTTAAATATTTTACGAACTTGATGCCAACAATTTATAAATTTTCTTAAATAGATCGTTTAAAAAAAAACGACATTACCAGGAAGATATCTTTATCCTCAATTATATGCCTTTTCATACTTTCTAAAAAAGTTTATAACTCTTTTATTACTTTTAATTTACTTCTCAGTTAAAAAAGAAAATGCTTACTCCCAATTTAAGTATTTTTCACACGTTTTAATTTCTTTCACCTACAAATATAATTTGCTTCAACTTTGTCAAAATCTTCTCTCTACCAAACTTATCTCTCATCTGTCACACATTATCTTTAACTAACATCAGCAGGACATCCACTTCAATGGACACTTGAAGCATAATGAATGAGTTGTTATATTTCAAGAGTTGTCCTACCTGTACAAAACACTTGAATTGATATCCACAGTCAGCACTCGAAATTAATAAAAATTCCTCTACAAATGTTGACAAACAAAAATGCTGCAAGATCGATCGTTCTATGATCGAAGTTGCACAGCACAAAGTTGGTTGTCCGGCTATACCTGGAATTGCTCTACGCCCCGACTGTGTCTTTGAAATTCGACAGTGCAAAAAGGAAACTCCGTTGATGAACATGTGTCGTACATAGTTGCAATTGCATTTATTACCGCTCTCTGGGGCATCATTATTTTCAGGTTTGTGCATCGTAAACCACGGGGGTGAACTTGCAATTTTTTGTTATTTATTCTATTGAATTCGATTTCTTCTTTTTTTTTTACAAACTTTCTGTTATTCATTCAGTAAAAGATTTCTTTAACTTCTTGCATTGTTTCGACTTGTACAGCTTTGGGTACAAGTGTGCAACACTTGAAACTCAAGTGTTGCAATTTTGCTGCAACATTTTTTTGTTTTAATTTTTTTGCTCAATTAGATTTGCTAGCATGATTTGATCTTTTACTCTCTCTGCCTCTGTGCAGCTCTTCACTTGTTAAGTGGCGACAATTTAAAGATTTGTTGCTTATCTGATGGGTTTAAAATTTAATTTTGCATCATCATTTGTGAAAATTGTTCATACTTGATGGAATTGTTTTTCGATTTAGAACTTTTTTAAAACGTGAGAAAATCTAATTTTGTATGTTTGTTGAAAGTTATTTTAGAAAGTGATTTTGCGTGCTTAATATTGATTAATTGCTGGGGCAATGATTGGACATTAAAGTGATTTGAAGTTGATTGTGGTTTTGCACAAATGACTTGACAGTGTTTTATGTTGATTTCTTTTTAAGTGATTATTTGAGGACCACACGTGTCTTGCGCTGCCGACGATGATATTTCTTGACCAAGTATAGAAATTTATTAAAAGAGTTTTTAATGTGGTATAATGCCGATTAGGTCTTTGGCATATAGAAAAGATTTTGTCTGGCAGCTTAAGATTTATATTTACAAAAGTTCTCTCTAACCATTAATTTCAAAAATATAAGTATTTTTAAAAAAAATACACATCTTATGCTATTACTACTCTAGTTCAATTGTCTTGCAATTGATTTAGTTTGATTTTTTTCCCATTACTACTCTAGCCTTAACCCTTGTTTCTCTATTGCAGAAAGTCTCTCTCTTGTTAACATCCATAAAATTATTTCCTGCATTAATTTTCCGCATACGATTAGCATTTCATACTATTTTATTCTCATATCCTTTCCATACAAATGTCATCACTTTATTATTTCCGTCATGTTTTTAACATATTTCTAACGCCTGTCAGCTCATGTCAAATCTTTTTTCTGAAGCATTACATTTGTATACATTATTCTCAGCAGCAGCAGCTCAATTTTTGCCAAGTTTTTTTTTTTGTCGGTCTGGAATATTTAACAAAGCCATATCCGATTTTTGGCTTATTTTTGCAATTTGTCTCGTTATTGAGATTATCCTTTATTGATCTCTGACAGTTATACAAAATGCATGTGTTATGCATTGAAACTATACAGGACAAAACAGTACTTAGCTGTACCTAGCAAATTGCAGTTAAAATTTATATTCATTAAAAGAAATTTTGACGTTATGTTAAAATTAAATTTAAGTCACTTAACTTAAAACATATAATGATATAAACTTAAAGCTTTTAAATGTTCAATAGGAAAAGGCAGAACTTTTGGATTTATTGGCCTAAGAAAAACAAAAAAAGCATTTACTTTTTTCATATCAAATACTTAGAAGACAATACTATCAGAAGTGAGATTCATACCCAACAAACAAAATGATTCACTAATGTTATCGTTTACGAATCGCTTTTTCTTTAATTCAATAGCAATTATTAGAAGCGATTCACTTATAATATCGCCAGCGGGAATTCCTCCTTCGTTAACGAATCGTTAAAAACGAGTCGCCAAAACTATAAAAAGCAATTCGTAAAAGAATCGCCAAGACTTTAAAAAGCAATTCGTTAACGTGTTTCCAAAACTAAAAAAAAGCAATTCGTTAACGAGTTTCCACCACTAAAAAAACAATTCGATAACGAGTCGAATAAATGATTATAAATAAGAAAAAACTCTAAATGTTATAATTATTAGCTTTAAATTAATTTCCAATTTACCACGTCCAGAATTGAAACCTATCATTTGAATGCTAGTCCGGCATCTTACCCATTCGGCTATTGCAGTTGCTGCATATATGTTGCTTAATTTGCTTGATAATGAAAGCCAGCAGACGTGGGTTTGAACCCCAACTTGACCCAAAAAAAAATTTTTTTTTGTTTTTATTTTGTTATTTAGGCTTTTTTTTAAGATTTAACTTTACAAATGTTCGAAAGTATTTTCATTTTAAATATTTTTTTAATAACTTTATACTTTTCCTCTTTCATTTTTAAGAATTGTATAAAAGCTTATGTTTCGATTGAGAAAGTTTGTATAAACGGAATATAAGGAATTTCAATACCATCAATTTGATGTAGGTTTGGTTTTAATCAGATGAGTAGTTCTCAAGATATTTTAAATTTATTGAAACATCATTTTGACGTACAATTAAGTCTTACAGCGCGGTTTGTATGGGGGTATTACCACAAATTTTTTTAAGGCCATGCAATGTTTTTTGGGGACACTTTAGGGCCTTATACAGCCTTTAATATTCATCGTGCAAAGATAAATTTTAGCTAACTTTGGAAAGAAAAAAAAATTCACAATTTTGTATGAGAAAAATGCATTCAAGAATCAGTTGCTGCTGACGTTCGTATGCTTGGTGCTTTAGTTCGTGCCGAAATCTCGAACGCAACATCGTGTTGCTTGTTGAATAGAATCGTTTTGTGAATTTCTCAGAGCTTTACAAGCAATGCAGAGTATATAAATGCTTGCGCCGCTAAAAAACTTTCAGTCTGCTGGCAGACTCCAATCAGTTAGGTGGGTGTTACTTTGTCCGCCTGATATAAAGAAAATAAGACGTTGCAATACGAAGAAGCGATGCATGTTTATTATACCAGCTTATATTTGGTATTTTAAATACGCAGCGCTACTAAATATAAACCATTTTAAATCAAGAATTGTTTTACGAATATTTTTCAGTAACTGCTTGTGTTGTTGTTGTTATTAATACGTATGCATGAAATATTTGCATATACATATTTCTTTCGTTTTTTAGTTTGTTATTGGTTTTGCTAATTTTCAGCAAGATTCATACATTAAATAATACTGTATGTATTTACAATTAATTATAGTATTAATAATTATTAATACAAAAAATTAAATTACTACAATGCAGGTTTACATATACGCAGATTGCAGACTGACATGATAGTTATGCTATTATAAACTTTATCTATTTTTTAAATATGTTAAATTCGAGTTATTTATTGAACGAATTTTATGTATACAAATTTAATTTTAAATTTAAAATATATTTTGCTGGTTCAAATTTAAATATTCAATTATATTTAAAAAAATATATAAGTTCTCTACTGCAGAACAAAAATAATGGATGCATATTATTCCGAAATATTTATTTAATTTTATTAAGCAAAATATTGCATTATATTTATTTTAAACCAACATAAAAATGAACAAAAACAACAAATTCATCAACAAATATATCAAACGAAAAATTCTACGTCCACACTTACGATACTATCGAAACTGTGCCTTTTTTTAATTCGACTAAAAAACACATCTGCCAATATCTCGAAAACTACGTAACAAAATTTAAAATAGTGTTGATTTTCAGAATAAGCGCCCGATTTTATTAAATACAATCAATTCATTTTCTTTGATATTTATTTTTTTTTTTAATTTCTAAGAACTACTTTGTTATATTTTCTTCTTTTGATTTTAAAAATAGCTATAAATTCTATAGATTAAAACTATGTTTCTTAACTATGTAACAGTAGTTTGCATATTTACACTAGAAGACCAAATAACAGCTGCTGGACCTCATCTTAGGCAAGCTTTATCGTCGGCACAGCTGTGGCTACCGCACTCGGATTTAATGTGTGCGCAGCAGCATTGTTGGGCAGGTGATGTTTCACGTTTACAATCATTGCTGCCGGGACTCATACATTCGCCATTGCCAGCTGCATTGGGGCTAAAATTGAATGTTGGACTCTCGGAGTCGCCCTTCTTCTGCTTAACTCTGCGATTTTGGAACCAGATCTTGACCTGCTTTTCGGATAATCGTAGGCGGTTGGCGATTTCAATGCGACGCAGACGCGACAAGTAAGCATTCATGGAGAACTCACGCTCCAGCTCCAACAGCTGTGTGCTGGTGAACGCAGTGCGTATGCGTTTGCTTGAATCCGCATAGTCACTGATGACGGGTGAAAGTTGCACTTTGTTGTTTGCTGCCACAGCTGAGTTGGATGATGAAGTGCTAGAGCTTGTAGATAAGCTGGCTTTAATTGGTGAGCTATGCGGCGAACACGAGTCTTCCTTAAAACGTTTCACATAAGGTGTCGCAGTTGGGCAGGAGTTGCTAAATACCTCATCGTAGCTGGCATTTGAAGAGGCTGACGGTGAGGTGCAAAAAGCTTCGCTTAAGTTCAAGCCAAAGGGGGGCAGCGTTGTTTGCGGCAAAGAGTCGCGTCGGCTTGGCGGCGAGTAGTTGTCGTAGCTTAGTTTACGCTTGTTGCTCAATAGCGAAGCATAAGGATGGAAGAGTGGTGATGTTTGTTGTTGTTGTTGCTGCTGACGATGTTGCAATTCGGCCAGATGTTGTTGCTGCTGTATGCCCAGCGAGAAGAGGTAGCTGCCCACATAGCTGGCCGGATATGGCAATATTGGCAGTGTAGGTAGCATGGCTGCGGCGGCGCTGCCGGCACTTATCACTGCTGCAGTGGGTGAAACGCGTGATATTTCCTTCTTAAGCGGTATATCGCTGAGCAAAGAATCCATGAGAAATGAGCGCGACATTGTGGATATAACGTGATGTAGATAAGTCGTTTTTCAGTAACTTTTAATGAATATTTTCGTAACTCTCGAACTTGACTTGATCGCTGACATATAACGACTGATGCTCTGCTCAGCACACGATCGACTTTATATACGGAGGGTTGGTTGGTGGTCGTTAACTACCAGCCAGCCATTGTTGTTAAACCTCCCTTAATTTGTTGCATTTGGCCAATGTTCACTTCCTACCACAACAAATTAGAATTTGAGGGTTGTTAAAGACCCTCAAATAAAGCAGCAGTGACAAATTGGCTGTTGCACGTCGTTTGCGACTAATGAATTGTAATTGTTATAGAAAGTAGTTGCCATCTTTGCTCCGCCCCAGCCAGCGCAGGTAAACGACTTGCAGGTAAGCAATGTTAATGGTGTCACTGGTTGTTCTCAGCGCTTGCTTTGAGGGCTGTTTTTGTGTTTGTTTTTTTTTTCTTGCTTCAGTGAATGAAGCACGGGTCAGCTTTGGTTGCTGAGCTGATCGACAACGGCGGCTTGTTATTGCATTGTTTTTGTATATTGAAACCCTCGGCTTTAATTTTACGCTTCATGCGTTTTTAATAAAAAATATATTTATTAATTTTTTTTTTTTTAGCTTTGTTGGATTCGTTTGTTATGCATATTGTTTATAAGTTAGAGCAGTAGCATGAGCGTAATAAATTTATTACGTTTGTATGCAGAAACTTTTTCGTCAAACTTAAAAATGGGCGTTTATGGGTAGCTTAAAGATTTTTAAGTTGCCGCTTGAATGATTTGATTGTAAGAGAAAGTAAATTTAAAGAGCATAAAAGAATATAATTAAACTTATTCATAATTTGGAAGATTTTTTAAAGATTTTTGAAATTTTGAAAGTGTGAACCTTGTTAATTAATTTATGTTAACCAAACACATATCATTAGCAGATATTCTTTTTATTTTTATAATGAACAGTTGAATTTCAATTTTTTGATATAAATAAAATTATTATAAGCCTCCAAAACTTAAAATTTTTGTAGTGAAACTTCTTAGGCAGCGAGGTGACAATTTTTATTTAGGGAAAAAATTTTAAAAAAACACAACACAAACACATAGATTTTTAATTGTATGGCTTACTTTCTTAATTGATGCGTATGATGTTTAAATAAATGTAAATAAAATTTCGTGTACCTAGGACCACGGGAACCCGTGCCGACATGCATCGATACATTTTTTTTTTATAAGTGTAAACTTTAAAAATTCTGGCTTACAGCTCGTTTTTTATTTAATATTTCTTTAAATTAAGCTATCAAGCATGAACATTGTATGAAAATCTCCAGAGTCTTACTTTTCGCAAAAAAACTCCTTTTTGTTTTTGTTGTATAAGATGGCATCCATGAGGATCCATCATAGTGAGGTGTTTTTGACGATTTTTTGGCTCCCCCTCCCCACTAGTGGGATATCGTGAGATTTGGCTCGACTCCCTCCCGCCTCCTCTAATCTCACGTGAGATTGTACAAAATGAGTGTTTTCAGTGCAAATATGTTAAGCTATGCTTCATTGTATTTTAAAAAAAAAAACGTAATTTATTTAATCATTTTCATTAAGGACTAGTTGAGACTAGTATTTAAGACTACTGCGATCAATACTACTAATACTACTAATTCAATACTACTGAGATCGCAGTCTTTAATCACAATGAAAAACTCGAACAATAAAATACTCAAATGAGAACTTCAAAAATTAGTGCAAGAATATTCATTCGAATTTAGTCCATGGTAACTCATTTGCGGTTTCAAGAGTAACTACTGGAACCAGCATGTTCATGTGATTTTGCTCACAGATGCTCAGTAGCTCTACTAAGTCAACGGGCTACTATGCTACTTTGCTACTTTGTGTCGCTCGCATAGCAGCGATAAATATTATTATGTAAAATTTAGTCATATTTTAGTAGAGAAACACGTTTTACACAATTTAACCCATTATCTCATAATTTTACTCTGTTTCTTGCGAATAAGAAACTACGTTATCTTTGCAAGAACTCGACCCCCCCCCCCCTCCTCTCCCCCACGTAAGAGTGAGTGAGTTTCGACTTAACCCCTCGCCCCCTAAACGCATCACGTAATTAATGTACGCCCTTTGATGATCAAAATCATCTTAAAACAATTTCTATCAATTTATTGAAAAAAAATTCTAAAAATAAAATTAACAAAAATTAATTAGCAAACCCACACTAAGAAAAAAGTTTCTCGGATTATGAAAAAAAAAAAAATGTTATCCCAAAAATTCCCTAAAAATGGTTCCATAAAAAAGAGAAATATTTTCTCATCAATAAAGACACCATCTCTTTAACAGAAGAATAATTCTCTATAACAGGTTAAACAGGTTAAGAGAAATATTTATTTGATTTTAATGAATCTTTTCTTTAAATTGCGTTTATAGTTTCCACAAAAAAAAGAAACTTTCTTCAAAAGAGAGTTATATTTTCTTAATATTGGTAAAAAATACTTCACCAAAAAAGTACCCTATCGGAACAAACTAACTTGTTTTTAAAAACAACTAGTTAAAAAACTAATTTAAAATAAACCAGTATATGAACTACTTTGAATTATATTAAGGCGGCATCCACGGCGGCATATTAAGGGAAATTTTAGTATGGGAAAAAGTCAGAATTTCAACTAGTTGTGGTTGACAAAAAACTACTTTATCAACTACTTTTAACTTAGTTGATTTTCCTACAGGGTATATCTGAAACTACGATTAAAAATTTATTTTCTCTGTATTGAGACCGTATCGAGTATGGATTTTGCACACAGAGAAAAACGCTTATGTTAAATGGACAAAAAACCTAGTATAATTTATAAGATAGCTTTGGTAGTTTTCAGCCTCCAAGGAACTTCATCAAAACGCCTAAGTTTTACATGTTGACTTGCCAATTTTTATTTGGGTGATCAATTAACCAAGTATTTGATAATTTTTTATACACAATTTTTTTTTAAAAAATTGAATTTCAAAAATACAATTTTTTTCGTGTTTTAATTTATTTTTATTTCAATTTTTTTTTTTTTTTTGAAGCTGCCGCCGCCACCTCTCGTTCTATGATTTGCTTGACTGAAATCGGCAACAACACAAATTTTTCTTTTATCAACACCCTTTTTTTCTTAGAAATTAATGACTTTTCGATTTCTCTTGCTTGCTGCTGCTTATATTAAATTAAATAGCAAATACAAAAATTTTACTTACCCTCGCATGCCGTTGAGGTTCGAACCCACACCAACCGATATCACTGTGTATGAAGTCACTACATTACGCATTGAACCAAACTCCTTCGTTACGCGGAGTGATTTATTCAATATTAATTACAACTGAAGCTATGCTGCAGCATAACACAATAATCTATTAAACGATTTTTGTTGTATGGCTATCAACAGAATACTGCGACATACTGCATCTGTTAATACAGCATCTGTTAACATAGCTGCAGTTATGTCAGCAATTACTAGCAAGGCTGCTTGGATCAGTAGTTTGAGCGATGGACTGGCGTCAAAAGTTCCAGGTTTTAACGTTTTAACGTGTGTTTTTTAATTTACTTTATGTAATTTTTGAATTTGAAAGTGGTTTTATTACAAAAAAAAAAACCATTAAATTATCAAATCTATCCTTTTCTCGAGTGTCTAATGAAGCAGCTGTGTTTTTTTTTTGCAGAAAATGCCTCAAAACTATGCTTAAGCCATCCATGCTAGTTGTTTTTTAATTTTGTATTTTTGGATTTTGGGCTAAGGTGAATCAAATATTTTTTTTTTTTTTTGGCAAGGATCGTAGTAAGTGCTTTCAAAGCAATGTATCACACAATAAATTGCTTAGGTGCATAAGCATAAGTTTATAATTCCTAAACAATTATCTTTACCTAAGCTGACTTAGGTGATTTACCTATTGCATTTTTCTCGAGGTAATAAAAAGCAAAAAATAATATTAAAAATCTTGACTTAATCTAGGCTAGGGATAAATAGGCTAAGGAAAAACAGTTCAGTACCACTTTCTCCTGTGTTTCGCAACCGATTTTGATGATTTTTTTTTTAATGAATCAGAATAGGAACTCGCACCAAAGAATTTTTAAAGAAAAATGCTAGCTAGAATACCTGGCGTTGATCGGAGGTGGTATAGCATTCAGGATGTTTCTCAACCGATTTTGATGATTTTTTTTTTTTTAATGTATCAGAGTAGGGAGAAGGAGTGCACCGAATAGTTTTTAAAGAAAAATGCTAGCTGGAATACTCGACGTCGCTTGAGGGTGGTATGGCGAAAAGGTCGAGTTTCAACCACTGGCGTACTCTAGTAATTTGAAAATTATCTGTTTTTCTTTTTATTTATTGTAGGCAAAAATAAAAGGAAACATTTAAATCTACAATAAGATAGGTTCTAATGATACCTTCTAAAGAGCAGTACGACAACTTTTTCACTATGTTATTTTGGCTTATAAAATAAAAAATAATTATTATTTACAATCTCTGATTTCATGAAGTTACACTCCTTTTTACTTTTTGTAAAACATTTGCTTTAACTCAGTTCTACGCAAAGTAAAAGTATTAATATTGTATTGTGATTCGGTTTAAAAAATATTAGTTAAAGATATGAGGCACAGGTAGAATAATTATTATTTCATTCAGGACCCCTTATAAATATCCCAGAAATTTTTTGTGAAAAACAATTTAATAAATGCATCCAAAAAACCAGTGGTTATAAACAATATCAACAAAAATGGTCATAATATGTAGAATATGCAAAACTTGCTTTTCACAACATCACTCACTCGCTCTCATACTTTCTACTTCTTTTTCCGTACCTAATTCAATTTAAGAAAAATATATCGTTTTTAGAGAAGAAGACTTTTTATTAAAAAAAATATTTCGCATAGTGAATTGTTATCAACAATATAGAAAATTTTTCATTTACTATAAATTTTTCTCTAAAACTGAGAATTTTTTAGTGCGAGAAAAATATTACTATTAGAGATATGAAATATTTACAAGTGAGGAAAAAGTTCTTCGAATATGTGAAAATGTATTCTAATTGCAGAAAATTTTGTTTAAAATATAGAGAAAATTGCTACAAAAACATTGGTGTTTTTTTTTTTTTTTTGAGTGCAGTTATATCATAATTCTACACTGTTTCTTGAGGCTACAAATTTACGTAATCTTTGCGAGATGCCCCCCTCTCCCCACATGAGAGTGAGTGAGATTCAGCTTAACGCCCCCACCCCACTAAACGCCTCACGTAATTAGTGGACGCACCCTTAAAGAAAAAATCAAAAAAATCCAAATTTGAAAAAATAAAATGAAATTTTGCGGAAATATTTTCTTAAACTATACCTATGCAGAGCAAAAAAATTGTGTAATTATGTTGAATAACTTGGTCGTTATCTATTTGAATTATTCGAGTTTGAGTCCAGAAATGCCCAAAAATCCAAAAAAAAAATTAACACATTAAAAAAATTTAACACAGTACAAAAATGAGTACTTTTTCCCATATCGCCAAGTACTGACATAAACCGATGCATGTCGGCACGGGTATCCGTGGTCCGAGATA
Organism: Coremacera marginata; assembly: GCA_914767935.1. Taxonomy (NCBI): domain Eukaryota; kingdom Metazoa; phylum Arthropoda; class Insecta; order Diptera; family Sciomyzidae; genus Coremacera; species Coremacera marginata. The sequence goes on from OU612047.1 coordinate 148,402,164, forward strand.
CATGCAGTTTTATTTACATTTATTTAAGCATCATACGAAGAAATTAAGAGGGTAAGCCATAAAAAAAAAACTTCAAAAAATTTTTAAGGAACACTCTAGTATACATGTTTATAAACATGTAGCAAAAAAGTGAAACGTTTTTGTTTCATTAAGATTTTAAAATTAGAGATGGCAGATAGTTGCCACATCGATATTATTTGTATTTCTGTAAATCCTTGTAATCCGATCTGATATCAGTCTTAAAATTCATGATGACAATTAGGATTTCCTCCTTAATTTTAACGACAGTATTGCCACTTAATACGTATAAAATATACTTTTAAGAGTATTAATTTTAATACCAATTGAAGTAAGTACAAATCAATTTTAGTTTAAGTATAGAATAAATGAACACCACCGTTGCCGGTCCCAAGCCCGGATCCCCAGCCCAAGCTTTAAGGCGCCCTCAACAACATACCAAAGGGCGATATTGCCATATATCTTGGTGACTTCAACGCGAAGATTGACAACGACAACAACGGTGCAGTTTTATGAATGCAGAAGACACTACGAATGCCTGGGCAGCACCTGATGCTAATGCCATGCTAATAACAACCAGCATCATAACCCTAACAGACACATTTTGACAGAGCTCCCATCGATTGCGTGGATCACTTCAACGATTCGCAAGCATAAAAACAACAAAGCTGTCGGGGCGGATGGCATTCCACCAGAATTGTTGAAATATGAAGCAGAAGAAGTTGCCTACGCTCTACGTCAGCTACTCTTAGACATCTGGACGACGAACACAATTTCCAGTGGCTGTAAATAGGGAATAATAATATCCATTCCAAAGAAAGGCGATCTAAGTCGATGTAAAAACTGGTGATAAGTACATAACACTTCTTAATGTTGTTGGAAAGGTTCTTTCTGTCATCGTTCTGGATAGAATAACACCAGTTCTCAACACCACACTACGCACTAAGCATCTGCACCTGCGTTAATCACATAAACTCATTGCGAATAATTACTAAGCAATCAGCTGAGTGGAGATCCGCATTGTATATGCTGTTCGTTGATTTTGAACTCGAATTTGACACAATAAGCAGACACGCAATCTGTTCCACTCTAAGAAATATGGGCACGCCGGACAAGATCATCTTTCCGCTAGCTTTACGAGGGCGCTGAGTGCAGCGTGCTCTTCAAAGGAAAGAAGAGCAATAAATTCACAATCCAAAAAGGGGTTCGACAGGACTGTAAATTGTCGCCTCTACTTTTCATAGCAGTCCTCGACAGCGTGTGGCAATTGCGGCCACACCAAAAACTTAGTGACCTTGACTATGCTGACGATATCTGCTTCTTGGCTCACAGACTGTCAGAGCTCAATGCCAAACTTAAGGCTCTCGTCATAAACGCGCAGCAGGTAGGACTTCGCATCAACTTTAAAAAAAAGAAACTCATGCGTGTAGAGGACCCCAACCCAAAATGCCCTCTCAGTAACCATTGATGGCACGCGATAAACCATCGAAACCATCGAATAAACCATCACACCCAGCTTGCGAAACGTGGAAGGTTACCGACATCATCTGCAACAAGCTACAAAACTTTGTAAGCAAGTGCCTGCGTATTGTACACCGGATCTTTTGGCCAAAAACAATCACAAACGCAGAGCTCTTAACCATCTCGACATGAAAGCCAATAGCTGTTGAAATCAAAAACTGCAAATGGCGATGGATTGGTCACACTCTATGACATTGCATTGCTCGTGAATGGAATCCCTAAGGTTCCAGGCGAAGAAGTCGCCCACGCATGACTTGGAGGCTCTCGAAACATGCGGAATACCAATTCCGATACGCTTGGCATGAAGTTCGCAGAATGGCTCAAGTTCGTTCACGCTGGGCCGAGTTTGTATCCGCCCTATGCTCTGATTAAGGGCGATAGTTAATAATCAAAATTATTTTTGTTTTTTTGTTAAGAAATTAAATAAACTGATTTTTTTATCGAATTTTTTATTGTATTTCTTTTGAGATGCTCTCTCTATCTATTTCGCTCTATCTGTTTCTTACACTAAAATCTTGCCTTTTCTAGAAGAGTGTATACAAAGTAGAAGTTTCACTTCTTTGCTGTATACACGCTATACTGTTTGTTTTTTATTTTATTTTTTTCTTATTTTGCATTCCATTGATTTTTGTCTCATGCTTTATTCGTTTCATCTTTATTGTGCATGTCATCTTATTTTAATTTTAAATTTACTAAAGTAGTCTGTAAAAGTACCACTTAATACATAAATCTTTGTACATAATTGGCAAGCATGCTGCTATACACCTAATATCGCTCAAACTGTAATTATTTGTAGACCTTATTACAGTGCTTTGACAACAATTTCATTTCTGGCATAAGTTTTGTTTTAGCTGTACGCGTTTATACACAAAAATTTTTTGAAAAAAATCCTAAGGAAAAAATTCACAAAATTGAAGATGTACCCTATTTTTTTTTTTTTTGTTTTTTTAATAACTTTTCATGCCCGATCCGAAAATCGCCCAGGCAACCAAGGTTTGCAAATCCACCCAGCCTAATATACTCTCCTGAAAATCCTGAAAGTATGTACTGAAAATTATTTGATATTTATCCGTAATTCTTTTAACCCGTCGTAGCACGGACTTTTATACTAGTAAAGTATAAATTATAAAAAGCACTTATTTACCATTTAATACGGTAGCAGCGAGATATCTTTTTACAAAATATTTTTTTAGTATAAAACCATAATTTTAAAAAAAGAACGTTTTCTTAAAAAAAAATTAACGAAAAAAAACACAACAACGTTAGGCAAGACACGAGAAGCAACACTATTTTAAATACAAAAATTTATAGTTTCTTAAGCGTTATACAAAATGAAGCGATAAGTTGGCAGCCCCCTTTCAACAGCTAGACGCCCTGCGTCTCTGTGGCACAGCCACGATAACCAAAGGTGCATCAAAAGTTGCCATTCAAAGAAATCATTTTTAAAATCAACACAAGAGAGAAAATTTAACAATGTATCCTCTTCAAATCTGATTCGAAATAATAAGCAGTAAGCTAGTAACTCCCTTTTTCTAAATTTTTATTTATGTTTTTTTTTTCAGACTGAAGAAAAGTCATAAACGCCGTTACCCTTGCCATGAAAGAAAAAGTGCCATGCATACGTGCGTTATATGTATGAATAACTGGATATTGATAACGCGCTGATCAGCCATGACAATATAGTTTTGTCATTATGGCGGAACGCTGCAACAACAAGCAACCCTCTTCAGCGGTTGTTGCTGCTTGTTGGCTGGATGTTTTAAGGATATGATTAGCTCGTGTAGCTTGGGAAACTCGTGCTATTCCTGTTATACTACATATATTGGGTGAGTATTTCATGCATACAATATTTATATCTTTTTGTTTTTTTATTTTTTTTTAATAAAAGCATTTTTAGTGGCAACAACATACATATATCACATACTGTTGACATTTGTTTATTTATTGTATTGTTGTTGTCAACGAAATTGATGATTGATAAAGTGTTTTTTCATTGTACGTTAATAAAAGTTGCAATTGAATGTAATGTGTAATTGAATTAATATACATATGTTTATGGAGAGAAACAAAAAAAAAACACCCTCTTTTTTAACCTACTCATATTTTATTTTTTTTTTTTGTGTTTTTGTATTATGGGCTTTTTTAAATTAATTACATTATTTTCAAAACTTAGACTTAGGTAGATTGGACTGCTCAGAAATTTGTAGTAGGTTTAAAATATTTTACAAATTTCGACAAATATTGTCTCGGTGAAAAATATTTTTGAAAAATATTGAGGTACATTTTCATAACGATACAAGCCACATTTTTGGGCCAAACAAACACATCGATTGTCGGCTTACGTCTACAAAAACCTTTTTTTCATAGAGCCTTATACAACTTGTGTTCGACTTCATTCATCTTTTGACTGCACAAAGTGAGCCTAACTCAAATAACGTATAGACAAATATTTTCATTCTTTATTTTCTATTGTTCTGCTGAAGGATTTAAGCATTCATTCATTATTTTCTTATTTTATTGATATGAATTGTTTGCCATTCATTGGCAAACTTGGCATCCTTAGTGTGCGTTACTTTCTAGGCACTCATTATATCTTTTCTTCTATATTCTATTTTCTGTTGTAAATTTTATGTTCGAATTTTTTGGTAGTTTTCTTGTGTTTTGTTGTAGATTTTATTGCCATTCTTTGCTACTCCACTCAACTATTCATCGATCATTGATTCCTGTTTGGCTTTACGTTGACTCCTAAAGATGTTCGGATCTGATCCTTGACAAAAGTGTCATCTATTTTCTCTGTCATTATACTGCGCCTACGTATTATATTTTTCTTTGGAAAAAGTGCGGCAATATTTTTTATGTCGTGCATTTTTTTTTTTATTAGTAGAATTTAAGGATTTTAATTGTGTTTTTTTTTTCAACAATAAATTCAAAGTGCTTAGATTTCATTCTTCTGACATTTTGCTCGTCGTCTTTTGTATGTCGCCTCTTGTCGTTCGTTAGTTTTACAATTCGCTACTTAAGGTTCGTTAAGTGGCTCTAAATCGATTTTATGCCATGTTAATTGTGCAATTTTTTTTGCTTTTACAATATATATAGGTGTGGCTGCCGCCTCGCCTACTTGTGTGATCGGCAGCGCCTGCTGTTTAATTGGCATGATCATCTCTTATATCTTGTTGTTGTTCTTGCTCTGCATTTTTAGTGTGAAGTGCCTTCTTTTCTTGTTGTTATTATTCTGTTTATTTCCTTGAATTATCATGTTTTTGTTATACAAAATTTCATTGATAAAAACTTTAGCCATACTCATACTTTCTTTTATTGTTGCCATTTTTGCACACATCTGTTATTGTTGGCGGCTGCTGCTGCTGCTGCTGCTGGTCTCGTGCGTCTGCTACGCCATGTTTAGGTCAGTTTTTTTTTTTTTTTTGACCAGCCTCTTCTATTTTTAAGCTGCTTCTTTAGATATGTTCTTTTTGTTTTTCTAGCACTTCCGTAGTTGTTCTTTTTCACTGCTTTTGTTTTCTCTTTTTTTTTTTATTTGTATCCGTATTAATGTTACGCATTTTTATTTCTTTTTATTGTTTCTTTAACAGTCGATCGATTTTCTTCAATAAAAATTTATTTTGGCAAAATTTATGTTTTTTTTTTTATTTTAATTTCTTTCCATGAATTTTAGAGATACGTGTGTATAGAATCCTTAAGATATGTTTTTATTGCACGAGCTCCTTTTATATGAAAACAATGAATTTTGAACAAAGTACTGTTAGTGTACACGAGTTAATGTTTTTTATGGTTGTATTTTTAATTTACATATATTTTGAATAAATAAATAAATACGTTCTATTGACATAATTTGATTCACATTTTATGATAAAAGTTTACATGACTCATTTAAAAGGTTTATTTTTGAACAAGCAGCTATTGAAGTAATTAGTTGATTAAAGCAAATATTTATGGTTCTTATGTATCAGTTATAAATTTGGCGATTCTTTATATTTTTAATAAGAAATTCAGAAATTCTTGTTTTTTTTTTACTTTTCCCTGTACTCGCCTTCTATAATAGATGTGCTTAAAAAATTAAATTATGATACACAATAATAATTATCATTAAATCCAAGTTCTTTTTTAATTTTAACGTTTGTATATCCCGAGCCAAATTTTCTGGTGATAAACTTTGAACACTTAATAGAAAAATGTTGTATACATAAAGCAAACTAATAAGACCTTTTATATAGAAAAAAAACAACAGTATAGCGTGTTACAGAGAAGAAGTTTCACCTCACTTTCATTCTTTTTTTTACCATAGCATATAATCCATACCCAATAATCTGTTTTTTCACGATAACCCGAACCCGTTATCAGAATTTCTAAATTACTAGAATTCGTAAAAATAAAAAAACTTAAGTTTTTCTGTTGTCTTGAATTTTAAAACTGTGATATCAGACTCGAAATCAAATCAGTTGTCAGCATTTTAAAATAACTAGAATTCTCAAAAATACAAAAAATATTGGTGGCAATCCTATCCGCCAGTCTTGAATTATAAAATTCGGACATTAGAGTCGAAAACAGCAAACCCCTAAAATCGCCAACCACGGTGTCTTTCTTAGGTAGAGCTTAACATGTATACATTGTACGTGTTTATATACAATGTTTACAAAAAACGTTCGCACCCAAAAGTTTGGATATTTTTTAATATGCAATAAATGTAAGTTTTATTTGATGTTATTGTATAAAAACAATGTTTGAGCTTAGCTTTGCTCCTGCAATACTCTCTCCCCTCTACCAGATAAAAATATTAAATTTTTGATCTACTTTTAAAAAAATCATTTATTATAAAAAAATATAATAAATGATTTACTTTATAACGGTAAGGAAATGCTATTGTTATATATATATTTGCAATTGTTATTAACCGAAGAAAGGCGAAATGCAAAGAAGCTCAGGGATGAAGCACAAACCTCTGATACTCGTGCAATGTTGGCGACCAACTGCAACCATTGTCACAAGTTAGTCAAGAAAGCTTGTAAAAAGAATAAGCGTGCGTGGTTCAACAACCTAAATAAGCAAGCAGAGTTTGCTGCACGTAGACACGACACTAAATCCTTGTACGACATAAACCGAAAGCTGGCCCACAAGTCCTGACCCATTGACCGTCCCATTAAATCGAAAGAAGGAGCCCTACTAACATCTGGTGCCAAACAACTGAACAGATGGCGCGAGCACTTCGAAAGCATATTGAACTCGCCAACAATAACACCCAACAGCGATACGGCCGCAGTGCCTACAACAGCAGCGTAACTAAACACCTCCACACCATCATTATCGGAGATCGTTGCAAGTATTAAACAATTAAAAAGCAACAAGGCACCAGGCTTTGACGATATCCCTCCAGAGGTCATAAAAGCCTATGCGACGGTGTCTGTTAAATTGTTTCTACCGTTGTTTAATGCGATTTGGAGCGATGTAAAGCTTCCATATGATTGGCTGCAGGGAGTCTTAATTAAACTTCCAAAGAAAGGTGACCTCTCACTATGTAACAACTACATCCAAAATATTTACAGGAATATTGCTGAATCGCATCTCCGAACACCTGGATGGAACAATAAGGAAGCAGCAAGCCGGTTTTCGCGCTCACCGCTCCTGCATAGACCAGATTAACACCCTAAGGATCATCAGCGACTAGGTCAACGAATGGCAAACATCACTTCACCTCGCATATATTGACTACACCACAGCCTTAGACAACGTCTCGCAACATTCTATCTGGCAAGCAATCGTGAGGAGAGGCGTACCAAGTGAACTGATAGCGCTTATAAAATCCATGTATGACGGCATCAATGCAGAGCGCTACATAATGGCTTGTTGTCAGAACCTTTCGGCACAAACTCCGGCGTACGGCAAGGCTGCCTGCTTTCTCCGCTTTTGTTTCTAATTGTCATCGATCAGATCCTTTACAATACTGTCCACAGAAAGAACAGGGGTCTTTTCTGGAACTTTGCAGAAACTCTTGAGGATCTTGACTATGCCGATGACATATGTCTTCTCTCCATGAAAAACTCAGACATGCAACAAAAGCTGAACGACCTCGTTGTGAATTCCAAGAAAGCCGGTCTACACATCAACATCAACATCACAAAAGCGATCTGCGTCAACCCCACAAACATTAACTCATGCCTTAACATCGGCACGGAAGCAATTGATTACGTAAAAGACTTCCAATATCTCGGCAGCATCCAATCCCCTAACAACAGCGTGTTTAAAGACATACAAGCAAGGATAGGAAAAGTTAAAGCTGCTTTCGCCCAACTGGGAAGTATTTGGAACTCGTCTCTACTCTCTATCCATACCAAACTCCGTATTTTTAGTCCAACGTGCTGTCAGTTCTTTTATATGGTTGCGAGACTTGGCTCACGACCGTGGCGCTAAACAGCAAAATACAGAGCTTCGTCAACCGTTGTCTTCGCCGCATTTTAAAAATTTGGTGGCACAGCGCTATAAGCAATGATAGCTTGCTTAGAAAGTGTGACATGCTTCCGATAAGGCAAAAGATCAAAATGAGGATATTGAGCTGGATAGGCCACACTTTGCGTAAACCACCCATCGAAGTATGCCGCCAAGCTCTCGACTGGAACCAGCAAGGAAACCGAAGAAGGGAACGCCCTAAACTGACATGAAGGCGTTGCCTGAAAAAAGTGGTAACCGACTCGGGATATTCCTGTGGCCAATTCAAACAGCTGGCTCAAAACAGAACGAGATGGAAAGGGGTTGTTGAGGCCCTATGCTCCGCCTAGGAGCTCGAGGAAACGATGATGATAACGAAAATGTTGATTTTTCATATAATTTGTATTAATCTGCCCCAGATGAACGGAAAAGCGAAAAAAATTTTTGACCATTTTAGACCCATTTTTGGGAACCTACAACCTAGCCATATACTAATACACGCATGTTTCGCCGTGAAAAAAATTTTTTTGTCTTGGCCAGAAATGGGTTAAAAACAAAAATTTTCACTTTTGTGTTGTATGTGAAATTCTTGTAAATTGGGCTTTGGCCGTATATTAAAGATAAAGATATTTTTAATCTGTCTTGTGGTTTTTTTATTTAATTTATATCAATACGTTTAGCTCATTGTTGTATCTAACATAAATTGAGTGTTTTTAATGGTAAAGTTATGCCAATTTTCATGTGTAAAATAAAATGAAAGTTTTGTACTTTTCTAGCCTGATGATGACTCTCAGCGAGAGTCGAAATATCGCATAGTAAAAAAACCACAAGACAGATTAAAAATATCTTTATCTTTAATATACGGCCAAAGCCCAATTTATAATAGTTTCACTTTTTTGTGACATGTTTATAAAAATTTATAAGTATTTTTTGAAATTTTTCCCTCAATAAAAATCGTCACATCAACGCAGTACTTTGAAAAACAAAAATATTTGCATATACTTTTTTTTCTTTCAAGTTATACAGAATGGATTTTTTTTTAGTATTTTTTTTACTTCTTAAGGTATTTTATATTTTGTAAGCTAGTAATATGCATCCGACAGAATTTCCTTTATCAAGGAATAAGAAAAAAAAAAAGAAAATCAATAAAAAAATAGAAATTTTATGCAAAAGGAAGAGCTGTCAGGGGTATATACCTACCTGAAAAATTTTAAAATACCGTAAGAAGTACAGAAAGATACTAAAAAAATCCCATTTTAAATGAAAAATAAAACTATTTTGTGTGTAAAAATTGTGTAGGCAGTTTTTGAAAAATTTGTTTAAAATAGTAAGCATTGAGTCTCCATCATATAATTTTGAGAATGCATTAAGTATAAATGCCTCAATACAACAATGTTTTAAAAACTCCAAAAAAATTGTGGTACTTACTATGAAAAATATGAAGGAAATTTTTAGTAACCAAAAAATTATAGTTTTTTATGAAAGTGTTGGTAAAAAAATTACACCACAAAAAAGATCAATTCAAGGTCTTTGAAATATGTCCCTAACATTTATTTTTTTTTTAGAACTAACTGTTTTGAAGTAATAGTTTTTTACTACATGTCCAAGTGACAATTTTTGATTTTTTTTTTTTTTACCTCTACCAAATTTTGTACATCATTTTGTGCAAGGTGTGTTTCATATATATAACGCCACTTCGAAATTTGAAATATTATTGGAACGGCTAGTTTAAACAGTAGAGAATGTTTCGTGAATTTGGTCATCTATGCACAACAACAATAGTGAGCAAGAGTGAAGTATATTCTAATAACGGTACATTGTTTATTGCTAATGTCTTCCCGTCATCTTCAGTGTCACAATACATTTCCGATACTAATATATCAGCTTCAAAGGCAGCGGATTCAATTCTGGATGGTAATGCAATAAAAATTTATTATCAAAATGTTTCGGGTCTTAGGACTAAGTCAAACGAAATTTTTACTACCACGGCCCACGGTCTATATGATGTATTTGTTCTGACTGAGACATGATTAAATGGAAATTTCCATAATGAGGAATTTTTTGATGCAAATTTCTACAATGTGCATCGTAAAGATCGTGATGGTCTAGTTACTGGGAAGCTCCGTGGTGGTGGTGTGTTAGTTGCAGGCAATCGTACTCTTATGTCATCTAGTGTCCCATTACCTAATGCTGCGCATTCCGATAATATATCAACTCTAGTTGCTGATTTTGTCGATGATAATAAACAAGTACTGGTGCTTGGTGATTTCAATATGCCAAACATGGTATGGAGTAAGCAACAATCTGACTCTTTTTTTATCTCCATTTAATTTGTCTAGTAATTCTGAAATGTACTTAATTGAGAAATTTTTAGAACTTCATCATCATTGTTTCCTCGAGCTCCTAGTCGGAGCATAGAACTTGGTTTGCATCAAATTAATTCTTGTTTTAATTTGTTATCTAGATTATTAGATTTTGTTTTTATTACTTTTAATGTACATTTTAATTTATTTGAATCAGTTTTTCCAATTTCACCAGTTAGTGCACACCATATCCCTATAGAGATCCAAATTCCATTTTATAAATATTTGGCCTTAAGCAATGATAAAACATACAATTTTAATACTTTAACTTTTTTGAAATTAACTCAGCTATTGTCAATATAAATTGGGATAATCAGTAGGGCATAACGATCTCGAACTTTTTGTTTCTGTTTTAAGTTTAATAGCGAAAAAAACTTGCGAATAGATGAAAAAACAATTTTGGACAACTTTTTTTTTTTTTTTAACCCATACCGACCCACCCCCGTGACCTTTTGTAAACGCAAAATCACGATTTTTTTGCGTTTTTTCACCATAGCGTCCATACTATTGCAGATGCGTTGGTATAATATACTAGAAGTTAATGGACAATTTGAATACAAACATTTTGATACATCATTTAATTATCTGGGATATCCGGTTATCGAGATATATAATTTTGAAGAAAAAATCAAAAAAGTTCAAAAATTCAATTTTTTTTTACTTTTTCAATTTTTATAAAAAATCTATTTGAGATAAGTAATTAAATGCATAATATTATTTTTTTTAATATACTACACGTCTTTTGACACCCAATTTCTTACTCTCCAACTTTTTTTTAACCCATACCGGCCCAATGAATAAATTATATGTTTTCGAAAAAATATACATTTGGAGCATAACTTCCTCCGTAATAGTCGAACTATAATAATGACGTAATTTTTCTAAGAAAAAAATCTGTCGATTTTTTCAATACTAATATTTTAATATATTGATTGTTTTTCTGCGATTTTTGGTCAGAGAGACATAAAAAATAGTAAACAAAAACTTTTTAAATTTGATGTAGATATGAAGTTACAAAAAACATACGAAATACTAATCAAACTGTTGTATACATACTTTGTTGTCATTTTTTCTCAAGATCATATCTAAAAATGTTTCTTGGAAATTCCTCTTAGATTATGTGTGTCCAAGTTCAAATAATAGAATTTAAATTATTAATTAATTAATTAATTTGTTGAATTGATTTTTATTTAATTTAACGAATCTATGAAAATCGTCCATTTGCCCACAAGGAGCAACAGGACTTAACAATAAGAAGAAGTAAAAAATCGCTCAGAAGTCATAAGTTATAACGCGAGTCCAGAACGTAGAAATTGAGGTTGACTTATCCATTGGCGCTGTCCATGCTGGTTTACAGTCTTGGTTGGCAAACACTGTCGGTACTGTTAGTAGCAAACTGTTTCTTTGTAGTGAAAGATGGCATCATGCTTCGATGCCGCAGCTTAGCGATGATATAGCCCTCGCGTTGTGACTCGCCAGAGACGTGTTTCGAGGCTTCTGTCACCACTTTGATGCACCTTTCCACTGCCTGCGATTGGCAAGGTACGCTTTGTAAGTCAATGTCGAACTTCATGTCCGCTCTTGCAGCTTTCTTGACTTTGCCCTTGAACTCTGAATCAGTTATTTTGTACTGCGCCAGTTGTCCAATGTTGTCTTCTGTAATCAGAAGATCGCGCAAAATTGGCGGTGTTTGTTGTTGGGGTAATACTTTTTTTCAGCGGATCATATCTACGTAGTCTGTGCATGAAAAATTAAGCATTGGCACCTTGAACTCACGTACTGCGGGATCTCGAGCTTCAGAAAGTGCGTTGCGTGCATCAAAAATGCGACGATATGCCAACAAACGAATCGGCTCTCGATCATCGTTGCACATCGCCAAAAGAATATTTTCTGGGTGTGCAAAAAACCCATTGCGATGAATGCATTTTTGGAATGCTTGCAATGTATTCAATGGCATCAGAGGTACCATAAACCGCGACAACTTGATAAGCGTGTAAACATGCAATGCACCACTGACGCAACCTGGGTGACGCTTGATTCCTATGCTCATTGAAGCGTAGACTTTTAAAATGTAAGTCACTAAAATTTTTAAGGCAGCAGAAGGTTTTGCGGTCGCGATGTATAGTCGACAAATGCAGTTTGCTGTCGTGGTCCAGCGTGAGTGAGACAGCTTTCCTACAATAATTATCAATAAAATTATATCAATTTTAATCTGGCAAACGACGTGTCATTTCATGAATTGTTATACCTGGTTCACGATGCTCAAAATTTTGCGGTACAACGCCAGATGAAATGACTCGACAAATGTCGATCAAATATTTGTTGTCCGTGTTTAATAAAGATGTATCAAAGTCGGTCAAATCTTTTTCAAAAGCAATCTTCTCGAAGTCTGCAATTGGCAATCCTGTGCAAATTTTGAGTTTTCCACCAATTGGCCCGGAGAAATTATTTGGGTCTTTCGTTTCCCCAATATACTCACGCATCAATACCCTGAATGGCAATTCGTTCATGTGTAGTAAGCACACAAGCCATTGCACAGACATGCCCATTGTAATTTCAATTAAACGGATGACACCACGTTCTCTGCCAACATTGACATTTGTGCCATCGCATCCAATCGCTTTGATTGTTGAAAGATCAAAATTTTTCTCAATCAATCGGTCCCTTATTGAATTCATAATAGATGCCGATGTGCCTTCATCTACGGTAATATGCGAGAAAAACATAGAACCGGGCTCCTGCAGAATAGAAATGTGCTCTTCTTTTTTCTTTTTTAGGCAACCGTTCTCGTGTCTTAGAATAAGATCTTTCCTTCCATCGAAAACCAAAGCATGGAAGGTAGCTGCTTGAATGGCGCCCTCTACAGCCGTCGTGCGAAGTGCACGTCTAGCTCGATAAACCTTCATTCGATCAACGACATATTGTTTATCTTGCGAGGTGATTAAGCCGGCATCCAAGTATGCTGCTGATACAATCGCTGCTGTTGCTGTATTTGACACATCATATCGGTCAGCTACTTTGGCCACATTAGGAATGGCCAACCAATTGATTTGGTCATCTCTATCCAATTCAGTGGCTAGTTCCGATACTTCAGCTGAATGATGAATGATGAACGATGGTGATGATGACGATGGTGATAAAGTATTGGCGTCTGGACGCGCACGCTTTGGCGGAAGATATTCAGCTTCCACAGAAGAAGAAGAGGCGATTGGCTGGCTCGTGGATCCAGATGCTCCAGTTTGGTCTCTATTTTGGCGAACCAACCTTTTTCCTAAGATCGCCGAAACACGTACGTCGACAGAACCAATAACCATTTTTCTCTCATTACGCTGGTCGATAAGAAAATTATGTTCTATCGAATCTACCTTGTTACTTCGATTGCATGTGCATTTTACAATGTCTTTACACTTGCAACTACAAATGTCGAAAAGTTTGCATGCAGTTGACTGAAAAAAAAAACACAAATATTGAATATATTTTCCACAGAACATAGTTCCACAAAGTGAAAACAACTCACGCGAAATGCTGAGCTTTTTTGTAAAAACTTCTCACTGTTTTGTCTCAATATATCCGTATTTAAAAGTTTCAGAAATGCTTTATTGAAGGCTTGCAGTTTTGCATACACTCTCTGAGGACTAGTTGAAGGAATTGTTGCTTTTTTCCATACATCAATAACTTTCAATGCTACGATTTTTTCGGCTTCTTTCCAATCAAGGTTTTCGTGATGCTTCACGTACTGAAGTGCTAGAAGCACGTCTGCACCTGTCGGTAAAGAACTTGTCGGCAATTCGCGAGGATCACTGTTAAGAATTTGTATTTTTCGACGGGACATTTTGGTTGTCTATATTTATTTCACTTTCACTTCTTAATTGGAATAAATTAAAACTATTGTCCTTTCACAACAGAAATTATAAATCGAATGAAAAACTAACAATGAAACTTTTGTACGAAACTAAAAAAAAAACAACTGAAAATAACAGTTAGTGAAACACCAACAATTTAACTCAGCAACCCGGAAAAAACTATAAAATTTAAAAAGAAAACGGAAGTAGTTTAGCACTTCTGTCTAAGCAGGCTATGTAGAAATTCAAATATTGAATATTCTTGACTCAGCAATGCGAAGATTTTATAATTGAAAAAGATGCTGTTTTTTTTATGTCTCTCTGACCAGAAATCGCAGAAAAACAATCAATATATTAAAATATTAGTATTGAAAAAATAGACAGATTTTTTTCTTAGAAAAATTACGTCATTATTATAGTTCGACTATTACGGAGGAAGTTATGCTCCAAATGTATATTTTTTCGAAAACATATAATTTATTCATTGGGCCGGTATGGGTTAAAAAAAAGTTGGAGAGTAAGAAATTGGGTGTCAAAAGACGTGTAATATATTAAAAAAAAATAATATTATGCATTTAATTACTTATCTCAAATAGATTTTTTATAAAAATTGAAAAAGTAAAAAAAAAAATTGAATTTTTGAACTTTTTTGATTTTTTCTTCAAAATTATATATCTCGATAACCGGATATCCCAGATAATTAAATGATGTATCAAAATTTTTGTATTCAAATTGTCCATTAACTTCCAGTATATTATACCAACGCATCTGCAATAGTATGGACGCTATGGTGAAAAAACGCAAAAAAATCGTGATTTTGCGTTTACAAAAGGTCACGGGGGTGGGTCGGTATGGGTTAAAAAAAAAAAAAAAGTTGTCCAAAATTGTTTTTTCATCTATTCGCAAGTTTTTTTCGCTATTAAACTTAAATCGGTTTCAGTCGTTACGGCCTAATAATCAGTTTAATAATCTCGATCCTTCCGCGTTTAATCTCCGGGATTTGTAATGACCATATTCCAAATATAAAGCAAAAATCTTACAAATTGCCATGGTACACACGTGGTCTTAAAAAATTGAAAAATCTGCGTACTAAATATTACAAAAAATTCTTAAAAATAAATTTGAGTATTTATTTTGTCAAATATAGGCACTACAAGAGGGAATTTAATTTTCTTGATAAATAACTTTATAAGCAATACATTAGCAAAATTTGAAAGTGATATTAAATCGAACTCTTAGTCGTTTTGGCGTTTCGCCAAATCTAAAAAAGGTTCTTCTAATGTCCCTTCGTCGATATTTTCAAATTGCAGACCGATATCAAAATTATCGACTATTTCAAAATAGTCTTGTTTGAAGTCGATTGTTTGAATCGATTGTTAAGCTAAAACTGTTTTTTGCAGTAAAGATTATTATATCTCCTTAACAGCATGGTTTTATGCCCGGGCGGTCAACTGTTTCGAATTTGGTAATATTCTCTGAATACTGCTTATCGTCGTCATTTGACGAAATCTCCGATTTTCTTTTAATTGAAAAACTAAAAAGAATGGGGTTTCATTCAAATTTTCTTAGCTGGCTTACTAAGATACTTATCCAATAGGGGCAGTGTGTTGTTGCATCTGGGGTTCCTTAGGAAGCATTTTGGGCCCACTCCATTTTTAACCGACTTCAAAAAGGAGGAGGTTCTCAAGTTCGTCGGTTTCTCTGTTTTTTTTTTTTTGTTTTTTTTTTTAAATGTATGTACATCGATAACTCCAAAATCATATGCCTGATTGCCATAATTTTTGGGGAACAGATAGATATCATAAGCATGGAGGTGCCCGTACAAAAGTGGGCGGAATTCGAGAACTAGGCGTGGCAATAATAGATCTCGCAATACTAGATACTACTGTATCTCGAATAATATTGACACTAGGGTACTGCAATTAAGTGTAGGGGTAGGCACAATTATTACAAAATACGGGCACGAAAATGGGCGTAATTCGACAAATCGGCGTGGCAATATTAAGAAAACAGTGTATCTTGAATAATTTTGGGGCTAGAGTACTGCAATTTAGTATAGGGGTAGGCATTATTATTACAAATTATCGTCAATAAAGTGGGCGTTATTCGACAAATGGGCGTGGCTATACTAGATAAACACTGTATCTCTTGTAGTACAGGGGTAGGCAGAATTATTAAAAATTATGGTCAATAAAGTAGGCGCTATTCGATAAATGGGCGTGGCAATACTAGATAAACACTATCGCAGTTAATATTGACGCTGGGGTACTGAAATAAAGTACAGGGGTAGGCACAATTATTGGAAATAATTTTTGGGGAACAGATAGATATCATAAGCATGGAGGTGCCCGTACAAAAGTGGGCGGAATTCGAGAACTAGGCGTGGCAATAATAGATCTCGCAATACTAGATACTACTGTATCTCGAATAATATTGACACTAGGGTACTGCAATTTAGTGTAGGGGTAGGCACAATTATTACAAATTACGGGCATGAAAATGGGCGTAATTCGACAAATCGGCGTGGCAATATTAAGAAAACAGTGTATCTTGAATAATTTTGAGGCTAGAGTACTGCAATTTAGTATAGGGGTAGGCATTATTATTACAAATTATCGTCAATAAAGTGGGCGTTATTCAACAAATGGGCGTGGCTATACTAGATAAGCACTGTATCTCTTGTAGTACAGGGGTAGGCAGAATTATTAAAAATTATGGTCAATAAAGTAGGCGCTATTCGATAAATGGGCGTGGCAATACTAGATAAACACTATCGCAGTTAATATTGACGCTGGGGTACTGAAATAAAGTACAGGGGTAGGCACAATTATTGGAAATAACGCTCCAGAAATTGGGCGCTAATTTAACAAAGGGGCGTGGCAATATTTGAAAAACACTATATCTCGAATAATATTGACACTATGGTAATAAAACTCGTTACAAGAATGGGTATAATAATTTCAAAACAGGTGACATCTAATTTAAATTTAAAAGGCAGATATTTGAAATAACCAACAAACTTTCAGATTTTAATAGAACAAATTTTTTCGGAACAATTTTATTTATGTTGTTTATAGGGTAACATGGGGCACCTTTGACACCTTTTTTTCAAAGTTGTGGTGATTCGAAAATTGATGACCGATTCCCAAAATTTTTAGTGCTCTATAAGCGTTAATGATTCAAGTTAGAAACCTACAAAGCATATTGTATTATGAAAGTCTTTACATGTCTTTTTTAAATATTTTATAAAAAAGGTCGTTTTTTAAACACTGGATCTTGAATAGATGGACACTAGGGTACTGAAATTTAGTGTAGTGGTAGGGACAATTATTACAACTTGCCGTCAACAAAATGAGCGTTATTTGACAAATGGGCGTGGCATTTGACATTTGATGGGGCACATTTGACAAAGTTATTATAACTATTTAAGAAATTTAATAACCAACATTACTCCAACCTAAATTCATTATATCTTTTATATATGATTGGTAGAGTAGACAAAAGTTTATAAACAATTAAATGTAACGAGATCAGTCCAATACAAATATTATTAAAAGGAAATATGTTTATTTCATTCAATTAACATAAAAAACAATTAAGTCAAAACAGAACATAAATATGGAGATCAATTCGATTATCGTATATTATAATTTCTAAAATCAACACTAAAAATATATTTTGTGCGGCATCGTGATGTCGAAGCTGGATTCTCAGGAGAGGGTAGCTTTGCTTCAATTTCGTGGCGCAAAGTTAGAGCGATATCCTCATTTTTCTCATCGATCGCATCACGATTGGATTTTTTCTTGTAATTTCGAACCATTTCTGTTTAAAAACCATGTAGAAATACATTAAATTAAATTTTTTTAATGAATTAGTAACATGGGGTACGATTGATATTTGTCAAAGGTGCCCCATTCAAAAATGTCAAATGTGCCCCTGATGTTCTTGGCGACATTTTTTATATTTGTTTTTGCTTTTTTTTAGTTCCATTGAAATTCTTTTACATATTCAAACAAATCAATAATTGTTCTTACCTAATTCAAAACACACTTTTAAAAATCTCTCTTTAGACTGCCACAATCTTTTTACGAATGAATTCAAAAATAACAGTTGCGCACACAAAACAACAAAATCACGTGTTACTTTTCTCCAAGTAATGGGAAAACTTTCAAACTACGTTACGCTTAGTGAAATTCAATGCTGCCAAATTATATAAATAAAATTTTAAAACATAACGCTGCGTTCACACCGAAATCGTCAAAGTCAAATGTGCCCCAAAGTCAAAGGTGCCCCAGGTTACCCTACACTTTTTTCGAAAATTTATCATATTCTCTAAAAAGGAAGAAATAAAAAGTTTTTAAAAAAAAAAACAACGGACTACAAAATCACTACAAAGTAAAAAATAATTTTAAAAACACTTTTCCTTTTAATTTCTTGGTCATGTTTGATAATTTATTTAAACATATTATTATATATGAAATCTTATTATCTTAATTTTTTTTCTTATTTGTTTTATTATCATAACTATATTTATTTCTTGATGAATACAAATGCTTTGAAGTTGGCGCTTCTGATTAAAAGTCTGATTATATTAGCGCCAACCTTAAAAGCTTTTGTATTCATCAAGAAATTAATATATTTATGATAATAAAACAAATAAGAAAAAAATTAAGATAATAAGATTTCATATATAATAATATGTTTAAATAAATTATCAAATATGACCAAGAAATTAAAAGGAAAAGTATTTTTAATATTATTTTTTACTTTGTACTGATTTTGTAGTCGGTTGTTTTTTTTTTATTCTTTTTATAAACGATATAACTTTTCTCTTCCCTCACAATAAATGCTTGTTATATGCTGATGACCTAAAAATTTTCCTTAAAGTCAAAAACTCATCGGATTGTGATTTTCTTCAAAGTGAAATTCACAAACTTTATAATTGGTGTTCTAATAATTGTCTCTTCCTTAATCTAAGTAAATGTGTTTTCATGTCCTACTCAAGGTCTGCCAATGTCTGTCCGTAATCGTATCATATTTCGTCTACAAAGTTAGTGTGTGTTAATCAGTTTAAAGACTTTGGTGTTGTCTTTGATGTTAAGTTTTCGATTGCCTCACACTTGGACCATATTATTCCAAAGGCATATGCCATGCTGGCTTTTATTCGTCGCAATAGTTCTTGCTTTTTGGATCCCTATACTTTAAAAGTTGTTCATAAGTTTGGTTCGTTCCAGACTTGAGTATGCGGCCGTTGTTTGATACCCGCATTATTGGACGCATAAGTTAAGGCTTGAACGCGTCCAAAAATCTTTCACTAGGCTTACATTACGCTCTTTTTATTTCGAAGGTTCGATTTCATCCTACGGAGCCAGATGTCTCTTAATTGGTTTTAAAGCTTTGGAGATTAGAAGTAATATTTTATCTCTACTTTATATCCATGATATCATTTCTGGTGTCGTCGATAGTCCTGAACTGTTGGAAATGATTAAGTTTAATGTGCCGGCTAGAACTCTACGAAGTTTCCATCCTTTCTATTTGGATATCTGGATATTGGATATATTATTTCAAAGCTTAGCTAGCAGGTGATGGGACTGCTGGTTTCATAACTCGGTTGACGAGAAACTTCAGGTATTCATGAATAAATTAGATGTTATTTTTGCTTGCCATGTTCCGTTGCGTACTGTTCAAGCTTTGAATAACTCCCTCGAATGCGAACTGGGTTAACTTTAAAAGAGCTCGAAATAACGCTACAGCATTAATTAAACAAGCTAAGATTAATTTTTTTAAATCCAAGCTCAACCCGAACCTTGATTCAAAACAGATATGGCAGAATATCAAAAAATACAGAGTGTACAGTAAGAAATCTAATGACTGCAGTTTAGATCCTGATGATCTCAATAATTTCTTTTTGGCAAGTGGAAACCCGATCTCTGCAAACAGTGCTGGCAGTGCTGAACTACCTCTGATGACTAGGAACACATTGTTTCCCTCTTTTGAGTTCAAAACTGTTAATGAAGATTATGTGGGTAGGTGCTTAATGATGATTAACTCAAATGCTATTGGAATTGATGGAATGCCCATTAAGTTTATTAAACTAGTAATGCCTTTTGTCTTATCACCATTCGCCCATATAATGAACCACTGCTTAACTTGTTCCCGATTCCCTGATTTATGGAAGGCAGCCAAGGTCTTGCCTGTGGCTAAATCTGCAACTGCTTCTGTACCTAATGATTACAGGCCTATATGTATATTGCCAGCATTGGGTAAGGTTTTTGAGCGTATCTTGGCCAATCAAATGTACGAATACCTAAACATAAATAAGTTACTGTCTCCTTCGCAGTCTGGGTTTAGAACTGGACGCAGTTGTGCTACAGCTGCGATTAAAATTTTTGATGATATCAGAATTGCTTATGATCAGAACTTTCTGACGTTACTTTGCCTTGTCGATTTTTCAAAGGCATTTGATTCCGTTAATCATACCCTTCTCTGCTACAAGCTAAAAAACTTTTTTAAATTCAGCTCTAGTGCTGTGAATTTGATATCCAGCTACCTTGAGGGTAGGATGCAACGGGTAAATGTTAGTAATAATTATTCATCACTAAAAGCAATTGTAACTGGAGTTCCTCAAGGATCTGGGTCCACTCCTATTCTCTGTGTTCACTAATGATGTCTTTTCTGTTTGTAAATACGCTACTGTTCATGCCTATGCCGACGACATACAACTCTATCTCTCGCGACCTACTGGACTCTTAGAGGACTTGACTTATAGACTGACCTCTGACTTGACATCGTTAAATAATTACGCTGCTGCAAACTCCCTCCTTATAAATCCTATAAAAACTAAAGTACTGCCTATAGCGAGATGTAACTCCTACTTTATAGATATTCCACCTCTTTTCGTTGGGCCTGATAATCTTGAAGTAGTATATAAAGCGAAAAATCTAGGTTTTATAATGAACTCAAAACTGACTTGTACTGACCACATTAACAAAACGATAGGAAAAATATACGGGACGTTACGATATCTACGTACTTCTTCGGATTTTTTGCCAACTGAAACTCGGCGCAGGCTTGTTATGCAATTAGTTATGCCACACATTACGTTCTCTGATGTTGTTTATAGTCAACTGGACTCCCAATCTCAGCATAAGCTTTTGGTAGCATTCAATAGCGCGTCTAGATATGTATACGGGATCAGTCGCTATGATCATATTTCGTTAAGGAGTAAGGGTATTCTGGGCTGTGGCTTGTTTGAACATTCGCAACATTCTGTTTCTACACAAGATTATGCACACTCAAAGTCCTCATTATCTTTTTGTCAAACTACAATTTTTTCAGTCGCAAAGGTCAACTAACCTTGTTGTGCCTAGAATTAACTATCTAAACAGTGGAAGGTTCTTTTTTATCAGCACCATCAGACTTTGGAATGAATTACCTAATTTTATTAAACAAATAACTGCACGAACCAGCTTTAAAAATGCCATCTTTATATATTTCAATTCTTAAAATCTATAAATATATTCTACTTTTTCTTTTCACAACTGCTCTTATACCTTGGCTTACCAAATTTATACTTCACCTTTCTGTTTTCTTTACTTCATCTTTCTGTCGACTTTTTATTATATTATAATTCATCTATAAAAAAAAATAAAAAAAGAAAAAAAAAAAAAAAAATGTCTTAAGCAAATATTCCCTATAAGCGTATAATTTTAACCTTTTGCCATTTCTATTTTGCAGTTTAAGCTTACTTGTTGCTAAATTCAGTAATTTTAAGTTAATGTAACCTTGCAGAATTAGAATTATTTTAATTTTAAGTTTAATTGTTAAACCGATGTTATACCGATTGTGTACTATAAAAGACTAAGTCTTATTGTACCCCAAATCCAATAATAAATAATAATAAAATAATATGTGTCGCACTAACTATGCTGCAAATGCGCCTATTTTTAGAGTTCTTAATCTTTTCAATGTCATAAGTTGCAATCATAATGACGATTTTTCCATATCCAAGAATCAAATAAGAATTTTTCTAAATACCATTTTGTAACGTTATTTTTAATTAATCAATTATTCATTGTTCTAGTCTATAAGAAATATTGTTCAAAGACTAATGACGTTAAATAAATACCTAAATAAATAAATATCACTTTTAATGCTGTTCCATATTTATAACGCCACTTCAAAATTTTGAATAAAAAACCATTTTTATTAAATAAAAAAAGAAATGTATATATATGAATTTTATATTATAAAGTATTTTGTAGGACTAACGGTTTGAAGATATATGGTTTTACTACTGTCCAAATGACAAATGTTCATTGTTTTTTAATTTTCTACCGTGTATAACTTGCAAAATAAAAACACAGGTGCGTCGTTTGACACACGAGAGAAGCGAAGCAAAACTAGTGAGAGCCGATTGAACGGGTTGGCGTTGTTAAACATGCATCGTGACATGGAAGTAACGTGCGAAAATGTAATCGGCATTACATTGAAAAAGCCAAGAAAAATTAATATCATTTTACAATCTAAAAAACAGTTAATTTGATTTACTGATTCCATGTTTTATAAATATATTATACATATCGTCGTTGGGCGTGCAATTCTGCGTATCAGCCACTTGCAATACTGCGTATATTGCAAAAAGGTCAAAATTTAAATTTGGATTTTAATACAATTTAATGTAGAGCGGATTTTCCATTAAATGCTGATTTTAGAACAAAGCAAGTATTTAATTCCAATAAATGTTTTTAGTTTAGTGTAAATCCGTTCAATAGTTTAAAAGAAAGCAGTTTTTCTGCACTTCTGTAGAATTTTACTAATACCGTGTGTGTGTGTGTGTATGAGCAAGTGGCTGATACGCGGTATTGCACGCCCAACGACAATACATATATGGCGTGCATTACTATTTTAAAATATTAATTTTTCCCCCACGAAATATTTTCCTTGATCCTCCCCTGACATAGTGTAAATTCCGGCCTTTAGTCTAGAAACGTTGGCAGGCTTGGGCAGGGTAGCGTGGAACATAAATGTTAATCGAACTCCATCAACACAAATTTTACGTTTTCAATCAAATTTTGCAAATATATACTTTGGGGTAATGAGTAGTTCATAGTCTAAAAAATTGGGCGGAATAAGACAAGGGGCCTGGCACTTTACTTATAAACGTAGAACTGCGTCTACAGCTTTTGTAGACAAACTTTAGCCAAATTTTCAACATATATTTTTGAAATAATGTGCAGTCCGTAGTCTGGAAAATTGGTCGGAATTAAACATGGGTTGTGGTACTTTTATTTTAATTGAAGTCCTTCTACAATATTTTTTTAAATTGAACCAAATTTTGCAACTATATTTTTTGGTACAAAAAATTTAACAAAAAAGTCAGTATAGACAAGTGGGCAGGATTAGACTTGAAGTACATACTTTAAAAAACATACTTTAATTTTAATTTTAGCTTCGACGACCATAACATTTATTTTTAATCATCATAAAAATGGACAAAAACCACAAATTCATCACCAAATATATCAAACAATCGTACGATACGATGTTTTGTTGGATATTATTTATTATTTAATTATTTATGCTTCAATTAAGAGTAATGAACTGTCAAAAATAAGACGGATTTTTCCAGATATTAACAAATGAAATCCTTGTAGTACAATTTGGGTCACCCTAGTAAAAATGATTATTAAAAAAATTTAACTTTATAAAATAACTTTTCAAAAATTTTGAAAACGTTTATATAAATCGGATGAAAAATTGAACTGAGATACTATTTTTTGAAAATGATCTATTTTTGACGATATTTACCTGTGTCAATAATTGACATCTCCAAAATATCGCGAAGGTTGGTGGTTTTAAAAAAATTGATGAATTTATATTTCTTATTTTTAAATAGGAACCGATTGCCGAAATTGCAGACAAATTAGAAGGGGACAAACAGTATGGCGGAAGTGTGAAAAATTAATTTCAAATGAAATAATGTATTTGAAATTTAAATTTTTTCGAATTTTACACGTAGTAATTGTAACAAACAATCCTCTACCAACTGATTTTGAAAACATTTTTCCCAAACATTTTTTTGCTTCGAAACCACTGTGCTCTGCAGCTGTTTGTATTGCTGACTATGCCTCTGTCACCGTTGCAACTTTAACATATTTCAAAGAGTGTGTTTAATAGGGAACACATTGATTATTGTGTGTTAATTTAACCAATAAATGCAAACAAACAGAAAACAACTCGACAATAACAATAACAAAAAAACCAAAATTAAATAAAAGCCAAAAACTTTGTATTTCCGCTCAACGAAGCGCGCAATACTCTTTTTTATCTTGCATTAGAACCGAATCATTACAGAAGCATGATAGATGAAATCATATCAAATAAAATGAGAGCGCAACTTATAAGGATTAAAGTAAAACAAATAAAAAAAAACGTAGCCAAAGTGGACAAGAATACCCTGGGCAAGGCTTGGGAAACCTTATAATTTATGGAAATGTTGTGGAAATGTTTTATTTACTCTATTGGGTAGAGTAGAACAGAGTAGTTGTTGCCTTACACATACCATATTATAGTAGCTATTGTTGGTGCTATTGTTTGCTTGTATCCTTCAAACATACCAAACATATTGACATTAATTAAGAATGACATTTGCATCCGTACGAGTTGCCATTGTTTCGCATTAAAAGGATTTGCAGCACAGCGCGGCTTGATAAGATTTTCAAGGGTTAATAATTAAGAGCAGAGTGCGTTTTGATAGAGTCCTGTGCCAGAGGGTTGGTTGCCAAGCAAATAGCTGGCAGACTTATGCGGTGGTAATTTCAAACTAGTTACAATGTTTTTTGTTATTGTGCCTGAAGAAATTTGGAAAAAAAAAACGCCATTTTAATATTAATATTGCGGTGTAAAATTATATATTTTATAGCATAGAATAAATGTCAAAATTTTGACTATTTGAGATAAAATAAACTACAAAAAAATCAACGCAGAAACATCAAAGTTAGGCCGACGGCAATTTTGGTATCGACGGCAAAAAAAATGTTCGAACGTTTTTTAACGATCAATTCTTTCATTGTACAAGATGAACAATTGCAGCTAAGGATCAACAAGGATCTCGAACACTTGCAGTGATCTGCAATTTTTTACACGAATTTTCTTTTCTACTTCTTTTTACTCGTTTCTACGTGCGCAACAAAAGCAAAAAAGGACATTTTCGGTAATTGTTTTGAAAAAAAAAATTGCCTTTTTTACCTGTCTTCAATTTTAGTTTATTACTTTTTAAAAAATGTCCTTCAAAATTTTTGTGAGTGGATTTCAGTTATTGTATTGTAGTTGTTATTTTTATTAATGATAGTAAAATTGCTTCCTTAGCTGCTGCGTCCACAGTGGTCAGCGGTTGTATTGTGGTTTTCAGCTTTATTGTAGAAACTATAAAACGTCAATTTATGGTATAAAGCGATATTTGTGTTGCAGTTTTATAATATTTCTCAAGTTAACACTTGAGATATTGTCACAGTACAAAGAATATTTTTAATAGTTTTTTTTTTGTTTTTTTGAAACAATTCTATTGTTTTTTTTTTCATGCATTCCATCATTAAATAATGGAAGAAAAGTTGAATTATGGCTAAAAATCTAAAACAACGATACATATCTTAGAGCAGTAAGATTTTAGTGTGTTGAGGCTTATCAGCGCTTTAAGATGGTATACATCGATTATTATCTCCTCCATGTGTCTATCGGTGTCACTTCTCACCCAGTAAACAGCACGGAGTAGGGATGACAACGAAGATGGTCTCATATTTCTCTCGAACAAGAAGCCTTCTCGCACTCCCTCTACAATTTTCTGCTATTATGAGTGTTTATGCGTCAAGCGTAGTAGCTAAACATTTTTACTCTCTCAGTGTAACTCTCATATCAAATATATTCTGAAGTAACTATATTATTTATTTATTAATAACTAATATTATTGAATATAATTAATTATTAATCTAATATATAAAAATATCGTGTCACAATGTTTGTGGCCAAACTCCTTCGAAATGGCTCGACCGATTTAAATGAAATTTTTTTTGTTTGTTTGGTAGGTATAAGAATAGGTTGAAAAGTACTTTTCATCCTCCTATGCTAATGGAGGATGGGGGGAAGCCATCCCCCTATGCGGGCGTGGCTTTGACCGTACAAGTCACATTTTCGATACAGAATAACTGTGACAGTTAGAGTCACAGAAATTCAGAATGGATGTACCATTTGGTGATGACCTTTTAATGGAAAACTTGGACGGGCATTGGAAAAGGGGGTGTGGATGCGCCCATACAAGCGAAATTTTTTATATCGAATGACTTTGGAAGTAAAAGATGCAGAACATTGAAACTTAGATGGAGTTACGACTTTGTGATGTCTTTCTAACTAAAAACTTGCACGGGGGTTGGACAATTATGTGTGGCTCCACCCTTACCAGCCATATTTTTGATATCGAATAGCTTTGGAAGTAAAAATCACAGAACATTGAAACTCAGAATGTCAGTTGGTGATGTCTTTCTAATGAAAGATTTGGACAAAGGGGTAAGGCTTCGCTCATTTTTTCATATTGAATAGCTATGGAATTAAAAGTCACAGAACATCAAAACTCAAAATGGAGTCATCACTTGGTGATGTCTTTCTAATATAAAACCAGGAAAGGTATTGGACAGGGGGGCGGGTGTGGCTCCACCCATATAAGTCAAATTTTTGATATCGAATAGCTTGGAAGGAAAAGTCACAGAACATCAGTCAGATGAATTGAATTATCACTTGATGATATCTTTGTAATAGAAAACCGGCTATTACCGGCATTGGACAAGGGGGTATGGTTGCGCCCATACAAGCCTTATTTTTGATATCGAACAGCTATGGAAGTAAAAGTTACAGAACATTGAAACTCAAAATAAAGTTACCACTTAATTATGTCTTTCTAATAGATTACTTTGACAGACATTGGACAAGGGAGTGTGGTTCTGTTCTTATAAGCCAAATTGTTGATATCGAATAGCTTTGGAAGTAAAAATCACAGAACATTGATACTCAAAATTTAGTTTCTCACTAAACACATATTTTCTCAAAATTTTGTTTAAATGGAAAGTTCACAAAAAATGGGAATGGTCGGACCCGGAGCGAAGCGCCCCCATAAAAAATATCCTGAAAAAATGTTAACACCTACACTGCATAAAGTCCTGGTGCACGGTAGAGACATCATAGTATATCAGTCGTTACCAATTGGAGAATTGTCCGAAGAAGCACAAGAATCAAAAAAAAAAAATAGAAGAAATAAATACCTGCAAGATTTCTTGAAAACGGCAAAACGAGAATCTCTTCAATATATTATATCAAAAAGAGTTGAAAAAAATATATTTCCCGGAAATGTTAGATTTATTAGATAATTATATAAATATCTATGAATGTTTTCAAAAAATGTTGATTATGCTTTTAAATTATAGGTACCCATATAAAAATGCATGTTGTATAATAATTTTTTTTTTTCGAAACTTTTTTTTTCTAATAAATAAAATTTAATGGAAATTTTGTTTTTATAGATTTTCACACTTCAGAAAGCCTACCTTCAAAAATTAATTCCTTAATTTATTTGAAAGCTTAGAGCTGTTTTATTTTTTTGTCTATAGAAAAAAAAGAAGTGTGCGTGTCAGCTCCGACGCGCGACTGGGGTTTACTCCCCTAGATCGATTACCTTGGAATTTGAGATGTATATTAAAGGTAAAGGGGATGAATAAAGGCATCTCTTATATAAGTAAAAGGATTGTATACTCTTTAAATTTTAAAATATATATATTACATAAATTCATTATGAGCTAAATTGATGAATTTCATTAATACTAACATCATTATTAAATACTGTAATATTAGGTGCATGGTAATCGTGAAAACATAGCATGAATGGTTGTACCATATCTAGTCGTTCCCATTGTTCTTCCAGATACTAAATCTAAATTAACTTCTTCTTTCAAAAATTGCAATAAGCGCAATCCTTTATCTGTATTATGAAACAGTTAAAAGTTTTCCTAAATTTTTCATATTTTTTTTTCTATTCTAAATCCAGCAAGTTTTATTTAATTGAAATCGGTTGAAAATTCGTCGACTTATTCACTACAAAATCACTAAAATAACTATGATTTGCTTTTGCGAAAATCTCAGTTCAGGCAAAACAGCATGAAAACAACGATTTTGTGATGTGTTTTAAAAAATTAATGCTTAAAATTTATGTAAATAACTCGACGAATATTTCATGAAATAAAAATTTCAATGAAATAAAACTTGTTGGATTTATAATTAACCAATTTATAATAAAAGCGCACTTTAATATAAACTACTCGTATAACCCTATCCCGGCATCCACAAACTAACTTGTTTTTAAAAACAACTAATTTAGAAACTAGTTTAAAGAAAACTAGTATTTGAACTACTCTGAATTATATTAAGACGGCATCCACTTCAATTCTAAATAGTTTTTATTGCATTATACAGGGTGTCACGCAATTGAGTGCAACTATTTACGGAGCTGAAAGGTTATGTCGAGCTGAGCCAAAAATCGTATGGGAGGGGAGGGTCTATTTTCACATTCTTAGGAGCTACAGCGTTAATTAAAATTTTACGATTTTTATTCACGTTATTGCTTCTAGCAGAAAAACTAACTTACATTAAACTAATTTTGATAACTCATTTCAAAGGCTGGAAATGAAATCACCTTTCCAACGGCATATCAACAAACCCCACCAACTTAACCGTTACCGAACGGTGATCGTGTGAAAATGAAATTAATCGGTTGAAACTACTAAATTTCAACTTTGAGTGCAAATTTCTCAGAATTTTGCGTAATAAATTAAATTTTTTTCTGAGACCAATTTTGTAATTTATTTCATTTTCTTTCCAATGAAACCAAAAACATAAACATTTCTTAAAAAATAAAAAGTTGGCTGCACTAAAAAAATTATACTTATTAGAAAGCTATGATAAATAATGACATTAAAATTAGTTATGAAGTAAATATCATAATATCATTGTTTTCTAAAAAGTAAAGTTTTTTATTACAGCCAACTTTTTTATTTTTTGAGATATGTTTATGTTTTTGGTGTCATTGAAAAAAAAAATTGAATAAGTTGCAAAATTTATCATAAAAAAAAATCATTTATTACGAAAAACTCTGAGAAATTTGCACTCAAAGTTGAAATTTGGTAGTCTCAACCGATTGATTACGGTAACGGTTAAGCCGGTAGGGTTTGTTGATATACCGTTGGAAAGGTGAATAATCAAAATTAAAAAAATTTCTTCAGCAAAGTGTAGAGATACGTACTTCTAAAAAATACAACTATGTTTTGTAGTTGTATTGGAAATTTTGTTTTCCAATTGCATTTATTTCTTATCAGGGATGATATTTGGGGGCTTTTAGGGCTTTTTCGAGCCCTCTTTGATTACGTAAGCCCCGAAGCCCTTTTAAATAATTTTAGGCCCTTTTAAAAAATTCTACTGAAAAAATATCTAAATAGTATGCCATCGATGTACAAATTTTAAATTTTTAATAAAATGATCTTTAATCGATCTCAGTAAAATAAGTTCTGTTTAATATTTTGAAACTACAGCTTTAAGAAAACAAAAAACTCAAATAATTCTCCCCAATTATGTTTTCTTTTAAGCTATATTTAAGCTATATAAGCCTACGCAGGTATGATTTTGGTAGGCTATAGAAATTGTACACTTGAAAAAATCTATTAAAATCTATTAAAAATATCTATTAAAAATTTTGAATACACTGATGTTCTTATATTTTGTATAAGGCCACCATGTTAGTATTATTCAGAATAACCACTATTTTTTATTAGATTGACATCTACAGGGAAACTCCTTACAAAAATTTGGTATTTACTATAATGGAGGAAGTATAAAAATTCCTGCACATCTTCCAAAAGCATGTTTAAATATTTGAAAAGATTTTACTATAAATAGTATCCCAAGGTAATTCTATAGGTTTAAGAATGGAATTTTGGGGTGGACAGCTTCATGTACGAAACATTCCTTACATAATTTTATCATGCATATAGATGAAAAGCGAACCCACTAATAAAAGCTCCATCGTAGTCTGAAGTAGTCTTAACCGATTAAGTGTTTAATGTCGTTAATTTTCAATGAATTTTTACCCATTTTGTTTTATTAAATCTGTACTAAAAGAAAATCTCCGTCGTTTGGCATCCTATAAATATTTTCACGATCTTTCAGATTATGGCGTCGGAATTTATCTTAAATAAATGCTTCAGAAATAATAAACAATTATTTGCAAAAAAATGCGATTTTTTCCACCAAAAAAAAATTTTTGAATCGAATTATGAAATCGATATTATACACACTCTTTTCCGAATAGAAAAGTGATTTCAAGTCATAAATTTTAAAAAATATAGGGCTTGGAAAAATCTTCAGCATAGCAGTCCCAAAATGGCACCCTAAATAAAAATTTTTCAATTTCAAAATGTTTTAACTCGAAAACTTAAGCTTTAAAAAAAAAAAAAAAGACTGCGTAAAGTGCTATTGAACATTTTTTGTCACCTTAATCGATGTGATTTAACTAATTTTGTTGTTCAAGGCTCTATTATTGTTAACATTAATCAATATTCCAAAATTGAATAACATTAATGAAATTTCAATTTATCCATTCCTCAATATATTTTTTTGATAGAACTGATTTTATTTTGGTATCATGTCCATTTCATCCCGTATCATTGATTCGTTTTCTTACAAGTCTTAACGCATATCTATTTCATATCTTTCTGACATTCTTATGTATATAACCAAGGACGCGAAAGAAGACTCTTTAACGATAAATATATCGATCCGATTTGCGGTTTTCTGTGAAGTATTTTGCTATTTTTATTTGTATGATTAACTTATTAAATAAATGGATTCGTTAAAAAGATTTTGGAGAAATGAACTATATTGATAATTTTGTGGCATATTTTTGACTTTTGCAATCAATGCACAAGCCGCTTTTTCTAAAGTGCAATCGAACCTCTATATATGAAATAAAATCTATTTAAAGGAAACAATTTAACTGTTTCAATTATTAAATTGATACACTTCGCCACAATTTTTGATTCGTAACACAATTTCACAATTTCACAATTTCACAATTTTGATTGACTGAGAGCTGAACGGTTTAACTAAAGTGTCCTATTTTTGTAACAAATTAAAAACTTCCCCAATTAGGTTAAAACAGCGAAAGTGAAAGCAAAAAAAAAAAACAACATTAACTTCAAATTGGTTTGATTTCCAGAAACAGTTAATCTATTTGGATATTTACGTTCATGGCTAAATATTCATATAGAAAGTCTTTATTATTGAATTACCACTAAATGCCCCATTCTTGTCAAAAATGCCCTATTTTTGTATGAATTTGGGCCCTTTTACAACTAAACAAATATCATCCCTGATGCTTATGCAAGTTATAGATAGTTCTGTAATATCAGCTAAAAATAAATATCAGTAAAATAATATCAGCTCTTCATTTATATGTGGAATGACCCTGTATATATAAGCTTCAGTCATTATGCTATGTGGTGGATTTCATCACTAACAAGAAAATGGTTGTTGTCAACAACGGCAATCAAATAAATATTCCCCCTATTATTTAACTCAGCGAGAGTACCAACCAAAAAAGTGTCGAAACTATTCTGTACTATCTCGGTTCTCTCTGTGGTTGTGACATAAGCTATTGCAGTACACCTTAAATGCTCGTTTACAGTTTAAGAGTTTATGTAACAATTTTGAGGTGGATTAGAAAAGAATTGGTAAAATAAGTGTGGTAAAGTTTTAAAATAAATATTAAGTAGATTTAATATAAAACCGAAAGAAATTGTTTTCTAAATTCAAATAAAATAATTTAAAAAAAAGTAAAAGTATACGTATTCTAAAAAAAATTTTCCATAGGAAAAACAATTTTGAGAACAATAACAGAACAATAAATTTGCCAAAAATCTCTTCACGCTTGAGGAAGTAGGTCTGTTGGCGTACCCAAAATATTTTAACAATTTGTACAAATTTTACAAATAGTTAAAAGAAATCCGTTCGTTTACCCAAAAAATTTGCAAGTGAGAAAGAATATAAGAGAGTACGATTTTTCTCTTAGTCCAGTTTTGTTAAGTTTTTGCTGGCTGATTTTCTACTTGCAAGAATTTTCATGAAATAAAAAAAAAAACAAATGTCTAAAACAGATGTTTTAAATGTACAAAATAAGTAAAAAATGGGTAAGCAAATAAAATTATTATTTTTTTACATATTTTTAACTTTTCTCAAATTTTAAAAAGTAGCTATTCGTATTTTTTTTTTTTTTATTATTTTCTTTTCAGCTTTCTGACAGTTCGACATGCATTTCAACAAATTTTCTGTTCGGGTACTTTTTTAGATTTTCATTGTATTGCTAGAGAATTATTTTCTTACTCTCAAAAAATTGTTACTTGGAAGTTTTCAAATTTCAGCCCATAAACATAACGAGTTGCATAGTTGAAAGAAATTTGTAACTTCAAACGAGAGGTTGAGTCAAGTTTACTATAAACTATATCAGAATACATTATTAAAGGTAAAATAAGTTGTATTACCAACCTACGCTTACCATTGATAGGAGTTACACTTGACGACATCCTTAAATTACGTAGGACATAATAAACTTTTTGGACTACACAATTCATATGATCTACACAGGATAGAGACGAGTTAATATAGAAACCTAGATTCTTTATTTTTGACACCACTGCTAACTTACTTTCACCGACAAACAGGTCAGGGACATCATCAATACATGTTTTGTTCTTACAGATAGGGAGGACTTACGATTTGGAAGCATTAAGTTGGAGTCCATTACTTATGGCCCACTTATTAATGCTGCTAAGATCATCATTTAGTCTACAGCACAGGTCTTCAAGAAGATAAGTACTACGCGAGAAATAAAGCTGGACATCATCAGCATATGCGTGCACAGACGCATGTTTGCAGACACTAAAGATATCATTGATAAAAATAGAAAATAATAGTGGACCAAGTATGGAGCCTTGAGGAACACCACTTAAGACTAATTATGTTCTGAAATTTTCTGACCAACCTTGACTCGTTGCAATCTATTACATAAATAACTAGACATGAGTTTGACAACACTATCACAGAACCCGGAAAGAAACTTAAGTTTTTGACATAAATACAAGTGGTTAACCTTATCAAAAGCCTTAGTAGAATCAAGTAAGCATAGTAAGGTCATGGATCCAGAATCATATTCAGGTCTAATATCATCAAGTACCTTAGCTATTGTAGAAGAGCACCCATGCTCTGCCCGAAAGCCAGATTGAAAAGGAGATAATAATTGTTTTTCAAATAAATATTTACTATTTGTAGAGCCATAGGTTTTTCGCATACGTTTGCTAATGATGACAAAATGCTTATTGGTCTGAAATCATTAGCTCCAGAAGGGTTTTGCTTTTGGATGCAACTGGATGGACAATAGCAACTTTCCACAAGTCAGGGAATGATGATGATATGAAACAATGATTAATAATATGTGTGAGCGGGCTTACTATATGAGGTAATAACAACTTAAAATAGTCAGCATAGAGTCAACAAAAGTTTCTGTCCAGGTTTTTTCTTTCATTGCAGTATCACAATTTTTATTAAAAAAATATATCACTACTACTATGCGACAAGTTTCAGTTGTCTTTTTTGTCATTTCTTGATTTTTTTTTTTTTTATATCCCTCTGAGAAATTTTAGAGGTGCTCTTTAAAGTTTATAAAGAAACCCAATTCGTACTGATTCACTGCAAATGAAATACTTTTTGTCATAAATACGTAATTTATCGAAAATATAATTTTATAAGCTTTTTTTATATTTCAAAGTTATCATAGATGGAATATGTCAACTTTTTTTTTAATAATTGAAAAGTTGCTCAGGTTTTTTCCGTATTTATGCTAAATATTTGTTTTATTTCAAACTATTTGCCATTTTTGATGTGAAATGTGTTTAGGATTAAAATCTTCTGCTGGGTCGTGAAGCATATTATTTTTCACATAAAAAAGTTCAAGGAATAAAAAACTTATGATTAAACCTGACAGACACATAAAAATAAATGCACCTATAGCAGTACATAACCACGACACGTGTTGAACCAATAAACACTAAATCGTAGTTGGATTCATAGTCGTAGCGAGGGTGGGGTAGGGTGTGGCAGTTCCCCCCTCCCCCCCCCCCCCCCTAGAACATAAGAGAAATAGAAATTTTAGTATTAAATTCAGAAATTCAAAACATTTTTTTTTATAATAAAAAAGCATAGAATTTATTAGTATTTATTAAAACTTAATTTATTTTTAACCGACTTCAAAAGGAAGGAGGTTCCCAAGTTCGTCAGTTTCTCTGTATTTTTTTTTTTTTAAATATGTAATAATCTTATTTTTTTTAATTTTTTTCTAATTTGTTTTGTTTTAAATATATTAATTTCTTTATGAATACAAAAGCTTTGCAGTTGGTGCTTCTGATTAAAAGTCTGATTATGTTAGCGCCGACCTTAAAAGCTTTATATTCATAAAGCTAAACATGAATTCTAAAACATATTAGAAAAAAATTGAAATAATAAGTTTTCCAATGTAATAACATGTTTACATAAATTATCACATATGACCAAGAAATTAAAAGGTAAAATTATTTTTTACTTTGTAGTGATTTCGTAGTCGGCTTTTTTTTAAAGTTTTTTATTACAAACTTACGGCTGACACATTTTTTATTTATTTATCTATCACATGAAAAAATTATGTGTCTCTCTCCTAAACAAAATCCTGGCTACGCCCATGGTCCGATTCGTTTCGAATTCTAAACAAGTTCGCAAAAATCCAAATTAGCGAATCCGAGAATTTTTCGTGAAGACATTTTCATATAAAAAACTTTCAAAAGTTATGTGTAGAAACATATGTTAGAAAAAACAGACGCGATATAATATAATACGAGATAAAAATGTTGAAAAATTACAAATCTTTTATTTTGTATAAAATTTAGGGGAAAAAATATTCGCTTAATTAAGGAATTAACAACAGACGGTTAATAATAAAATGGTCTTTTAAAAAATATTTTCATATTAAAAAGTTCTTATTAAATATCCAAATAAGCGAATCCGAGAATTTTGTGGTTAGACAAAATTAATTAATAAAAAAAAGACATGAAATAATATAATAGATAAAAATTTCTTAGTAAAATATATGAAAAAAATTAAGTCATTTAATTAATACATTTTATTTCATAAATCTTTTTCATACAAAATGTATAAAAAAAATATTCGCTAAAACTACGGATAAACAACAGAAAGTTAAGGAACAATACATTTAAAAAAAAAAATTCATATCAAAAATTCGGCTTTGTTATGATATTCATTTTAAACGAATAGTAGACCAAGTTTTTTTATATGAAAAAGTCTTCCCGAAAAATTCTCGTTTTCGCTAATTTGGATTGTTGCGAACTCGTTTCGAATTCGTTTCGAATCCAAGATCTCGCATTCGTTTCGAATGTATAACGCAGCCGACATTTTAAAAAAAAAGGGTTTTTTTGAAGAGCAAAAGTATTTTGAAGAGTATTTTTTTGAAAAAGGCATTTGTTTTGAAAGAAGTAGTTTTAATAAAAAAATATTTTTTAAAAAAAAAGTATTTATTTTTGCAAAAAGGATTTTTTTTTTAAAAAAGTTTTTTTTTAAAAAGTATTTTTTTGAAAATAGTATTTTTTTAAAAAAAAAGTATTTTTTTTTTTAGTTAATTGTTATTTCGACGTGTCTGAAGTAAATATTTGTTTTTTTTAAGTTTTATATGAAAAAAAGTTGGTCAAATAATAATTAAAATAAAATAAATTTCGAACTTTTATAAAGTCAAATCTTGAATGAATGCTTGATTTCATTATAATACAAATTAAGCCGCACATGTTCAACAACTGCAATAGCCGAATGGACTAGCATTCAGATGGCGTGGTTTCGATTCTTGACTTGGTAAGTTTAAAATTTATAGTTATAACATTAAGAGTTTTTCTGCCAATATAATAATTAATAACTTCTCATTGGTTATCAAAAATCACGAAAATTAAGTTTTTGCTTATTTTGTTCACATAAAATAAAAGTTAATTTCGATTTTCTACTGAAGTTCTACAAACATAAGAAATGTCACGTATTTGCAAATATCTCATATTCTCGCCAGTTCGAAAACGTTCCGATTATTCCAAAAATCTCGTTTCGAAAACGATGCGATTATTTTAAAAATCTCGTTTCGACAACGTTTCGATTATTCTAAAAATCTCGTTTCAAAAATTAAGTGTGAATTTCTTCCGCTCGCGGATTCGAAAACTAAACGAGAACGAATTTCGTTTTCGAACTAAGTACACGAGATCTCGGTTTCACCTCGAATTCGAAACGAGTCCGTTTGGTTTATTTGGAAGTATTAAGAGATTGATTCATATACAGGCACGGACACATACACAAGTTTTAGTAATTCTCATAAAACTATTAATATTTCATCAAAAAGTGCAACATAGTTCAACAGAATCTGTGACATATTGTGTCTTGTTTAAAAAAAAAAATTCAAAATATTTTTTAAACCGGCTATCAAAGATTCATGCTGGGTCGCGAAGCAAATAAATGTTTTTTATAAGATTTATAGGTTAAAACGGCTCGTGATTGATAACTGACAGCAACATAAAAATGAAGATATAAATAAATGTTTCTATGTTAATAAATGATCGCGTCACGTGTCAAGGATTCAAATACAAATACGGATGTACGCACAAACTTACGCAATCATTTAGATTTTTTTTTAAACATTTAATGTTGATAGGCCAAAACGCGTCAGCAACAGCAACAACTCTTCCGTTTATAGACTGTTAGTTGACAACAGCATCATTTGTTGCTTGCACGCCTACTGTGTGTCAGCAACAGTTGTTGGTGTTGACATTTGTGGACTGGTTTATAAATTAAATTTATATGATTTGATTTATGTTTTCTGAATGAAATTTCGACATAAATTTCAGGCACACCCAGGCACTTACTTACCTTAAGTTGTAGACGGCGCATGATGCGTGTTTCCTCCCAGCGATCAAGCTCATCCCACTCTTTGCCGCGACGACGCAGCAAGTAATAACGATACATAACAATGGTGACTGCCAGCAAAAGCGCCAGGCCCGTGCCTGCGGCTGCACCAAGAACTGCTGAACTAACCAAAACCATTTTTTTTTCTGTTAGCTTGTTTTTGTGTTTATTTGTATAGTAGCTCTGTGTTTTTTTTTTAGGCTTGGATTAGTGGATGCTGGACTTACTCAAAATTCTTGCGGTTTGCGCAAGTTTGTAGAAATGTGCAGATAGAATTCAAAAACTTTTATAGAAACTTCGTCATAAGGCGCTGAAAATAAATCAAGAAAAGAAAGTTTAACTTACACATAAATAGTAACATTTTATGTCTATGTTAGAAGTTTTAACAGGCATAAATTGTAATTAATAAATACACTTTAAAATGTTGAAGTTAGTGCAAAAACTACTTGCGCTTAAAAATACGAATTCGATTCTTGTGAATTATGTTTGAGTTTAACAAAATTCAGTTTCGTCACGACCTAATTTTGGAAGCAAAGAACTGCTTAGTGAAACAAATTTTAAAATTGACCAAAGCATTGCTGGGATCTGATCATTGAAACATTTGTAAAATGAGTTGCACCATGAAAACTTTGCTACAGTTCACCAAACTTGAAGACAACTGTTCATTTTTTTAATTTAGCTTAGCTTGGAATTACAACACACATTAAAATATTGATGTTTTAGTACATATTACTTGCGTTTCAGTCTATGAATTTGATTTGAGTAAAATAGCCCTAAGTTAATCAAAATTGAGCTCCGTCAAGACCTAATTTTGGGAGCAAAGAACTGCTTAGTGAAACAAATTTTAAAATTGACCAAAGCATTGCTGGGATCTGATCATTGAAACATTTGTAAAATGAGTTGCACCATTAGAGCTATGCTACAATTCGCCAAACTTGGGGAGAACCATTAATTTTTTAATTCAGTTTCATTTCGAATTACAACACACATTAAAATATTAAAGTTGTTGCATATATAAATTGCGTTTAAGTCTATGAATTCGATTTTAGTAAAAGAGTTTTAAGTTATTCAAAATTGAGCTTCGTCAGGACCTAATTTTGGAAGCAAAGAACTGCTTAGTGAAAAAAGTTTTAAAATTTACCAAAGCATTGCTGGGATGTGATCATTGAAACATTTTTAAAATGAGTTGCACTATGAAAACTTTGCTACAATTCACCAAACTTGAAGAGAACTGTTAATTTTTTTTAATTTAGCTTAGCTTGGAATTACAACACACATGTAAATATTGATGTTGTAGCAAATATTAATTGTGTTTAAGTCTATGAATTTGATTTTAGTAAAAATTTTTTTCAAATTTGGTCAGGACCAAATTTAAGAAGCGAAGGACTGTTCAGTGAAAAAATTTTTAAATCAGCCATACCAATGCTGAGATCTAATCATTGAAACATTTTTAAAATGAGTTGCGTCATGAGAGCTTCTCTACAATTTGTTAGACTTGGAGAAGAACTGTTCATTTTTTTGCATACTGTACATTTTTGTGCAGTTTTGTTAAACTTCTTGGCCACATCGAAGGTAATTTAATAAAATTTGTAATTTGTTAAAAGTTGCATTTTAAAATATTTCTCAACGCAATAAACTTAAAGCAAAATGCTTGAGCTTGAACTTTAAAAAAGTTGCTCTAAAGCTAAATGCACAAATAAAAGCTTTCATTTTGACAACAGTTTGTGCAGATCTTATCTTATACGTAAAATATTCGAAGCACCTCTTTTTTGTGAAATCAGATACAGTACAAATAGCATTGATATCTTTTGGATACATCAAAAAAAGCTTCACTTTTTTCTGTGTTGTTCTTTTAGGCGCGCAGTTAACTTTTAATACCCACACAGACACAATTCAATAATTCAGTTAGTTGACTCTTGTTGACTCTAGTATTGCGCAAAAGGTGACGAATGTCCTTTTCTTATTTCAATTTTTTTTTTTTCTAGTGAATTCCCCAGGACGTCAATTCGAGTGTAAACTGAGCTAACAATTATTATTACATTGAATGATTGTGCAAACTGTTTGTCTATTTTAAGACGCACCCAAATGTAAAATAAACAAATAAATTTCATTCAATTTTATTGAATTTCATTCAAGTTTGGCATAAAATGTTCAAGTATTCAATTTTTTTTCAGAGAGGATTACTTAGCAGAGCAGTCGTCCGTTTACAATGACTGTGCATACTTGAAGTTTATTAAGAAAAAAAAAAAAAAAGAAAAAAAAAACAATGAAAAAAGCAACCGCAAACTGTCTGCATAATTTAAGGCGCACACATTGCTTAAATGCGTTTCAGTTAAGGAATCAATAAAAATGTGTGTGTTGGTGTTGCTTGATTCTTCGATTTCAGTGCATGATTGGGAATAAAATTTGAAGTTTCTTTAACGAATCAAATTCTGCCTTAACTGACATTGTGTTTGTATCTTTGATTAAGCAAAACGTCTATTTGCATACTTTTAGGACATACTTTAAGGGCTGCTGGTAGTGCAATTCAGCAATTTAATTTTATTAAATTTGCCCTTACTTGTTTTAATATTATGCGATTTTTTTTATTATAATAAACTTCAAGTTTCTCCAATATATGCAAGATTTAAGTGTCCGTTTTTAAGCCAAAAATTCAGATAACGTAATAAAATTGCGTAAAAAAATGTTGATTATATGGCAACCGGATGTATTGCATTCAAATTTTTGTTGTCAAAGTTATTGAGGCAGAAAAATAATTTGCATAATTTTAAGGTTTATGTATATAAACAGGTACTTAATTTTATTTGAGGACTTAAGTTATATTAAGAATAAACTTTATTTTGTCGCAGCAACCTTTCTCATGAGAATAAATTGTGGCATTTTTTTTTTTTTATTTATATTTAGTTTTATTTTAGTTTTTTAAAAATATAAATTTTTAAAAATTACATTTGTGAGCTTAATGCCAAGTACTTTCATGAAGCAACAGGTTGCCACAACAACAATGTTCTTTACAGAAAAACCACCAGCAGACTAGGCAGCTGTTTCGTTGGTCGCTACACGAACTCATCAGTAATCTTCTATGGCTCATGCAGTCCATTAACTTTGAAAATCTGATAGACACAACTTCTGCCAAAACCAAAGCGGAATTGCAGTTGCGTGCGTTTCAATTTAAAAAGCAATGTTTTTCTACTTCTAAGCACAAAGCTTTTTCTTTTGCCTTAAGTTTAAATTGTATTTTCTGCAACGATCTGAAAAAAATATTTAAACAAGAATTATGTTATGTAGCTAAAAATATTATTTGAACTAGTATCGCCTGTGGCCGAAACTCGGCCATATCAAAATCGGCATATTTTTTTTTTTTTTTTGTTTTTGTTTGTTTTTGTTTTTTTTTTTTTTGTCTTTGCATGTGTTATCTGAAGGAAGCAGCCAAGGTTGATTTATAAGGTTGTCGCAAGGGAGAGAGCGAGTACCCATAATTGTCAAATCGAAGTTGACAGCTCATAGAAAATCTACAAGTGCTCTCTATTATCATCCGTTCTTCTTTCGTAGTCATTCGCAAAATTGGCTGGTTTTGACAATTATGGGTACTGAGAAGAGAGTGCGATCAGCCCTGCGACAACCTTATAAATCAACCTTGGAAGCAGCAGTTTAACAGATTTTTTGACTCTGACGCAGTGGCAAATTTATTTTGTTGAGAGAGAAATTAAGAGAAATCACCAACAGCAATTATGATGCACAGCTCTTTTGAAGTCTCTGCGGCTCTCTCGTATTCTACTCTAGCTCGTGTATGCTACAGCAATGATGTGCCGCTACATATTTTATTTTTGCTTTCTCATTGCCCCATTGAGAAAAAAGGGTTTTTACATTTGCATAGTTTTACCTATCTTAATGGCAATATATTCGAATAAAAATTATATTGTGCACATCTACTCGAAAATACCTTTCCATCGATATAAGTTTTATGTGATTATGTTTAAGTTAACACAGTTAAACAGGGATCACAAACTTTTCTGTTTGCGTATTAATATATAGATTACAGTGGAACTCCCCACTCCCCAAAATTTAATAGCGCATTCAAGATGTTGCCGGCCTCCAAGTAACGGCACTCTTCAAATGCATGACATTTTTGACGGGTGACAACCTTAACATGAACACACCATAAGTGTCAGATCGATCTGTCAATGAATAGTGACGTCACAGTGTTCTAAATTAAACAACTTTTGGTATGGTTACAAAAATGGATAAAGAAGAATTTCATGCCTTGATTAAGCATTACTTTTTTTGTGTAACAAAAGTCCGAAAGAAACAAAAGAAAAGCTCGATAAATATTATGGTGAATCTGCTCCGTAGCGACAGCATACAGTACTTTGTCTCAATACAAATGATGGGCAAAAATAGAATAGTGGTCCGATTGT
This sequence comes from Coremacera marginata, assembly GCA_914767935.1. Taxonomy (NCBI): domain Eukaryota; kingdom Metazoa; phylum Arthropoda; class Insecta; order Diptera; family Sciomyzidae; genus Coremacera; species Coremacera marginata. The sequence continues at coordinate 148,443,885 of OU612047.1, forward strand.
AATGAAACTTGGTTTTTTAATTAAAATGAATACGGTAATTTCAGAAATGAAGACATTTTTTTTGTGAATCTCATAGTTTTTCCAAAAATGAGCATTTTTGAACGGTTTTACTGGAGTTTGGGGTGCATATGATTGGTATGAGAAAATTTTGCATATGGACTAAAAAATGAGGCAAATTTTGCATAAATCTTTAATTCTAAATACGCCTGAGGTCAAATCATATATCAAAAATACAAAAAATGGAGAAAGTTTAAAAATTATGAAGCTCCAAATACTGGCCAAATAGTAGCCAACGGCAGTTTATTTAGTTGTTTTTTATTTAGTTGTTGTCTTTATTTAGTTGTAGTTTATTTTCAGACTAAAATTTCCAGTGAATTTATAAAATTTTTTTCTTTTTATTCCATTTATTTATTCACTAATTAAAATAAATTGATCACAAAAATGTTATCATTTTAATATTCGCTTTCGGAGCTTTCTTCGGAAGAACACTCGGAAGAATTTACTGTTGACGAATACAAGTCCTCATTGGCTTCAACCTGAGTTCCTAGTTTCAAAACATAATAATCGATTAATTTGTCGTCGGATTTCTTTTTTTTTTTTTTCTTGTTATATTTCTTTTACTGACAATTAAAGGATCCGCGACGACAGAAGAAGGTGCCGTAAAAGGTCTTTGTTTGTGTCTTCTCGTCCCGTTTTTCTAGTGTGCTCTAAACGATTTTCGCGAACGCTTTTATGGGTTGATTCTAGTGCTTCCTCCGATAAACCTCCTTCAATTAAGTTAGATTTACACAATGAGATGTATGAGTGATTTCAATATTAAATTTACCAATTGGCAAGTCAAAAAACTTGATAACGTCGCATCCGTGGATCAGCGCTTTATGTACTGAGCTAAGCATGTAGTACCAGCTATAATTTTGCGGATATGAATCTCTTGTTGCTTCCAAGAGCTCACCGAACTCGTGGCTTTTTATAGATTTATTGCTAGATAACACCCTCTATATAACTAAGAAGTTATAAATGAGGTCCTTGTCGATTTTTGTGATATCTGCTGCTACGTCGACTTCTGAAAAATATCTGCGTGCAGTATTCCCATCATTTGTTGTTCCAAAGCCTTTTTACTTGGTCAACTATTAAGCCAGTTTTTCCCTAAATTCCCTTTGAACTAGGGATGTCCATCGAAAAAATACATCGATGTTTTTTCTGTTTCGATGCATCGAAATTGTACATCGATACAATTTAAAACATCGCTTTAAGAAAAAACATCGATGTTTTTGGCGTCGATGTATTGTAAAAAAACATCGATGTATCGAATAAAAACATCGATGTTTTGATTTTTTTCTCTATAAACTTAACAATTATATCTCTTAACTTAACAAATTTAATGAAACATTGATGTTGTTTATTTTGTATTTCATGAAAAGATATAACTATGTAGATAATGTAAAAAAAGTAATGAATATATGGAGCTATAAGTCCCAATAGTGACGATTAAGGCTTTGTAAAAATAATAATTTATGAAGACGCTTGCCCTTCAGTCTATTCCTTTGCTGGTTAATACTACGTTCACACTGAGAGCTAAATGCGCATTTAACAAAATGCGCATTAGCAATTAAGAATGCGTGGCCGTATGCTCCTTCTAGGAGTAAAAGAGACAAATATATACATTCGATTTTATAAATGCGCATTTAACTCTCAGTGTGAACGTAGTATAAGTGTTTGAGCAGCTTTCGAAAAAAGTCTTTCAGATGGGACAGAGGTTGCCATAATAGTCAAATACTTAAAAGCCAATTTATACAAAATTGGAAACTGGGCTTTTAAATCCATCCAAATCTCAAATGGATTTTCGTTAACCGTGCCACAGGTCTTTTTAAGTAAATTGACAATTCATCCTGGAGGCAATCCAATGTTCCATTAGTTTTAAAACTTTTACTAACCAATTTATGGTGATCACTCCACAAGTTGAAATTTTCCTGGCTTATTTCATATTGATCGGACTGAGATTCTGTAGAAAATGATTCCTCTTGGGTAATTGAAACTGTTATGAGATCCTTTATTTTTTCAGTTGCGCTTGCACAGGCTAATACTATGTTCACACTGAGAGCTAAATGCGCATTTACGAAATTGAATGTATATATTTGTCTCTTTTACTCTTACAAGGAGCATACGGCCACGCATTCTAAATTGCTAATGCGCATTTCGTTAAATGCGCATTTAGCCCTCAGTGTGAACATAGTATAATACTACGTTCACATTGAGAGCTAAATGTGCATTTACGAAATTGAATGTATATATTTGTCTCTTTTACTCTTACAAGGAGCATACGGCCACGCATTCTAAATTGCTAATGCGCATTTCGTTAAATGCGCATTTAGCCCTCAGTGTGAACATAGTATAATACTATGTATAATACATAATACTATGTATAAAATAATACTATGTATAATACATAGTATAATACTATGTTCACACTGAGGGCTAAATGCGCATTTAACGAAATGCGCATTAGCAATTTAGAATGCATGGCCGTATGCTCCTTGTAAGAGTAAAAGAGACAAATATATACATTCAATTTCGTAAATGCGCATTTAGCTCTCAATGTGAACGTAGTATAAGGGATCCATGAAGAGCATTTTTTTTTAAAAGTGTTTTATATTAAGACCATTTTTTATAAAATTTATTAGCTCGTTAGCTTTAACATCAAAAATATTAATAGGTGGAATATTTTGTTTTTTAGATGATTTTTCTTGAGTATTTGTGTTATCGGTAATGTTTAGCAATTGATTTTGACCTTGCACAAGTTTTTATTTCACTTGTATTGCAGCGGTTGATGATAGTTCTGAATTTTTTTGCAAATGTTTTTCAAATTTGTCTTAATATTCTTTTTGTTGCACTGAGAATCACCTTCTAAGTCAAGCAGAGCAAATTAGTTATTTTTTAAATGTTTTGGGATTGATAGAAATTCCATTGTGCATTTTTTTTTTTCTTTTTTTGATGATAGTTTTGAATGTTTTTGCAAATGATTTTCAAATTTGTCTTAATATTCTTTTTGTTGCACTGAGAATCACCTTCTAAGTCAATCAGAGCAAATTAGTTATTTTTTAAATGTTTTGGGTTTGATGAAAATTCCATTGTGTATTTTTTTTTTTCTTTTTCTAGTGTTTTCATTTATTAACTCATTTGTTGAGCTAGTTAATAAGGTATCATTGTTATTTGTTAAGCATCTTGAGCATCGAGCTTGATCTTGAGCTTGATCTACCATTATTTTTGTTGTTATACAACTGATGTTTGTTTTTGTTCTTTTTTCTCACTAGTCCAATAAACAAAACAGTAAAGAGAACAAAAATTTCTGTTTGCATTTAAGTAAATACAGAAAGAATCAGACTTCAGACTTGTTGTTGAGCTATGCCAAAAAAACACACTTTTTTCAGGTTTAATTCAGCCTTGCTGTACCTTTGAGATTTAAGGATATTTATAGTATATAAATTTGATACGCATGCTTCTATAAGGCATTTAGAAAATTTTACTTAAATCAAGATTAATTTATATATATTCAAATATTCATCACAATCCAATTAAAAGATTTACTTAAATGTGACATTTCAAAAACAACCAAGAACCTACACAAACTTTTCTTTTTTATTAAGTTCGAAGATTTCAACAACAGCCCCTACATAGGCGAATTCAAATAAAACCAAATTAAATTTGAAATGAAAATAACACCAACACCAACAACAACAAAACATGTAACTGGTAACATTTTAATCGAAACAGGACATTTAATGCTTAGTGCTTTTTTTAACAGCCAGTTCCCAAAAAAGTAAAATGATTTTTATCGAGTAATTGACTGTTTAAAAGCAGATTAAGCACTGCAATGCTTTTTAATCCAAAATGCTAATAAAATCACGATTAACATTTGTTTACCAATTTTATACGCATTTACGAGCTTACTTTATACACAGTCAACGATTCGTTTCAATTCACTTCAAGTACGTATGTGCATGTTTATTGTGTATTGGATATATTTTAATGCCATTGAGCATAAATAAGATAACAAGCAACATTATTTGATGAAAATAACACATATTTATATCTAACTGTCCATTATAATTAGGAAAATTTTAAGCTTATTAATTATTTCATTTTCAACAAGCTTAAATTGTCTAATTAACAACCCGTAATATGAGCTTCAATGAGCTTTTGTACTATGCATGTATTTAGTAATTTGCTTCAAAAATTTACGACCACACATAAAATGTTAGATTAACCAACAACAAGCTATGAAATTTAAATACTCACAAAACATGCATATAAAAATTGCATGAAAAATATAAAGATTTTGACATTATTGTCGTTAAGTTTAAGCAGCAGTTAACATTTTTTATACAAATTCTTAAGCTTTTTATGCTTGACAAAAATATAACGAAAAAAAAAAGTTAAATGAAATAGCAGCACGTTATCAGCCTGTGTATTTGGAAGGATTTGCTTAACAGCAACTCAAATCACGCCTGCCAATGATTGAAGTGTGCAAAATGGAATTGAATTAAATTGAATTGGTTCTTGCTACATTTTTTTTTTTTTTCTTAACTGTTGTACTTTTTTCTGCTTTTTAATCTGTTATGTAAGCTGTTCAATATTGTTGTGAAAATAACATGCAAACATTAAAATATTCACACATACATCTTTGTGTGTGTCTGTTGAAATTGAATTAAGTTATTCCAAAGAAGGAAAGGACGTGTTAAGGAAAGTGAGTGAAAAAGAGAATAATTTAATCATGATCATGAACATTATAATGAAATATTAATAATAAAAATATTAAATTAGAAATAATATAACATTAGATTTTTTAATCTTAGACTTTTTGAGACTTCGAATAATTAAATTTTAAATCTTGAAACTTTCAGAATATAATACAGATTTTTTTAAAGCATATTTTTTTTTGGACCATTAAATTTTTTAATTTTTGCATCGTTGAGTATTTAAGTCTTTGAAAGTATAAATCTTTGACACATTGAATGTTTAACTTCTTCAACTTGATTTGAACTTTAAACTCTTCAATCCTTTTTTTTATTTGAATCTCTTAATATTTGAATTCTTGAATTTTTGAAAAATAAAATATTTAAATCTTCAAGAACTTAAATCTTCAAATCTTTACATCTTTAAATTTGTAAATCTGTAAATCGTTAAATCTGTAAGTTTTGAATCTTTAAATATCTTTAATCAAAGCTTTGAAGCTGCAAATCTTTAAATGTTTGAATTTTGGAAATTTTAATACATAAATATTTAAATTTTTAAGTCCGCGTATCTTTGCATTTTCGGAATATTTGCATTTTTGAATCTTTGAATATATATATCTTGCATTTTCAAAATATTGAATCATTGAATGTTTAATTCTCCAAATTGTACCCTTGAATATATGAATCTTTAAAGATTTGAATTTTGCAATCTTAGAATTTTTAAATACTTAAAATGTTGAACGTTTCATTTTTGATCAATTGAAGCTTTGAATTCTAAGAAGCAATTTTTTGGATCTTCTTTTTATTTCTCAGAACTATTCCACATTGTAATCTTTGTATATTTTTAACTATTTTTTCATAATATGTGTATTCATATTCATATTCATATTCATATTCATATTCATATTCATATTCATATTCATATTCATATTCATATTCATATTCATATTCATATTCATATTCATATTCATATTCATATTCATATTCATATTCATATTCATATTCATATTCATATTCATATTCATATTCATATTCATATTCATATTCATATTCATATTCATATTCATATTCATATTCATATTCATATTCATATTCATATTCATATTCATATTCATATTCATATTCATATTCATATTCATATTCATATTCATATTCATATTCATATTCATATTCATATTCATATTCATATTCATATTCATATTCATATTCATATTCATATTCATATTCATATTCATATTCATATTCATATTCATATTCATATTCATATTCATATTCATATTCATATTCATATTCATATTCATATTCATATTCATATTCATATTCATATTCATATTCATATTCATATTCATATTCATATGAATGTAAATTAATCCGATATTAAAAAATATAGTAAAAATATTAGAATATAGTACAAAATTGCAAATTAATTGAAGTGTATACATTTTTATGTTAAAATAAGTGTTAGAATAGTATAGAAAAAAATGTATGAAATATATACAAGAATAATGAAAACAAATACTTCGCTTAACTTTATTGTAGCATTATTAAAAATTTTCTGAATATTATAACTTTAATTTAAGGAAAATTAAATATTGAAAGTATACGATAAGATAAAATATACGTATATCCAAGTTAAAAATATTTTAAACAAGAGCAACTTTAGCATAATTTTCATCAAATTAATATCTATGCATTTAGTCTAAATTTAATGAAGGCATAGAAGCTTTTAGCTCTTTTTGATTTTCTCATTATTATCAAGGCTACGGTTTAACTGTCAGATACTCGTATAATTCGGGATTGAAACATTTTCGACAAATGCTCAGCTTTAAGAGATGGATAGTTAACGAACGGTCTTTTTAGCTATTGAATAAATAAATTGTGACATATTTGCCTTAAAATCACGAGGGTTCGATTTATGCTTAGAGAAAACAAAAATAAAGGTATCCTTGTTAAAAAATCCTGACAGTTAACTTATAAGGCACAACATTTGCATAGAAATAAAAATAAAACTTTTTTATTTCTAATCTCCCGGTTGAACTTAAGAATAAATCAGCAAAACTTTTCAGTGCATTGAATATTTTTTAGTTGAAATAAAATTGGACTTATTTACCATACGTATAGAACACAAATGTTCCCTCTGTCAATTGAAAATTTTTTTTAAAATAAACTTTGCATCACAGGCAAAACTTTCCATGAGACTCATAGAAAATTGTCAACAAAACATATCTAAGAATGTCTGCTATGAGCCTAAACTAAGTTATAAAGAAAATCAAAACAAACAGGACGAAAATAAATCAGGCAGACAAATCTAGAAGTTTGTTTCAGAGAAAAGAATTAAATAAACACAGGTTGTGTTTTCCATGGAAAATTCTCTGCTGCTTGGTAATGAAAATGAAATTCATTTATAGATACAATACAAAGATACCCTAAATATCCAGTGTTAACCATTGCTAGGCTAAGTTATTTGATTTATTCTAATTGAGTTACACTCGTGGGCAATAATTATTAAGACAAAATTTTTGGAAATCAATTTCTATTTTAATATGAGTGGAAGAGTGTGAAGAGCTACTAATGGAGCTTTAAAAATTATATCAATATTAAAAAAAAATCCGTCATCCATTTCTATTTTGCGCTTGCTGGCGGCAATTGGAAGCTCCAAGTTTCGTCAGGTTGTCCTCTACTTGATCCTTCCAACGGAGGGGTGGTCGTTCTCTTCTACGTTGGTCGCCGCTGGGTACCAAATTGAATATTTTCTTCTCTGGAGCGTAACCTTCCATCCGCTCAAAATGACCTAGCCGGCGAAGCCACTCGATTATTATGGGCTTTACTATGTCGATGTCGGCGCATAGCTCATACAGCTCATCGTTCCATCGTTTTCGGTACTCGCCATTGACGCAGATTTGTCTTTAGATCTTGCGAAGGATCTTTCTCTCGAAAGCTTCCAAAGTCTTTTCATAAGAACTGCTCAACGTCCAAATTTGTGCTGCATATAACAGGACGGGAATGATTAGTGACTTATGTCGCGTGATTTTTGTTCGTCAAGAGAAGGATCTGCTTCTCAATTGAGCCCAAAGTAACACCTGTAGGCAAGAGTTATCCTTCGTTTTATCTCTCTACTTATATCGTTGGTGGAGTTAATGCTGGATCCGAGGTAGACGAAGTCCTTCACAACCTCGAAGGAGGTGTTGTCACAAGTGACGTGGGTGCCAATACGCTGGGACTGTTTGTTTGTTGACACCAGATATTTCGTCTTATCTGCGTTTACTGCAAGACCCATGCAACTCGACACTTTTTCTAATTTGGATAATGCTGCACTGACTTCGCCAATGATATCAATATCATCAGCATACGCTAGCAGCATAGCACACTTATAGAATAGTGAGCCACTTTGTCTCAAATTAGCATCTCGAATGATCTTCTCTATAATTAGATTAAAAAAGTCGCACGATAAAGAATCACCTTGTCTGAAACCTCGTTTGGTAACAAATGGTGGGGAGAGTTCCTTCCCGATTTTAACTACGCTGCTGGTGTTGCTCAGCGTCATTTTGCATAGACGGAATAATTTTGCAGGTATACCAAATTCAGACATGGTGGAATATAGGTGGTTTCTTTTTGGACTGTCGAAGGCGACTTTGTAATCGACAAAAAGATGGAGGGTGTCGGTTTGTTTCTCTAAGGTCTTTTCCAAAATTTGTCGTAGCGTGAATATTTGTTAGATTTTCCAAGTAACGCCCAATCAGTTGACTTACGATGGGCTTCAGTATTTCAAATTACACGCTCGAAAGGACCTTATATGCGATATTTAGAAGACTTATCCCACGGTAGTTGGCACAAATAGTGGGATCGCCTCTCTTGTGAATTGTGAGGCTCCAATCTTTTGAAATGCATTCTTCCGACCATATTCTGCATAGATGCTTCTGAATGCATTTAAATAGAGCTTCACCTCCGTTCTTAAACAGCTCAGCGGGTAAATCATCGGCTCCCGCAGCTTTCTTGTTCTTAAGCCGTGTTATGGCTGTCAAGACTTCATTATAGTCGGGCAGCAGAACTTTAACGCTGTCATCCATAATTGGGGTTTCCGGAATATCATCTCTACTGGCGGGATTGTTGTCAACATCGCCATTCAGAAGACTAGAGAAGTGTTCCCTCCATAACGTCTGTGTACTCTGGATATATGTCGCTAGATTAACGTTTTCATCCTTCCAGGAAGAGGCCCTGGTTTTAAAACCATCGGCCAGGCGTCTTATATTTTCGAAGAATTTTCGGGCCTCGTAACCATACATCTCATTCTTCTCGCACTCGCGCTTTTCTGTCTCTCTTTTTTTTTATTATATTTTATTTATTCATTAAAATATAGCAGTTTATGCATTCAATAACGCAAAAATTGTTAAGCAGTCAGCTTAAAGAGGCTGACTGGCACTATACGCACTTTGAGCTTATTTTATTTGATTGTATGTGTAGCGTTTTTCAGTTTTCCTTCTCGTTTCAGCTCGGCACAGCAACCAGCTGGCACCATAAACGCGCCCTAAAATTAGCTTATGTACAAAGTAATGCTGCCAAAAGCAATTTTTTCACACGTGCGCAAATAATGTGTTTTTATGACAACGCTCAACTATAATTTGGCTAATAGGCAATAACTCAATTTAGGCCAAAAAATGCCACTATTTCAATAAAACATGCAAAATAAAGTGAAAATTGTTTAGAAGTAAATATTTTGTCAACGGGCTAACTCACCATATATTATGCCAAAAACAAAATAAATATTTTTTCTAGAGCTTAAAGATAAACCATTCATTTTAAAATGTTTTTTGAACACATCAATCATAACATTAAAATAATGAAATAACTGCCAGTTCGTTGTGCGATGTACCCGTGCGTATGATTAACATTCAATTATGTTAAACATTAAATTTAAGTCAATTTATAGCAATGTTAATGGCGCCGCTGATATTTGTGAAATATTTAAACTAGTGCAGTTAAGGAAATTTTAAAAAAATGCCACTAAAAGTTACTGTTATGCATAAACTTACCACCAAGAAAATTTTGTAACAAACTGGTACAACAGTGCGTATGAGTAACATTTTTAATACAAAATAAAACTTCAATAATTTTTATATTACTATTATGCGATGTTTTAAATAAATTTAAAACTCTATTCCACAGCAATGAGCTGCATGCTTTTGTTTACTGCCAGCAGCAAAAATTATACTTAAATTTATCTACGTCATGCATGTTAAATACATGTGTTAAAGAGTAGCTTTAGCATTTCATTGCACACATTCAACTGTGTGTGTGTGTCTGTCTGTGTGTGTTTGTTTGTGTGTGTGCGGCGTTTGTGTTTCGCAATTAGACACCTTTTTGACATTATCTGATGACTGATTGGTTCATGACTGGGTTGACTGCTCTTGTGAACTCTCCTCATTTAATTCTTGCTGATGCTTTGTCACACTCGTACACTCAAATGAGCACTCAATGAAACAAAAGTCTTTCGATTTTTTTTGCTGTGATTGTTGTTGTGTTGTTTTTTGTATTTGTTGCTGATCACCAGTTTAAGCAGCACGTGGCTAAATTTCAGTCAGAGGTGTAAAAAAAATAAAAATAAAATAAAATAAAAATTAAAATTCTTGGCATGCTGTTTAGTGAAGCGTTCAAATCTTTTAGCCATACTTTTTCCGTCGTCTGGCACGATGAGTAACTATTAAGCAATAGCAATGTAAAATAATAATATAAGACTGGCATTAAATAAAAGAACTTGAAGAGAGTTATAGTGCGCTTAACTGTTATTGAAAATTTCGAGTTTAGGTATTTTGTTTGCACAAAATTGGCTAAAATTAAATGTTTTTGATACACGATCTTTTTTTAAACCAGTATTTTCAAACCAAAAATAAATAAATAAATAATATTATGAAAAAATAACACAAACCAATATAATTAATAAAAACCAAGCAAGAATTTTTGGAAAAGTACTGATAAATGTAATACTACAAAAAAATATTCTTTATTTAAAATAAATAAAATTCAATCACAGTGTAAATTGACTTGAGTCTAAAGTGAATAAATTTATTTACAAAAAGTTAAACATTGAACCGTTTTGGGGGAAAAAAATAGATTCCCAATTATCTTAAGGTAGCATATTATGATTATGTCTGAGTATTTTTTTTATGTTCTGCAATCAAATCAACTCTTCTGTCTTTTGTAATTTTCCGAACTAGACATTTTATGCAATTTGCCTATACTTGTAAAGATAAAGCTGCGATTCGACCTTTTTCGACCTTTCTGTAATTAAATAAAGATTTAATATATTGTTATGCTCATTAGGGAAAAACACATTGTTGGCCACATTTTTGTGTACCAACCAACAAAAGCGAACCCTATCAGTTGTGAAAAAGGAAAATTCGGAAACGTCTCTTACAAATAAGTTCCTGGCTTTTATCGAAGTTTTCTATGCATAAGCTTCTGCATAAGCAGTAAAATCTTGTCAGCTTTCAGTCAATAACAGGTTCGTAGCCAGAATTTTTCATGGGGGGAGGGGGGGGCAGATATTTTTATACAAATATCTGTAGCAATATTTCGCTTGCTACGGTCCCTTCAAGAATATACATATATGGAGCATTTCACATGAAGAAGACTAAAATCTAAAAAATAGTATCACACAGATTTTATTTATTTTTTGCTTATTTACACTATTAGGCTGTCGTATGACTCTCAACTTTTTTGAGTTTTGTTTGGGTACCCGTGCGTACGTTCATTACCCGAGTAATTTGATAATCAATGCCCTGGTAGTTTCGAACTTTCGAGCTGATGCGCAATACACATGCAAATAAAATGCAAATAAAATTTGTGTTTTTGTAGAGAAACAACCAAAAGATAGGGGGTGGGTAACAGAGAACTGCAAAATTCACTTTGTGCTTGATTTGAAATTCTTACCTTGAAATTCTTACTCAACTCAACTCATTCAACCAAGTTCAGCGTTGAATAAAATCAGCACAATACTGACGAACGTGTCTTTTGTGTCAGTTTGAATTTGAGTTCGTCTGATCGCACTCACAAGTTAGAGTGAACGATTGTTGGTGTTGAATAAAATAAAATGATGCTGCTGAAGGCGTCGTTTGTGTGAGCTGATTGACGGATTGAATTCACATGTTTGAGTATTGGCGTTGAATTGTATACGGATATGTGTTTCGTAAATGAGGAATCAAAGAAATAGTTAAATGTAGTTTTTTGCAGTCAATCGAATAACAAAGTCAAAAGATAACAAAGATTCCGTACTTTTTCTTCTTGTTGTCTCTTTCTCTCTCTCTCTCTGTCTGCACATAAAAATCTCATGCGTACTGATTTTTGCTTTTTGCGTTTCATTCTTGATGAAAATAATCGTTGTCAAGCAAAACGAACAAGCATGAAATATGTATCCGAAGACGACTGTTGATTAAAATCACAGAGCCAACACGAAACACATAGTTTGATTGAATTAAACTCTACAGCGAGTGTATACAGCAGAGACATGATTTTTACAGTGTTGATTAAGTATGAATTTTTGGATGTGAATTTTGCAGTTCTCTGGTAGGTAAATTCGGAAAACATGTTGAGAGTGGAAAAATAATCGTACCAGCAAACATTTAATCCCTGCAGTGCTCAAAAAAAAAAAAATAGCGCTTTCAGCCCTTGAAAGTACTTCGACCGAGCTTCTTATGATCAATTGTGTTGTGCGTGTTGTGAAATGTTTAAGCACAAATGTTCGGGAACTGGACCTACAAGCTTTAAGTTCGACTCCGAACGGCTTATGTTCTCAAGAAGCTTTTCATGACAATTTTTACTCTCTGAGGCTTGCCATTGTCTGCAGAGAGGTGACACGCAGTGGTCAAAACGAGGGATTTAGCTGGACAAAATTATTTAAATTATCTGGTAATTTCTATTTAATTACTTTGACCCTCTAAACACGAATCCGTTAAAAAAGTTTCGGACTATTATGGTTTTCGAGATAAAATTCACGAAACTTTGAAAAATTTCTCTACAAAAAAAAAAAATTATACAGAAAATCTGTACACTGCGCAACCAACGCGCAGCTATCGAGCAATAGGAAATAAGCTGAACAAATTATTTAGACATACAAAAAATTCTTGTAAAATTAGGATATAAGCTTTCTTTCATAGTGAACGCCAAGACCGTAGATAGCGTAGATATTTATTGCTCGTAGAACTAACAAGCTCCAAAATAAGAAAACAGTAAAATTTAAATAAAAATTAAAAATTTGAGGGGGGGCTTTGGACTACATTTTTTCCTACAATTATTTTTGTGATCATTCAACAAAAATTATATCCATTAAATTGATCATAAAATCATTAAAAAAAATGTTTCAATGTTCGAGAAAGCCTATTTAAATGTCGTCGAAATTGTTTGAAAAAAAAATTTTTTTTGCTATTTTTAAAATTACCAAATCTCACCCCTTAAAATAATTTTAGAAAAAAATTTACTTCCAAGACCCCCCACCCCCCCCTATAAATTTTTCTTTTTTATTTTAATTTTGCTGTTTCCTAATTTTGGAAGAAATTTGTTTGTTCTGCGAGCAATATATCGCTATCTACGACCTTGGTTTCACTATGAACGCGGCTTTATGTCTCAAAATAGTGCACTGTAAGAAAGCTTATATCTTCCAAAAAGGCAAAAAAAGGCAGACGAAACTTATAGGGTCCTTAGTTCGTAAGTCAATATTAATGAAATTGATTCAGGTTGCTTTTTATTTAATGTTTTTATAAAAAAAATTTTTTTTGTTTTTTGTTTTCTTGACAATTTTAAAAAATTACAGTGTACTTCAAATTTCTTGAAACTCTATATTCTGTATTTACAAATATTCTGCAAGAGAATCATCGTTTTATTTTAAAGTATTTCACATCAATCTTTCATTCATACCCTCATCCTTTGATTTTATTTGAATTAAAAAACAAATTAGCTAAAATAAACTCTAATTAATTTGCAATAAAATGATGTGAAAATTTTTAGCAATGAATATTTTGACTTAAGTCCAGTTAAGGCTGTATTTTACACCTCTGTGTGAAGGCCGAACAAAAAGATGAATTCAATTGGCGAAACATTCTGTGTCGGATGGGATCCGAACCTGGGTTCTATCGCATACAAGCTACGCAGCTCAACCTATATGCCACGGCCGTCACAAACTACTCATAGTTTATTCAAATATAATGTTTCTGACCTTCATAAGCAAAGGTAAACTTTTCTTTTGCCAAACAATTGTTCATGGCTCAAGCGAAATTTTTTAAAATTTATCTTACAAATGATAATTTTTGCTTGTTCAAATAAATTTACTTCATTATCTCAATTTTTTTTAAAAAATTAAAGCAGCAAAATCGATTTGAAAAGCTTCATTTATAATATTTTTATCATAATTTCTGTACCTAATTAAATAAAAATATAATTCTGTACATAATTAAATGGGGTAGACTTGAACCCCCAAACGACTCGGGGGCACTCAAGTCAGATTACCTTGCTTTCAATTTAAATGCAGTTAACATTTTTATTGACGCATAAAATTATACGCAGCTGTATCAAAAGAGAGCGTTTGCCATCTAATAAATGCCCAGATGCTGCAGTCTGGTTATGTTAACAATTTAAGGTTATGTTAAATGTCCCCAACAAGACTTTAAAATAATGCTTTGGAAATCTAATAAAAGATAGCAAGGTCAAAGGTTACTCGTTAATAACCATCAACTTGTGCTCAACACATGTGCTCTCAATGGGATCCAAAAAAATGAGCAAAACAAAAACAAAAAAATATATATGAACAAAAATTAACCAAAACAAAACTACCTGGATTGCTTCATGCTGCCCGACTTGATCTTGGTAGTCTTGAATTAATGAGACTAATCTAAGCCGGAGTCAGCAGGGCATGGCCGCAAATTACTTTTCGACATTTTATTATATTGCAAAAATTAAAAATTGTGTGGAATTTTTTTTTTTTTTTTTTTTTGTTATTGTTTAAAAATTGTAGAAAATAAACTTCAATATATTTCCGACTCAAATTTGCGGTTTCATGCTGCTTATAACGATTAAGCAAGCATAGACAGCTGTCTAACAAAAACAAAAGTTTTCCGACATTTTATGCAGAGCTGATGATTTATGATTTAAGTGCTTCAGCAGACTTCCAAGGAAATAAAACAAAAAAAGTTGGTTAAGTAAGAAGGATTTAAGTAGGCTGAAAACTTTTGAAAAGTTTATGTTCAAGAGCATTAAAGTGCAAAAAACAATAAATAATTTCTAGGAATTTGTATTTATAAACTTGTGCCAATATAATTAATGAAGCTAAATCAACTATTAAGTTTGTTGTTGTTATTTAAAAGTTTATTGCTATAACCTAGAAGTTTTAACCAAAAAAGTACAATAAATTGCATCTATGCGGAAAAATTGACGTTGCGGAAAATTTTGTTCCATTTAGGCTTAAAATATTTAGATTATTTTTCATCCACTTCGAAAAATAGTAGAATTGATTAAATCTGACTAACTTGGCAGACTTGAAAAGTTTTTTTTTTTATTTTAGAAAAAGAACGAGGTATACGCATAATTAGATTAAGAAAGGACGAAAGCAAGAGCGTCCCAGCGGGAGATTTTTGGGTTCAGCCCCTGATAAGGTGTAAGTTAACAATAGTTGCCTTCAAGAGACGTCAGGTTCGGCTAACCAACACTACACAGCAACTTCTACTTTGCATACTCAGGTTTATTTTAAGAATAAATGTAAAATAGTTAAGCTTGAGTTAGAAAATATAAAAATTAGTTTTTAGTTTTCAAATGAAAAATCAATTGAGCAGTTGCCTCTACAATTATAAAAATAAATGAAAATAAAAAAGGAACACCATATTTTATTTATTGGCGCCCAACTATAAAAAAAAACTACCTACGAATTATAAAGAATAATAGAACGAGATACAAAGAATAAAAGCACGAAATATAAAGAACAAAAGAACGAACAAATATTTTTGCAGCCGAGTCTTCAATATTCAGTTGCTTCTTCCGGAAAATAAAGAAAATTGCAGATTAAGGCATATTTAAGATAATGTAAGATAATGTAAAAAATTTCGATTTTCTTGCTTAAAATTTACATTTTTATTTCTTGAACTCAAAATTTGGATTTTTTTCCCAAAGTCAATTTAATATAAAAATTATACAATCATTTCATGAGCGTTAGTGAATTAGAAACTTTATTTCAAAGCTGGACTATTGTTAATGAAAAAAATGAATACTGAACAAATATCGGCGGTATTAGAAACAGCAGTTCGTGTAGCAATTGAAATACAAAGAGACGATTTTAATAGGAAAATAGACGAATTGACAGAGAGACTTTCAATCCTAGTGCCAAATAATTCAAAAGTAGAAATATATGAAGAGTCTAAAATTTTAGATGGAGTCGCTTGTGTTATTATTAGGAATTATTAGGAATAAAATTAGGGGCCCAGCTGATGCTGTTCTAGCTTCCTTTAATACAGTCCTAAACTTCAAGGCCATCATTTCACGATTAGATTTTACATATGCGGACAAACGTCCTATTTATTTAATAGAACAAGAGCTCAGTACCTTCCCTGTAGGAAAATCAACTAATTTAAAAGTAGTTGATAAAGTAGTTTTTTGTCAACCACAACTAGTTGAAATTCTGACTTTTTCCCATAGAACGAACTAACATATTTCGTATGGTGATGTCCGCTAAATAAGCCAATTGACTTTCGTCTGCATATATTGTCAACTACTTGTTAAATTAGTTATATTTAAATTATTTTTTAATTACTTTAAAATAATCAATTGAAAACTTTGCTGATGGCCTAAAGTTAATAATATTTGATGAAATAACATGGTTAAATATATATAAACTTGTAATCTAATAAAAATTTGCAATTAAAACCAAAATTTGCAATCAAAATCAGAGTAGTTTCCGCCTTAATATAATTCAAAGTAGTTTATCAATCACTTGTTTTTAAGTAGTATTTCGATTACTTCATATATAATGCAATAAAAACTATTTAGAAATGAAGTGGATGCTGCCTCATTATAATTCAAAGTAGTTCATACACTGGTTTATTTTAAACTAGTTTTTTAATTAGTTGTTTTTAAAAACAAGTTAGTTTGTTCCTATAGGGTTGAGACAGGGCACTAATACAGTGCTACAATTTTATGATGATGTGGAACGAAAGCTCACATTGTTAACACATAAAACCTTAATGACTTACGCCAATGTTCTAGCGTCAACAATTAACGAAAAATACAGGAGGGATGCACTTCGAGTTTTTATATCAGGTCTTAAGAGACCTTTGTGTGATGTCCTTTTTTGATCACGCCCATCGGATCTACCATCCGCTCTGGCTTTAGCACAAGAAATTGAAGCTAACCACGAACGCTATGTGTTTGCAACAACGTTTGCAAATAAAAACGAAAAGCCTCGAGTACAAACAAAAGTTTTTGATAATGATAGAAATAATAACCATAACCAACATTCCAAGCAAAAGAATCCGTATTTTGATAGAAACGAAAATAATTGCAATCAGCAACGGGGTCAGCCTAAGCCAATGGATGTAGATCCATCCACTTCCCGATTCCGGCAGCAAACGGGCTTTCGATTTCAAATTAATGGTGAACAGCCACGACGGAATACCCTAAATAGGAATACCCTAAATATAGCCATAATCTAAGACAAAAGCAGTCCAACGGAAACATACCCAATAAAGGACAAATTTTTAAAAGACAGTCCGGATCTGATAGAAGTACAGGGCCAAAGTTACAAAGAATCAACCACATTTCACAAAAAAATCCGATAGTGCAGGAAAACTCTGATGCGGCGGAGGCTGAAGTGTTGGATGTAGAAGAAGAATTTTCCAATTCTGACTTTGTCAATTTTTTAGGGGCAATTCCTTGGTACCATTCATAGAGCGAATTTTAGCAGGGAGGATCATAAAACTTTTAATCGATACGGGAGCCTCAAAAAATTATATAAAACCACTAAAAGAGCTAAAATACGTAACGTCGGTAGCCAATCCGTTTTTGGTTCGTTCAATACATGGGTTTGATAATGTAAAACAGAAATGTTGTGTAAATTTATTTAGAAAAAATTCTGATTTTTATATTTTGCGCGGTTTATCGGCTTTTGATGGAATTGTTGGCCTTGACCTTCTAAAGCAAGTAAGCGCGAAAATCGATTTAGAAAATGGAGAAATTATTTTTGAATTCGGGTCAGAAAAGCTTAAATTTTTAAATTGTGAGGACGTGAATTTCATGAAGATTGATGATGTTGATGTCCCCCAAGAATTGAAAGAAAAATTTCAAAAATTGATAAAAAATAGAGAGAAGGCATTTGCTGATTCTAACGAATTACTGCCTTATAACAATTCAAATTCAGCGACCCATTTTTACCTAATATTCGCCCTTGCAGCGAATTCCTAAAAATAATAAAACTAAAGTGGCAACCCTATCCGTCATCTTGAATTTTAAAACTTTATATCAGAACCGCAATCAAATTCGTTGTCAGAATTACAAAATTACAAGGATACGTAAAAATTAAAAAAAAAATCGATTTGGCAACTCTATCCGCCATCTTGAATTTTAAAATCGCGATCCCCTAAAACGGACGACCACGGTGTTTCTCTTAGGTAGTGCTTATATTCTAGAGCATAGGTTCTCAAACTTTTTAGATGTACCGTCCCTTTTTGAGTTAAAAATTTTTCCAGCACCCCTTCGGAAAAAATACATAAATTTTTTCGTAAAAACTATGGAAAATCGAATGAAACTTACTTATTTTATTATTTACTAGCTGGAAAGACCGGCTTCGCCAGGGGTGTGTTGCATTCAGGGTGTTGCATTTAGGCTCATTATAACGTCGCCACAAATAGCCACTTTTAACCGAAATTGCCATAGCAAAAAACCACTCCAACCTACAACGCAAGTGACTTGCGCATGTATTCAATAAATATGTACGTATATACTACAGAATTTGACATCAGGTATTCAGACATCAGGTATATGTGAAAAAAATAAAGTTTAATTTAAATATAATATAAAAAAAAAAAGATTATTATCACCCGTCGCGCTTTGCTACGCCTTATTGTGTCTTGTACTACAGCGCCCCTTTGTATTTAAGATATAGTAAAACAGATAGCGCCAAAAGATTCACCGTACCAAAGTCTTGACCTAAGGCCGATGAGAGGCTTAGAGTTTTAATGCGATACTTCGAGATTGACCATAAAAGATAGTATCAAAACACTTGCCGTACTCAAAAATATCCATATACAAATTTTCATCTAAATCGCATGAGCGGTTTTGAAGTTTTTCACGATTTCTTAAGAGATTTGTGCTACAGCGCCCTCTGATGTTCACGATAACGTAGAATCCAAAACACTCATCGTATCCAAAAAGCCTTAAAGCTACGGTATATGCTTCACTTACCGACATCGACAAAATTTGTTGATGTTTTCGCGGGTAAAAAAAAAAAAAAAACTGGGATTTGAGAGAGCTTCTCTTTCATTCAAAAATTCCAAGCAACCAACAAATTATGTTCATGGTCCGAAGCTGACAACAATTTTAACAACTTGCAGAACAGGTTTTCAACAAAAACCAAAATAGAGAATGTTGTCTTCAGGCAACTTGTCAAACAGGAAACTATGTGTAGCATACCGCGGACAAAACAATGAAAAAAAAAAAAACCAAATGGCCATCTCAGCCCTTGAATGGACTTTGACCGAGCTTCTTATGAAGCTTATTATACGTGGCTACGTAGCATAAATTTGAAAATATTGTATCTTTCCTTATATGCAACAAATTTTTCTTAGTTTTTTCTCATTAGTTTTGTTTTTGAAACAGTCCTTTTATTGGGGATTTTTTTTTTTGCATGTGCAGAAAGGGGTATCGGTCAATGTTCACGGTGTCCATACATTTATTCATTTCGCTTCAAACTTTTATTCGCTTCACAATTCAAAAGGATCTAATAGACAGGGTGATTAAATCCCTTTCTTTCCTCTACTTATTTAGAGGGATAAACCACTGAGGAAATATTACATTGCAAAATATTTGATATTCGGAAAAATTTGATTATTATATGAATTGTACTCACAGGGTGCCTTTAGCACCCACAGGGGGGCAATAATGCCCACTTTGAGAGCCTATGTTCAGAGCCTGCATGAATACCAGGTAGATGCAAGGGAGAGAGCGTAGACTGTCAAAACTGTCAAAGCTCACAGAAAATAAGAAAACAGAATGAAAACAATATGAAAAAATTTCAAACGATTCTGACAGTTACGGTTGACAAAAAGAGAGCATAAGCAGCCCTGCACTTATCTTGTTTTATTCTACCATCATCAAGCCAATATACACTGCTTCTCTGGCGTCGAATACACTGCAGGTGAATAAATGTAAGCAACAGGTCGTGTAGGGCAGAATCAATCTGAGCAAGAGATTAACTACCCTGTAGGAAAATCAACTAATTTACAAGTAGTTGATAAAGTAGTTTTTTGTCAACCACAACTAGTTGAAATTCTGACTTTTTTCCATAGAACGAACTAACTTATTTTGTATGGTGATGTCCGCTAAATAAGTCAATTGACTTTCGTCTGCATATATTTTCAACTACTTGTTAAATTAGTTAAATGTAAATTATTTTTTAACTACTTTAAAATAAATCACTTGACAACTATTACTGATGGCCTAAAGTTAATAATATTTGATGAAATAACATGGTTAAATATATATAAACTTGTAATCTAATAAAAATTTGCAATTATAACATGTCAACATCAGAGTAGTTGCCGCCTTAATATAATTAAAAGTAGTTCATATACTGCTTTATTTAAAACTAGTTTTTTAATTAGTTGTTTTTAAAAACAAGTTAGTTTGTTCCTATAGGGTACTTATCTGTTCTCTGTTCTCTTTCCATACACTCTTGCACTGAACTGAGCTTGCGAGCTTCGCGTTGTTTTAGTCTTTTCTCTGAGTATTTAATAAACGACACGAATATTGAGGAATGTGCTGCATAGAACCGAAACACTGTTAATATGTTCGTTTTAATAAGATGATAAACAAGCATTTATGTAATTTTTTAATGCGAAATTATTTTGATTATGGATAGGGAGGCGGCGATTATACGTATTTATTAAAGAAAGAAAAACATAAAATTATTTTGAAAAACAAGAGATGTTTGCGATAAATAATAAAAATATACGCAAAATATTCAGTGTATTAATAGTCATAGTGTTCTTTTTTTATTGCTTTGTTCCCTAGCTGCTGGTGTTAGTAAGAGCCCGAAGAGAACAAAAGCGGATGGCGGTTGTCGGATTCGCCGTGCAACAAAATATATGAAAATGTATGCAGCCGCCAAAAAAGAAATCGTCGTCGAAATCCGCTGCGGAAAAACCCCAGAATAGAATCTATTTTATTTTTTCTCCGACGGATGACGGACCTCTCTCTGATTGGCGTAAGTGATGGCATATTTTTGCCAAGAATTAGCTGTGTTCAGTGTTATTTTCTTAGTTTCTCTCATGAGCTGAAGTTTTGTTTTGTGTGGCTGTGTTGCATTCATGTAAGTTCAAAACAAAATATGAAATACAAAATTCTCCAAAATTAAGCATTCACACCGAAAAGCAACGCTGATCCACCATCCGACAACCGCTTCTATTCTGGACGGGCTCTCAGCGCTTTTCGTTGAGAGAGGCTCGTCATCCGTTCGGGCTCTAAAGCAGCGTGTTCTTACTCTCGTCGTTTGTTATTTGTGCATAAAACAAAGAGAGTGTAAGGACAGGTATAAGCACAATAGAAAAGCGATAGAGTTAATTTTTTTATTCTACAGCAAGCGAATATATTCAAGTAGGCGAAAAAGCATACTCATGCAGCGCTCTTTTATATACATTGTACGTGTTTATATACAATGTTTGCACAAAACGTTTCTACTGTTTAGTTATTTGTTTTAAAACAAAAACGTTTCACTTTTTTGTTACATGTTTATAAGCATGTATACGTGGTCCCCTCTGAAATCTCAACTAAAATAGATTCAGGCAGGTGGGAGGTGATGCCTGTAAGATTTGGAACTCTTAATATTTATGTTTAGAGGTCAAGCATCACGATTTCCTATTTTCCATACGAATAACATAGGAAAGATTATTTTTCAATTTCTGTCTATTATATCTTAAAACCAGAAGACGGATATAAATGACTGAAGCATATCTTATAGGAAATTGAAAACTCTACAAAAATGTCCTTTGTCATTTTTTTGATAAATCTACTCGTTCAGAATATATTCAAATTCAAAGTTATTTTCTATTTACTTTAAGGACATTAATATTAAGAGTTCTGGTTTTAGCAGGCATCTCTTCTCACCTTCCTGAATCTATTTCAGAGGGGGATTTTGAAAAAAAAAATAGTCGACTTTTTTAAATCACCCTAATACGTGTCTTTTAAAATTTTTCCCTCAATAAAAATCGTCACATCCGCCTAAAAATTATACAACTTATAAAAAATATAAAATGTACGTTATAGCATAGCAGCGCTGCTTTAAAAGAAATAAAAATTAACATTAACCAACATTTTATGTTAAAGAGATCAAGTAAAGGGTAGGAGAGTAGGAAACAGATTGTTGCTATTAATCAAGTCAACGTGCGATTTCTTCCTGAGCGCCTCGAATACAAATTTTATGCGCAAAATTACAAGTTCATGCAAATTTCCAGTGTTGTTTGGCGTCATGTGGATGCCTCATGATGATGTTGATGATGATACTGAATATAGTTATATTGATGTTGATGCTTATGATCAAAATGATGTTGATGATAACGATGATGTTGCTTAAATGTATGACTCTAAGAAGTGGCAACAATAACAATTCTTGCTGATGCTACACAAAATAATGAGCTTGTTGCTATTAATCATGTCAACAGCTATAACAATGAAATTAAGCTAACAACAAGTATGCGAAAGTATGCTTAAGATTATGCTGTGAATGCCTTTGGCAATGACAAGGATAATGTTTGACATAACAATGGGTAGAGAAACTGTTGATAAACAGAGTTGCATAGGCAACAGTTATACTTATAATTCAATTACATAAATAATTGTAGAATGACTTTTTCATTTAGCATTTCCACAACAATAATAATAATAATAATAATAATAATAATAATAATAATAATAATAATAATAATAATATCAATAATAAAACTGAAGTTGTTGTTCTTATTATGTTGCATATAAAGCTAAATTTAACCATTGTTCATACTATTGACGAGCATAACAGCGGAGAATATTATGTATCTACCCACTCATACTGCTTAGAATAGCAATACTTGATTCTTTTTATTATCTCATTAATATTGTTATTATAAGCAATGCATAATAAAAAGTTGCGTAAGCATAAAAAAAAAATTATGATGTAAACCAGACCAGTAGCCAGGATTTTCTATAATGGGGGGCTGATATTGAAAGAATTGAAATTAAAAGCAATTATATGGTAAAATTTTCAAACAAAATTGTTTGCTTTTAAAATTATTCTTCAATGTCTATTTTTCTAATATTACCGAAAGAGAGATTGCCAGAGTCTATTAAATTTCTTAATGAACTAATTTTAAGATTTTTGTCTATAATTTTTTTGAGAAATAGCTCAAATTACTAATTTTTAATTGTCTTTTAAAATTCATATAAAAGCGAAAATTAACACAAAATGTAAAACTTTTACTCATTAAATTTCATTAATACAACAGTAATAGTATAAAGCCAATTAATTAAGAAGGGAAATTAAAAACTTTAATTATTTATTAAATATTTAAATTTTTTAACATAATAAAAAAATATATAATATAAACTTACGATTACTTGAATATATTAAAATGAAATCTAAAATTAACACAGAAAAAATAAAAATGAATTTGAAACAGTTCACCGATTGTAGTTGTGAGTTCAGAAAATACATATATGGAGCATTTCACATGATGAGAAGGGCCAAAAAAATTGTGCCAAAAAAATTTTACAATCAGATTTTGGACTTGTGCCTAGTAAGAGTTTCGTAAAATCATAAATATTCAAAGGTCAAAAAATTACTTTTTTCGAAAACGGGTTGCAGGACTCAAATTATATTCAAAGGAAACATTTTAAAATAATTTAAAGTAAAATTTTTTAAACTTTGAAATTTATAAAATTTTTCGAGTTAATAAAATATAATTTTAAAAATGTAAGTAAAATTAAAAGTTAAGTTCAAGAAAATTTACTAAAACTAACCATTAAATTTTTCAAAAGAATGATTGTATATTTATACCACCTAAGCTTTGATATTTAATATAAGTTTAATTAAAACTATATTTACCTTCCGTACAACGTGACTTCATCCAAATTGCAAAATTTCTTTAAATTTCACAAAAGTGAATTTACTGACATGAAATGTAGCATATAGTCTCTTATTTCTTATTTGAAATTTGGCCCTTGTTTCTTATATAAGCTCGAAGTATAAAATTTGATGAAATCGAATCAAAACCACGCCTATCTGCCATACGTCATCAAAACGTTAAAATTTCCTAAAATCCACAAAAGTAAATTTGCTTACTTGAAATTTTGGTAAAATCGAATGGAAACCAAGGATATCTCCTTTTGCAGATTGTACATAGATATTTTATAGACGTCTAAAGACTGCGAATACTACGAAAATACAGACCGAAGATCCATTACTTAAAAAATTTTAAAATTTAATAGAAATTCAATTAAAATCATTAAATTTGCCATTAAATTTAATATGAAATATTTTTTAATAAAAGTTTTTCGCTATTTAAATTTTGGTTTTACAAAACCCGACTCCAAAAACTACAAACTAAGCTTCGCACAGAATTAATACGAAGGCAGTATGAGTATTCAGTGACTTTTCCAATAAAAGATATTTTTTTTTTTTTCTCTTTTTGGTTCGATACATTTAGCTCAGCGTTTTTCGAGTATTTTTGTTCCTAATAAATAATAGGTTTTCTCAAGATACTCAAAATAGGTGTAACCTCTTCGGGTTAGTAATGACCTCTACATTCGACCCGAATCTCTTAACATCAAGCCATTTCTTTAAGTTTGGTAATAGGACATAGACGCACGGGGCTTAATCTGGAGAATATGGTAAATTTGACAGTAGTTCGATAAACAATATTAAGATTTTTGCCATAGCGACTTCAAGAGTGTGCGCCGTTGCGTTATCATGGTGGAAGAGCACTTTTTTATTCAAGCTTGTCAAGGTAATCGATGTAAACGACTTCGTATACATCCTAAGAATCTGTCGCCATGACTTCATTGGCCGACAGAAACACCTTGGTCTTCTTTGGTTCTGTCACTTGGAGAAATCCAGTGCCTTAACTGTTATTTGGGTTCTGGTGAGTTATGATGTATCCATGTTTTGGTCACGGTTACGAAACGGCTCAAAAATTATTTTGGATTGCAGTTGAACATCGCCAAAGATATCTTTAAAGTAGTCACACGGCTGCACTTATGATCGAGTGTGAGCAATCGCAGAACCCATCGTGCGGATAGCTCTTTCATGTTCAAATATTCGTGTTATATGTGATATATTCGCACAGTTGAGATGTCTACAGCCTTAGCCGCCTCACGCACTACTTTTATTCTCCTATCTTATCCAATACCATTCCATGGTTTTTATAAATGATTTCTGTCGTGACGACCTCTTTTGGACGACCTGAACGTTGACGACCAGAAAATAATGCTTGTTGAGCACACGAAATTCACTTTTCCCATTATCGTCGAAATTCACAAGGTTGCCTGATTTCATGGGCTGTCCAAGACAAACTTAATCACGCAGCCTACTCAAAATTTGCCAGTTGTCTTTTTATAGATGGTAGTTGACAGGACCAGTGTTGCATTTAAAGTTACTTCGATGAAAAGTCACTGACTTCTCAAATTGCCTTCGTATATTATACACAAGCTTGAGAGTATGAGAATGGAGTATGACTTTTTTTCTCAAAGTATGAAAAAAGATTTCTCAGCTTAATTAATTCTTATAAAAGGAATTAAAGTGATTTTTGTAGGAAATTTGACAATCAGTTCAATCGTAGATAAAAATTTGCAAGTATGTGTTTTCATAAGAAAAAAATTGTAAAAAATATCTTTTGAACTCTTAATTTATTAGCAATTACTTAAATTTAATGAGTTATCTATTCATAAAATATCAGATCGATCATATCTTTCATATATAAAATATCATATATATCATATTTGATATCATAAAATTAAAAAAAAACGAAATGGCCATTTCAGCCCTTGAAAGGACTTTGACCGAGCTTCTTATGATCAATTGTGTTGTGTGTGATGTGAAATGTTTGCACACAAATGATCGAGAACTGGACCTACATGTTTTACGCCGACTCCGAACGGCTTATGTTCTCAAGAAGCTTTTCATGGCAGTTTTTACTCTCTGATGTTTGCCATTGTCTGCAGAGAGGTGACGGCCGAACAGAAAAATTAATTCAATTGAAAAAACTTTCTGTGTCGGATAAGGCGTAAGAGTCACACACTCTACCCACTACGCCACGACCGCTACATTTTTTATCATATTTATCATATATATCATATTTAGATATCATATTTATATCAAAAAAATTAAAAATGTCAAAGTATACAAAAATTTATTTTGAATTTGTACTAAAATTAACTAAAAAAGAATCATTCAATATACTATAGAATTCAATGTTTAAAGTGTTTTAAAAATATTTTTCCAACTAAGCAAATTTTCTCCGCTTGTAATTCGGAAATTACATTCAGAAAAAAATTTCCAGAATATCTAGAAAAATAGCATCCAATCGTTAGAAAATCTGGCTTCATTTAGCGCCATGGCCGATTTTCTTAAAATTAGGTACATATTTTTCGTCAAATTGAACCAGAAGTGTGAAATAGTTTAAAGAAAGTTATCCAATAATTTATGAACTATTTCGCTAAATCCGGGTTCAGACAATTTTTGTTTTTTTTTATTTTTGAGCCATTATTTCCAGCCATTTTTTCTGGAAATATAAGTAAAGCATCCTTTAAATAAATCACTTGTGGTTTACAAAACAAAGAAAAACTAAAGAAATAACTGAGCATTGCCTCATCTTTTAAACTAATATTTCTCCAAATTTTAATGGACTTGATATACAGATAGTTTTTGCTCAAATTATTTCTGCTTTTATGCAATTTTTGGCTATAAATATGAATACTTATCATAGCCATCTTTATTTCTTATATTTAAGTAAAAACTTGTCTACAAAACAAAGAAGCTATTTTGATAACGCTTCTGCAAATCAAGACCTCACTTTATAAAGCCATGTAAAAATTCGTTCTTTTAAGGAAAAACCTATATAAAATATAGACAAATCCATGCCTGTGAATTGAAGCTACTGTTTCTTAATTTTAGGAAAGCAGATTTTTCTGAGTGTTTATAGTTAAAAATTTGTGTGCGTTTTTCATTATAAGACTTGCATTGAATTATATGCGATGGAAAAATTATCGCAATAAGATAAAAACCTTGCGCCGAATTACTTTTGCAAGCAATTTTAAAAAATCCTTGCATCATTCGTGGGCTGAAAATGTTCGGTAGTTTAAATGAAAACATGAATTTTTTGGGCAAATTCGAAATACTAATCAGTTTCCACTACGATGACTTTCTCATTGAATATCTTTCCCTGAAGCCACCGCTTAAGGTTTGGGAACAGATAATAGAGTCTAGGGGCTAAATCTCGAGAATACGGTGGGTGAGCAAGTTATGCGAATCGTTATTGGTACAATTTGGCCATCGTTTTCAAGGACATGTGTGTGACACCACGCTATTGGCGTATTGGGCCATTTTTTCATTATTTCGTCGTCCAATTTGTCAAATAATGCAGCATAATACTCTTCTCTGATTGTTCTTCCCGTTGGCAGGTAATCGATGAAGAGAGGCCAAACAGAGGCCATAAGCTTCCCCGCTAAGCTTTGGTCTTTTGGCCGCTTTGGTCGACTATCGTGGCGTTCCAGCCAATCTGCAGAGTGCCTGTTGAACTCTGGTGTATGGTACTGCACCCATGTTTCGTTTATCGTCACAAAACGTTTCGAAAAAAATTTCGCTCAATTGCGCTGCAACAACGCCAAACCGACCGTTCAATCTTCAACACGCTGCTGCTTTTGGTCGACGGTCAGCAAACATGACATCCATCGCGACGATAGCTTTTTCATCTGCAAACGATCATGCTAAATATATCTCGCCCGTTCTTCTGAGATGCCTACGGCCTTTCCTAGCTCGCGCAACTTTACTTTTCGGCCATTCAAAACGATACGTTGCACTTGCTTTACGATTTCCGCATTCGTAGACTCTCTTAGCCTAACAGGGCGAGGTGCGTCTTAGGTGCTTGTTTACACAACCCATTTTAAATTCACTAAACTACCGTTAAACTGTTGTGCTCGAAGGATATTATTTCTGCAACAATTGCAATGTTTGTTCAGAAGTTTTACCCATCAAAAAACAATGAATGGTTAAGATGCGATATTTTCCCATTGGTTTTATGAAGTCGAAAGTGGCGTCACTCAAACGAATGAAATATCATGAAACGTCATGAAACTTAAACTGTCAACTAGTCACAGATAAGTCTCTCAAAATGAGTCATTTTCATTCTGTAGTGGTGCCACCTATTGAAAAATCCCGGAACTTTTCAGCCCATGTAGTATTTTCCGTACCTTATGGGGGCAATAGTTTTAAGCCCCTAAAATGCTCCCCTCAGCTACGTGCCTGATGCAAACAAAACAGCATTAAACTGGTCACGTGTAGACGCCTTACTTGTTGTTGCTGCTGTTTATTAACACTTCATTATACGATGAATTTTTATATTCCTGAGTTTTTCTATTTTTCCATGACCAACACGCAGTTTTGTTGACATGGCACAAAATGTGTTGGTAGATTGCAAAAAAACATTAATAACAACACTTAATAAATATATAAAAAATTGTTGATGTAACAAACAAGGGAAAAAATAAAACAAAAGCGTTGACTGCAATAAGGATAACAATAAAAAAACAAAATATTCGGGTTTAAGGCACTCAAAGCGCAAATGACAGCGGTAAGCAAGTTAATTTTGATGCTGATATTGTTGCTGTAATTGTTGTTGTAACGCGTGTCTATGTTGGCATGCTTAAGTTATTGTTGTAAGGTTAAGTTATGCTCATTATGCTTGTTGTTGTGTATCTAGCTATTTTGTATTGGCCCAATGTTGGCCTAGTAAATATTGTCTTATGAGAGTCATAAACAAGCTAGTTGTTTTCGACTATTATTTAGGCGTCATCAAGTTGGCTTATATAAGCCTTGTTTACACAAACACACACACACACTTAAACAAACGTGCAAGTTTTTATGTGCTCATTACAAAAATATTGCCAACATTTTATTTTTAGCACAGAACGTATGAACGTACAGTGAAGCTTAAAAGTTTCACTGCGTTTTAACAACAATGTATGTTAAGCAATCGACATGATTTTCTTTAAAATAAAACATAAATGTGCGAAGTTAAGTCATATCAACTTGAGCGAATAGCAGCTAGAACACACTTAAAGCAACAAAGCTCTGAAAGGTCAACAATGGTTTTACCGTACTACAAGCTAAGCCGCTTTTGCGATTTATTTTGCTAGATTTTCAAAGGATTACTTAAAAAATGTTTAACTATTTACGTAGAAGAAATAGAAATAAATGGAAAAATTTAAGATATATTTAAATAATTCACTGAGCTCTTCATGGAGCATCCAATAAAACTCAAAATAATTCAAAAATTCAGATTAGTTAAAGAAATTAAAACTGCTGATGAAATTTTGGCAATCTAATAATGAAAACCAAAGAAAGCCAAAGAATAGAAGATTTTAATGCCAACTTTTAGAAAAGATTTAAAAGTTTCAAAACAATTATTTGATCCTTTTGAATTTGCTTAAGTTGTCTGCAACAATTAAAGTCTACACAACAAGGACATTATTGTGATTTTTCAAATGCTGTGCTTTGAATTTCTACAAATAGCAACAACAACGACTACGGCAACCCGCTGTTTTATTGAACTTTATTGGCAACAAATTTTCCGGGAAATGTGGGCAGTGATTTGAAATGTTTGCCATTAGTTGAACACAAGGGAAAATAAGCAGCAGCTAGAGAAGAAGAAAGAAAGAAAACAACACAGAGTAATGGAAAATAAAATATTATTTTAACATGGATAACAAAACTGGGCTTGACATATCTTTTTTTGAAAAGTACTGTAGTGGAGGAGTGGGAAGAAAAAATATAATACAATAAAGGAGACAAGAAAAAAAGCAAAAAAAGAAAAGACAAATACAGTAAAGAAATATGAAAAAGCAAAAATAGAGCAGAAAAATAAATTCAATTAGAAAATTAAATTGCATAGCTAGATGGATGAAATGGTAGCAAGAGAAAGAGCAGAGACAGAAATGAGAAACTTTTAGTTCAATTATGAAGGGCATAAAAATCGATAGCTATGGCAAGCACTTTACTGATGAAGAGGAAAAAAATTATTATTGACTAAATTAATGCGAAAAAAGCAATTTAAAAAATTTGAAAAAAAAGTAATAAGCAATTATTTTTAATATTAATTACATTTTCATCAGCAATGTTTTTTTTTTTTGGTGTAGTTTACTGAAGCTTAATTTAACAGTCAGCAGCAAAATTGTAAATCAATAAAGCACAGCTAGAAAGTCAGTTGGCTCAATTTGCCTATTGAGTACTTTTATTTAACTTATATTATTGTATTAGTATAGTATTTTGATGCAACAAGGAGTTAGAAGCATTACTGATTCAAATACTGTATCAAATGCATTTTTAGTGCATACTTTCAGGCTGAAAATTCTTTAAGACAATATATGTTGCAAAAGCACTGTAATAATGGAAAAAAATAATTACAGCTAGAGCGATATTAGGAGCAGAGCAGCATGATTGCCTCTTATGTATTAGATGATGATTAGGGATATTTTATGAGGAAAATGTTTACTATTTGTATTAATTTTCGCACTTATATATATATATAAATAGGCGTAGGCGGAACAGTGAGAAACCCTTTTCTCCAGTGTCTCTCAACATATTATGATAATTTTTAGGCGAGTTGAGCACTTTTTGGTAGAGAGCAAAACTATAGATTCGCGATATCATCACGCTGTTAGCGTAACAGAAATGATTGCTGTACAGCATTCCATTTTAGGGATTACCTCGCATCGACCAATCCGAAGACCGAAGCGATTACCAAACCGATTACCGATTACCAGGCCAGGATTATTGAACCGATTACCGAGGCGATAACCAACCGAATACCGAACCAATTACCGAAGTGGTTATCAACCGATTACCGAACCAACAACAAACTACCGATAACCTAAGCGATTTCCAACTGATCACCGAAGCGATTGCCAAAACCGATTATCGAACCAATTACCGAAGCGATAATCAACCCATTACCGATTAACGAAGCGATTACCAACCGATTACCGAACCAATTACCGATTACCGAAGCGATAACCAACCGATTACCGAACCAATCACCGATTACCGAAGTGGTTACCAACCGAATACCTTACCAATTACCCATTACCAAAACGATTACCAACCGATTATCGAAGCGATTACGAATTACCGAAGCGATAACCAACCCAGTACAGATTACCGAAGCGATTACCAACCGATAACCGGACCAATTACTGATTACCGAAGCAATAACCAACCGATTACCGAACCAATTACCGATGCGATAACCAACCCATTACCGATTAACGAAGCGATTACCAACCGATTACCGAACCAATTACCGATTACCGAAGCAATAACCGACCGATTTCAGAGCCAATTACCGATTACCGAAGTGATTACTAACCGATTGCCGAACCAATTACCGATTACCGAAGTGATTACTGAAGCGATAACCAACCCATTACTGATTACCGAAGCGATTACC
The DNA here is from genome assembly GCA_914767935.1 of Coremacera marginata. NCBI lineage: Eukaryota > Metazoa > Arthropoda > Insecta > Diptera > Sciomyzidae > Coremacera > Coremacera marginata. The sequence goes on from OU612047.1 coordinate 148,475,554, forward strand.
AACTGACTGCCGAACCAATTACCGAAACGATTACCAACCGATTATCGAACCAATTACCGAAGCGATAATCAACCCATTACCGATTAACGAAGCGATTACCAACCGATTACCGAACCAATTACCGATTACCGAAGCGATAACCAACCGATTACCGAACCAATCACCGATTACCGAAGTGGTTACCAACCGAATACCTTACCAATTACCCATTACCAAAACGATTACCAACCGATTATCGAAGCGATTACGAATTACCGAAGCGATAACCAACCCAGTACAGATTACCGAAGCGATTACCAACCGATAACCGGACCAATTACTGATTACCGAAGCAATAACCAACCGATTACCGAACCAATTACCGATGCGATAACCAACCCATTACCGATTAACGAAGCGATTACCAACCGATTACCGAACCAATTACCGATTACCGAAGCAATAACCGACCGATTTCAGAGCCAATTACCGATTACCGAAGTGATTACTAACCGATTGCCGAACCAATTACCGATTACCGAAGTGATTACTGAAGCGATAACCAACCCATTACTGATTACCGAAGCGATTACCAACTGACTGCCGAACCAATTACCGAAACGATTACCAACCGATTACCGACCCAATTACCGATTATTGAAGCGATTACCAAAGCGATTACCAACCAATCACCGAAGCGACTAGCAACCGATTACCGAAGCGATAACAAACCGATTACCAAACCAATTACCAATTACCGAAGCGGCTACTAATTACCGAAGCGATAAACAACCCATTACAGATTACCAAAGTGATTACCAACCGATTGCCGAACCAATTACCGATTACCGAAGCGATAACCAACCGATTACCGAACCAATCACCGATTACCGAAGTGGTTACCAACCGACTACCTTACCAATTACCGATTACCAAAACGATTACCAACCGATTATCGAAGCGATTACCAATTACCGAAGCGATAACCAACCCAGTACCGATTACCGAAGCGATTACCGACCGATAACCGGACCAATTACTGATTACCGAAGCAATAACCAACCGATTACCGAACCAATTAAATACCGATTACCGATTACCGAAGCGATTACTAACCGATTATTGAACCAATTGCTGATTATCGAAGTGAATACCGAAGCGATGCCAAACCATTACCGATTACCGAAGCGATTGTCAACCGAGTACCGAACAAATTACCAAAGGAATTACCAACTAATTTCCGAACTGATTACCGAAGCGATTACCAGCCTATAACCCATTACCAAAGCGATTACCAACCGATTACCGAGCCAATTACCGATTACCCAACCAAAGTAAATGTGTTACAAATATATTATATGGGCATTTCCGTGGTGGCGCACGTCACGATCGTACGACTTTAATGAGAGAAAAAAGAATGAAAAATTTAACTTACAAGTTCCTTATTTTGATTTTCCAATAGCTTACTAAGCACACTATACAAGGTGTTAAACCTAAGTGTTGTCAAAAGTTCGGCTCTTAGATAGAAGCCACCAAAAATGATGCGTTACGTGACAAAAATAGAAGTGGTTTTTGACTTGGATCACAAAATTAGTAAAATTCTGTAAATTGGCAAGAGTTTTTGTATAAAACTTTTTTTAGAAGAATTTGAAATAGTGTAAGTATATTTTTAAAGTAATCAAATTTAAAAACCTTTTCTCGTTTTTTTTTTTTTATTGGGCTTCGTATGAAACGTTATGTGACATGGCGTTACGTGACATTTTTTCCATTGCAATTCATTTGGGTTATTTAGTAATTAAGTAATTAAGTAATTATGTGACTTAGTTATAAAAAAACAAATATAATATATTCTGCCTCTCCTTGCCTCAACCATTTTTCATTAGTTTTAGCCAATGCCTACTAAAATAAAAACATTTACAAAACTTTTACAAAACATTAACTAAAAAGAAAAATTATATTTGTGAAACAGTGCAGACGATTTGACCATCATGGTAAATGAATTTATATTTAAATTGCTTAAATCAATAACATAAAAATATTTCTCTAATATCATTAAATAATAAGTTTTCAATAACTTTTAATTTTCGTGTCACGGTGAACTTTTCGGAGGAAATGCCCATACATAAAAATTTAAAAAAGTGCAGTTCGTACATGCAATAACGCATAAATTGATTAAAAAAGAGTTAAAAAAGTAGAACGCGTCTGGTTTGCAGACTCTAGCTACTTCGGAAATTCATAACAGCTATGTTATTTCATAGCTTTAAGTTTTCACTTCTGTCGGCAGTTCCCCCACTGTCTATTTTTTTTTTTTTAAATTAATCAAATGAATTAAATCCGTAGAACGAAGTAGTGCACCGAATATTTTTTATAGAAATCTACCTGCTTTCAAATGACGACAAGTCAAATGATCTATGATTTATTTCACTCATTGTGGGTTCATATGCGCGTGGAAGAGCCGTACAAAAATAAGAGAAAGAAAAAATCGTTCGGCATTGTTTTGTAAAAACTTTTTTTTCCTTTACACTGCGGTATGAGTTCAGTTACATTCGCACACGAGCAAAGAAAGAGAAAAAAAAACGAAGAATTTATTTTTTCTTCAGAATTTATTTAAACAGATTTAATACCAGGAAAGTTCCATACAAACCGAAGACGCTCATTTAGTAGCCAATCTGGACCGAGTTGAAAACCAAACAATTTTTTTCTAACAGGAGCTTTGTCTGCGTGCTGTGCGAAAGCTAAACAACGTAAAAAAACAAACAACACAAGCTACAGCTGGCCCACGTGAAGCGCCATACAAATTTTTTTTTTGTCATGAACTTTGTGTCATGCAAAAAGAAAAAAACACCCACATACAAAAAAAAGCAGCACAAACCGTTGTTAAGGATCACCTAATTTTGAACGTGTATAAACAACAACAAATGCATGTCAATTGTCGCTGTTAGTTGTCGCAAAAACACACAGGATTTGTTTTTGTTTTTGCTTGTAAATTTCTTTCCAAAAGTCAATATTTTGTGTTTGATTTTGTTTTTTAAAAATTATTGACTCTTTTGTTAGATTTCGTGAACTTCACTGATAAAAAAGTTGAAGATACTCTTATGCACAAAGTGAAGAGAAAAAAAGCTATTATCTATTTTCAGTTTTCAGTTTGCCGCTCAAATTCTACTCTTTTCTAAGCGAGAGAACTGGTGGCGAATTCATTAGACCTGATTAAATACCGAAATCTACTGCTTTTAGAATTAGACGAAAATTAAACACTGATTTTCTGTCATAAAGCTTAAAATTTGTGTTATATGGCGACATTTTTACAGAGAAGCGAGAGAGAGCTTTCAAATAAACGACGTTATCGTTGTCATTTTCTGCCACAAATATCTCCCATAAGGTTTTCATTGTTTCTGCCAGAGCTCTGCATAATTCTGGTCAGATAGTAAAGCTGGCAGTTCATTTGATGCAGTTAAGTTTTTTAAAAAATATTTCAATTTTTCTTGCATAAATTGCATTTTTCGGCAACTCATTACAAAAAGTGAACAACGAGAAGAAAGAAAGTCTTCTTTCGTGTATTATTTGATTTTAATAATTTTATTGTTTTTGATATTGTTGAAATTTTTGTCCACTAGTAAATTTTTATTTCGCGAACTTTTTAATAAAGTTGTAAAAACAATCATTAACAGATTCTCTTAATTTTCAGGGATGGTGCTTCACAATAAAATTTGAATAAGTAAAGTCTTGATGAGTTTTTACTTGATATTTGGCTAAAATCACTTTTTTATGCTAATTTTTAATGTTTTTACTATTATAAATCACACAGTTTGATATATTTCAGCGCAAATACATTTCAAATTCCATTAAACCACATAGAAATTATTGAATACTTTTGCAGCCCTGTTTTTTCGGAACGTCAAACGTATTCATTGTGCTCTACTATAAATTCCTAACGTAAATTGCTCCAGCGATTAGATAGACGCAAAACGCAACTGCATCGAATGAAATTCCATCTAGATTAACTAACCACCTTCCGCATGTTGAGTCAGTTTTTTTATGTGTAGTTTTGAGCTCTATCACTATACCCACAGAATGTGAGAGTAACAAGAATTTCCTGCACGCTCATTGACTTGATCAGGTTTAATTAAAATAGGTTGAGTCACTTGAGAGAAAATCACTCTTTTTCGCCATTGTTCGAATTGTCAAAGTCGGGTGGCCAACTTTTAAAAAATATATATTAAAAATATACTTAAATAAATATATTAAAAATGCATTTTCAATAAGAAGCTAATGGCTCAATTGACTTTATTGAGTCAGTTGTCTTACTTGCTGTACTTAGTTTAATTGACAAAATTGGTCAGTTGGCTCAAAATGGACTCAGAGGACTCAGTGCGCTTCTTAAAAAAATATTTTTGAACTCCTAATATTACATAATCACTAGCTAGTGGCTCAATTGACTTTATTGAGTCACAAGAGAGTTGGCTCACCTGCCTCCCTTGGCTTAATTGACAAAATTGGTCATTTGGCTCAATTGGCTGAAATTGAACTCAGTTCTAAAGTTATTTTTTAATACCTAATCTTCAGTAGTAATAAGCTAGTTGCTCAATTAACTTTATTGGGCAGTTGGCTCACTTGCCTTACTTGGTTCAATTGACAAAATTGATCAATTGGCTTAATATTTAAGGAAGCATTTTCTGATCATCAAATTTTCAAGAAGCAATAATGTTCAGATTTTACTTAATTAGCTCGGGTTGCTCAATTAGATTAAAATTGATTAATTCAATTAGATTAAATCTATAAGTTTTGTTCAGTTGTCTCAATAAGTTGAATTATTATACATAGGTATTTAATAATTGGCAAATTTCCAATAAACAATGTTGCCCAGTTAGTGGCTTAGGTGTCATCATTGGCTCATTTAATTTAAATTTGGCTTTAAAACACTTCATTTCTGATTACCAGAATGTAATTTCGAGCTCAATTTGCTCAGTTTGCTTATCTGATTTAATTGACTCACTTCAGTCACTTAACTCAAATGGCTCAATTGGCTCAGTTTGATCAATGAGCTCAAATTTTAAAAAGTGTCTTTACTGACCATCATATGGTTAAATTTGCTTAGTTGACTCAGTTAAACTCAATTGGTTTGCCTCATAAAATTCCCTTAAATGACTCAATTGGCTCAGTGTGCTAAATAAGCCTGATTTTAAATACATTTTCAATAGCTACAAAATTTTTCTACATGTCCAGGTCTTCGCTCAAATGACACAATTGGCTCATTTGAATCAATTGACTCACTTGGCTCCCTTGATTGTCTTGTCTTGTCTTAAACGGCTCAAGTGGCTCAGTTGTGTTTTAACCACATATTTTCTGACCACCAATTGGTTGTTGTCTCAATTGGGTCACTTGAATAAGTTATAATAATAATAATAATAAGTTGAGTCAATAGACTCAATTCGTAAAATGAAATAAGACAAGTATTTTTTTTATATTGTTTGCTTTTCTCATCATTGATTCAAAATATGGTTTAATTTGAAACTTTGGCGCATTTTGGTACATACGTAAATTTGTGTGGACACGACTATTTAAGGTATTGTTTGTTTTTAAAGAACTCTGAGCATTAAATTAATGTTGATTTTTTTTTCAAACTCAAAATCTGTTCAAAATCAAATCAAGCTTTTATTGAGTTACTTCAAATTTCTATAAATATTACTTGTCTTTTGCAAACGGTTGACGAAATTAAGTAAACATACTTGAATTAAATTGAATTTTTGACATATTTCTGCATGTATGTTTACACATGCATACAAAAAGCAAAGAATATGCCCACAGACAGGTCCGCACAAGCATGCATCCACCACACACTCTTTTATAACTTTGATTTGGAAAAATAAACGATGCTGAGACTTAAGAATGCCGCTGCCGAGAATTCAACGTTAAAGTTAACATTGATGATGATGTTGTTGACATTATCTGAAGTTCAATAAAAACATAAGCACCAACAGTAACAAATACAACAACAACTCTATAATTGCAGCATCAAATCAGGCATAATGTGTTTGAACAACAATGTTAACACTTACAAAAAAAAATTCAATGATCAAGAAAAATAGCAGAAATTGTTAAGCTTTAAGAAAAAACAAACAAGAAGAAGAAATAAAAGGCAAAACGAGCAGAATTATTATAAAAACACAGCACAGTGCACCCACATGCACATCATTTAACATGCAGATGCACATGGATGGATGCACACGCGTCTTCTCTCGAAAAGCTCAGCTATGTGCTAGTAAGCTGCATTTAAAGCGCACTTCAAAATCGTTCTTATGCTTTAAGTTACACAAAAGTTTATGCATCAAAACAATGGTGACCAGGTGATGGCTCCTTTGGCTCGACTGACTCATTTGACTCAATTGGTTAATTTCGAAAAATGTAATATATGCACACCAAAGTGTCTGAAAAGCTCAATGGTTAACGGCTGATTGCTCAGTTTGGCTAGATTGACTTATTCGGCTCAATTGTCTAATTCTGAAAAATATAATATATAGCAAGAAAGTGTCCGAAAGGCTGAATAGTGATCAGCTGATGACTGAATTGGCTCGATTGCCTCGTTGGGTTAAATATGAGGAACAAACTGTCCGAAAATCTCAGTGGTGACCGTTTGATGACTGAATTGGCTCGATTGACTCACGTGGCTCAATTAGCAAATTTCGATAAATATAATATATGAGCAACAAAGTGTCTGAAAAAGCTCAAACAGCTGATCGCTGATTTGCCTCTATTGACTCATGTTGCTCAGTTGGCTAATTACAAAAAATGTAATATATGAGCATCAAAGTGTCCGAAAAGCTCAATGGTCAACAGTTGACACTGATTTGGCTCGATCAACTCATGTGCAAAAAGCTCAAAGGTGACGAGCTGATGGCTGAATTGGCTCAACTGACTCATTTGGCTCTGATGACTAATTTCGAAGAATGTAATAAATAAGTATCAAAGTATTTGAAAAGCCCAATGGTGACCAGCTTATGGCTATTTGGCTCAATTGACTTATTTGGCCCAATTGGTTTATACAAAAACATATATTCTTCAAGTACCAAATTCTCCGAAAAACTTATGCAATTAAAAAAAACACAGGTGCGTCGTTGGACACACGATAGAAGCGAAGCTTTTTATGTTACTGTCACTGTTATTTCAACGCACTTGTGGGCAATTGTTAATTTTTTTCGCACTATGCAAAAACAAAACAAAAGCATGTACCAACAACAGCATATACGCATTCACATCAAAAAAAAAAAAGTGTTACTTTGCCCACCGTGAGGATCGATCCCATGCCCAACTGATTAATAAGTCTACACTGTTTCCACCGATCCAAACAGCTCTGTTATATTATGATGTTGATTTAATATTAAATGCAGCTATGTTAACAGTTGATGGCGCTAACAGATGGCACTAGCAAACTGAGGATGATGACCAGTGTTGTCACTTGTAAATTTTAAATAGTGGTAGGTTGAGTCTAAAATGAGTGGTGAATTTTAAAAAACTTTGGAATATATTTTTCTTCTTAAGGAAAAATTCGACTGAAGTCCTACAGCAAAACAAATCACAAGAAGTATATCATAAAGTATGTTTTTTTCGCTCTGAATAAGTTTTATTGCAAATAATTCTCATATAATCTTAAAACAGTTCTAAAATAAAATATTAAATGTAATAATAAATAAAATGTATGCAATAAAATTTCTATAAAAATGAAATATATGCAATAAAATTTCTGAAATTTTAATTATAATGCAATAATTTTTATATAAATATATAGATTTTGGAAAAATGCAAATAGTGGGTGATAAAAGTGTAGAAACAAAAAAAGTGCTAGATTTATCATAATTGTGGAAAAGTGGCAATACTGATGATTCTTCTAGCAAGTGGTTTAGCAGCTACCCAAACCATAAAAACCTATTAATCAACTCTTGTAGCAAGTGGCTAAGCAGCTACACAAACCACACAAATACATTAATAGATTATTGTATGTACTGCAACATAGCTTCAGTTGCACTTAATACTAAATCAATGCTCCAGTCTAAGGAAGGTGTTTGGCTCAATGGGTGTAGAATAGAGCTTCCAGCCGAAAGTTTACGGGTTCAAATCCCCACGGCAGGCGAAAAAATGTTTTTTTATATTTGTTATATTAAATTGTCTTGTTGTAAAAAACACAGAAACAAAGAAACCATTTTCTGATTTTACTCCAAGCAAATCACAGAACGGGGCATAAAAAGCTTCGCTTCAAAAATATAAGTTAACAACAAAATAACAAGCACACTCTACAACGGTGATGGTAATAGTCACGTAATTCTTATTTTTTTATAACATAAGTAACAATAAGTTATTAAATAAGTTATTTATAAATATTTGTGAGCCGTACTATTGAAAATATTTGCTGAAATTTTCTGCAGTTTTTTTTTTAAATTTATTCACTGTGCCACGCTGTCTACAATCTTCTAAAGTTTTTGAAGAATTTGTCACATTTTAAACACATGTTATGCTGTTGATTTACAAGCACGTTAAAGTCAAGCGATAATCTAGACAAGAGCTAAAAGAACAACAACAATAACAACAACTACAGCACGTGTTTTAATAAAACCTCACAAAAGGAAAACAAAAACCAAAAATAAAAAAATATACTCTGGGGACGACATCGGTGCCGCTGCTTTAGCAATTTTAACATTGTCAACAAATAAATTAGATTGTGGCTGACATTACATCGGAAAGTCAGAGGAAAAGGCAAAAACAGCTATGCAAGGCTTCTAACTAAGTCCAGCCTAGCACAGCGCGTGCAAAAACGTGGTGGTGGCACTAAAAGTTAATCAAGAATCAAGCAAAATTATTGTGTAAAGTGTAAACAAGCCGCTTAAAGCTAACAACGACAAATTTCTTGCATATCTCTAGGCGGCAACGAAGCAAAATTCTTCTGTTTTTTTTTTATCCCTACTCACTAACGAGTTGTTATTCTTTCGCTATTTAAATGGTTTTCATTGTATTACAAAGTAAGCGACTACATTGCAAGACTTGGTTCTCTTTGAAATTTCAAGCTAGTTCTAAGAATTTTCTTTTAAAAGGCAAATTATTAATTCATGTTTTTTTATGGTTTTAACAAGCTAGATGGAATGAATTAAGATAATTTGGATAATATATGATATTATATACAGAAGAAAAATAAAAAAAAAAAAAATTTTTAAATTGTAGCTTTCTGTAGCTGCAAATTAATATGAATAATGCATGGCTTTAATTTTTTACTTCAAATTTATGATTAAGCAAGATTATAATTTGATGAATTAAGAGCTGTAGTTACCTGATTTTCATTTTAAAAAAGAGCTACTTATCATTTTAGTGCGCTCAACCATCAAAATGCAATAAAGTTAATCATACGCCATGGTGAACGATATGAAAAATTGAGGTAAAGCGCGAGTTATGGTGTGGGAGGTTTAAATTAAAACAACTTCTCTTCTTGAGTGTGAAATCTTATCTAACTTTATTAAAATCTTCTTTTCCGTCTACAACTTTCCATTTACGATTTCTTCGTGTAATACATAAATACAAGTAAATATATTTTTCCACAATGTAATGAATGTATGCTTATGACATACATTCCAAAGAAATGCTGAAATACATATATTTAAATACCATATGTATGTTTATGACATACATTCAAAAAATGCAGTTCGATATTTAAGTGTCACCCAAATTTTAATAAGTGCAACAAAGTATTGAATAGCGGAAAAGAGATACTTGAAATAACTTAAATAACAAAAATAATTTATGTGACATACAAAAGAAATGTAGAATAACCTAAATAAACAAATCAACTGATTTATTGAAATACTTAAAAAATATGCAATTATCGCTAGTTGTGCGTTTTAGTTATTGTTGTTGTTGTAGCTTCGATGGTTCAAGTGGAACTCAGTGGGATAGGTTCTTGTAGCTCTTGTTGTTGTTATTGTAGTCTCAATGGCTTAGGTGGTGCTAATGTTACCATCGTCGTTCGTGGTAACGTAACTCCTCCCCCCCCGGTGTGAAGCGACGGCCATAACCTTTGGTTTGTGGTTGGAGCGGGATGATCAAAAACAATGTTTCGTTTAAATCTTCTGGAACTATATAGGATGAATAACAAAATTATTGTTCCCATGAGTAGTATTCCTCCGATAGTTATATTGAGCTCTCGTTTTGTTTTAGATTTCAAGTTGTTTATAGCGATTCTATTCTCGATGTTGAAGTTGTTGATTTTGTGGAGGTTTAATTTTCCGACTGTGAAATTGGTGTGTATTGGTATGTGTGCAGTTGGAATTAGATGTATTTCGTCCCAGTAGATGTTTGGGTTACTCTGGTATGTTATGTTGTTTATCTCTACTTGACAGTTTTCGAAGTGTAGCAAAATATTTCCCGATACTGGATGTGGAGCGAAGTTGCAAGTCGAGTTAACTAATGTTGGTTGGGTGTTCAGCATTAATATGTAGTTGTGTTCTGGTTGTAAAATGTTCGATATTTGGCCAATGTCGTTGGTGACGCAATGAGCTGGTTTTCCTTCTTGTGGCAGAATAATCCGTCCTAGGCAGGTTGATTTTGTGATATTTTCTTGTTGTTTTGCTTCTTGACAATAGTAAATTCCTTCTACTTTCGGACAAATTTCAGACAAATACTGAATGCTCTCAGAGTTATATAATGCATAAGGTAATATTTCTATTTCTTTTGTTTTGTTAATGGGGAGTGGTATAATATGAATTAGGGAATAATTGTTATATGATAGGATAGGAATGCGGACATTAAATATTATATTTGTGTTGTTGTAATAAGCTTGTAATCCTAGTAATTCATAGATATTGTTGGTAGATTGTATATTTATTGATTGAGCTGAAAGTGTGTTATATATTTCATCCAATTCTTCATGATTAAGAAAAAATTTTGATATTATATTAAGTCTTGCTAGTACTATTGCTTCTGCAATGTTAGCTAAATGATTGTTTAATAAGTCAATGTTGTAATTAATTTGTGCGAGATGTTGAGTCTGAAGTAGAATTTCTTCATTAACTCGAATTCTGTTTGTGTTCTGATCTTGAATTTTGTTGACAAAATTTTCTATTTTTAGTTGCTGATTGTTTATATGATTAGTAATATTTTCAAACCTTTGTATCATAATAGAGTTTAATTTTATTTGGCTGTTAGTGTCTTGTCGAAGATTTGTTTGTTCGGATCTTAAGTCTTCAATTTGTTTGTTTAATATTTTTGCATCATTTGCGTCCATGTTGCCAGTGATAAACTTAACTACTGTGCCTAATCCATTAATTATTCCTCTACGGTTTCTTGAATGTGGACTGAGTGAATCTAATTTATTTTGGACTTCTTTTAATTTAAGTTTTGTTATTAACGTCATGTCTTTATCGTTATATAATTTTTCTAGTGTTGTAATTGAACTGCTTATTCTGTTGACGTTGTCCTTGTACAGATCTAAGTTAACAATGTGTATAAGGTTGTTGTAATTTCTTATTGTTCTCGCAGTGCCTTTTTGGATAGTTAGTAATGATTGTTGTTCGTTAAGTTCTTGAATTTCCATTTTCTGTCCAGATCCTGTCATAACCCTGTAAGTACACAACTATTACTAGCTTACTATCCTAATTTAATTTTTAAAGGTTTTTATTAGTTTTGTTAAATTGTTTTCTTTTTCTCTTCTTATTCTAGATTTGTGGATTTTTTGGTTTCTGTTAGATATAATTGTTACTCTATTGTTTTCCTTAACTTTAAGCTTTGAGAATCTTGGTGTCATTTTATTTCTGCGACACTCTTTTCTAAAAACCGTTTCGTTGATTTCGTTACTTTTTGGATCTTCCCTTACCTGATTTAATTTATCGATATTTTCATTTGTGATAATTTCTAGTCTACTTTTTATCTTTGGGTATAAAACTGCTTGAAATTCATTTAATTTTTTTAAATATTCATGTTCGTTATTGAAACATATTTCGTTATTGAATTTAAAAGTTCTTCCATGGAAAAGTTCAAAAGGTGTGTGTTTCGTGGATGAGTGAATGGCGTTGTTATATGTAATAAAAGTTTCCGCGAGAGTTTCGTCATGGTCTACGTCTTGTTTGTTTTCTTTCTTTGTTGCAATTATAATTCTGTAGATTTCTGTCATTGTCGAATGTAACCGTTCAACTGGAGAGTTACTGGAAGTTTGTTGAAAAGAAGTGAAATGCAGTTCTATTTTGAATTGTTTGCAGAAATCTTTGAAAATATTTGCTGTAAATTCAGAACCTTGATCGCAAACTATTTTCTTGGGTATGCCATAGGTGCTGAAAAATTGTCTTGTTGCTTTTACTATTGAAATACTATTCCTATTAGGGAGTGTATACCCTGAAGCAAATTTTGAGAATTTGTCGATCATAGTAAGAACATATTGGTGATTTATACTATAAATGTCTATGTGCAGGATATCTAGAGGTTTTTCGGGAATTTCTGGCTTACTATATTTGATTTTTTGAGGTTGTCTGTCGTATTTCTGTTCTTGGCATATATTACAATTGTTTATGGTTTGTGTTATTTTCGATTTCATATAGGGGAAGTAGTATTCTCTTTTCAGATGTGCTAAAGTTTCATTAATACCTCTATGGTTACTGCTTTCGTGATAAATGCTAATTATTTTATCTTGTTCGTCGTTTTCGGTTATGTCTATTAGAATTTCTTTGCATCTTATAAGTCTGAAGGTTCTATTTGCTGAGAAATATTTGGAGTAAACGGATTGTACTAAGGAAAAGGTTAAGTCGTCTGTGTAGACTGCTGTTAGCTTATTGGGTGCGAAATATTTTTTAAATATGTCTATTAGTTTTTCTTCTGTAAAGTCTGGTGTCCTTATACTTTTCCTCTGTTTATTTTTGAAAGGGACTTCTACTGTTAAGAATGGTTTTTGGCATGATTTGTCTAGAATAATTTGAAGATTGAATTCGTTTAAAGGTTTTTCTGAGATTGGTATTCCGTCGTTAAGGTTTTCTTGTGCTGAGTGTACTGTTGAACCTGAAGTACCTTGAATAGAAGTAGTGGCATCGTTGATATTTATTTCGAGTTGTTTTGTATCTGGATTATCAATTTTTATCCGACTCAAGGCATCTGCGTTTGAGTTTAGTGTCCCTTTTTTGTAAACTATCTCGTAATCGAACTCTTCTAATTTAAGTTTCCACCTAATTAACTTTGAATTTGGTTCTTTTAAGTTCATAATCCAAGTTAATGGTCTATGATCCGTAACAATTCTAAATTTTTGTCCAAACAAGTATGGTCTGAAGTATTTTGTGGCCCATACTATGGCCAGTAATTCTTTTTCGATTGTCGAGTAGTTTATTTCCGTGTCCGTTAGTGTCCTGCTAGCGTAGCATATAGGTTTGTCGCTTCCTAAGTGCCCCTGCGATAAGACGGCTCCTAGTGCAAAGTTGCTAGCGTCTGTCGTTAATGTGAATGTCTTCGAAAAGTCAGGATATTGGAGTATAGGGTCATTTACGAGAAGGTTTTTACAAGTTTCAAAGGTTTTTACATATTTTTCGTTAGCGACGATGGTTCTACCTTTTTTTAGGCATTCTGTTAGTGGTTTTACTACCCTTGCAAAATCTTTAATGAATTTACGGTAGTAACCTAGTAGTCCTAAAAACGATTTTATTTCTTTTTGTGTGCGTGGTAAAGGAAACTTTTTTATTGCTGAAATCTTGTCCGGGTTCGGTTTTACTCCGTCTGTTGTAACGATATGACCTAAAAACGCAATTTCTTTATGTAGAAATTCCGACTTATTAAGTTGAACTTTTAGGTTGGATTCCCGGAGTCTGTCAAAAACTTTCTTTAGGTTTTCTAAATGTTCTTGGAGTGATGTCGAAAATACTATAATGTCATCTAGATAAACTAAACATATTTTCCCTTGTAGATCTCTGAGTACGTTATCCATAACTCTTTGGAAGGTTGAAGGAGCATTCTTTAGCCCGAATGGCATCCTTAGAAATTCGTAGTGGCCTTCTTCCACTGTAAAAGCTGTTTTCTGTATATCTCTAGGGTTCATTTCAATTTGGTGGAATCCGCTTGCCAAATCTAATGTCGAAAAATATAAACATTTGCCTAATTTGTCGAGAATTTCGGTGATGTTTGGAATGGGATAACGATCGGAAATGGTTTTTTCATTAAGTTTTCTAAAATCAATAACTAACCGCCATTTTTGTTTTCCATTTGCATCCAATTTTTTGGGTACTACCCACACCGGTGAACTCCAGGGTGAATAGCTAGGGCGTATGATCTTTTGTTCTAGTAAACTTGATATTTGATTTTTTACCTCTCCTTTGTGAATGTATGGGTACCTATACGATTTTGTGTAGATTGGTACGTCGTCCGTAGTATCAATTGTGTGTTTAATTGTGTTTGAAAAGCTCAGGTCTTGTCCCTCCTTAAAAAATACGTCATCGTACGTTTTGCAAAATTTAAAAAGTGATTTCTTTTCTTCTGTGTTAAGATGTGAGGATCGAATAAGTTCAGTTATATCACCTTCAATTCCTTGTCTGTTACATTCTATGCTAAGGTTATTTACTTCAACAAAATGTTCAGTATTGTAGTGTTCTACTTTAAGTGGTTGTTCTAGCAAAAGAGTTTTATGTGAATTACTGTTGTTAACAATTTCAACTACACTAAACCAGTTTTTAGTCTTGTAAATGCCTTCGGAGATGAATAGTTCTGGTTCGATTTGTATTGTTTTGATATATACGTCGCCGTCCTTTATGTCTGTAGGTATTTTAATAACTTGTTTAGAATTGGGTGGAATAAGGTATTTTCCTGAAGAAAAGTTTGGTTTGAATTTTAAATTAATAACAGAATTGTTCGTAATCAGTTTGTTTGTGCTTAAGTCAATCTTAGCTCCTAATTTTGTCAAAATGTCTAGTCCTATCAGTCCATCAAAGTATCCGTGGAATTTAAATAACAAAAATGTTAACTGTCCTGTCTCTTTGAATTCAATAAAGGTAGGCAATGTAGTTTGTTTGTTTATCTTATGTTTATTTAAAACAGTTGTTATTGTGACTGGTTCGCGAATTTCAGTGTCGGCATTATTTATAAATTCGGGATTTATAAATGAAGAAGACGCTCCAGTGTCAATTAGAAATTTTAAAGGTCGTCCGAAAGGTGAAGAAATGTTAATGTATGGAAGGGTGAAACCGTGTTTGTTTATATCTAAGTATCCGGTTGCTTGCTCGAGGCGCAATATTGAAAATTTTCGTCATCGTCACAGTCTTCGTTTGCGTCTTTATAAAATCCGTAGCCTTCGTACCGTTCATTCATATTTTGCTGACAGGTTGCATTCTTTTGCATTGTGGGTTGTCGTTTGTTCTCCTCTGTTGAGTTTATATTATGCATTTCTCTTGTATTAGGAAAGTTAGTCCTGTTTGTCTTCTGTGTAAAACGTGAGTTTCCAGAGCTAGTGTCCATAGGCTCTGGTGGAGGTTGTCTCTGTACGTGTTGGTTGTGGGCATTGAAATTTTGTGTGAAATTGCTGTTTTGGCTTTGGTGCTGACCAAAATGCCTGTTATTGGAAGTATATTGATTTGGAGTATTTGAAAAGAGATTTCTATTTTGGTTTTGGTGCTGCCCAAAATTCCTATTATATAACTGATTTTGATAGCTTGGTTGTGGTGTATTTCTAGGTTGATTTTGAGTATTGTACTGTGGTCGTGAAAAATTGTCGTGTCTTATAGACCTGTTTTGGTGGAAAGGAGGTTTAAAATTTGGCTTATAATTGGTATTAAAGGTAAATTTATTATAGTAAATATTTTGTTCTTTAATGCTATAATCTAATGCTATTGGGAGTGATTCTGGCCTCATAGCTCTTATAACCGACCCCAATGGTTCTCTTAAGCCCGTAAGGTAAGTATTAAGGCACATTTCTCCGTAAAGTGTTTTCTTTGCAGCTATAACGTTATTATTACATTCATGGATAAGAATATTGTTTATGAGTGTAGCTTGTATTTCGATGATACTGCTATAAAATTCTTCTACAGCTTGATTTCTTTGTTTTAACGAGTGTAAGTCTCGAATTAATGTTGTTTCTGTTCTTTTATCAGAATAGTGTAAAATTAAGTTATTTTTTATTTCCTCCCAATTCAGAGCCGTGCCATACATATTGAGTACTTCGTTGGCTGGGCCTTCAATTTTGTTGCGAATTGCTCTTAACAAAATTGTTGATTGGGGGGACCCATCTAATTGCAAAATATGCCGCAAGATCTCCTCTACGTTCGTAATGAACTCATGAAGCAATCTTGGATTGCCATCATAGCGAGGCAGATCCTTGATTACATCAGGAATCCTTAACGAGTTAAGAATATCAGATGCAGGCGGACTCGCCATATCAACACTTAAACTTTGATTTGGTTTTTGAAAAATACTTGACACACTTTCACTCAATTTTATTTTATGAAAATCTACCACTTCTAGATTTTCAGGTATTGCGTCTAAGCTTATAGATCTTCTTGGTTTCGAATATGGAAAGAACTCTTTTATTTTCCTATGCATTTATAACAATGAAATAAAATTCAATATTTGACTTACATTAATCCTAATAGTATGAGTTGTTCTATTGCCATATTATCTTCTGTATAAGTAGGTTCTCTCTGCGATTCAGGACTGAAATCCTCCGGTTTGTGCTGCTCCAATGTACCCTTGGTGCTTGATGATCGATGATCCTTCGATGATCTCAATGTTATTTTCTTTTAAACTCGGGAAACCGCCGATTTTATTTCCTAACACTTAACACAAAACCGTTCGCAAGAACTTTCGACTGCGCCAGTTATGGTGTGGGAGGTTTAAATTAAAACAACTTCTCTTCTTGAGTGTGAAATCTTATCTAACTTTATTAAAATCTTCTTTTCCGTCTACAACTTTCCATTTACGATTTCTTCGTGTAATACATAAATACAAGTAAATATATTTTTCCACAATGTAATGAATGTATGCTTATGACATACATTCCAAAGAAATGCTGAAATACATATATTTAAATACCATATGTATGTTTATGACATACATTCAAAAAATGCAGTTCGATATTTAAGTGTCACCCAAATTTTAATAAGTGCAACAAAGTATTGAATAGCGGAAAAGAGATACTTGAAATAACTTAAATAACAAAAATAATTTATGTGACATACAAAAGAAATGTAGAATAACCTAAATAAACAAATCAACTGATTTATTGAAATACTTAAAAAATATGCAATTATCGCTAGTTGTGCGTTTTAGTTATTGTTGTTGTTGTAGCTTCGATGGTTCAAGTGGAACTCAGTGGGATAGGTTCTTGTAGCTCTTGTTGTTGTTATTGTAGTCTCAATGGCTTAGGTGGTGCTAATGTTACCATCGTCGTTGGTGGTAACGTAACTCGCGCGCATGTCATATTATTTGCTTTAATTTTCATATTAAGTGAGATATAGATTTGTAATTTTAACAACTTTTTAAGAATTGTGTTATGAAATGTTTGGTATATATTTGATTTCTTTTCATTACACACATACAAGTTTTGAATTTGTCCAATTAAAATGTTGAAATAATAAAGGTGAATGCATTATAAGCCAAAAAAATATATAATTATGAAGATTGCAACTCTATAATTTGTGATTTATGGATTTATATATGGTTTCTTTGATAATAGGTAGGTACACTTTAAAGAAAATATTTTAAATCTTATATATTAATACACAAACATTGAATGTTATCGTACACTTTTTTTAATATTTATTTAAAAAAAAGGGGAATGTAACTTATGTAATGGAAAAGGTTCTGTACCATAGATGTGCAGAAAAAAAAGTTATGAGCTTATTTTATTTTCAAATAAAAAAACAAATTTCAATACACCTACATATTCGTCTACACAATAGTTTCGTCTACACATACATAGCTATCATATATACTATACAAGCAGAACTCCGCCCGCTTCACCAGGCACTTTTTTAACAGGCTTACATTTATATAGCTATGAATGTTTAGTTGAAAGTGTCGGTGAAGTTTCTGTATTCACAAAAGCTGTCTTGAGCCTGTCTATATATGAACTGTAGCGGTAGTGCTTTTTTCAAAAATTGTAGAAAATTTTTGGTGTATTGTTTTTCACCAGCAAATTCGTAAAAATAAATAAAAAAATTAGGAGCACACTCTATGAAAAAATTACAAAATTTTTAAATTCTAACAACGGATGCGGTTTCAGTGAGACATTATTACCTAATGATTGCCCCAGCGATTGTGACGGCCGTGGCGTAGTGGGTAGAGTGTGTGACTCTTACGCCAGAGAACCCAGGTTCGAATCCTCCATCTGACACAGAAAGTTTTTTCAATTGAATTAATTTTTCTGATCGGCCGTCACCTCTCTGTAGATAATGGCAAACCTCAGAGAGTAAAAACCGCCATGAAAAGCTTCTTGAGAACATTAGCCGTTCGGAGTTGGCGTAAAACATGTAGGTCCAGTTCTTGATCATTTGTGTGCAAACATTTCACATCACACACAACACAATTGATCATAAGAAGCTGGGTCAAAGTCCTTTCAAGGGCTGAGATGGCCATTTCGTTTTTTTTTTCGATTACCCCAGCACCGTATTCGTAAAAATAAAAAAATTTAGGTGGCAATCCAATTTGTTTTTTAGCCCATAACCTTCCCATCATAATTATGTACATTAAAAAAATCAAATAAATTATTTGAAAATTTCGGGCAGCAGAGGGGAAAAACGCTTTTTTGCTATATATAATAGATCAAGGTGGGTCAAATTTTTTCGCAGTCTGGCTCAGCGAAAATCGCAAAATATATATTATTTAAAGTATCTTGTGCCAAGGAACAATATACTTCAGATGAATTTATACCTTGCAAATTTTCAACAAAAGAAGACTAGATTTCTAATAGCAAGTTTTAATTTTTTAGTAAGGGGATGGTACTGTTTTTGGGACATTTTTTTATACTTTTTTCTAAATTTACAACATTTCAAGATTATTTTGTAAAAATTTCAAGTAAATCGTGCTAAAACTAACGAAGATACAGCGTTTCAAGTGAGCGGACCTCAAATCGAGGACTTAAAATCGAGACTTTAAACGATTATCTGAAAAACAACATTTTTGAAGCCGGTGAACGCAAAATCTACTTGACCGATCGTTTTAAAATTGTTCACACTATTTTTACAGATAAATCAACAGGTAATGCCGAAGCTCTATTTTAAAAAAAAAATAAAATAACCTCAATTTTTCAGCGAAAATCGCGTTTTTGACTTCAAAACGCTACCAAGCAGAAAAAATATTTAAAAAAAAAATCTCTACGGCACTACCTCGGGATACATATTACCTTTTAAACTAATTTTGAATTTTTTTTTTTTTCGGATGTTCCGCTAATCTCTAATCGAGTTCACTGCAAAACAACTTTTTTTCGAGGCGCCTTCGGAGAATCGCTGCCACGGATTTATTTATCGATCATTTTTAATTTTTTTTTTTTTTACTTAATTTAACTTAAGAGGCCAAACTATAACATGTATATGAAATAAATACACCAGCATTATTCATGTCTCCAAAAAAAAAAACAAATTATGAAAACATGCATTTTTTTCGGTTTTAAAACAGTTTCATGACCTTAAGATGCTTTCAAAGCAGTTGAAAAATAAAGTAAATGTTGAAAAAATTGTAGTAGAACTATATGACCTTTGGCTTGTTGGGTTGGAAATTTCAGAACTTTTACGCACCTGTATTCATAACAGGTGTTTATGTACATTAAATAGTAGGCTGGGCTGATGCCATATGGAAAATTTTTTTTTTTTGTTTTTTCGAAACACAATAGGATCTATAAGTTGCGTATTTTTGCGTAATTTACAAACAAACTAACCATCTTTTAATTCTGTATAACGTTTGGCCCTCTACCAGACCTTTTATGACTGAAACTTCTCTTATTTATACTGCCTTTCCACATAATACGTGGGCCGTTTGAGAGTTCAGTGAAAAATTAAACAAGGAATGATTTTTATGGCAAAAAAACGTTTTATTTCTCAATATAGTCTCCTTTAAGCTCGATACACTTCGCTCAACGTTCCTCCAATTTTTTGGTCCCATCCGAAAAATACGTTTTTGGAAGGTCCTTTCCCCGAGCCATTTGTTCAGGTTAAGAAACAGAAAATAGTCACTGGAGGCCAAATCTGGAGAACATGCTGGATGAGGAAGCAATTCGTACTTCAAATCATGGAATTTCGCCATGGGAGCTGAGCATGTGTGAACGTGCGCATTGTCTAGATATAAGAGCACTTTTTTCCTCGCCAAATGGGGACGTTTCTCTTTCAAAGCGTCGTTGAAACGGTCCAATTCGGTTGCATAGCATTCGCCATTGATCATTCTTTTCGGTAGAAGGTAATCGATGTAGATTATACTGCGTTCATCCCAAAATACTGTCGCCATAACCTTTCCGGCCAATAGCACCGAACGTTAGGTACAAGAATTAACCAGAGCATCCAAACACGTTATAGAAAAAAACTTACAAGGATTTCTTACCGCGTCTGCGGAGTCGAGAGGAAAAATTCCAAGATTTGATAGCAAAAAGCACCTTAATATAGATACATACAAAATTATGATTTTCTTAAATATTTTATGAGATTTTATTAAAATTAACTGTGCAGTTGAGTTTTATTACCATAACTCAAACACCAACAATTGAAAAAAACTTTGAACACCTTTAAATATGCTCAAATAAATAGAAAATGCAAATTTATTTTATCACAACAGCAAAAAGTAGGTACATCAAATAAATGTGAGAAATCATTGAGCACGTGTTTGGGCAATCCAAGACTGAACTAAAAATAGCGAAAAATGCGTTATATTCGCAAAGTAACCTTAAAAATTTTAAAATAAATTTCAAGTAGCGACGAAAGTGAAAAGTTAGCAGCACAGACATAGACCTAAAACTTTGGCAAATTAAAACAAATAACTGGCAATTTATTTGAACACGAGTTTCATTTTTTTATTTTTTATTTTGCTAAAGCCTAAAACTGTTGCATAACTCAGAGCGTGTTGTTTAAATAGGCGCTCATTTGTGACTAAATTACAAGAAACCACAAGCTCGACCTTATAACAGTTTGACAGCGAATAAAATATTTTTTTCTTGACATATGTTTCCAGATGTTTTCGTTGTTTTTTCGATGTTCTTACAATTTACATCTGTAGGTCACACACACCGCACAGTGTAATAATTGCGGCCAAAACTAACTTGTATTTTTTTTTTTTTGTAATATTATGACATATTATACAGGGTGTCCCGCAATTGAGTGCAACTATTTACGGAGCTGAAAGGTTATGTTGAGCTGAGTAAAAAATCGTATGGGAGGGGGGGAGGGGGTCTATTTTCACATTCTTAGGAGCACAATGTCAATTAATATTTCACGACTTTGGTTTACGTTATTGTTTCTAGCAGAAAAACTAACTTACATGAAACATATTTTGATAACTCATTATAAAGGCAATAAAATCACCTTTCTAACGGCATATCAACAAACCCCACCAACTTAAACGTTACCGAGCTGTGCTCGTGTGAAAATGAAATCTATCGATTTAAACTAACATATTTCAATTTTGAGTGCAAATTTCTCAGAATATCGCGTAATGTTGGTGGGGTTTGTTAATATACCGTTGGAAAGGTGATTGCATGGCCTTTAACCGTTGTGTCAACAGCTGTTGGGTTTTATCCACATCGACAGTAGATGTACCCGGGTACTTCATACGTTTTGTATGGCAGATAGTTGCTTTTGATATACAAATATTAACTACTACCTGGATTCTTGTAATTTTCTGGTTTTTTTTTTTTTATTTATTGGAAATATTGTCTAGTTAACAAAACTTTTATCATAATTTGGGAAAAAAAAAATTTGGTACCTAAATAATCCATTTTTACCAAAAATGGGAATTGCCAAAATCCATAAAAATTTAACAATTTCCAAATTCTTTTTTAATCCTTGTAATTTGATCCCTTTTTACCAAGAAAAATAATTAACATTGAATTTTCATTCGCAAAATTCCGTTATATTTGAACTGAAAATCAACCCCTCTTGCTCATAGTGCTATTTTTAGTACCTGCGCAGAATAATTATAACTCATAAAATATTTGTTCAATGTAAACATTTTTTTTTTGGAATGTGTAGGAAAACACGTCTACTAACAGGAACAAAAGGGTATTTGGGAATATCTTGCCTACCTACCCTTGCACAACCAGTTTTGCAGGCAGAAACATGATTTTTTGCGCAGGTTTCGTTTTGAGTAGTTTTGTATGCATAAGTCAGTTTATGTGCGATTTTTGAAGTGTAAAGACCTAAAAATTTATTTTGTGCGGCAAATATATAAAAAGTGAAAATAAAATGGATGGTGCAATTTGTAATAAGCCTGTGTGCGCAGAGCACTCGAAGGATCATCCACAATGCCTCAGATGCTGCTAAAATTCATAAAATATATTTTTTACTTTCATTATAATGATTTTCTATAAATAAATAAACAAATTTCCATAAAATAAACTAAATATTTCCATTTATTTCTATATATTTGTATGAATTTTCATAGAACATCAGCTGTTGACACTAGGTCATTTTCTAGTAACTGGGTTATATTTTCCAAACGGTTGGTCCAATTGACCTGAAATTTCACACCAATATCAATTACATATTTCCAAGCTATGATACGAAGTTTCATCAAGATTGGACCAGCCGCTTGGAAGATATAGCAATATAAAGTGAACTTTGCCATTTATTTCTATATATTTGTATGAATTTTCATACAAGTACCCGGGTACATCAGCAGTCGACGCCATTCCACTAACTTGAATTTGGGCTGTATCGACTGAACTGCTGCTCCAATCTTGATGAAACTTTTCCACATGATGCAAAAGTGTATGGTTGAGGATATCATGAAATTTCAGGTCAATCGGACTAACCGTTTGGAAGATACAGGAAAATTAAAGTTGCAAATGTACCCGTGGGCTCTACGATCGACACAACGGTTAAAATAAGCTATCAAAATAAGTTTTATGTATCTTAGTTTTTCTTCTAGAAACAATAACGTGAATCAAAGTCGTGAAATCTTAATTAACCCTGTAGCTCCTAAGAATGTGAAAATAGACTCAGAATTCAGTTTAATTCTGAGGACACTGTCAAGCGGCAAAAAAATAAATACTACAAGGATCAGTACACTTTTAAAGGATACTTTTAAGATATATGTGGATAATTATTCATGGTATAATATGCCAATAACAGTCCACAAAATATTGATTCATGGATGTGAAATAATTAAAAATTTTAATTTACCAATTGGAATTTTATCTGAAGACGCATTAGAATCTAGTAATAAGTAATCTAGAAAATATCGATTAGGTCACACTAGGAAAAATTCAAGGGCAAATTGCAATCGAAATCTTATAGCTGCATTACTGATAAATTCGGATCCTCCCATTTCTTCGAACAGACATACTATTGCCAAAACTAACAAAAATAGAAGAAAGTACATATGCCGATGTTCATAATAGCTTCATTTCTGATATAAATTTTTAAGATTTTGTTTCAAGTGACGCTTCGGATGAAACAGATTAACTACAGAAATTCTTATACATAATTTTTTTCTATTTCTAATTTAACTTTCATTTTTATTTTCTTTTTTTTATTTAAAATATATGAATATTTTTTTTAATAATTTCATTAATAATTTTTTTATATCGAACATTTTGCTTTGTTTTCTCAGTCTGTACCATAAAGCCTCAAATTTTCGAAAAATTCTTCGTACCCCTGATACGCAGGGTATTGGCATGGAAGACATACGTCTGTAGCCTAGACTCAAATGCCCTAGAGGCTTACAAGTGTTTGTTTCTGGAATTTGAAAATCGCTCAGCCACATTATATCACGAATACGTAAATGATGTTAAGCTGAGAATATTGTCTGATCCAAGGAAATGTTGGGGATTCATAAACACAAAGAAGAAATGCGATGGATTCCCTTCTTCATTCAGAACTTGATGGATTTACTGATGATCCCGTCATAATTTGTGGCCTATTTGCGAATCTTTTAAAAGAATCATTCTGTTCAGATTCTTTTAATCCTAATGAAGAGTACTTTGAGTATATGAATTCTGCACCCAGTATATGTTTAGGATATTTAGGACAGAGGATATTTTAAAGTATATTGGATCATTCGATGAGGATTTAGGCGCTGGGTCCGATGGAATTCCTGGCGCAGTGTTAACACAATGCGGTTCCGTTTTGAGTCAACCACTTTCTTCATTATTCAATAAATCAATTAACGAAAGTAATTTTCCAATTTTCTGGAAAAAATCATTTATAAGTCCTATTTATAAAAAAGTGTTGCAGGAATGATGTTAATAACTATAGGCCTATCGCTAAGGTCTCTCATCGATTCCAAAACTTTTTGAGTGGATCGTGTATGATCGGGTGAAAGTTGGGAAGTGGGGAAGTCATAACAACTCGTCAGCAGGGTTTTGTTAATGGCAGATACACTGTATCTAATATTCTCCATTTTACAACATTCTGCTTAAATTCGATTGTCTCTGGTAATAAGGTCGACTGCATTAAGTAAGTTTACACTGAAAGTAAGTTTACACTGACTTTAGTAAAGCTTTTGATAAGTTACCACACAATCTAATTTTATTTAAGCTCAAGTTAATGGGATTTCCACAATATTTTGTGAACTGGATTAAATCGTATTTTATAGAGCGATCTTATCAAATACGTTTCCGAGGCGCATTGTCTTCTGAATTTATTGCTGGATCAGGTGTTCCTCAGGGTAGTCACCTTGGTCCTCTTCTGTTTATTTTAGCAATGAATGATGTAACTCACATCATAGAACACTCTCATCTGCTTATCTATGCGGATGATGTGAAAATATACAGAACGGTTGATTCTAAAGACAATTCAGATCTACTCCAGTCTGATCTGAAATCCTTTGAAGTTTGGTGTTCTAAAAAAAATATGTTTCTAAAAACAGATAAATACCAAACTATGACCCTATTCGCGATACTGCCTTAAGCCGTGTAGATACTGTCAAAGGCCTAGGTATATGCATGGATTCTAAGCTGTCGTTTAGCATTCACATTGATAATATTTGTGAAAAAGCATCTTCAATGCTGGGGTTCATAAAACGCTGGACCAAACGTTGTATTATCTAATTGTGCGTCCTCACTTGGAGTACGCAAGTCAAGATTGGTCCCCAAGTTACAATGTGCATGTTGATCGAATTGAAAGAATCCTAAAACGTTTTATTCGGTTCGCTCTGAGGGGCTTAAGTGGAACGGACAGTTCAGACTTTCTTCCTTATGAGGATCATTTAAAACTGTTAAAAATGCAGTCTTTAAGTGAGCGAAGGAAATCTGCAGATATCGTCTATGTACACCAACTCATAGCAGGTGTATTCGATTCTACAGAACTCCTTTCTCACATAAATTTTAACACTAACCGTAGAAGCAGTAGAAACGCTAACAACTTAATTTATTTACCATTTAGTAGAACAAATTATATGGCTACTGCTCCTATAAACCGCATGAGTTCCTTTGTTAACAATTGTAGCGTCTTTGATGTTAATTTGTCAAAAGGTCAACTCAAAAGTAGATTAAGGTGGGACAAGACATACGCGGCAGAGAAAACAGGCCTTTTTTTAAAAATTCATAACTCAATCAAAAACAAACATTTTTCCAAAATTTTATTATTGTAGAGAAAAATTCAAAAAAATATATTTTTCACTCCAACATGGTTTTATAGAGCTCCAAAAGGGCGGCAGAGAAAAAAACGGGGCCTCGTGGTTGCAGCGCTGGGATTTGCAAAAATTGTCCGATCTGGAAAAAAAATGACTTTTTTAAATCTTAACAAAATTGGTTATCGTATGACACGAGCTTTTTTTTAATTTTTTTTTCAATTTTTGGTGATGTTCCAAATTTGAAAGTATGTTTTTTCGAAAAAAATATTGACTTTAAAAATTCATACAAAATCGAAAAAAAAAAATTTTAAAAAAAGCTCGTGTCATACGATAGGGAATCAAGTTTAAAAAAATACAACTGCTTCGTACTGTATGCCTTCGTTATCTTGTGTTGTGATGTTTCTTATAGTTTTTTGCAATCGTTTAGCAATTCGGGCTTCACCCTTCACCCTTCAAGTAGGTACGAAATAACAACCACCAAAAGTCAGGTAGCAAGTAAAACAAGTATATGTCAGCTGCCGTACATAAATAGGTAGCGCAAAAATTAAAAATGCCCTCTCACTAATCCGACTGTAACTTTTGAACCCGTAGGAATTTTTCCATGAAATTTTTTTTCTTAGAATCTTAAGAATATTTACTAAACTACAAAATTATTTAAAAAAATTCGATTTCAAAAAATTGCCAATGTCATGTAACCCCTTAAAAATAGTTGTGTTATTAGATCTATGTATACGCATTGTTAGTTGTTATGTCTTGTGTTGTCCCTGAGCCATGCATTAGTGAGCCCATTCATTGGTGGGTAAATTTTTCCCACATGAACTTGTTTGTGGTCACTGGTATCCATAGCATTGATATTTTTCAATGATTACTGGGTCGTGGCTTTAGATGGGATAATGCTGAGGAAGTGCGAAAAAGCTATAGTAGCTGAACTCTATTGTTATTGCATATTATTTTTTTTTTAATTTTTTTAATAAATGAAAATTTGGTTTAAATTGAGGTAGCACAAAAGGAAGTTAGCCTATTTTAAAATGTTAAAGTGAAAGTGTTTTAAAAACGTGGGTTTTATATTGGGGGGGTATCCCAAACAATGTATCAATTCAGGCTATTTTAAGCAAATACCTAATTGGGTTCAAATAAAGTTCTCTATGCTATTTTGTTCAAATAAAGTGATTAGAATAAAAGTACTCAGGTTTTAAGAATTGAAGTTTTATGAGGGGTACCCCAAAAACTGATCTGACCGAGCCCATTTTTAGTAAAGATCATTGCTATAATACAGAAAATATTTGTGCGTGTGATGATAATAAAATTAGTATTTATTTTTAGAAATACGAGATATTTAAAATTCGGGTTATATGGAGGGTGCCCCGAATAATGATCTGATTATAGTCATTTTTGGTACAAATGTTTTTTGAAGTGATTTTAAATCAAATATGATTTTTTTAAAAAACATCGAAGGAGTTCAAAGATACATCAATTTTTAATATTGTCTTATATGGGAGGTGGGCGTGGTCATTGCCCGATTTAGCCAATATTTGAAAAATTTCTTAATCTATCTAAAAAAGTTGTTCACACCAAATTTCGTTGCTCTGCGGCAACTACAAATAGTTTTGGCCACAGCTTATATGGAACGGTTACACTGTGCACCGCGCTGTTACTAGCACTGTCCAGAGTTCTATCATCTAAACAATGCAGAGTTCTGCTACTAGAAGACATCTATCACAACTATAACGACTTATTTACGAATTTTTTTGTTGTTTTTTTTTTTTATTTTGTGTTGCTGTTTGTTTGTTTTACTGTTGCTTTGGTAGATTTTTTGGGTGGAATATTGAATTTTATGGCTTCTAGCTTCTAGCTTCGCTTCACTCTACCTCATTTTAAGCACTCTCTTTAAACAAACATCATCAAGTAAAAATTTCATTTTAAAAACGCAAACGAGCGTAAAAAATTTGATGATTATGTATTTCTTTAACGTCTTCGCGTTAACGAGTTAGCATAAAGAAATTAAAAAGAAAATAAAGCAAGCATTAATATAGCCAAAATCATAAAAATTTAACATAAATACGTGAACGGTTTATGTTCATGCATAAATTAGGCAAAATTACATGTTTTCAAACCTGACGGGGATAACTTTGAAGGGGACAAAATAAATATTGAAGAATAAATAAATATTAATAAAAAATAAAAAGTCACCTTCTTTTTAACAAACCTAGTATATTCAAAGTTGTTTAACACTCAACTCTAACAGGCGCATTTTGTAGAGTGTTTTTAGTTTATGGCGTATATTTTCTATATAAATTTTTTTTTTCTTGAGGTTTATTTCGCCAAATTATTGTTTATTTTTTATTTTCTTTTATTGCTCACTTTTAGATTTTCTAGATTACTCAAAAACTCACAGCCGCACAGCCACATTATATTCTAAAATTCAAAAATCTTTTAACGTCATCACCGTAAATTGCAAAAGGTTCAGATTTTCCGAGAAATCAACAAGTTTTCTTCAAAATTTGCATAAATTTAATTTTAATAAAATTCGTGCTTCTCAAATGCGGCGCACATCATCATTGTATTAACATTTTTATTGGTTATTTTGACATTTTACCATATGGTACGAATGGTGAAGGAAACGCAAAAAAAAAAATAAAAGTTAAAGCATGCTTTTAGAGGGTTAAACGTTCTGCTGATTAGATAAGCAATCATTTTTTTTTTCTTTGCTATTTTTCTACGCACTCTTTTTGGAAAATGCGTGAATAGAAAAAGGAAACAAGAAATAATGAAGGATTTAACTTTGAAGCAGGTTAACTAAAGAATATTTTTTTTTTTATTTTAATTTTCATAGTACTATGGTTTTCTTTTATAAAATGCATTTTGAGAATTTTAGCATTTTTTAAAATTTATCAAAAAATATTGTACTTTGTCAAATTTTATCTACTTTAGTAAAACATGATAGCAACAAGTTCAGAAACTTACTACTATAAAAACTATTTATATAAATGCTGTTGTGATTAGTCAATTTTTCATGAGAAGCCTTGATTGATGAGTTGTTTAACGACCTCTGTAATTATTTGTGGTTTTATTTAGTGTTTTTTAGACTACAGTTTTCATTTATTACATATCTACTCTGTTCTATCTTGAACACCAGTGGGCGCTGTAGTACAAATTTTTTTAAAAAATATCTAAAAACTCCTAAGCCGTTTATCCGAATACATGTATATATTATACATATATGCATATATAAACGTATAAATATACATGGGCGTAGCGAGGGTAGGGCAGGGAAGGGCAGTTCCCCCCTAATACACATATGAAAATACATGTATATATTATACATATACAAACATAAATACACATACATGGGCGTAGCGACGGTAGGGCAGGGGGGGGCAGTTTTTCCCCTGACACATGATAATATATATGTGTATACACATATATACATATCGATGAAGCTAAGGAAGTTTTACTTCAGTCGTGTGGTTTAAGGCACACTCTACATTTTTTGTGTGCTTCCTTAAGCACCAGAGGGCGCTGTAGTACAAATCTCTTAAGAAATGGTAAAACACTTCAAAACCGCTCATCGGATAAGGATAAAAATTTTGTAGATAGGGATTTTCGAGTATGGATAGGACTTTGGCGCTATTTTTGAAGTGAAGCTTTTTACGCCTTGTTCTGTGATTTGCCTGCAGTGAAATCTGAAAAATTTTCGAATGTTTTTTTTCTTAGAATTTTATGGTTTTTTCATTGCTTGCATTTATTACACCAAGAAAATTTATTTTTTAATATTTACTATTAAATACTAAAAATATTTCTTTGCCTCAGTAGATTCACGGACCCAATTGATTACGATACAACAGGCCATCAAGCTCTGTTGGAAAAAGTTGTTTATTCAATATTAAGTTGTGACGAACCTTTTAGCCGAGATATCACTCGCCGGTGTCCAGGGTTCGATCACAAAAAAATTTATTACACGTAACTTAAATTTCAATTCCACTTTTATTGTTTTTTTTTTTTTTATATAAAAATAGATAGTTCACAGTTTTACTACATTATATCACTTATTCTTAGTTTTGTTTTTTTTTATTCACTTTAATGCTAGTTACTTATGGTAAAGTTCTTTAATATAAGTTTACATTTAGAATTATCATGACTTCGGCGTAGTTTCACGGTGTCGTATCCTGGCAGCTGTCAACATCGTCACCCGCTGTGGCTTAGTACGTCGGCTTAGAGAAGGATGCGTTATCCACTATGGCTTAACGCGTAGGCAGGTCTTAGGAAAATCAATCGTCATCCACTATGGCTTGACGCGTTGATAGGTCTTAGGAAAGAATCGTTATCCACTATGGCTTAACGCGTAGGCAGGTCTTAGGAAATCAATCGTCATCCACTATGGCTTGACGCATTGATAGGTCTTAGGAAAATCAATCGTCATCCACTATGGCTTGACGCGTTGATAGGACTTAGGAAAATCAATCGTCATCCACTATGGCTTGACGAGTTGATAGGACTTGGGAAAATAATCGTTATCCACTATGGCTTAACGAGTGGGAAAGGTTTGCAGGAGGTTAATAATTATATATGACTTTACCAGTTTGGCCGCTGTCGCGTGAATGAATTTTTATTTTCTGATCGTTGTTTAAGTCACCCCAACTGTCTTGCACAGTCATGATGTGGTGAGTTAACGTTTCAGCTGTTTTTCATATGTGTGCTTTTCACCTCGGCCTAGTGTTGCCAACCGGGTGAAGTTTAACTGATGGCTGCTGCTGCTTACATGGCTACTCATGGTTGTTAGAATGCTAAGTCTGACTAAACGTGTGATACTATTCTCAATTGTTATTTATTGTAATATATCGTAATTTATTTAAATTAAATTATTTAAATTGATGATTAAAGTAAACAGAATATCTGGACAGCAGCAAATAAAAATAAAATAAGACAAAAATAAAAAAAATCTTCGGTGTGTAGATGAAAACGAGTTCTAACGACTTTCATCTTTACAAAGTGCAACTGAAGCTATGTTGCAGCAAATCCAATCATCTATTTATATATTTTTGTGGTTTGGGTAGCTGCTGCAGCAAGTGGTTTGCTACAAGAATTATCAGTGTTGTCACTTTTCCACAATTGTGGTAAATCTTCACTATCACTCACTACATGCAATTTTCCAAAATCTATCGCGTTTTAATTTTTATATAAAAATTACTGCATAATAATTCAAATTTTAGAAATTTTATTACCATTAATAAATTATTCCTTTTAGTATATAAAGAGTGGATACAGTACTGTTTCAAGAACTTTGTATGAGATTTATCGGTTACTTCTTATGATTTCTTTTGCTGTAGGACTTCAGTCGATTTTGTTCTTAACAGGAAGACTCACCACTCATTTTAGACTCCACCTACCACTATTTAAAATTTGCAAGTGACAATACTGGTCATCAATCTCAATTTATTAATGCCATCTGTTAACAACTGTTAACATAGCTGCAGTTATATCGCACACTAAATACAAAACAGTGACAACTCAAAAAACACGAATTTTCAGGAGAAGCAAAAAAGGGTTAAGCTAAAATGATTGTAATATTGTAAACAAATTTGGTTCCACAATAAAGAAACCCCAGTTTAAAGAAAGTTTTAGCATAGTTTTTTATAAAACATGGCCAGTGGCCAGCGGTTTGTTGAGAGCTTGCATGTATGCGTGCCAAGCATCTGGTCCATTGTATCAACGCCTGATTTGTTGGCGTTGTAGTCCAAAATAGCAAACGGTTTCTGATTCTTAGGTTGCATGTCCACACCGCAAGTATAATGTTGTGTGGACAGCAAAATGACCGCTTTGATCTTCTTGGGCAAATATCGCACACTAAATACAAAACAGTCACAACTCAAAATTTTCCAAAATCGACTTTTAGCCATAAATCAATTCACAATACACATCTCTAACTGCTGTTAAAATGTCTTTTTCATAACTTTATTCTTTAACTGGAAAAAATGTAGTTATGTCTGTCTTAATGTTAATTGCGTCGCTTCTGCACTTTCAACTAAAGAGTTTTATTTTTAATTGTGTCAAAGTGTCTGAGATCAACTAATATGTTGTGTTACACATAAAGAGTTTTATTTTGAGTTGTGACATTTTATTTGCAACAACTGAGAAATTTCAAAGTGTACTATTTTGAATTGTGATCCTAAAGATGAAAAAAGTGAGTAAAATTGACTGTTTTATTTTGACTTCTGAAATAACTGTGATAAAATTTTAATTGTACTGGAATTATTCCGTCACGTCATTACTTTTTTGTCCTAGAGACTATTTTGACCAAATTAAGTTTTTAATATTTTCGCATATATTTGGACATGGTTTTTCGATCTATAAAATGAAATTTTAATTCAGTTCTCAAGATAATTAGTTTACAAAATTTTAATTTTCATTGTTATATATTAATTTTTATTCAAATATTATTGCAGCTGCTTTTTGAACTCGTAACTTAAAGAGATAAAGATACCAACTTTCAAATAGTATGTTTAAGAAGAAGCAACTTGAAGCCTTTTAAGTCTTGAAGTTGCATCAATTAAGTAGTTTATATTCAAACTAATCTAAAGTTTATTTTTAAGTTACTATTCAACCTCTAAAGCAAAACAGAATATGCTAATTTTTCTACTTACCAATAATACCTTTTAAAATTTAAAACTATGGTCGGTATATTCCGAAAGGCTACCGCTATTAGAAGTAACGTAAAAGCGCATCAAAGATCTGGCACATAAAAACCACATTCCTAAAGACTGCTATGAGTCTTTCTACAAAAACTTAATTAATGCAGTGAATTAAATTAAACAAAAAGTAAATTTTATTATGTTTTTTGGTTATTTTCTTACTTAAATGCTTGCAAATTAGGAGCAAAGAGGCACAATTTGAGATAATACACTAATCATACGAAAAAATTTCATCTCAAGGGTCAAAAATCCAAATTATTCATTATTTTCACAACTATGATATGAAGTTAAAAAAACTATGCCAAAACTTTCTTTAAACTGGGGTTTCTTTATTGTAGAACCAAATTTGTTAACAATATTACAATCATTTTAGCTTAACACTTTTTTGCTTCTCCTGAAAATTCGTTTTTTTTGAGTTGTCACTGTTTTGTATTTAGTGTGCGATATAACTGCATAATGAAATTTGATGGTTTCATTGTTGCTAGTGCTTATTACAACAAGAAAATTTAATATTCAATACAAAAAAATTATTTTTTGGCCTGCCCATGGGGATCGAACCCACGTCCTCTTAAACGAGAGTCCAATGCACTATCCACTAGGCCACAGAGACTTGTTAGAAATAGTTGTTAATTCAATTCTAATTATAACAAAAGCTATGCTGCAGTAGATCGTCACCATCTATCAATAGATAGAGGATTGTGTATTTGCTATGCTACAACTATCAAAAATATGCTTTTATTTGCCACAAGGTGTCTGCAGCATCGGTTGTTTGTATTGTGAATGCGTTTGTGGTGCTGTTGGTACGAAGAAAATTAGCAATGCCCACAAGTGCGTTTTTAAGTGTCAAAAATAGATGATATCAATAAGTATGGAATTAACAAACGCATGCATGAGTCAGTGCAGCCAAGTTCACAACCATGTGTGGAGAGTTAAAATGGAGAGTCGCTGGCATTATATGCCCGTATATGTAATTGGCGTGGAAATTTGACATTGATTTCATTTCATTTCATTTATTTAAAGAATATTAGTACAATAAGATCCAATGAGATCTTTTAAGAGTACAACAGATAATGGAAAATTATAATCAACAAATTACTTATAAAACTTACAAACTTAAAAGAAAAAAAATTTATAATTAAAAAATAAAAAAAAAGAAACTACGTAACAATAAAAACTTAATTATTTTAGATTTATTTAAATTAAGAATATAAATAAAGGAAACAAGGTTTTAACATAAAGATATAAAAAAAAAAAAAAAAAAATAATAATGAAAAAAATAATAATAAAGTGAGATTAAGAATAAGAAATGTAAAAGGAAAAGTAAGTGATAGTTAGATGTTTGAGTAATAGGACATAAGAGAATGCTTAAAGTTATTCGAATTGATGATTGATTTTATTTCATAGGGTAGTGAATTCCATAGTTTAATGGCGTTGACGAAAAACAACCGTTTAGAGTGCAAAGTTTTAAATTTAGGTATTATAAGGTTGCCCGTTCTATTTGAAACACAAAAACGTAATTTGTTATAGAGGTAATATGGAGTCCGATTATATATTAATTTATGCAAAAATAAACAATTTCTTGCGTTTAAATAGTTGATAATGCTACATCCGAGAATTTCTTTACTTCTAATTAATACGTGATCAAAGCGTCTCAATCCAAATACATTTCTTGCCACATCATTGAAAGCAACCTGAATTTTATGCGCAGATTGATAGTCGAGATTACTATAGACAAGTTCAGAATATGTTATTAGTGGCACTATTAATTGAACTGCAAGTCTTTTTTTTTGTCTCAGTAGGAACAAAATGTGAAGACAACCGCAAGCATCTCAGTGTGTAATAAACGCGTTTTATAACATTATTAATATGGTCAGAGCTGGAGAGCTTACAATTAACATAAAATCCCAAGTTTTTGACCTTTACAACCATTTGTAGACTATTATCTTTTAAAAATATTGGTGGGATTTCTAGGTGGTCGATTTTATCCTTATAAATTGGGAGAACATACGATTTATTAGCATTCAGACAAAGATCATTATCGAATGCCCACTTGGATATAGCTCTAAGGTCATCATTTAGTCTGTAACATAAATCCTCAACTAGACCAATGCGGTTAGAGGAATATAATTGGATGTCACCTGCATAAGCATGTATAGTTACGTCATTGCAAACTGAAAAAATGTCATTAATAAAAATACTAAATAACAGCGGACCAAGAATCGATCCTTGTGGAATGCCCATCTTAATTGCCTTGTAGGCAGCAAACAGGTCCCCAACCTTAACCCTCTGCATCCTACCATAAAGATAATTTTCTATTAAGGATACTGCATTATTATTGAAACCAAACAATAGTTTAAGCTTTTGGACTAAGATCGAGTGATTAACACGGTCGAAGGCCTTGGAAAAGTCTAATAGACAAAGAAGTGTAAGGTGTCCCTCATCGTATGAAGTTCGAATATCATCAATAACTTTCAGCATTGCAGTCGCGCAGCTATGTCCGGTTCGAAATCCGGATTGGTGCGGTGACAGGAGCTTATTCGTTAAAAGATATTGATTAATTTGATTGGCCATAAGGGACTCACAAATCTTGGAAAAAGAGGAAAGAATACTAATTGGTCTATAATCACTCATAGTAGTTGCACAAGCAACCTTAGCAATAGGAATAACAGAAGCTAGCTTCCACGATTTAGGAAAACA
Organism: Coremacera marginata; assembly: GCA_914767935.1. Classification (NCBI taxonomy): domain Eukaryota; kingdom Metazoa; phylum Arthropoda; class Insecta; order Diptera; family Sciomyzidae; genus Coremacera; species Coremacera marginata. Next base: position 148,510,623 of record OU612047.1, read on the forward strand.
GGAGGTAGTAAAGCAATGATTTACAATATGTGTCAGTGGTGCTATTATATATAGTAAGATGATTTTAATAAGTTTTAAAGAGATACCGTCTTCGCCAATAGCATATGATTTAATTTTCATGATGGATTTTATTACATCATTCTCACCTACGTTAGAAAAAGAGAATTTATTAGCATCACTGAACTGACGACCAATACATTGGAAGTTATAATTACTTACAGAATTATTGGAAAAAAAAAGTCATTTAAAAGTTTGGGGTCAATATCACAGCTTTCCTCACTCTTACTACAAACATCAAGACTTCGAATATTTTCCCATAGTTGCTTGGTAGGAAGAGAGCAGTTTAGTTTTCGGTGGTAAAATCGTTTTTTTGACTGCCTCACTACTGAAACAACGTGATTACGTGCAATTTTAAATTGCTTCCAGTTTGCAACAATACGATGATTGTTCCATTTGTTGTATAGTTTGTTTCTTTTTTTAATGGCTAATATGACATCCGTCGAATACCAAGGACAAGACTGATTATTAATAACAAGTGTACGAAGAGGTACAAAATTTTCAAACGCACTATTTACCTGAGTGACAAGAACATTTAATTTTTCATCAACAGACTGAGTAAACCAGCAGTCATTCCAACTAACACGAGACAAATGCTCATACAACAGAAAATAATCAATGGACTTATAATCACGATACGATATCGACAGTGGAACAGAGTTACTAGAAGGATTAAAACTGATTGTACAAAACAAGAGATCATGGTCAGATATAAATGAAATTTGGTCAAAGAGTAAAACCAATGAAACATCAGACAGTATAAAGACATCGAGTAGACTAGGACAAACTCCTGATGCAAAACGAGTCGGAGTCGTAGAATTAACAATTGACATACCAGCAGCATTAACTTTGTCATTAAAACTGTCCGATACATTGTCATTTGACAGCAAGTTGACATAAAGCATAAAAATCAAAGTCAGTTAAACGATTATGTAGATCAGAAAAAAAAAGGATCAAGACTGCAACATCTGTTAGGATTGTAGACACAAGAAACAAGTAGTTTAGCATTATTATTGTTACAAATCTCAACATGTAAAAATTCAATTTCAGACCCACAAGATTTGTTTACAAGCTTTGCACTAAGCAAAGACTTGCAATACACAGCAACTCCACCTCCTCAATTTCCAATCCTGTCATTCCTAAAAAGTGTGTAAATAGGAATATTTAAAAAGCAGTCAGGAATGTCAGGATTGAACCAGGTCTCTGAGACACATATTACATCAAGAGATAAACCTTCAAGGACATTTCTAACATAATCGAGCTTAAAAGAGTTCAAGCTTCTAGCATTGAAATGAACAACAGAAAGACCAACACTTTGTTTACATAAAATGTTAATTAGCAGTTTATGATTAGCATCAACGCCACTAGAGACACTAGAAGACAACATATAAGACACATAAGAAACCATCAGACGAACAACCAGAAGCCTCTGCTATAATAAACACATAGGAAGAATTAATATTACTATCAAACATCATAACTATATGTAGACAGAGAAAATAGACAAATGACAAAGTAATCTGGAAAAATAAAAGAAGCAGTAAAGATATATAAAAAAAATGGGAAAAGTAAAAGAAGACAACTGCAAGCAGATGAGATAATCTACTCGCTATCAGCACCAGCAACCGCAGCACAGGTAATATTTTGGAGTTCATCTTCGTTGTTAATTTTAATAGTTTCGCTGCCTTTGCGCAATCGGACGAATACTGCTCCTCGGAAAGTAAACGCATTATAAATTTTTTTATCACGCTTACATGAAATGGCTGCTTGTAGCAATTTTCTGCACTCGACTGAAAGGCTTTTATGGATAAACACATTAGCATCAGACCCAACTCCTGCATCCTTTAGGTTGATAGCCTTCTTTAGTCGTCTTCTATAGTTGCCGAAAGCTTTCAGTACACGGTTTCGGTCGAAAGGCGTATAAAATTTCACGATTACAACAGAGCTCTGATTGTTTGCTTTAGGCTTAATGCGGAAGATGTCTCTCATCGGTGGCGATTGGAAATCTATGCACCGGCAGATTGAATTGAAAATACCTTTTAGGTTTTCGTCAATTGCATATGGCAATCTAAATAAAACAGCGTCTGAAGAAAAGTCAGTACTGTTATTGTTGTTGTTTTTGGTGTTGATTGTATATTTGTTGATGTTGTCGTTGATTTTTTCCCCAAGTTCGTCGCAGAGTGTTGTTAAAGAGTTGAGAGTTGAGTGTTGTTAAAGAGTTGAGTCAACAATAAAAAAATAAGCAGTATATATGTTTTCTGTATATATGTAATTTATTTTATGTTATTTTAAATTTTTGAATTTAAAAGTTAATTTATTTAAAAGAAAAAATTATTAAGCTATCAAATCTATGTAACTACGAAAAAGCTTCGCTTCTCTCGTGTGTCCAACGACGCACCTGTGTTTTTGTTCCTTTTCCATTTTGTTCTTTTTAGATATTATCAAGACCTGCAGAAGCAGAAGCAGCTGCACCGGCATTTGCGCCTAGAGCAAACAGACCTTCATGTCGCCTATGTCGTTCCGAGTACGAATGGCAGCGGAAAACTAGGCCCTATTGCAATTCCTGCAACAATCCAGTTTGTGCAGAGCATTCTACAATCATGCACCGATGCAATACCTGCACAGGAAATATTTTGGACGAGGCACAATCTACTTAACAATAGTTATTTAAGCTTTTTTTACATAAAACTCCAAAAACTTCATAGTGTTAGTGTATAAAAAAAAAGTTCTGGAATTCATTTAAAATTAATAATTAAAAAATAATAAAAACAATACAAAAAAACGAAATTAAAAAAAAAATTGTTTCGTACAAAATTCCATACAAATACAAATAGGTCCCTGGGGGCCTTGTACTGCATATAAGGTCAACGGATGACTCACCCATCGGAGGATTATTAGGCAACCTAAAAATGTATTCCTCAAAAATAAAAGTTATATAATTTATAAAAGTAAGTTTTATTTAAAATAAAAGCTATTCATAACGAATTTTTTATGCGTTAAAATTTCGCAACTTTTTCTGCTGTGATATATAGAATAACAATTATTTTCGGTCCTGCTTGAAAAATATAACAATAAATTATTCAAAATATCTATAAATTTATTTCCAATGAAACTCATTTAAATATTTCTACAAACTGTTGCTTTAATTGTTAATTTGACGAAATACAAACCAACATTCTAATCCATACTATAATATCTAAGTTAAAAGAGCAGAGAAAGTTCTAGCAAAACCAAAGCATTTTTTTTTTTCTAATTATATTCATATTTTCATCACAATATCTCTCATCAACACAACAGCAACAACAACAAAAACAATGATTGCCTGTTGAGCATAGTTCTTCGGAAATAAAATAATTTTTTTTTTTTGCAGGTGCAGATAACGTGTATTCGTAGAACCTGACATAAAGTGTGTACTATCGATTTTATTAAGAACATAAAAGAGAACGAGCAAAATGAACAGACACACGAATTGGCAGAGGGACGTACAAACAGAAAAATATATAGACGGACGAATAGAAAAACAAAAATCAACACATGTTATTGGGTTTGATAGGATAAATAAAACTCAATAAAAAATTTTGCTAATTAGATAATCAAGGAAATTTGGGGTGCTCGCTAACTTTAGGACGCTTAACTATAGCTGTGGTGCTTTCAACCGGGGCGTATGAGCAACATTTCAAAATACTAATCAAAAAATGTTATAACGTCACATAAAGGTAGAAAGATAAAGTAGATAGCTTTTTTATTTCTTTTTTTATAGTGCTAAAAATGATAAGATACGCCAAATACGTAATAAAAAAAAATTTATAATCAATGAGGTTTTACCTTGATTTTTTTTTTTTTTCTTTTGATTTTTATTTTACTAATCAAAATAAACTTTCAAACTTCGTTCGTGATCTGTTTATTTAAGCTAATTTTACCACTTATTTCTTACTGCTGTTGAATGCTAATTTTAATTAACTGAACTCATATCTAGAATTTTCACTATTGATTTGATGGCAAAAGTTTTGTTCTAATTGTTTTAAGTAATTGTTACAAAAGTTGCACACTTATAAGCTTTAAAACATCCGCATCTACTACGACTACACAACGCTGACTCATGTTTGTCAGCGTGTGTGTGCTTGAAACTTTATACATCCTTCTGAACTTTTAGCTTTTGCTACAATTAAGAGTTGTTGTTGTCGTATTTTCTATGTTGTTTCTAACAATTAGTTGTTATTGTTTCGGATTTCTGCAGACCACTTTTTGTTCTCTATTATTACTTTCTTTGTTCTTTTATTTTAGCCACATTTATTCTTGCCTTGCTTTAGACATTTATTTGATTGTATTGTCATTGGAAAATTATATGATTACATTAACTTTAGTTTGAAGACCAGTTCTTTTATTTGTTGCTGGCGTGTGGCTTGTGTGAGTTTATTTTTATATGTGTGTGTGCTTGTGTATATGTTTGTGTTTATGTGGCAAGCATGTTTGTGATAGTAAACAAGAATTAAGCCAATGCTTATGGTGTGTATGAATAAGTTTTAACTACGAGTTAATTTTTGTAATAAGCTATAAAGTTGGTCAGGCTCTAAGCTACCAGCGGATCTCTTACAATGTAAAACCTAAGTGAAGATAAATATCACATAACTGTTGCTCAAATTGTATAAAAATTAAATGAAGTGTTTTAAAAAAAAAAAAAACCTTTTCGTTGTGAAAAATCAAGAAAATAATCTAAGTTTAATCGCATTAGCTAAAAATTTTGACAAATTTAAGCTACAAGTGGTACTTTTTTTTTTAATTTCGTGGCATATGTGGAACATATACTCGAATCAAAATTAAATATGACAGCGAAGAATGCGAACTAACATAAAAAAAGTCGAAAAAATACTTCTTGCACCTAAATGTGAATTGTAAATATTGCACAATTTCAATACAGTAAACTTTAACAAACTTCTTTGCAACAAAGCGCACAACAACAGTTAGTAAATTTTCACAAAATACATTTTTATTGCAAGTGGGTTTTAAATGGATTCAAACTATATGCTGTGGTACAAAACTGAATAATTTTTTACTAATACTTCAATTCAGAACTAAAATAAAAAACATATACTATACACCAGGCCCGTAGCCAGGATTTACCTTAGGGGGGGTGGGGGGTGGGGGGGTAGATACCAGTAATAACTGAAAGAAAGGATATGAAATATTTTAAGAAAATCCGTTTTCTTTTAAGACTATTTGTGAATATGCCTGTTTTTAAATGACGATTTTTTTTTTACAAATCAATTTTGAATACTAACTTTTTTTCATTTTTGCCTGTGGTTTGTTGAAAAATGGTCCAAATTAAGAATTTTGAATTTCTTTACAGAAGTATTATTCCGAAAATTAGCACAAAAAGTAAAAATGTGTGTGACAAAATTTTACTAATTCAACAATATTAATGAGAACGGTAAAAATAGGTTAGATTTCTTGCACTTCAGTAAAATCCTAATTAAAATCAGCTATGAATAATGCAAACCATTTTGTAATAAGTTCAGCTGGTGAAGCTGTATTCACAACTTTTATGGACATTTCATATAAACGGGAGAAAAAAAAAATGTAGTCTTTAGAATTGGTTTCTTTTGGCTATCTTACGCTTTTATTGATCCCCAGCTTGTGTACAACTATTTGAACCTGTGTGAACACCCTAGTTCGAGTTATCGTTAAGGACTCGAATATATTACTGTTCTCGAAAACGATTTCGACAATTTAAATAAATTAAAAAGAATATATTTTAAGATCTTTAAAAATTTAACAGTTCCATTTTCTCATGATTCAATTCCAATTACAATTACTATATATAGTTTTTTTTTAATAAAATTTTTTGAGTAGAGGAATCGACGCCGATAAAGTCATATTTAAATTTCAGACTATTTTTCAAAAACCGTAATTCGAAAACTGGTTTTTGCACAGCACCAGTATCTTATAACCACTTTATTATATAATATATCACATGAAAATAAGTTCATGTTAATATTAAAATAAGTACTCATCTAGATAAATTTTTATAAAAAGAATGAAACAGCAACTTTTTTTGGATATTTAAGAATTTAATCAGTAGTGGATTTATATTAAAATTATTTGCAAATTAAAAATACAAAAAACAAAATCTTTTGAACTTCCAAATTGTGTTGTAATTTTTAAATATAATAAAAATAATGTAAAAAAAAATAAATTAAAAAAAAACTTAAATAAAAAAGCTTAAAAAACTGTAATTGTTAAATTTTTTTATGAAAATTTGGGAAAATGATTAAAAAATCATCAAAAAAGTATAGAATTGCACTGTATAAAACGTTTTACAAAAACTTTTTCTATGGAGAATTTTTTTCGAAAAAAAGCTTATTTATATTTAACGTGATTTGATCCGAAACCTGTTATTTGGAAAAGGCTTCGCACAGGGCTAAATTTTTGTGCCAAGTTGGAAATTTTAGATGTCTTATATACCAAGAAAACAACAATATAAAATAGTCAAACTTTTTAGTCATTCGCTTTACGTGGAATACCCCATAATGTGTTAAATTTTGTGGTTCATGTCACTTTACACTATTAAAAATGAAAAAAAAAACCCACTCAAATGAATGCTTTTTCAAAAATTTTGGGTCTAATAAGCTTACCCAGCAAACCATAGTTGACGACTTTGTCGAAATTCCGACGAATTCATAACTATATCGAGCTGTCTGCAAATATCGGAATAGTTTCACTTTTTATACGAATTTATAAAGAGTTTCGTTATGCGACTGTTTGTAAAACATATTGAAATGCAAACTTTCCTTTCTTTTGAACTGTCTGAACGAAATCGTAACTTCTTCGTAACGTTTTCGTTAAGAGTCGTTACGACATCGTTACAACATTTCGTTACGAAGTCGTGTCAACCGCTTCATACGATATTCTTTACGATTTCGTAACGAAATCGGATTCCGAAATCGGAAAGATTGCGAAGTGTTTGTTACGATTTCGTTAAAAAAAAATTTCGTTAAAAATTAAAAAATAGTTACGAATTAGTCGGAATTTCAACATAATCGTCAACTATGGTTTGCTGGGTAGATATGGCACAAAAAATGGCAAGCTAATTTCTTCAATTTACAAAATTATATTCGTTCTAGGCATAATTTCATATATATATTTTACTGGATATCAGGAACTTTTTGAGCATTGAAACTGATTTTTATTAATATACAATCTCCTTGGAGATGAATTCCAATATGATGATTATGACTCTTATAAGCAAAATTAATTATTCACTTGGCCAAAAAAATTTTTCAATAATTAAGCGAAGTTTTCAAGAAAATTAACATTAACAGTTGATCTAAAAAAAAAAATCATATTTAAATTTAAAGACTCATTTGTGTTATTTCTTTATGCTTTCTGGACCCCAAGGGGGGAGGGGGGGTTTGAACACCTAAAACCCCCCTTGTCTACGGGCCTGCTATACATTTTTGTGGAACGTAAGTGTGGACCATTAAATTTATGCTATCTATCATATTACATTTATAATTTAAGCCGAACCTTAACAATCTCTAAAGAATGTGGAACTTAAGTAAAAATATTTGCTTCATAGTCCAAATTTAAGAAAAATTTGTTTGAGTTATGGAACTCATGTTGTGTCGTATTTTTTAATACAACTAGTATTAAAAAATCGCCTGTGTTCAATATTTGACCATAACTAAATCGATTTTAGTTTTTTTTTTTTTTTATTTTTAATGAAAAACGTTCGGCAAAGTTATAAAACCATTAAATTGAAAAATACTTTTTGGTTAAACAATAAATGAAATTAAAATTATCTTTTGTTGAAGTGGTTGGATAAACGACGTGGGCGGAACTTGGGCACATACAAACACGATGTCATTCAGTTATATATATTTTCGAAAGTTTTTCAATTTCGATGAAGTCACTTTGTATTGAAGGTAGACGTGGTTTTCATCCGATATGACAAATATCAAAGAGTGGCTTATGTTAAATATCAAAGTTTGTATGCAAAATTTCAAGACATTTCTGTAATTTTTGCAGATTTTTAAGCGATTTAACGTTTCAAATAAAGCCACTTTGTATGGAAGGTAGGCGTGGTTTTCATCCGATTTTGCCAAATATCATAGTGATAGTCTATATTATATATAAAAGCCTATGTGCAAAATTCCAAGACATTTCTGCAATTTGATCAGAAAGCTACTTTGTATGGGCGGTAGGCGTGGTTTTTATCCGATTTTACCAAATTTCATTGTCAAGATTTATATTGAAGACCAAAGCTTATATGCAAAATTCATTTCATTTATTTTTATGGATTTTCAAGAGATTTTACTGTTAAAATAAAGTCACTTTAATGGGAGGTAGGCGTGGTTTTCATCTGATTTTTCCAAATTTCATTGTCAGGATTTATGTTGGATATCAAAGCATACATGTCAAATTTCAAGGCATTTCATTAATGTTTGTGGATTTTGAAGAGATTTTACGGTTAAAAAAGTCACTTTGCATGGGAGGTAGGCGTGGTTTTCATCCGATTTGGCTCATTCTCGAACTTGATTTTGAACTTAATTTTGAGCCTTACGCATGTGTGGCATGTGTTAATTGGCATGTGTGGATGGTGAACTGTTGTTTATATTTAGTTTTCAAAGTCTTCTGGATTGGAAACAATAAATTTTCCAGAAAAATTGAGGGACTGCGGGCAACAGTAGTACAGGGTAGCCCTTATTCGAAGCGCCCATCTGGCAACACTGTAACTTTCCGCAGTGATGCCAAATCGACTAATGACATACCGCGTTTGAAGCGTCACTCCAAGCAAATGTTTACAATGGAACAGTACACGCCACACAAACGCTCTAAAATTGTTGAAATTTACATTCAACAAAACAAGTCAATAGTGAAAACTCAACGTGCTTTCAAAAAAATAAATAAAGTGAAAAGTGCGCCTGCCAAGAAAACAATTTATCGTTTGTATGAAAGATTTACAACTGGTAATACTCTTGGTAACCCAAAGAGGCCAAATAAAAAGCGACCAAGGCGATCGGATGAGAAAATTGCAGCCGTACGAGCCAGTATTGAGCAGTCACCAACAACATCCCAAAATCGCCGTTCTCAGCAGCTCGGCATTCCCCGATCCACTTTACAACGCATTTTACGTGTTGATTTGAATTTGTTTCCGTACAAAATTCAATTGGTAAACAAATTGTTGCCTACCGATAAGCCACGTCGATTGCAATGGGCCCAAAGAGTCATCGAAATGGCTGAAGAAGACGAGCAATTTTGGCTTAAAATTATCATGAGCGATGAAGCTCATTTTCAGTTGAACGGAACGGTAAACAAACAAAATTGCCGTATTTATGCCACTGAACATCCACAAGAGATTCAAGAGGTACCTCTTCACGATGCAAAAGTCACTGTTTGGTGCGGCGTTTGTGCTAAAATGCTCATTGGGCCGTTCTTTTCCGAAGATGATAATGGCCACAGAGTTACTGTCAATCAGGAGCGTTATCGCGATATGATAAACAATTTTTTCATGCCAATCGTTCGTCGAAAGCGTACCAAGCACTACTGGTTTCAACAAGACGGCGCGCCACCACACACAAGCCGCACTACAATCGATTTTTTGAAGCAATTGTTCCCTGGCCGTTTGATGTCAAAAAATGGTGATTTCGATTGGCCGCCAAGATCACCAGATTTAACGCCTCCAGACTTCTTTTTGTGGGGTTGTTTGAAATCAAAGGTTTACGTCAACAAGCCAAAGACCCTAGAAGAGCTAAAAACCAACATCCGTCAAGAAATAACCGCCATTCCCATCGAAATGTTGAAGAAAACCATGGAAAATGCTGCAAAACGGGCACAATATGTCGTAGAGGCCAATGGCGACCATTTACGAGATATCATATTCAAGAAATAATGTAAGCAAATCTACTTGAACCCAATTAAATGATATTCATGACGAACAGACAAAAAATTGTGGTTTCTTTGATTTATGTAAAAATAAAATGGGCGCTTCGAATTATACAACCCTGTATAAGTACTTCCTTCCCGTTTTTGCCAAAATTTTTGAAAAGGCTGTAAATGCCAGAATGATAAAATTTCTCTCAAAAAATAACTTTTTTAGTAAAAGCCAGTTTGGTTCATGGGAGGGTTTGTCCACAGCAGATGCTCTTCTTAATTTTTGTAATAATATTCAAAGTGGATTGAATAATAAGAAAGTCTGTGCAGAGCTTTTCGTGGACATTACCAAAGCTTTTTTGACACAGTAGATCATAAAAAATTACTTGAAAAATTGCATAAATGTTGATTTAGATTGTTTCCTGTCTTATTTGTCTAATCGGTTACAAAAAGTTAAAATTAATGGCAACTTTAGTAATTTAATTGACATTGATATAGGTTGATCTCTCAGAGCTATGTACTTGGGCCCATTCTGTTTCTTGTTTTTTTAAATTGGACGGCATGGCTTGTTCATTTGTTAGCAATTCCATGCATCATCTGTTCTGTGAAATAAATAATGTTTCGGAGCTTTTAAGACACTGGTTTGATTCACATAAGTTGGTGCTCAGTGACAAAATCAAGCTTATGTATTTGAATATTAGTGGAATTAACATTAATTTAAGTAACATAGTTTTGTTTTTCATTGTGCTGTATGTAAAAAATTTGTATATAGAAAACGTGTTTGTGATTATAACAGCTCATCAAAAACTTTTGATAATTTTAGCCAATACTCTCCGTACTGTTTATTGCTTGACTGGAAGGTCTCACGGTTGCACTTAAAAGATACCTGTCAGGTGCAACGAGTAAGATTTACCATTTGAGTTCATATTGCTGGCCGAAATAACTAAACGGTATGTACCATGGGATCTTCCATTCAAAACTGCAATATGGGATTACTTGCTGGGGAGGTAACAGCTCTAATAAGATTCATCCAATTCAAATCGCTCAAAAGCATGTGATACGCATAATTTGCAGAAAAAGAAGAATGGAGAATGGAGAGTAGCTTTCCATTATGTAACAATTTAAGTATTCTGCCAATCCACCAGCATCTTTACTTTTATAAAGAGCTAAAAGTTTTTTTTAAAAGATCTGGCTACTTGTCTAATTTAAATTACGCTAAATATAGCTTAAGGAAGAACAACCAACACATTGTTCAGATCTTTAACTCATATTCTTGTACTGCTCCCAGGCTTTTCGCATAAGCTACCGGCAAATTTTCGCTGCATTTGTCATGTGACTCTGTACCTTAAAGAAGTAAAATTATGGCTGTTTAATTTTGATTTCAAGACTATCGATATTCCAAATTCTGTACTTGTATAATTTATAATCTTTTGAATTTGTGTATTTTTAATGTACCTGATTTCTTTTTGTGTGCTCAATTGTTATTTAATTTATTAAATTTTTTGCTTTTACTAAATTAATTAATATATTAATATATATATATATTTTTTTTTTTGTCCCACAACAATACTTCCCAATTAACAAAATGATTCACTAACGTTATCGTTTACGAATCGTTTTCTCGTACCTTTCATTCATTAGCAATTATTAGTAGCGATTCATTTATAATATCGCGAGCGGGAGAAATTCCTCTTTCGTTAATGAATCGTCAAAACCGAAAAAAGCAATTCGTTAACGAGTCGCCAAAACTATTATAAGCAATTCGTTAACGAGTCGCCAAAACTATAAAAAGCAACTCTTTAGCGAGTTTCCAAAACTAAAAGAAGCAATTCGATAACGAATCATATAAATCATATAAATATAAGAAATAAAATATAAAAAAAAAAATAAAAACTAATTTCAAGCTTATCACGCCAAGAATCGAAACCACTTCTACTGAATGCTAGTCCGGCACCTTACCCACTCAGCTATTTCAGATGCTGAATATATTTTGCTTAATTTGCTTGTTAATAAAAGCCAGCATTCGCGGACATGGGTTCGAACCAGGCATGATATTTGGGGGCTTTTAGGGCATTTTTGGGCCCTATTTTGATTTCATAGGCCCCGAAGCCCTTTTGATTCATTTTAGGCCCTTTTAAGAATTGTATTAAAAAAATATTATTTAAAAAGAATGCCATTGATGTAAAAATTTAAAATATTTTTTAAAAAACTTTGTATTACAAAACTTTGCCTCCGGAAGTTTTTCCAGGAAAAAGACTCCTATTTAAATAATTTGTTTTTTAAGATTTTATTTTATTTTAGACCAACATTTTTTTACATTACTAAAGCATAACTATTGAAGATTTATCCCTGAAATTTTGGTATAAAAATATTCGTCGATAAGGTAGAATAGAGCAATACCGCGAAAGACCTAAAAATTTGCGGTGAGCAAGATATCTGGAGACTGGATCTAAATAAAAAATGTGCCGGTTTATTTAAGAGTTCTTGTGCGCTTAATCGTTGATTTTTGAAAAATATTAATGTTCAAATAAAATAAAGCTAAAATAAAATAAAATAAAATAAAATAAAATAAAATAAAGCTAAAATAAAATAAAATAGAGCTTCAAGAAAAAAATTTTAAAATTGTCTATTTTTTCCGGAGACCCTTAAGCTACATAAGCCTATGCAGGTACGTTTTGGTTGGCTATAGAAATACACACTTGTAAAAATCTATTAAGACTGAGGGAAATTTTAAGAAACTAATTTTCTTGTATTTTGTATTTATTAGTGTTATGTATCTTAACCAATACAATCGATTATGTACACATCCTTTTTCGTGACATGTATGGTCTGGAAAAAAAAATTCAATATGGCCCAAAATTCAACTGAAAGCTTTTCAATTTTCAGAATGTTCTAACTTAAAAACTATGAGCCTTTTCAAAACATTTTTGACTGCGGAAACTGCGACTAAAAACTGTTTGTCATTTTATTCGATGTAATTTAAGGGAGCGGTTAGGCAAACAATGTTTTGAAAATCGAATTTTTATTTTAATTGATTTCAGTTGTACAACTATTCTAGAATGTGTAAACAATTTTTCAAATCAATTCCGCATCTGATACAGATTCTACAAAGCTTAAAGCCCGGTGCGCGAGAGTATCAATCGATCAAACGGAAGAAGCTGTTAAAACGCGTTATATTCGCTGTATGTGTGTATGTAAAAGTGAATGTGTGCATAGAATGTTTCTTTATAAATATACTATATAAACTCTACTTTGTAGGGAAAAAAAATTAAATTGTTACAGTTTTGTTTTGAGTTTGACCGCTTTGATGCTTTTGAAGTTTGAAGCTTTTAATGCGTTTTTCTCGAAACATACCTTTTCAAAACGGCCCACACTACTGCAAACAAACTAATCGACCTATTTTAATTTTTTTTCTTAATCTATTTGAAATGTTATTCTACACATCCTTCCCCAAAATGAGCGTTTTTGGAAAATTTATCTAGTTTTTACACGCAACAGTATGGTTAAAAATTATGTAAATTTTCCGAGATTTTTTTTTTAATATTCATTATTTTTTGAATTTTCCATATTTTCATTCCATTTTGGTAAAAGATCTGCATTCAGGGGTATATTTTCGAAAGCAATTTTTTTGTCAGACAATTTGTAGTCGCGCTAGGATGTGGGCCGATTTTCACCTATTTTTTGAAGGACACCAACTTCGGCGCCATCTTTATATATAAAAAATATATGTAAGCAAACAAATACATTTTTTTTACTTAGGCTAATAATGTTAAATTAACATGCAAATGGAATTTTTTGTTTATATAATACTTTCTAGGAAACATCTTCTAGAATTTGCCTTAATCTTAACTGCTTTTGCCTAAAACCTCCCTTAACGTACTTTTGTTGTTAGAAGGTTCTATATTCCAAAATTGTAGAACAGTTATGGATTTATTCTCTGTTAAATTCATTAGTAGAAGCGGATTTTCTTTCGCTATCATGTGTATTTCACCGTACATCATTGATTCAAAAATTTTGCTATTTTTGTAATAATCCAAAATTTTCCCTGCCTCGGCTTAAATAGCGAGAGCGAAAGAAAACACAGGAGAGGTTAGAATTTTTTGAAATCCTGAAACTGTTAATTTGAATATGAATTTTTAACATTGCAAAAACATTTTTAATCAAAATTTGAAAAACCTGACATTGTTGAAATTATTAAAACGTTATTATTAAAACGTGTGAAAATTTTCTTGAAAAGTGTTAATCATTACTGTTTTACCACTAATGGCCCCATTCATGTCAAAAAGGCCCTATTTTTGTATGAATTTTGGCCCTTTTACTACTAAGCCAATATCATCCCTGGTTCGAACCCCAACTTGGCAAAAAAAAAATTTATTTTTTTGTTGTTCTTTTTTTTGTTATATAGGTATTTTTTTAAAGATTTGGCTTTTCAAAAGTTTGAAATTATTTTGTGTATCATTTTTTGACCAACTTTTTTTTCGGCTTCGTTATACATTCGTCAAAACCGAAAAAAGCAATTCGTTAACGAGTCGCCAAAACTAATAAAAGCAATTCGTTAACGAGTCGCCAAAAACTATAAAAAGCAAAATATAAAAATATAAAAAGCAATTTGTTAACGAGTAGCCAACGAGAACTTATTCATATGAAAATCTTGAACAAATTATAAGTGGAAATTATTTATATGAAGAATAAGCGCGAAATAACATAACAGAAGAAAAAATATTTCACAAAATTTTTTGATATAAAAATTTATGAAAATTTATATTTAAGTCTTTTTTCACTTAAAATTAAAAAAAAATAAACATAAAATTTAAAAAACAAAAATATTCGCTTAAATGACGTATTAAAAATAGAAAGTTAGTAAAAAATTCTTTTTTTTTTTTAAATTTGTATATTGAAAAGTCGGAAAAAATTGTTTTTTTTTTTTGTTTCAAAACATCTTAAATGGAGTTTAGGAAAGTCATGATTTTAATCGGTTCTTTCTTTAATCATCAAGCCAACCTCTGATGAAGTCGATATGAAACTATTCGAAAACTTAAAAAAAAACGATTCACAAGCGATTCGTTATCGAATCACCCCTCGCCACAATGTTTATTGGGTTTTTATTTAATTCTTTAAGTGTACCATGCTGCATTTCTACACATGCTCAAATTGGGCATCTGAAAGCAGTTTTTAAGAGTCAATCTTATGTTAGTTTTAATATTTTTCTTATTCATGGTTATATTCCTTTAAAATAGATTGAATAAATAAATAAATAATAAATAGAAATAAAAAAAGAAGTGACAATAATATTTTTTTTTCCATATAAGTCGTTAAAGTTAAGCAGCTCCTATAAACTCTGAATGGTAAAATATTATGGAAAAAAAGATAAGTTCTAGTAAAAATGGATTGGTCATTTATTAGCAAAAATAATTGTTTGCAAATTTAACATTTTCTATAAGCTGTGGTACTTTTTTCTTTACTTAAAACTCTACTATAAGCTACTTTAAGTCACTTAGAGCAATAGTGGTGCAAGTGCACTTGGACTGCTCATGTAAATTATATTAAATTTTTGGTTAGGCAAACAGTAGTACAATTACAGTTGATGTACGCTACACCGCTTATCTGCTTATTTCCCTGATATAAGAATCTCTGGTGCGCGTCCGGATGTTGTCTCTTTTCTTACATTTCGGCGATGTTGTACGTTGCAAAGGTGCATAGTTTTCCTTATTTTTATCATTTTCAACCTCTTAACAATTATTTCTTTTACCGATTTTCTTGGCACCTATGCTCGTTATCGACAAGTTTATCAAACTTGGTGTTGTCGGAGTCAAAAACGATTGATGTTTCCATTTTTAAAAATTCCAACTCTTTTATTCTCTAAACTATTTTGCAAAAAGATATCGGAAATGAAATCCGAATGAAACCTTTCTCGATTTTTCTTAGGCAATTATGAAAAATGCTTTTATGAAAGTTTTTCTAAATTTTTTCTAAAATACACACTAAACAATACTGACAACTGAAAATAATGTATTATAGACGATACAGCGCACTTCTAAATAAATTGTTTACCTTTAAGGTTAAGAAAAACCAGCAGAAGGTAGGAACGTTTTGTCAATTTTATTGCACTTATTCTAAATCCTTCATTAAGTTTTTTAATGAATTTAAATTTACAAATGAACTTTTTGTACTCTTTTGCCTAAACAAAATTTTAATACTATTGCACTTGTACTACTATTTATCTAAGAAAAAATTTTAATATTTTTAGATCCAATTTTAAAAAATTCGCTGAAATTGCACGTGAAATTAATGATATTTTTTTTTTCTTAATGAAATACCGAATCCTTCTATGCGTTTACATACTTAACTTATTTTTTTCAATTCAAATTTTAATTCAAATCAAACTTGAGATTTTAATTGAAATCAAATTTGATATATGAATTCCATTAAAATAAAGTTGGCTATAAAATTAATATCAAAAACATATGTCATTTTTAGTTTCTTAATGAATTCGCCACCAGTTTTTTCACCCAGAAGAGAGCGGCAAACTGAAAATAGAAAATAGTCTATTTTGGCGTCAAGTGATGAGTTTTTTTTAACTAACTTTGCGTAGAACTTCAACGTTTATAAGGGCCGTTTGATAATTCAGTGAAATTTTAAATTTCAGCTTTAATTGAATTATTAAAGCTATTCCGAGTAAGAATTCCCATTTTTTTTTTGGTGAATTTTTTTTTTTTTTTTTTTTTGTCTTCGATAAGCCAGAAAAGGGCACTTTGTAAAATTTTGATAAAAAGTCAAGTTTGAACATTTGTAATAATTTATAAAAAATTATCAAAGCCATTCCTCGTGAGAAACTTGTGTTTTCCGATTTTTTTTATGAATTTTTGAAGATAAAACTTCTTTAGGCGCGTTGAACACTTTTTGGTAGAGAGCAAAACTATAGATTCACGATATCATCACGCTGTTAGCGATATCATCACGCTGTAAGCGTAACATAAATTATTACTGTAAAGCATTGCCTTTTAAGAATTACCGAAGTGATTACCCAACGTTTCATCTCTTAATTCTTTTAAACGTTTGAATCTTTTAAACAATCATTCATCATTGCCAAATGTGAAATAACATTCACTTTTTCAAATTATCGTTAAACATCAAATCTTCTAAAATCCCGATTTACATTAAAAATTTTATTTTTCTTACATTTCGTTTTGCCGGGGAAAAAAAGGTTCAACAACGCTACCATAGAGCTAATTTTGTGATTTTATTGTTTTAACTTTTATTGTTTTTTACTCTAAACGTTTCTAATTGAAAATATTTAAATTTTTTTTTTTGAAGAGAAAACTTTTTTTGGTGGAGACCAAAACTATAGATTCGCGATATCATCACGCTGTAAGCGTAACACAAATTATTACTGTACAGCATTGCCTTTTAAGGATTACCTGGCATCGACCAAGCCGAGGACCGAACCGATTAACAGACTGATTACCGAAGTGGTTACCCAACGTTTACCGAAGCAATTACCGATTACCAAGGTGATTACCAACCGATTAGCGAATCAATTACCAAACTGATTACCGATTACAAAATCAATTACCTATTACCGAAACGATTACCAACCGATTACCGAACCAATTACCGATTACCAAATCAATTACCGATTACCGAAGCGATAACCAACCGATTACAGAGCCGATTACCGATTACTAAAGCTAATACCAACCGATTAACAATTACTAAAGCAATTGCCAACCTATTACCGATTATCCAACCTAAGTAATTGTGTTACAAATATATTATACATAAACATTAAAAAATAGCAAAAATAATAGATAAAAAGAGTTAAAAAAGTAGAACGCGTCTTATTTTCCGACTCTAGCTACTTTGGAAATTCATAACATCTATGTTATTTTGACACACTGCCTACTTTATTGTGTTCGAAAGGCCATAAAAAGGCACTTTGAAAAATTTTGAAAAAATAAAGTCAAATTTGAACATCTATAACTTACACTGCGTAGAATTTTGGTTTTTAAATTTTTTGTGCAAAATAGCCCAAGACTATTTTAAAACTATCATAAAAAATTTTGATTTTTACGATTTTTTTCGTAAAAATACCCAAACTCGATATTTTCGAAAAATTGTGCTTCTAGCTAAAAATTGCATAGTGGCTAGGTTCTTCAACATAATCACTCTATTTTTTTTTTAATAGATTAGTCATAGTATTAGACAAATACCTCATAGATTTCATGAGAATACCTTCATATTTTGATTTTGTGATTTTATATTAAATTAACAAAAAAATAATAAAATTTCCTAAAACTTTTTCAATCGACATCCAAATTCTAGACGTTTGTTTTGAGGTCAAATAGAACAATTATTATTATTAAAACTAAACCATTTCAAAAACAAAGTTTTGCGTGCCACTGTAATCTGCATTTAGGAATAGTTTAGGACAATATTTCCACAAGATTTCATTGAAATTTTTTCAAATTTGGTTTTTTTTCGATTTTTTTTTTAACAACAAGAACAGAAAGGAGTTTTTATGGAAAAGTAAAAAATCACAACTCTAGTAGTTTTCGTCCATTTTTCTAATTTTAAAGAAAGCAAGCTGTAAGTCAGCTTTTTGCAAATTTACATTAATGCAAAAGTTATTTGTTTCTTTTAAAAAATTTGCACTTTTTCCCATCCCACCAAGTACTGGCATGTATCGATGCAAGTAGGCGCGGGTTTCCGTAGTCCAAGGTAACCCAAATTTTGTTTGCATTTATTTCAACATCATTCATATACATATTATACATATATAAAAAACAACTTCACCTTTTTTGGGACAACCTATTGTATATAAATGTATATGTAAATTTTACATATAAATCCATAACAACAACAACAAAGGCAGCTACTGAGAAATATTCGTAAAACGATTCGTTTCAACAAACGACACGATGTTGCGTTCGTGATTTTGGCACGAACCAAACCCAAACAACCATAACAACAATAAAAGCAGGTACTGAAGCGTTTTCTTTGATTTTGCTCTTTTTTGACTTTGTTAAATAAGTGACAAAATTCAAAGCAAAATATTAGTTACATTTGCCATGTAACTGATATTTTGGCATATATTTTATATTTGTACAATGAATATCAAAGGCTGTAGGTATACCCTAAAAAGTGAACAAAGCATTGCATGTGCCTGAAAAAATTTTCGCAAAAGACACCCATACAAACTGCACTGTAAGACGTAATTCTACGTCAAAAAAATTAAAAATTCTTCAGCCAAAGAAG
Organism: Coremacera marginata; assembly: GCA_914767935.1. Classification (NCBI taxonomy): domain Eukaryota; kingdom Metazoa; phylum Arthropoda; class Insecta; order Diptera; family Sciomyzidae; genus Coremacera; species Coremacera marginata. Next base: position 148,529,805 of record OU612047.1, read on the forward strand.
TTTAGGCAAATATAAAGAGGCCCTTTTAGTTGCCATATATTCGGGATTTTTAAAGAGAGGGTCAAAGAAATGCAATAAAAAATTTAAAAAACAAAAGAATTAATTCAAACAGCTCTTGGTTTTAAAATTCTGGGAAATTCAAAAAATTTTAATTCTTAAAGCGCCATTTTGAATATGTTTAGAAACACACTTCATTTATTCACACCACTATAACCCGGCTTCAAGACTACTAACAATAACAACAACAACGACAACGATAACAACAACAACAAAAAAGCGGATACAGTCAACAACTTCATTAATTTTGCATACGCACATAGCGTATGCTTAGATATTCGTCCACCCGCCAATCTATGGGTGGATGGGTTGGTTTTTTTATGATTTGTGGTTTATGGTTATCCGTTTGCATAAATGATGACTTTTACGCTTTCCATCGTTGGCGTTGTAGTCGATGTCTTATCTTTATTTAAAAATAATTCTCGTCAGTTCTTTTTTTTTTTTTGTACATATTTTCTAACATATTGTAGCAAGTATTGGGCAATTAACGTAAATTATACTTACCAATTTCTTTTAATTACTTAGTTTTAAGCGGCTATAAGCTGCAAAGTTATGTTTTTCTTTTAAAAATTATGTTCCACTTAAGTTTTTACATGCTTTATGCAGCATAGAATTAACAAAACTTTTGTCAAATTGTTTTATTTTAAGGGTTTTATAAAAATGTTGCACTTTTGTTTTCATAAAATGTGTGCAAGTGTTAGATTTCACACTTACAATCCACATAAGTTCCACACTCAATAAACAGCGCTTAACGTAAGCGTTTTTATATTTTTTTTTTTATTTTATTTTTTTTGAAAACGTTAAATCTCTCTATTGGATTTAAAATTCGAGTAATGTTCAACTCACGCACCTTTAAATTTGCTAAAAAATCTTAATAAAAATTTTCAACTGTTACTTATAAACCGTTAATTGTTTTGAAAAATTGGTAGCCAGGCTAAAGTCACACACGTTCTGCAGCGTTCAACGACAGGATAACGATTGTCAGTAAAATGTTATTTTAATCAACATATGGCAACAAACCGTAGCTGTCGCTGGTTTTTTTTTTTTTTATCAGTAAGCAACACCAACAACGACAACGACATCGACAACAACAGCAGCAACGAAAGCTTTATTAATGTTGGAGAAAAAAGCTTTTCTGCAGCGCCTGCTCTCGCAAGTTTTAGCTTGTTATCATCTATTTTGTGGGTGGCACAAAAAACGCCTACTACAACCACCGGTTGCCGACAACAACCACTGCGACTACAACAACAACCACTTGTTTGGCTTTAGGCGCAGCCTGCCTTCTACCTGCTTTTGAACGCCTTGCATTTAGTTGTTGTTATTGTTTGCCGTTGAACTAGAGATTTAACCTGTTGATTCATACGATGATGTACAACATCTTTAGCAACGCTTTTAACTCGGCTCGAAGCTTATCAACGACAAGCTAAACAACCTGTCGCTCACAACAGCTAATTTAATAAATCCGTTCTTAAATTCATTTGCATATATTTCTGCTACTACTGCTGCTGCTTGTTATTCGCTGTTGCTGTCCATCAACATCAACATCAACATCAACATATCTTCAATATTTCAATGACAGTATTTTTTTCAAGGCTAACAACAAATTCAATTATTTATTCACAGCTGCTAGTGCGGTGGTGAAGGACAACTGTTCGGTCACTGAGCGTTTGCTCACAACCGGATATCAACAATTACATGGGTGTGTGTGTATGTGTGTTTGCATGTTTGAGAGCGTTGCAATGTCTGCATCCGGCATGGCGGCATTTCACCTTTGGCAGCTATGTGCGAGATCTATCATATTATTGCAATTTTACAGTTGCCAGCCGTTCGTGGATAAGATTTTCCTGATTGCCAACATTTTGCCGTATTGCTGCCGTTATTGTTTTAATTGACATTGGCCAAGTTAAAAAAATAACAGCAGCCATTGCAAGTATACACTAAGACAAAAACATCCTAAGATCAAAGGAAATTTACTAAATTTTAAAAAATTTTACTTGTTTTCGGGCAAAGAATATTTTTTTCTTTTTTGTATATCAAAACGAAATTTTTCCTTAATATGAAAAAATTCAATTAAATAAAGTGGTTAATTAACCACAACCACTTGGTGGTGGTGGTGGCGTTGTTGGTGGTGGTGTTGTTGTTGGTGGTGTTGTTGTTGTTGGTGGTGTTGTTGTTGTTGGTGTTGTTGGTGTTGTTGGTGGTGTCGGTGTTGTTGGTGTTGTTGGCGTTGTTGGTGTTGTTGGTGGTGTCGGTGTTGTTGGTTTTGTTGGTGTTGTCGGGGTTGTTGGTGGTGTTCGTGTTGTTAATGTTGTTGGTGTTGTTAGTGTTGTTGGTGTTGTTGGTGTTGTCGGTGTTGTTGGTTTTGTTGGTGGTGTTGGTGTTGTTGGTGTTGTTGATTTTGTCGGTGGTGTCGGTGTTGTTGTTTTTTTGGTGTTGGTGTTGGTGTTGGTGTCGGTGTTGGTGTTGGTGTTGGTGTTGGTGTTGGTGTTGGTGTTGGTGTTGGTATTGGTGTTGGTGTTGGTGTTGGTGTTGGTGTTGGTGTTGGTGTTGGTGTTGGTGTTGGTGTTGGTGTTGGTGTTGGTGTTGGTGTTGGTGTTGGTGTTGGTGTTGGTGTTGGTGTTGGTGTTGGTGTTGGTGTTGGTGTTGGTGTTGGTGTTGGTGTTGGTGTTGGTGTTGGTGTTGGTGTTGGTGTTGGTGTTGGTGTTGGTGTTGGTGTTGGTGTTGGTGTTGGTGTTGGTGTTTGTGTTGGTGTTGGTGTTGGTGTTGGTGTTGGTGTTGGTGTTGGTGTTGGTGTTGGTGTTGGTGTTGGTGTTATTATAAATATGCACTGTGAAACCAGCTTAAGTACAACCCCTTTTAAGAACCTTACCCGCTTTAGTACCCAAAATTTTCGGGCATTAAGCAAGTTTCATGAAAATTTGTGTACGCTTATCCTCTTAAGTACCTCCCCGCTTAACCATCCAACCCGTCTCGTTTTCTCTCATAAGTACCTTACAAAATGATTTTTTTAAATACAATGGCAACGCTCTACAATCGATACTTTTTATATCATTAGAGGCTTTCAGACGAACGTACATGTCAGCCGACATTATAAGACGACAAACTTACGGGGATATTTTGCTGAGCTTTCAAGCAATTGGGCATGTATGACGACTTCATTTCTTTGCAGATTCTTACGCAGAATACATCAGAATACATCAGACCAATATTTATACTCCAACTTGCCATTCCGTTTCTAACTCCAAGAAGAAGGCGTGGCAGGCATATAAAAATAAATATATATTTTTGATCAGCATCACCTCCTGAGTCGATTTCCGTGTGTCCGTCTGTCGACACGATTACAGCCATAATTTTAAAGCTATCGCGATGAAATTCAATAAAGAAGTTTATTTTTAAAAAAGGAAGACCAAGTGCGAAATGGGCCAAATCGGATGAAAACCACACCTACCATCCATACAAAGTGACTTTATTTTAACCGTAAAATGTCTTTTAAATCCACAAAAATTAAATAAAATGCCTTGAAATTTGGCACGTAAGCTTTGATCTTCAATTTAAATTCTGGCTATGAAATATGGAAAAGTCGTATAAAAACCACGCCTACCTCCCATACAAATTGTCTTAATTTTAAACGTTAAATCTTTTAAAAATCTGCAAAAATTAAAGAAAATGTTTTTTTTAAATCTTGCACATCAGCTTTCATATTAAAATAAACCATCTCTATGATATATGGCAAAATCGGATCAAAACCACGCCTACCATCCATACAAAGTGGCGTCATCAAAATAGGAAAAGTTTCGTTAATATATAAAACTGAATGTCATCGTGTATGTCGTGGATAAAGACTGCGAATATACTGGGCATATTTTAGCTTCGGTACCCTGCCAAAGCTCCATCCTTACTAGTTTTACTCTATTTTTGTAGCCTTTAATTTGAATTTTCCATATATCAGAAAAACTAATAAATTCTATCAAAATTTCAATGCTTGCAACCATTCGGGGTTGTTGTAGAAACCAAGAGTTCTTGGAATCAGAATTGAAACCGACAAATATTTCTCTTAGGTGTCATGTATTCTAGTTTAGCGGTATTATATTCGAATCGAACTTGGTGCCTCTTTTAGATTACAGAAACCTATGTTATCCGTTGTCAGCTAAGCGAAATATTTGTCGGTTTCAATTCTGATTCCAAGAGCTCTTGGTTTCTACAACCCCGATTGTTGCCGTTCGGATCTAAACGGATCCATTTGTATACTTTTTTTCCTTCAAATATTGACGGATATTTTTTTAGAATTGGTGTTAATTTGGTAACTTTTTTTGCAAAGTATAATTTTTTTTTCTTTTCATTTTTTAATACAGTCTGCGAAATAATTATATGTGACTAAAAAACGTACAACGTTTTAAGCGTACAACTTTGGTAATGGTAAAATGTAAGTATGCAGAAAAATTGTTTGTAGTCTAATTAAAAGGTATACTGAGAATTTGCTTGTCCTTTTGTCAAAATTTACCGTTATCTACAAAACTTGCAGTAAGCTTTTATTCTACTATAGAAAATAATTATATGGTGCATCAGTGACAAAGGTCTGCAAATAATTGGCGTTGCGATATAATTGTCCAACTGAGGGTCGTTTCCGAAGTATTTCTTTGTGAAGAATTCGAATCCGTGCTCAGAATTGGCTCATCATGTCAGGATTTTGAGATATTTGAGGTTATGTACGCGAAAAATGGCTACTTTTGATGTTGGAGAAGGATGCATGACACTTTATCATAAAGTACTATGTTTCCCATTTGAAATGAGATCTGGAATGTTGCCGTACGATGATTTTTTTAAAAAAAATTCAAATTATGGCCATTTACATAATTTGCTACATAATTTACATATTTAGTACATTTTTGCTTGCAAAAAAAAAAACACAGGTGCGTCGTTGGACACACGAGAGAAGCGAAGCTCTTTCGCAGTTACATAGATTTGAAAGCTTAATAATTTTTTTCTTTTTAATAAATTATCTTTTAAATACAAAAATTTAAAATAACATAAAATTTATTACATATATACAGAAAACATATTTACTGCCTATTTTTTATTGTTGAATGTCAAATTTAAACGCCAATTACATATACGGGCATATAATGCCAGCGACTCTCCATTTTAACTCTCCACACATGGTTGTGAACTTGACTGCACTGAACAAATTTTTTCCTTCAACAGCTTACTGCGTAGCGAAAAATCTGTCGAAAATTTTTCAGATTTCACTCCAAGCAAATCACAGAACGAGGATTAAAAAACTTCGCTTCAAAAATATATATTAAAGAACGCACACGAAACAAAATTTAACAAACATTTTAGATATCTTGCCGATTTCATGCATGCGTTTGTTAATTCCATATTTATTGATATCATCTATTTTTTTGACGCTTAAAACATAGAGTGAAATTTATTATATTGAGATTGAGTCAACTCTGCTAACAGTGTTAAACTTAACTTAAAAACATGAAGAAAAACACTCTGTTAACCATTGTTAACGCATGCCAGAGATTTAGCAGAGTTGATGCAATCTCTACATAATTATTTATACTCTATGCCAACAACACCACAAACGCATTCACAATACAAACACACCGATGCTGGAGACACCTTGTGACAAATAAAAGCAAATTTTTGTAGCATAGCAAATACACAATCCTCTATCTATTGATAGATGGTGTCGATCTAAAGCAGCAGAGCTTCTGTTATAACTAAGATTAAATTAACAACATTTTCTCAAAGGTCTTTATGGCCTAGTGGGTAGTGTGCTGGGCTATCGTCAGAAAGTGCGCGGGTTCGATCCCCACGGGAACGAAAACATATTTTTAGTATTTAATATTAAAGTATTAAATTTTCTTGTTGTAATAAGCGCTAGCAACAAAGAAACATCAAAATGCCAAGAAAAAATCTGTCGAAAATTTTTCAGATTTCACTCTAAGCAAATCACAGAACGAGGAGTAAAAAGCTTCGCTTCAAAAAAATTTTTGTGAGTGTAGTATTCAGGCCTTGGATGCATATCAATCATATTAAATTTGTCCTGTTCAATGCTGGTGGCTGCATCGAGTCAGTTTTAATTTTTGCTTCCAAATTGATTTTTTTCGTTTTTACACTTTTTTAATAAAAATATTGAACATTGTTATTGTAACGTTAAATTTATTGTTTTTTTTTTAATTGCTTAAATGTTTTACTAGAGGACGAATTTTTATGCAAACTTTATGCAAAGAATATTCTGAATTTATGCAAACTATATAAACATTCTTAAAATAAGCAACAAAAAAAAAACAAAAAAAAAGGTAGACTGTACCAAAGGCAAGCCCGTTGATTTAGCTGTAAGCGTTATTATGCCATAAAATTTAAACAGCACTTTTTTTCGGTTTAATTTCAGGTTTCATTAGGCTACTCCCGGTTGCGCCTACTGCATCCAAGACGAAAGTAACTGATTTTATCTAATCGTATGCAAAATATTTTTCCTTCCAAAAAAAAAAAAAATTAGGTTACATTTTGTTAGACTGACATAAAATTTAAACGCATATGTACGCATTTAGATTAAATTTTTTTTTTATTAATTTTGAGTCCCGTAGATATTACATACAAAAATTATGCTTAAATTTTTTGCTAATTTTAAATTATTTGCGACTTTGTTCATGATTTTCAAATACAATTTTGTGTTGCAAGGTTGAAAATTGAAAAAATTATGATTAAATATTTATTTAAGAGTGTATTTTTTAGTATATCCAATTTTATGAACACTCTACATAAAGTTCGGTCAAATCTCACACAGAAGATCGGTGTAAATTACGACGATGTTCACAAAATTTTCACCAGACACCTTAGAAAACAGAATTCCACAGGTCATCTTTTTAAATGAACATTTCAGAATAATTTCTAAATCATGAACTTTCCACATAGACCCTTTTCTTCTCCCTAGGAAAAGTACTGCGGACGCCCATGACTGTACATAACAGTCCGTAGGATAAGTAAGAAAAAACAAAATTTTGATAAAATTCTAGTTACCTTCGAGGGCGATACAACGAGTATAGCGATTTTTCAACTTTTCGATACCGCTTTTATAGTACGATTTCTCTATCTCGTCAAAATAGGCCTCGGTTTCAGCGATTACTTCATCATTGGACTTGAATTTCTTTCCAGCAAGCATTCTCTTGAGATCTGAAATCAGGAAAAAGTCGCTGGGGACTAAATCTGGAGAATACGGTGGGTGGGTAAGCAATTCGAAGCCAGATTCATTAAATTTTGCCACCGTTTTCATCAATTTGTGAAACGGTGCATTGTCTTGGTGCATTGTCTTGGCATATATGGCCGTTTCTTGGCGATTTCAGCCTTCAATCGATCCAAAAGTACACAGTAATAATCGCTGTTGATGGTGGTTCCTTTTTGGAGATAGTCGATGAATATTATTCCTTTCGCATCCCAAAATACAGACGCCATCACCTAACAAGCCGACTGTTGGGTCTTTGCGCGCTTTGGATTCGGTTCGTCGACTGCTGTCCACTCGGCTGACTGTCTTTTGGATTCTGGTGTGTAATAGTAAAGCCATGTTTCACCCATTGTCACATATCGACGATAGAATTCGATTTTATTGGGGTTTAACAGCGCCAAACATTGCTGTGAAGCATCAATTCGTTGTTGTTTTTGGTCGACAGTGAGCTCACGCGGCACCCACTTTACACAGAGCTTTCGCATTCCCAAATGTTAGTGTAAAATGATAAAAACACTACCATCCGATAACTTAACAATGTCAGTTAGATCGTGCACCTTCAATTTGCGATCGTTCATAACCAATTTGTGGATGTTTTTGATGTTTTGCGGAATAACGGTCTGATTTGGGCGTCCACTGCGCTCTCCATCATTTGTGCTGGTACGACCACGTTCAACTGCAGCAATCCACTTTTCTACCATTTGTCTCGATGGAACGGAGTCCATAAAATCTTTATCAAGCCATTGTTTGGTTTCCACTGTATTTTTTTTTTCATCAAAAAGCAATGCTTTATCAAAACTCGAAACTCACTTTTTTCCATTTTTTTTTTTTTTGTTTTTTCAATAACAATAGTTGCACACAAAACGATATAACTCACGAATCAATTGTCAGATTGTTGTCAAATGTGTACACGTATCGTTTGAAGGTTGGTACTAAATAAGAATCATATGGAAAAATCTAGTAACGCCATCTATGTGTCATCCTATGGACTTTTTGAATGTACTGTTATATGCTCTTTGGTTTTTGTTCCATTGCGAGTAATCGTAATAAATAAAACCCACTGGTAGATATGTTTATAATATTTATATCTATATTTTTGTTTATATTTAATCATGGTTTTATATATACAGGTTGTTAAAATGTTTTAATATATAAAAAAACTAAGGTTAATTAAATAAACTTTTTGTTTTTTTTTTTTTTTTTTTGTTAAACCAAAACTATGCTTTAGGTCAATCTTTAATTTTTCTTTATTTTTAAAATTTTACATGTATATCATTTATAAGTTTTAGTACACTGAATGACGACCATAAAATTTAAGGCACACAGATTTCAGAGAATAAAATAAACTGAACTGGAAAACAATAACATATAATTAAATGATAATAGAACAATTTTAACTTGTTTACTTTTTAGATTTAATAGGTTCGCACATATTCGATGTTAGTGATATTGCAGTATGAGAATTGTAAACTTTAAAATAAGGTATACATTTGAAATATAAGATGAAATCTAGGGCTAAAACTTAAACAAGAGATTAATAATAAATAAACTTTGTCATAACGCAAACTTTAAAATATAAAATACTGGATCATTAAAAAAACGCATACAAACTAACTTAAAAGGGGCTTATATACTAATAATATAAGACAACTACGATTACATAAAATAAATTAAAATTAATTAATGAATATGAATTTATGAAGGTCAGACTAAAAATAAGAATTTTCAGCAAGTATAAAATACACTTTCATGGCTTAATATGACTATAAACTAATATTGAGCATGGCGAGCAGTTGCTCTATTGTTGTTGTCGCGCTTGCAGGCGCGCCCATTTCATGGTGCGTCCGCAATCCTTGCCGCCTGAAAGATCACTAAGCAGCGCAGGCGTTTGTAGTGGCGCCAAACGATGTTCCAATAGATTATAACGTGGGCTCGTGGGTGTATGCGGTGGTGGAGGATCACATGTTATTGGCGATGTTGAGCTGATGGCAGCGCAGGAGATTGTTGGCGGTTGAGAACGTCTAAGAAATAAAGGAAAAACATAGATAATTTGAGTATAATGAACAATAATAAGAAGTAAGAAGAAGCAATAAATATCAATTCTTTTCAATTTATAAGTTTTTAATTAAAAAAACTTTTAAGTTAATGTTTCTTCGTGCCAGAATATTTGTAGGCATAGTATATCCGGCTCAAAATACCATAAATTGAGTTTTAAAAAAAAACAATTAAACCATTTAAAACAAAAACAAAAACTTTTAGGCATTTAATTTTTTTAAGCATTTAGGCATGTGATGGTGAAAATTTTAAATTCTAAAGCAGCGATCAATTCGTATATTTAAAAAAAAATAAATAAAAAAAAAATATTTGTATACCGTACAAAATGTGTACTTAATTTACTAACAACACTACAACTAATTCCACAAAGTCTATTTTAAGTGCCAGAAAGTGCAGCTGGTGTTACGAATTTTTATATCAACCTTATTTCCCAAAACTTTCATCCATTTATTTGTTGGCCGTTTTACTTGTTTTACTCAGTTTAACCTGCAGGTTGACGGTAACTGAAGACTGCTTCTTCATGGCACTGAGAAATAACACACAAGTTTAAATTATTATTTTTTTTTTGTTTAAGTAAAACATTTGTTTCTACAACCCAGTTAAAAAATAATTCTTATAGTTTAGACTGGAAATGTGTCATCAAACATTTATAAGGTTTTATGGGAGCAATCTACTGTAGCGAATGAAATTAATGAAAAGAAATGAAATGAATGAAATGAATGATATGGATAAAATGAATGAAATTAATTAAATGAATGAAATTAATGAAATTAATGAAATGAATGAAACGAATGAAATGAATGAAATGAAATAAATGAAATGAATGAAATGAATGAAATGAATGAAATGAATGAAATGAATGAAATGAATGAAATGAATGAAATGAATGAAATGAATGAAATGAATGAAATGAATGAAATGAATGAAATGAATGAAATGAATGAAATGAATGAAATGAATGAAATGAATGAAATGAATGAAATGAATGAAATGAATGAAATGAATGAAATGAATGAAATGAATGAAATGAATGAAATGAATGAAATGAATGAAATGAATGAAATGAATGAAATGAATGAAATGAATGAAATGAATGAAATGAATGAAATGAATGAAATGAATGAAATGAATGAAATGAATGAAATGAATGAAATGAATGAAATGAATGAAATGAATGAAATGAATGAAATGAATGAAATGAATGAAATGAATGAAATGAATGAAATGAATGAAATGAATGAAATGAATGAAATGAATGAAATGAATGAAATGAATGAAATGAATGAAATGAATGAAATGAATGAAATGAATGAAATGAATGAAATGAATGAAATGAATGAAATGAATGAAATGAATGAAATGAATGAAATGAATGAAATGAATGAAATGAATGAAATGAATGAAATGAATGAAATGAATGAAATGAATGAAATGAATGAAATGAATGAAATGAATGAAATGAATGAAATGAATGAAATGAATGAAATGAATGAAATGAATGAAATGAATGAAATGAATGAAATGAATGAAATGAATGAAATGAATGAAATTAATGTAATGAATGAAATTAATGTAATGAAATTAATGGAATGAAATTAATGGAATGAATGGAAAGAATGAAATGGATGAATGGAAAGAATGAAATGGATGAACTCCTGAAATTGTCAAATTAGATGCATTAAAGTTTGTACATTTCTTCTAGAATTTGATGACAGTAAACAGGTTATAAAAGTTTTATTTTGTATATAAATCCCTCGTGCCACGCCCTATCAAATGTCTGAGCAACATCTAAGGAAATCGCAGAACAGTATTTTTTTTTCTTAAAGTTCTCTTATATCCTGCGTAATACGATGCACTTGCTCTATAGTACCATATTTTTTCGAAAACCAAATTGGTGGCTTAAAATAATTCCTATTTGTTCCATATGTGATTATAACTTCAAAGCAGAAAATGTAATGCCTGATCAGGCTGGAATTGAGACCCGACAGGCATGACCAAAGCCTGATCTTTCCTTCAAAACAGCCCTAATTTTACAAGATCATACACGTGTCCGCCTCTTCAGACCTTAAAATTGGTATTACTTTTTTTCTGGCCTTAAATTTTTTGTTAATTTCAGTTTAGATTACAAGTTTGTAAAAAGGAAGCCTGAATTATATTTTAATTCAGACTTGAAATCGGAACTGAATGATTATATCTGTGTCCACAAACAATAACAGCTTAAGTCTGATTTTTGTGTTTAGAGAAATATTGCTTCAAAGTTTCTGTATCTCCATATAAGTTTTATGAAAGCTTTTTTTGTTTTTATGCCATAACTTTGACTAGGATCACGCTAGAAGCATCAAATTTTGTGTGCATGTAAAAATATTCACAGAGAACACAGCTACATCAATAACTCAGTTCTGTCTTAATTGGACTTAAGCAATTATTGCTTATTGGCACAGATATTTAGAAATTCTATCCTGAATTCCAGTCTGAATATTAGAGGCCTGAGCGAATTTTACCGGATAGATTTTGGCTATATATTCTAGTGACGGAAACGTCAGTGAGCCTAGGTTTTTCAGTCTCGATCTAAGTAGGCGAGGTCAGGTGCATAGTAAGTGTTCCAGGTTCTCAGCCATGCCTGGTTCCTTGCACTTCCTTCAGTTGTCATCCGTTGTGATGCCCATCTTCTTCGCGTTAAATGCCGCCATGCAGTGACCCGTGAGGATACCCACTAGTGTGCTGCATTTTCTGAGCGGTCGTTTCAGGATGAACAGAGTCCGTTTTTCGCATCGTGTATCGCACATGACTTTTTAGATCGTGCATGTTGCTGTATCTCTTCATCTACAACTCACTACTTGTGTGGCCCTATCTTCGAGGTTTCTGTACAGCTCTTGTAGTGGGATTGGTACATGTTGTATATAATCTGATCCCAACCCTGTGCCGGCATTTGTTAATTTATCCGCCCTTTCATATCCATGAATGCCCCTGTGGCTTCGGACACAGTACCCTAGGAACATTTGGAAGACGATTGGAAGAGAAGCTGCTTTTGCGATGCACTTGCGATTCGCCCAAGGGTTTTTCAGATAATTGATCGCCTTCCGATCGCCCAAGCGATTAATTCACGATTCAAGAAAAATGTTCAAAATTTTATTCGCTCATTTCAGCGATCGTTGAAAGATGGATCGCTTTCGATCGCCAAAACAATTAATGCGCGGTTCAAGAAAAAAGTTCAAAATCTTCCATCGCTCATTCCAGCAATGGTTGGAAGATAGATCGTTTTTCGATCACCAAAGCGATTACTGCGCTATTCAAGAAAAATTTTCAAAATTTTCCTTCGCTCATTCCAGCGATCGTTGGAAGATGGATAGCTTTTCGATGGCCGAAGCGATTAATGCGCGATTCAAGAAAAATTTTCTTGATCGCCCAAGCGCGATTCACGAAAAATTTTCAAAATCTTCCTTCGCTCATTTCATTGAATCGCTTACGGACCCTTCAAGCAATTTTTTTACGAATCTTCCAGGTGAATTGCTTTTATGGCCTCAGCAGCTTAGAGTCGGCGATTGCGTCATGAAACGCATAGTGCATCTAGTGCTTCTCTACTTGCCAGGACATTTGTGAACTTGATGGTAGCAGAGTACATGGATTTGATCGCCGTTTGGCTATGTGCAAAGCTATGTACAAAGATGTACTTTTGTTTCGATCGTGTCAAACTTCTTCGCTGGTACAGATTATATAAAAAAAAAAAATGAATGAAAATTGATTGACAATTAACGATACATGAGACTTCATCGTGAGTTTGAACACAGCCTAACCTACAGAACCATTGAGCCTAGTTGGGAGTTTATTTTTGCTAGAAATTCACTTAATTCTTACTTTTGCTGTGTTATGGTGAACACTGACTTGGAGACAATTCGTTTGCCTGTATGCCAAATGCGTCCAATGTACTTCATGCGCTGTATGGCAACTATAGCCAAGGCAACAGTCCTGAAAATTAACAACAAAGAAATAATTAAAATGAAAACAAACCCCCACCCCATCCCCCACTCCCGACTTACTTAAACATGCGTTTCTTTTCTCTAGGTGGCTGTAGTAAATGTCCACCCGCCACCATGCTAGCCATGGCGCGCGCTTCACTATCCTGATAGCTCTGCAGCGATATTTTCAGGTAACGCTTCTGATAAACCAAAGCTTTGCGATGCGACTCAACGCGCAGATAGCGACCAAGCAAATGATTGCAGCGCTCCTCCAATTCACTCACATTAACATTAGACCCCAGCTGCTGCTCCAACTCTTCGCATTTCTTTTGCAATTGGCGACGTTCTTCGACCAGAAACTGTACTGTCTCTGCCATTTGGCGGTTTTCTTTAGTATTCTCTGCGAGCAGCACATTGATGTCCTTCATCTTTTGCAGAAACTGTTGAGGAATAGATGACTCAGGGCTGATGGTGCAAGTATTGGCATTGGTCAAAGCCTCCGCTAGTTTAGCTTCACGCGCTGCGCTGCGTTCCAGGTCGAAACGCAACAACGACACCGACTGCGTCAATGCATCGCGCTCTGTCTCTAGGCGATCATGTTTAGCTTTAAGTTCTTGTAGCTCTGCCAAATTTTGCGCGCTCTCCTGACGCTGTAGTTCGCGTCGTTTGGTGCGACGTGTTTCTGCCTCCTGCAAAGTAGCAATGCGGGCTTCTAGACTCTCGATTTCTTGCGCCTGCAACATGAGCCGCTCCTGAAGATGTTCCACCTCTTGCTCGGCTAGCTCCTTGTCGCGCGCCAATCGCTCCATTTCCTGCTTGAGACGTTCGCTATAGGCAATGCGATCTTGCAGCTCGGTATCGAAGCGTACGCGTTCACGCTCTAAGCTATGCTGCAGATCGGCATTGCGTTCACGTTCGCGCTCCTGCTGCGATGAAAGCAGTTTGATTTCGCTACGCAGCCGCTCGGCATGATCTGCATCGAAATCGGAGACGCGTGGGGAACGACGCGGTGATTCGTTGGGCGATTTCAGCAGCGCGCTGTTGCGTCGCGAGTCGCTGCGTTGCAGCACTGTTAGTTGCGCCTGCAACCGATCGCATTTCTCGCGTTCCTGATCGAGCTGCTTGTGCAGCGCATCCTCCTGCGCCAACACTGTTTCCAGACGCTTACGCATTGCTTCGATGATGATGACATCCTGCTCTTGTATGTCCTGCGAATGCAGTTTTTCGGCCTGTAAATCTTGACGCATGTCTGCGGCCTGTTCGCGTTCTACCTGAATTTGAGCGCGCAAAACTTCCAGCTGATTGAGCAGCTCGCGCTCACCAGTGAAATTCTCGTCGTCGGTGCCGGTGTTGTGTTGCTCTAGCACTGAGGACGTCGCCTCCTTCGTCTTTTCGCGTTCCTTGGGCACCAATGTGCGATCGAGGTTATTTTCCTCTTCACTCTCAATGGCTTTTAAGATATTTGAGTCTAGCTGCGCTGAATAGTTCAGCTCCTTCTCCAACTGTTGCGCGATTTCATCAACCGAGAGCTGCCGCGAGCTGTTGTCACTTTGCTGTTGGTTGCGTAGCTTTTCCATTTCCTGCTCCATGGAGATGGTTTGCTGTTGCAGTTGACGTGCTGTGTCTTCAGCTATGCTGAGTTTGGTGGTAAGCATCAACAGGCGTTCGTCCTTGGCTTTGATTTCACTGTTAAGCGCATTCAGCTGATCCTTGTAGCTGATATGCACAGCCTGCGTCGTTTCTGCGCACTGCGCATGTGTGGCGCTCAAAGCTTGATGTCTTTGTTGTAGGTTTGCCAGTTCGCTGATTCGCCGGGTTATATTTTCCTCTTGTTCTTCCAAGCGTCGCAGATATTGCTCTTCATTCTGTTTATAGTTGGCTAAGTTTTTCTCCTGCTTTGTGAGAGCCTCATGCTTGGCATTGCGTTCTGCTGTCAGTAAGGCGACTTTTTGCAGTAGTAGCTCTATTTCGTTGCTCTTAGCAGTGAGTTTGTTTTGCGTTTCACTTAGTTTTAGGCTCTCTTTTTGTAGCTCCGCAATTTCAGCTTGTTTGCGAGACAAATCTTCTTCTAGACCGCCCAAACGCAGCTGCGTTGCAACCAAATCCTCTTCCATTGCCTTTGATTCTTGCTCTTTGGCTGCTAGCAGTGCTGCTTGTTCTACTTTAACACTCTCCAAAGCTGTTTTGGCCTCTCTGAGCTGCTGCTCTAGCTGTGCTACTTCCTCCCTTCGTTGTGTCTCATCGGTTTTGTGGTTTTGTGCTGCCTGCTCAGGTGTGACAAAGAGAAAACTAGACGGTTTTACTTTGGAATCATCAGTAAGTGAAGAAAAGTTGATTTGACGCGGCACTAAAGCAGGCACTATGCTGTTGTTTTCGGATTTTCCAGTAGTCAACAAAGCGTTCGGATCTTGGAAGTAGTGCGGGTTATCAAAGGTGTTGACGGGATGTAGTTGTGAAAAGACAGCCAGTTCCTCGATGCGTTTGTGCGTGAGATTGGCCACGGCTTCTTTGGAGGTATCCTAAAAAGGGGGGGCGAAAAAATTGTTACCTTTACCTAAAAAACTGTTCAGCTGCTCCCACTTACCATAGTCTGCTGCAAGCAGCTTGCACCGTCAGCAGCCACCATCAACGGCGTGTCTAGTTTGGCAGCTGCAGCGCGACGTATAACATCGGGCTCATCAAACTCGGATATGGAGAGTATATCGCTTAAAGTACGCGCACTCAACTTGGTGCTAGCCTCCTCCTTGGCAACATTGCCGCCTCTGGCACCACCCGCTGAAGAGTTCGGACTCGAGTGCATTTCCTGTAACTCACGCTGTTTTGCCTCCAGCTGTTCCTTCAAATGATCGATCTCCTCATTTTTATCGGCCAACATTGTCTCCATTAGATCGGGCAACGCCAATCTGTTGACCATTTCGGATTTAATTTTATCCTGAAGTTTCTGCACCTCGCTGTTGCGCTGCTGTAACTCTTTCTCCAAACGTTCTACATGGCTACGATCTGTATGCTGTTCCGCAGCCAACTCAGACTCCAAACGATCAATGGCTACTTTGCTCTTTTCCAGCTGCTGACGCATGTTGGCGATCTGTTTGTCGCGTGATGAGAGAGTTTCGCGCAGATTCTGCACCTCGTTCTGTAGATCGTGAATGCGTATATTTAGATCGGAGGTGCCGGCACGTTGAAGTTCTTCGGCGCGTTGGCGTTGTTCTTCGAGACGTGATTGCAGGGCGGAAATGCGCTGCATTTGGTCCGACATGCGTTCCTGCAGCGAGTCACGTTCATGCTGTAGTTCCTAAATAACAAAGAGAGAGAGAGAGAGATAGAGAGAAAAGAAGAGAGATTGTTTGAGTGATTTTCTTTTTTCTTTGCATATGTTTAATAAATTGAGTTCAATTAAAGTTAATTTATTTTGCAAGTGAAGTTAATTTGAAAAATTTGCTTATTGATGTTGTTGCTGTTGAAAATTTGCATCTCTCAAAGTTAAGTGGTTAATATTATCGCTGCATTGCCCCACAAAGTTTAATGAACTGAAATGGAGAATACTTAATGGATCGAAAACGTTACTTTTAATTTAGAAAATGCTTAAATCCTCTTAACACTTTCGCTACCCGCATGTTAAATATTGGTGGGAACATAGAATATATGAAAAATCATATATAAAAAAACACTCTATTTCATATACAGCCCAATTTTGAATGAAATCTCCCCGGGAGGAATTGAAAAAGGGAATTTTGGTATTTTTAACAATGTTCACAGAATTTTTGAAAAATTTCAATGCATATATTTGCATTCATAATCAATTTTTAAGATAACAAAAAAAAAACCTTTAGAATCATTATCCCCTGCCTAAAAAATGAAAACACCCTTTTTACAATTCCTGGGAAAATTTCGTTCAGAATAAGGCTGATAGTTTTTAAATTTATAAACCAAAGTGAATTAAAAATTGATAGTTAAAGTGTTAAACACCAAATTTTTTTAGGAGCTGGAACAGTAAACTAAATCATTGTCCAAAATATTTTCGAAAAAAAAATCTGATTAAGCATTTGAATATGCTTTGATATTTTGTGCAAAAACTAGAGAAGAAAATTATGTAATGAATGTGTTAACATAAACATTTTACAAATTTTTGGGCGAGTTTCATAAATGTTTAATAGAAATGCTTGGAATAACAAACTCTTCAACAAGCTTGCTTTGCGAGAAACACATTTGGTTCGCATGACTCGCTTAACTTGCTTGACTCGCTTAGCTCGCATGACTTGCTTATTTGATTGACTTACTTAACTCGCACGACATGCTTAACTCGCTTTACTCTCGCGACTCGTTAGAATCGCTTAACTCACACGAATGGTTTTTCCCACATGACTTATTTTGCTCGCACGAATCACTGTACTGGCACGACTGATTTACTTCGCACGAATCGCTTACTTGCACCACTCGCTTAACTACAAAATTCTTTTTCGGAAAACATCCGACTAAACATTTGAATATACTTTGATATTGTGTACAAAAACTGAAGAAAGAATTTTATAATAAAGTGTTTTAAGATAACACAGAAAATTTAAAAACTTTTTGGCTGAGAGTTGCGAACATAAAAAAATTTCATAAAAAAGAAAAAAATTTTAATAGAAATGCTTGGGATAACCAACTCTCCAACAAGCTTGCTTTAAGCGAGACATACATATATGACTCCCTTGACTCAGTTAACTCGATTGACTCGCTTATCTGGCTTGACTCGCTTTATCTGCACGGCCCGCTTTACTCACTTCACTTGCAAAGATCGCTTTACTCTCACGACTCGTTTAATTCGCAACAATTCGCTTTACTCGCAAGACGCGCTTTACTAGCACGACTCGCTTTACTAGCATGACTTGCACGACTCGTTTTACTCGCATGAATCGCCCGACTCGTTTTACATGCAGGAATCATTTTACTCGCACGGCTCGCTTTGCTCGCAAGAATTGTTTTACTCACAAGACTCGTTTTACTCGCAAGACTCGTTTTACTCGCATGACTCGCACGACTTGTTTTGCTTGCACGACCCATTTTACTCGCAAGAGTCGTTTAACTCGCAAGACTTGGTTTACTCGCAAGACTCGTTTTACTCGCACGACTCGTTTTACTAGCATGAGTCGCTTTACTCGTACGACTCACTTTACTCGCAAGACTCACTTTACTCGAATGACTCGTTCCACTAGCACGATTCGCTTAACTCGCACGACTCACTTTACTCACACAACTTATTTTACTCGCACGACTCGCTTTTCTCACCGGAATCGCTTTACTCGTAAGACTAGTTTTAGTCGCACGATTCGCTTTTCTTGCACGATTCGCTGTACTCGCTCTACTCCCCAGCAGTTATTTTAGAGTCAATTGAAAAAGTGAACTCGTTCTAGTATAGAACAGTTTACTTTTCTTTTGTTTTCAAAAGTATTGCTGAAAGAAATTGAATGGAAGCTGATCACACGTTGTGGTAGAAAACGCGTTGGGGTCGAAAACGTATTTATTAAAATTTGCTGCGCACAAGACAGAATCGGTTGTTGCTCTGTGAAATTATTGCAGTTTTTGTTTATAAAATGAATAGAAAAGAATTAATAACTTTCTTCTTTAATAAATCATGTGGATGGAAAAGATGCTACAAATCAGACTTTAAGGACCTTTGCTCCAGTACACTAAGTTTTTACAATTTTAAAATGTTCACTTTAAAACTAGTTCAAAAATAACTATTTTAGGCTACTGCGAAAGCAACCAGTTTAAAAATGTTTCTAATGCAACTAGTTGAAATATGACGAAGAAGGAGTGTTTATGGGGACAATTCGCACACTATCTACAAAAGAGACGCAACTCAAAATATTAAAATTTTCAGGAGATTTATTTTATTTACAGTTTATTTATTTACAGAAAACGTATTTATTAAAATTTGCTGCGCACAAGACAGAATCGGTTGTTGCTCTGTGAAATTATTGAAGTTTTTGTTTATAAAATGAATAGAAAAGAATTAATAACTTTCTTCTTTAATAAATCATGTGGATGGAAAAGATGCTACAAATCAGACTTTAAGGACCTTTGCTCCAGTACACTAAGTTTTTACAATTTTAAAATGTTCACTTTAAAACTAGTTCAAAAATAACTATTTTAGGCTACTGCGAAAGCAACCAGTTTAAAAATGTTTCTAATGCAACTAGTTGAAATATGACGAAGAAGGAGTGTTTATGGGGACAATTCGCACACTATCTACAAAAGAGACGCAACTCAAAATATTAAAATTTTCAGGAGATGCAAAAAACAATTTTTTTTTTCAACGGACTCCATACAAAACAAACAGACAAAATTGCTTTTTTTTTAATTAAAGAGTAAGAAGATAAGTGAACAATTTTGATAGTTGATGGAGATAATCACTACGAATAATTTAACATTAAAAGAAAAAATTTGTAAATTTTACGTTGTGCCTGTTTTGTAGATGGAGTGTCAATGTAAAGGGTATAGTGGAACTAGTACTGATCGTTTTTGGAACTAGTGCTGGTCCTTTTTGGAACTAGTTCAGCACTATTTCAAATTTGATCCACTTTTCCGTTGGGTCGCTGTACTCGCACTACTCTATTTACTCGCACGACTCGCTTAGAACTAGTACTTGGAACTAGTACTGATCCTTTTTTGGAACTAGTTCAGAACAATTTCAAATTTGGTGCACGTTTCTGTTGGGTAGCTGTACTCGCACCACTCTATTTACTCGCACGATTCGCTTTACTTCCACGACTCGCTTTACTCGCACGACTGGCTTGACTCGTACGACTTGCTTTTCTCGTTTAACTCGCATGAGCTCATGGCTTGTTTTGCACCTTGTTTGGTAGTTTTGGTTACGTATGAGTTTAATCAAATAAATAAATAGACTGAAATTCGTAGGAAAAATTTTGAAAACTTTTGTCTTAAAATCAAACAGAATTTCCTGGCTGGCAACATATTTCCCAAGCATGACTCGCATGAGTTGCTAAGCTTGTTTCACACTTTTCAATTAATTTTTGGATAACAGTTTATTGCAAATATAAATTCTTTTCCCCAAGCGTTTGAAATTTGCAGATAAGAGAGTAAGAATTTTATCCATCCAATCTTCTTTGGACATAATAATATTATTTTCCAACAGGCTTTATTAAGGACAGCCTTATTTTCCTCTTATGGTTAATCTTATTTGAGAAACTTTCATTTTTTTAAATGCTAAAGATTTTTCTAACAATGGCGCACTTTGTACTACACTCAATTAGAAATCTGACTCCAAGGGTTCCCGACAAAATTTAATCAATTTTAGCTGACGCTAATGTTAATTTAAAAGTTCATGAAGGAGATCATGAATCGAACTCACACACACACACACACACTCTAAAACAAGTGCAATACAAAGACAAACATTCAGATATATATGGATATACCATGTTGTATATGATACGACTATACAATAAACAAAACCACTTGAATAGTGAGCACTAAAAACAGAAGAAAAAAGATAACAATAACAACAAAAACATAAAAGACAGCCACTTGAGTTTAAGAAGGAAATGACACAAGAAGCATGCGGCGAAGTGACAAGCGGTGAAAGCATAAAACAACGCTACTTATGGTTGTCTAGTGGGGAATAGGCTGAAGCAGAGCAGTGTGCAGAGAGCGGAAGTGCGGGCGTTTATGAGATTGACGCATGAGGCGCGAAGTTTTGAATATAAATACAGTAGCCAGAGATTGAATTAAATTGCAGTAGAGTGGATGTAGAACGAACGCTCGAGTGGTTGAAGAATGATGCGGGTGTAATACACTAGCGGCTGCTGCTGCTGCTGCACTTTTCGACATTCACAACAACATCAACATCATCATATCATAATGATGATTATCGTTGATAAACTGAGTTGTGGATTAAAAATATCTTGAAATTTAAGATTCTGTTTGTAGTAAACAATGTTTATACTTTTGTTTTTCGAGTTTTTAATTACCTGTTTTAGTGCTGGGCTTGTTTTGTAGTTGTATTACTTGTAAATCAACAACTAATAGTGTTTACAAGAATAACATAAAATTTAGTGTTTCGATAGCAAAATTTAAAAAAGTGTTTGAAATGAACAATGCCTATCTACACCGAGAAAAAAACACTATAGTGAGATCATAAAAGTTGACTTTTGTAAAAAAAAAAATGTACTGAGTTGACGAAGTAATGTAATGTAATCACAAAAGTTTTTGTGCCAGCTAAACATAGTTTTAAAATTAAAGCATCGTTACTTTTTACCTTTTTATGTATACATATATATATATAAGAATTATAGTAAAAATTTTCAATATTTAACAAATTATTGCATAAAGCATATATAGGTTTATATAATAAAATCAATTTTTAGGTTATTTTATTTGATTGTTTGTTTTAACGGGATTGGGAATTTGCACTCAATGTTGAAATTTGGTAATTTCAACCAATTGATTTCTTCTTCACACGATCACAGCTCGGTAACGGTTAAGTTGGTGGTGTTTGTTGGTATATCGTTGGAAAGGTGATTTAATTGCCTTTAAAATGAGCTAACTAAGTTTAACGTAAGTTAGTTTTTCTGCTAGAAACAATAACGTGAATCAAAGGCGTGAAATATTAATTAACCCTGTACCTCCTAAGAATGTGAAAATAGACCCCCCCCCCCCACCCCCTCCCATACGATTTTTTGCTCAGCTCGACATAACCTTTCAGCTCCGTAAATAGTTGCACTCAATTGCGGGACACCCTGTATAACAAAATCAGTTTTTAGGTTATTTTTTTTTTTAATGTTTGTTTGAACGGGATTGGACAAGTTTTAAAGTAAATATTATTTAATATTAAAACACTTGATAAATTTAATAAGAGATTCTATATTGAAAAAATAAACTGACGAAAATTGGAAAGCTGCTGTTTTGATTCAAATAATAATATAATATAATAATAATATTAACATAAATAATATTCAAATGATAATAATATTCACGATAAAAATAGATTTTTTTAAATTCGATGCAAAAAATTACACAAGTTTGATCTATGAATCTGTAAACCTAACGCCAATTCATCATCCACATAAAATGCGTTCCACCTATTAAAACTTTGCTGACTTGACCAAGAACTTAACAGGCTCAAAACGATCAAAACCAGTATATAGGTTAGCATAAATTTAATGTTAATTTTCCTTTAGTTTTTTTCGGTATATGAATATTCCACTTTTAATAAAATTTGTATTAATCTCAAAAAAATTTTTCATTTCATTCATTTGAAATAATCATTTTTTGGTAGCGTTCAACTAATCAACAATATCCAATAAAAACAAAAGTAAAAGCAAAAGTTTTGGAAGCACTCAAGTAAAAATTTGACAAGCACTGGAACAACGACTCATATACTGGAAAGTAAAAATTCTCACAAAAGTTTGAGAAACACTAAAGAAGCACTGTAAAAAATCAAAGTACCGAATTATGTATGAAGAAAAACATTTAATACTCAAAAAATTGATGATGCCGGGTTACACAGTCTAACAAACCTCAAGTTTTTGACAACGGAATAAAGCTATGGTCATTTTCTCAAGAAACAAAGTTGTAGTCCACCAGAACCGAGTTTATTCATACTTTGATCACTGTCAAAAAAGTGGTTCCAACCTAACATGTAACACTTTTAATTACATGAACGCAACCCGCATCCCCCCGCCCCCCCCCCCCTTCAACCCTCTAAGTTTACTTCTTAATCATCACATTTTAAACAACAAAAAATTTATTTTTTTATAAATTAGCATTCAAAGCCAATAAGAGATGCAATTTACTTATTGATCAGCGATTGCAACCCTACACAAGGTGAATGCCAGATTTGAATGAAATTTGAATTATAATTATAGGAAGTGAAAGACCAGAAGAGAATTATACACATAAATATGATCAAATTAATATTCGGTCATAGTCATGAAACTAGAATCTACAGATAAGAGTATATTGGTAAAATGTAGGTACAACTGTTCAACTACAAAGGTAGTTTAAAAATTTCAACCACAATGTTAAAAAATTTCAAGATAAGTTTGATTTTTTCCAACTTTCAGGCTTGAAATTTCAAATTTATAGTTAATTTATTCAACCATTTAGTTGAAAATTTAATCAGAAGATAGTAGAACGTACGTACATTTATACCAACTTAAAAAGTGTATAAAAATTTTTAATCGTGTGAATTTAATACTGAAGGTCGACTGAAGTCGAAAGAGGGATGTTCCTTTGCAAAAAAGTATACTTATCATTATGTGTAATTGAATCAACTGCAATTACGATAATTCGTCAGATAAGTACAGGTTGGAATTGGTTAAAGTGATAATTAATGGTTGATATCAAATTGACAATCACTTTTTTTCTATTGAGATTAAGTGACTGCTATTTAGGTGTCTTTTTCAAAAACAACAATCAAAACAGCGACTGTTTACCGTCACCTTAGCGAAATCTACTTCTCAAATATTTAAATATGATCATATTTTTATGACAATAGTCTTGGAGTTTCAACTTGTTTTAGCTTGCTGTAATAATGTTTAATCAAAAAAGTGTTTGAATATTAAATCTTAAATTAAAGAATTTTATAATTATTTACTTCATAAAATTTGCATTATTTATAAAATAATTTTTTTTAACTCGCACTAATTAAGCCAATAATCAATTAATTGAAGACATATGTTTTATGTTTTTTTACATACTAAACTTGAGCTTACAGCAAAAATTCAAAGAAAATACTGCTTTTAGATTTTGGAACTGACGCATTTTTATGGTCTTTGATAAAAAATTTAATCATTAAATCGTTAAACACGCCG
Source organism: Coremacera marginata (assembly GCA_914767935.1). Taxonomy (NCBI): domain Eukaryota; kingdom Metazoa; phylum Arthropoda; class Insecta; order Diptera; family Sciomyzidae; genus Coremacera; species Coremacera marginata. The sequence goes on from OU612047.1 coordinate 148,553,924, forward strand.
CTATAAAATTTTGCGTTTCCCGGAAACTTTGACTACTTTATGTATCCCAAATCAAAAAAAAAAAAGAAGAACACAACAAACTATAAAAAACTGATTCCCATTTTTTGCTCCAATTACTAAAAATATACATTTTGCAGTTTTGAACATAAAAATTAAAAATAAACAGCTGCCAAATATGCTGCATGTCTGGCTTTTATGGCTGGGAATGAAGGAAAAAGTAAGGGTAAAGCAAAAGGAATAGCAATACAAAAATGGGAAAACTTTTGAAAAGCCATTTATTTGAAAAATGTGTAAACTGACCTAAAAAAGGTCACCTGACCTGAAGAAAGGAAGAAGAAATCAAAGTTAACTGGTCAAAATTTTAATGATCAATTAAGATTTAAAAAATAATTACTACTTCAAATGCAAAATATTGGAAAATTTCTAGAACTTTAAAATAATTTTTGCTAACTTTAAACACATTTTTCAAAATAAAAAGAAACACTTTTGATAGTATCGTAAGTGTAGACGTAGAATATAACTTTTGCGACTAAATTATTGATCCTAGATATATTTTTGTTGGAATCGCAAAGATCTTTAATTTCATCATACATCATATTCACATATCTTTTATTGTTTAGGAAAGGAAATACTAAAAAAGACCTGAATTTGATAAAAATTTCCACTTACGCCAGATAGTTGCCCAAAAGCTATTTAATATATAAAAATTGTGAGTTTACATGAACATTCTACAATAAATTATAGAAAGAATAGTAAAACTTTCACTACAATCGGTGCAGCAGTTCTTGAGCTTATTTCTGTCAACGCAAAAAAGTCAATCTTTCAAGTTTCATTTTTATATAATAGTAAGATATATGTAAATTTACATACATATTAATAACAGCAAAAACAACAAAAATAAACAGTTACTTAGACATATTCGTAAAACGATTCGTTCAACAAACGACACAATGTTGCGTTCGTGATTCTGGCACGAAACAAACCAACAACCATAAAAGCATAAACAGTTACTGTAGTATTTTATGCATTATTTTTTTCATATGAAAATGTGATTTTTGTGATGTGTGAAATCTAGATAGATTTTGCTATTTTGTGACTTTATTAAAAAAGGGAGAAAACTCAAAGTTAGATATTCGTTGTATTTGTCATATAACTGATATTTTGACATATATTTTATTTTTGTACGATGAATACTAAAAGCTGTAGGTATACACCAAAAAGTGAACAAAAAATGTGCTAGCATGATTATTAATTAAAAAAGTTATGAGGGCAGGTCAATACGTAGTGAACCTAACTAAAAAGAAGGCATCACTCAGTGTTTTTGAAAGGCAAAGAAAATAATGAGATCAAATCCGAATTGGACTATATTTATGGCAACAATGCACCTTCGATTGCTACAGTAAAAATATGGACTGCTGAATTAAAAGGAGATCGTCATTTTTTCAAGGAGCGAAATGGACGTGCAGTTAAGATGGCTATTAAGATGGCAGATTATGGGTTCAAAGTGTGTGAGGTGGAATAGGCCATGGTCATACCACATGACCCAGTGGTTTCGATTTTGCACGAAAGTTTGCATATGAAAAAACTATCTGCAGGATGAGTGCCAAGCTTGCTCACAATATCGCAAAATCGCAATCGTGAAATCATTTCGAAGCAATATTTGAAGCTGTTTAAACGTAATACAGATGCCTTTCGCGTCGAGTCATAACCGTTGAAACATGAATCTATCACTACATACCTGAAACGAAGCAACAACCAAAACAACGAGTTGAAGCCGGAAGTGATTCAAAAAACAATCACAGCAGACTATTATGTGAAACGTCTGGACTATTTGTAGGATGAAATCAAGAAAAAACGTTCCCATTTTCAGAAGAAAAAAGTGATTTATCATCATAAAAATTTAATGGAATCCACTATGAATTGCTTCCGCATCTCCCGTTTTCCGCAGATTTAGCACCTTCTGAATTTTTTTGTTCCCCAACCTAAAAAAATGGCTGAATATGGTGATGAACCAGGTCTCGTATAAAAGTGACAAACAGCATCCTACGCCTACGCCTACATTCAAGTGAACAGATATCAATTAATTCACATCTAGTTGTGTAGGGTAATGGCTGAGGGAGGTTCCAGTTAAGTTTGGATACCATATACCTTGTAAACTTTTCTGAACTTTTTCGATCCTAAGAGTTTGGGAGGGCGAAGACGGATTCCATAAGAAAAAGCAGTATTCTAGATGAGGTCGAACTAATGAAGAGTACAGACATTTGAAGGTGTAGGATCCTTAAAATCCACTGAGTTTCTTATTAAGAAGCCTAGCATCGAGTTAGACTTATTGATGATGAGATTAATGTGATCTTTAAAGTTAAGACACGGATCTAATATTGTAGAATACCAAGGTATTTCTTTGAGATAATTCTTTCGCGTAGATAGGAATTTATAAAATAGGGTCTTAATAACGAAGTTGAAGACCTGAAGAAAGAGATACATTGGCATTTGGAAATTTTAAGTGATAGTTTATTCAACTCGCACCAGATAAAAATTAAATCAATGTCAGTTTGAAGAAGAATAACATCAGCATTAGATTTAATAGGCCGGAATAAATTAAGTTTATCTTCGAAAAGAAGGTATTGAGAGTGACGTATGACCATGGGAAGTTCGTTTATAAAAATCATAAACAAAAGGGGGCCCTGAGCAACACCAGAAGTAACTTCAAAAGAGTTAGATAAGATATCATATATTTTTCCGAATTGAAAACTATTTGATAAGTATGATTGAAGTCAGCGCAATAAGTTAGAGTGAATTCCAAGAGAGGCAAGTTTAAGAATTGAGTAAACTGAAGTAAACATCAGTTTGAAAGCCTGCTTCGAAGTTAGTAATAATAAAATTGCAGAAAAGAACTAAGATTGTCATCATAGATTTGCCTATTAAGAACCCATGTTGGTCAGGTAATATAACATTTTTTACGTGAAAATACATTTTATCGTATATGATTTTTTCTAAGACTTTAGGTATAGCGGAGTGTTTACAGATAGGTCTATAATTTTTTATATCCCATTTAGGACCAGATTTGTGGATGAGGACTAGAGTTGTAAAAAAATGCATTCATGCAATCAAAAACTGGCACTAAATGCCAAAAAAATTATTTAAGTCGTTCCAACATGTTCTGATTTCATGACTTCAAGTTTTGAAACCAGTAATCATTTTGAAGTCATGACTTCGAAATCAAACATAAAAATTTTGTTCAAGTCTTTTGATTCATTCACTATGATTGAAGTCACCGCGACTTTGCATTCTGGACTCATTAATTGCATTCAATTGAAATCAATTTGAGGTCAATAAAATCATTTGAAGTCAGTTGTAATCATGTTTTAAATTACTGAAATGCTGAAATAATTTGAAGTCAGTTGAAGTCCTTTGATTGCATTTAAACATTTTTGAAGTCATTTTGAAAAAATTTCAAAATTCAAGCTGTATACAACGACTTATATTTTTACTATAATTAAAAATGCATAATTATTACCCGGGTTTTTTATTTTAAAAACAAAGCAAAAAAAAAATTCTTTACAATTTATCGCTCATTTCGTTCTGTTTTTGAATTGAATTGTTTTTTGTTACATACAGTGAACTCGAGTTGACGTGAACATAGGATAACATGAACACACCGCTCGTGTGAACGGTCTCCTTTTTATATTGACTACTCTGTAGCGTGAAAGTTTGAAAAGCTGTGCAACATGAACATCCAAATTCGCGAAAACAACTTTTAAAATTAATAAAAACAATAAAAAAATTGTGGTAAAATCGTCAAAAGCAACCAAAGGTTCAAGAAATTTTTTTCTGTAAAACACTAAAAAGAGTAAAATGTATATAAGTTCTTAATAAAAATGTGTTTTATACGGAAAAATGTTTATCTTGATTAATAAAAAATTTGGATTTTGTGAACAGCCAGTGCAAAAATTAGTTTACGTTACCCCGAGTCCACTGTATTAGCTTTTGAAATTGTTTACGGTAGAGATTAAGCTTAGAAAATATATATCGTGGCTTTAATGATTTTTTTCGTTAATGATTTCGTTTATTTTGAAAGATTGCAATCATATGACTTAAATGATTTCAAATTGACTTCAATAATTATTGCAGTTTTGGCAATATTTTCAAAAGAATACATTAATGCAATCAATTAAGTTTTTCAGTCATGACTGCGATATAAAATTTAATGAAGTCAGCAATGACTTCAATTCTTTTGAATGCATTCAATAACTCAAAATGATTTTAGTCATTGCGATCAAAAATGATTTAAATATTTCAATCAAAACTTGAAGTCATTAGCTATGAAGTCACTGATTGCAATACAAAATTACAAAATAATTGCATTCTTTTACAACTCTGATGGGGATTATGTGGGAATACTTCGAAATGTTATTAAAGCTACCACTAGACAAAGATTTTCTAAATAGCAAGAAGAGAAGTATCGCCAGAGATAAGGCGCAATTTTTTAAAGCGATTTGAGGTATTCCATCAGGTCCTGAGGTGATGCTGTTTTTAACTCTAGATACAACCGATTTAATAACCGCAATTGAGAATGAGAGATTACCAAGGTCAAGGACGGAATCTGAGGTGCGACTAAGTTGTACAGGGTCAGAATCAGAGACAGGGGAATAAGCAGCCTTGAAATATTCTGAGAACATGTTGCAAATAGTTGCAGTATTGTCTGAAGCGGAAGAGGAATCTAGATAAGACATGGAACTAGGTAGCTCGTTCTTCGTACTATTTTCTTTGAGAGTTAGCAACCGATAGGTCTGTTTCATGAGGTATTAAATTCCGAGGCGGTTGAAGATAAATGTTCATTCATTGCATCAAAGTTAGCGTTTTTAAAGTTCAGTTGAAGTCTATGATTATTAACTAGTTTCTGGTAGTGATAAAAAGAAAATTCAAGAAAGATAGGCATATGGTGATTAGTGCTACTAAAAATTGATAAAGCCGGGTGCATCTATAATTATGAAAAATTCCTTATCGACAAATATAAGATCGAGTGTACGGTTGAGATCACTTTTAAAGTAAATGATTTGGACTAAATCATATTGAGTAAAAACTAGTAAGGGTGGAGCTTCGGCAGAGTACCGAAGCTAAAATACCCCACCGCGGCCATATTAAAGTATATTTTAAGTCTTTAGCCACGACATACACGATGACATTCAGTTTTATATATTGACGAAAGTTTTCCTATTTTGATGACGTCACTTTGTATGGGAAGTAGGAGTGGCTTTGATCCGATTTTGACATATATCACAGATTTGGTTTATATTATATAAAGTGCAAAATTTCAAGACATTTCATTAATTTTTGTGGATTTTTAAGAGATTTAACGTTTAAAACAAAGCCAATATGTATGGGAGGTAGGCGTGGTTTTCATTCGATTTTGTCAAATATCATAGTGGTGGTCTATGTTATATACCAAAGCCTATATGCAAAATTTCAAGACATTTCTTTAATTTGAGCAGATCTTTAAGAGATTTTACTTTTAAAATAAAGTCACCAGTATGGGAGGTAGGCGTGATTTTCATCCGATTTTTCCAAATTTCATAGCCAGAATTATGACTGAAGAGCAAAGCTCACCTGCCAAGGCATTTCTTTAATTTTTGTGGATTTTAAAGACATTTTACGGTTAATATAAAGTCACTTTGTATGGGAGGTAGGCGTGGTTTTCATCCAATTTGGCCCATTTTCGAACTTGATCTCCCCTTTTCAAAAATAAATTTATACTTTGAACAGACAGACGGGCACACGGAAATCGACTCGGAAGATGATGCTGATCAAAAATATATATATTTTTGTATACCTGCCACGCCTCCTTCTTGGCGTTACAAACGAAATGACAAAGTTAATATACCCCTTACGCAGTAAGCGTTGGGGTATAAAAATCAATTAAGAGAACATCGATTTGACTATGAGCATTAAACGGAAGAAGGTTCGTTGAGGAAGGCTTCGTTGAGGTCAGACATCCAGGTTATGTTATCCAAGTTGAAATCGCCAGCATTTTTCGAAATCGAAAATCGAAAAAGAAATCGTAGAAATTTTTTGAACTGCCGCTCAACAATTCCGATGACGCACAATTAGGCAAGTTGCAGAAAATATGTTGAAGTCAAATTTCAATGAGGAAGAAGAAATAAAAAATTGATTTTTGATAACTTATTGACCTGCTCTTGCATTTCGAACTAAAAAGTTTTTTAACTTTGCATAAAACATTTTTTTTTTGTGTCCTTTTATTTACAATTTTTTATCTATCAATGGAATGGTTTGCTAGAACTTTAGTGCAATTTAAAAAAAGTTCATTCTATCTATATCTATAACATTTAATCAGTAAAAATTTAAAAATTTTTTTTATAATTCAATCAAATATTAAAAGAATTTTGAATCTGCTTTAGTTGTATAAGATTACCTTATAAGACATAAGAAAAAAAATAAGCACCTTTAAAAGCACCTTTAACCGAGCATCTTATGAGATCAATTGTTATTAGTTGAAACTAACAAATTCCAAGATAACGCATTTTAAACAATTTTTTACAACAAATAATTGAATAATTGCTATGTTTACAAAACAATGTCTACAAAATTGTCTAAAATCTAAAAACAAAGAAAAATATCTAAAATAAACGTTTTGTTAGTTTGTTAATTTAAATATAAATAAAGCTATTTTGGCTACTTGTCAACTCATCACAAGAATTGTCAAAACTAAATATTAAAAAAAAAATAATTTATTGTTAACCAAGAATACTTTCAATAAAATTTACAAAAACCAAAAAAAAAAAAACTCACCCTGATGGGGCTCATTTTAAATGAACGCACAGCAGCAGTACGCGACAGCATAGCGCAAAAAAGTATATTAAACACAAAATTACACACAAAACAAAACCCCAACAACAATACTAAACACAAACAATCACGTTTAAAACATATATTGTGATTGGCACCGAAGGAAAATTTCACTTTCAATTAATTTTTACATGGTTAAAAATAATATTCGAGGCGTGCACAAAATTTCATAAATTTACATGTTAGCAGAACCCGTTGATATTGCAACAATTCTTTTGAGACAATTCAAAAAATTCAAAAATAATATTTATTTATTTTTACAGTTGAACGAACACAACAAGCGATCGGGTGAGCGTAAGTGTAACAACAAGTTCGAGCAGATGAAAGCTGAATGAACAGCAGCATTGGAGGCAAATGTTTGCAGAGTAGCAACATATTCGATCGTATGGCTTGAAGAACGCGCAAGTGATGCTTTTTGTTGTTGCAGATGCTGTTCTTGGCGAGTTAAAGGAGGAGGAGGAGGAGGATGAAGTGTGTCTGTTGATGAGTTAATTTTGTTTTGCGGCACACGACAATGAGAACAACTGCTTAAGATTCGACAGTGCAGGAAATGGCGCAAAAATCACGAAGCTAAGAAAACCAATTTTTTCAGATAATAAAATAGTGAACAATTTATTTTAATTAATTGATTACTATAAATAAATTTATTTCAATGTTATGTTTAATTGAGCAATTTACCAAAAAACTACCAACATTTCTTCATAGAGCTTAAAGCAATTTATAAATAAATGAGTTACAAAGTCATTTAGGGAATGTGCTGGTAAGTACTAATCTTAAAGTGAGAGAAACTTTTTTATGCCTTTTTATTACAACAAAAACAACAATAAAACATCAAACACTAAGGAACATCAAGCTCCAATAGTTCGCAAATTAACGTCATATCAGTGAAAGAAACCATAAAAAAAAAATGATTTTCTACCTACAGAACGAAGTGGCGCTAGTACATTTTTCTATACCATATTAATTTGTATATATATTGTACATAATACAGTGCCCGGCTATAAAATATAATCACAATGACCAAAAATGGTTATCTAGATTTTTGAAGCAAAGCTTCTTAAGCCTCGTTCTGTGATTTGCTTGAGTGAAATCTCAAAAATTAAATTTTTTTCGCTAAACCGTTATCTTGGGATTGGATGTTTTTTTCTTTGCTTTTTTGTTTGTTTTTTTTTCCAAAAAACTGTTTGGCCCACCGTAGGAATCGAACTCGCACCATATCGATTCATAGTTCTATATACTACCCATCAATCCAAACACCTTTGTTGCGCAATGTTATTGATTCAATATTAAGTATAACTGAAGCTATGTTGCAGCAGATCACAAAAATCCAGCGGCTCCCAACGAGTGGGTCGCGGAAGGTTTACAAGTGGATCGCGACTCGATCTTAAAACTATCAGAAATCAACAAATGAATCATTAGAAAAGATAAGAAAAGCAAGCTTATCTTCAATTATGTCTATCTACATTTTGACGAAAAATTTTATTTGATGCCAAATTCATCGCTGACCCCAGCTGCATCTACAGTAAAAATTAAAACTAAAAAACTAATTTTTAGTCCTATATGGGCAAATCCCAAAAATGGTCAACCACAGGTGAAAAATTAAAAGTTATTAAAATCTTACAATTTGCGGATATTATTTTGGAGAAACATTTAAATTTTATTTATTTAAGCAATTCATAAATTAATTCATTTACCATGATGATCAAATTGTTCGCAATGTTTCACAAATTTAGTTTTTCTTTTAGCAAATGTTCAGTAACTGTTTCGTAAGTTTTAAGGAATGTATTTGCCCCCTTCTTCCAGCTAGTGCCTTCAATAGTTTACTTGCTATGCTTGTAAATAGTTTTATGGCGTCGGGCGTAGAGTGACTCTTTCGGAAACCAAACTGAACAAATAGAGCATAGAGTATAGAGTATAGAGTATAGAGTATAGAGTATAGAGTATAGAGTATAGAGTATAGAGTATAGAGTATAGAGTATAGAGTATAGAGTATAGAGTATAGAGTATAGAGTATAGAGTATAGAGTATAGAGTATAGAGTATAGAGTATAGAGTATAGAGTATAGAGTATAGAGTATAGAGTATAGAGTATAGAGTATAGAGTATAGAGTATAGAGTATAGAGTATAGAGTATAGAGTATAGAGTATAGAGTATAGAGTATAGAGTATAGAGTATAGAGTATAGAGTATAGAGTATAGAGTATAGAGTATAGAGTATAGAGTATAGAGTATAGAGTATAGAGTATAGAGTATAGAGTATAGAGTATAGAGTATAGAGTATAGAGTATAGAGTATAGAGTATAGAGTATAGAGTATAGAGTATAGAGTATAGAGTATAGAGTATAGAGTATAGAGTATAGAATACAGAGTAGAGTATTTCCTCTGGTCCTTTAAAAAACACGTAAAAATTAATTAATTGACTGACCATCTTTAAGCAGTATACAAAAAACTTCATTACATAGTACAACTTCGGAAAAAGACATTTTAAAACATTTACAGAATACAGAAATTCTAAATAACAAAAAAACAACAGCAACAACGACAACAGCAATAATTAAAAATTTGTATGCACATTTTTTAACACTAAACAGCTGATATAATTTTCAATGTTCACTCAGAAAATTCAATTTTACTCAATGCAGAGCAAATTTTTTGTCAAAGTTTTAGAATATTAGAGATTTTTTAGAGCATTATTTATAAAAGCTGCATTAGACAGTTAAAGTTCTATGAAAATCTCATGCATTTTCGAAAAAAATATGCCCAAAAATACATGTTCGAAAACTTTCGTTGAAATTCAATATAAGAAATTGAATTATTTAGCATTTACAATTGAATTATCGAAATTTTTAATAAGCTTCTCCTCTAAATTTTGAACTGTCAAAATTTGCTACTATTTAACCCACTGTGCTCAAGTATTGCTCAGCTGACAAATCAAAAAATAAAAGCTACTTCACCTCAATTCGCAGTGCAGCAGAAAATTAAATAAATCTCAGCAAAGTTCAAAATAAGCGCTAAAAGTTCTTTAGCCTTTTAATTTTTACACACACAAAACTTTTCAAAGTTCTTTTAAGATCTTTAAAGCACTCAATAAACATCGAATAAAATCAGCAAAGTTTTTCACCCAACATTAATTATAAACATACAAGCTTTTCAACATAAAACTCACCACACAAGAGCTTCGCATGTTTGTTATCTGCATGTCTAAATCTCGTATACGTTTGATGGCAGCCTCTTCAACACGCGTGTGTTTGGAGAGTTTGTCGACAATGCGTTGCACACCCTCCATTGACAATGAATGTTGGCGTGGTGAAGGATGCAGCGGTGAACCGAGGGCAGGCAAAACATTTGAGGAGGCTGTTGGTAGCGTTGCTAGAGGCTTTGCAACACCATGTAAAGAAACATCTTCAGTGTGGCTAAGACTGCATGAGTTCGAAGAGTTGTGTAGAGATTCGAGAACTTTTATTTTTTGATCCAAGGTATGCTCTATGTCGCGCAGCTAAGACGAAGTGAAAATAAGAGTTGATTATAAATGAATTAAGAGAGTTTTTTTTAGAGAGCTACCTGTTCAATGACTTGATCCATGACCATACTTTGTTCAGCAGTTGGACGCACATTTTGTAGTTTTTCCTCCAGTTGACGTATGCGTTCCTGATAGCTTTCACCAATTTCGGCCTTAAGACTTTGTACCTCCTGTTGTAAGGTGTCATTGGAACGCGATTGCGAATTAATGAAGCTCTCCAATTGCTGCAAAGAGAATTTAAGTGAGATGTTAAGACTCGCAGTCTCAGTCTCAAAAAGAAAAAAAAATTCAATCTTACAGTAACTTTCTCTCCTAAAACATGTTCGTTGAGCGCTTTAGTTTCCACTTGCGTCTCCAGCTCCGAGATAATTTCACGCAAAACAAAAATTTTGTCTATAGAAGCTTTCAGCTCTACTTCGAATTTGTCACGCTTAGCAATGCATTCGTTAAGTTTTTGATTGAGCTCGCGTATTTGCGACTCCTGCTGTTCAACCTGGGGGTAGGGATGAAAAAAAATGTTTTATTTCAATATTTTTTTTTTTTAAGAAAATTTTTTTCGAACACAATAAAAATAATCATATAAATTAAAAGAAACATGCTTAAGAACTTACTTTAATCCTCAAGTTAAGTTTCGAAATTTGAAAATTCTTTGTTGGCATTTTTTTCATTATTTATTTGGTTAATAGCGCAATTTAGCAGTTTGAGTTATGAATGCGCCCGGCAGTGAAGAAATTTTTCATATTCAGGGTCACAAGTGGCAGACATAAATACACAAATACACACCAACACACATACACACATATAAATAAGTGTTAGGACAGACACAAATCGTGCTCGAGATAGTGCGTTTGCATAATTTTTTTTTTTTTTTTGTTTGTTATTGTAATTTATAGAGTGGTGAGCAGCGTGAAATTTAAAGAATTGAGAAATACAAAGTTTTAAGTTTTATTTATTGTTAGATATACAAAATTTTACAAATAAGTTCTAAAAATTAACTTTATAAAATAGCTAATAATACAAATACAAAATACATAAATAAACATATTAACTAAAAAAAGAAGCAGTCGAAGTTCCAATTCACATAAACATCGCGGCCAAGTTTCTCAATAATTTTGGCATTGAGCTTGTAGTCAGGCAATGATTTCGAAAAGCTTTGCGCCTGTCTAAACTAATGAAGGTGTTATGTTAACTTGTGCAACTGAGAAATATGTGCTTTTTATGTTTGTTTTTTTTTATCGGAGCAGCGAACTTTGTTTTATTCTTTGTTAAGTTATTTTTATTTTATTCTATTAATACTCAGCACATAATTAACTATGTTGAAATATATAGCAAATAAAATGTAAATAAAAAATAATTTTGCTTTATTTTATACTTTTTATAATTAGAACTTTATTATTTTAGAAATCTTTCATTCTATCCAATTCAGTTTCATTTAAGAACCAGCTATTAAGTAGTCATGGGTAAAGCATAACATGGTTATGCTAGGCAAACATGTTAAGTGAGCTTTTTTTTTATTGGCGAGGCGATTACTAATCAATTAACGAACCAATTACCGATTACCGAAGCGATTACCAACAGATTACCAATAACCAAAGCGATTACTAATCGATTACCAAGTACAGAGGCGATTACCCACCGATTACCGAGCCAATTACTGATCACCGAAGCGATTACCAACCGATTACCGGACGAATTACCGAGTACCGAAGCGATATCAAGCCCATTACCGAACCAATTACCGATTTCCGAAGCGATTACAAACCGATTGCTGCAGCGATTACAAACCGATTACCGAAGCGATTACCAATCGATAGCCGATCACCAAAGCTATTACCAACCGATTATCGAAGCTATTACCAATCGATTACCGAACCAAGTCCTGATTACCGAAGCGATTGCCAACCAATTACCGAATAACCGAATACCAAAGCGATTGCCACCGATTACCGAAGCAATGACCAACCGATTATCGAGGCGATTAACAACCGCTACCGAACCAAGTCCTGATTACCGAAGAAATTACCAACCGATTACCGAACCAATTACCGATTACCAAAGCGATTTCCAACCGATTGCCGAAGCAATGACCAACCGATTATCGAAGCGATTACCAACTGATAACCGAACCAAGTCCTGATTACCGAAGCGATTACCAACCGATTACAAAAGCAATAACCAACCGATCACCGAAGCAATTACCAACTGATTACCGGTTATCGAAGCGATTGCCAACCCATTACCGATTACTGAAACGATTACCAATCGATTACCAACTACCGAAGCGATCGATTTCCTATTACCAACCGATTACCGAAGTGATTAACAACCCATTACCGTTTACCGAAGCGATTACCAACCGATTAGCAATCGATTACCAAAGCAATTTCCAACCGATTACCGAAGCGATAATCAACCGATTACCAACCAATTATCGAAGTGATTACCAACCGATTACCGAAGCAATTACCAACCCATTACCGTTATCCGAAGCGATTACCAACCGATTACCAATTACCGAAGCGATTACCAAAACAATTTCCAACCGATAACCAGCCGACTACCAATTACCGGAGCGATTACCAACCAATTACCGAGCCAATTACAGATTACAAACCAAAGTAAATGTGTTACAAATATATTTTATATAAACATTCAATAACGCATAAATTGATGAAAATAGTTGAAAAAAGTAGAACGCGTCTGATTTGCCGACTCCAGCTACTTCGGAAATTCATATTATTTCATAGCTTTATGTTTTCACTTCGGTCAGCAGTCCCCCCACTTACTACTTTTTTTTCATTTTATGACAAATAAAAAGACAAAATTAAGAGAAATAAATTAGTTTAGAAGAGGTGTTAAACATTTGGGGCGGCTAATCGCCTCACTGTGGAGCTGTTCTAGATTTAAGCCGCTCCACACCCAACTCACCACACTGAAAAAAATGTGCGTCATAACTCAATGCGCTATACAACTCCAAATCGTACTGCACTGATTACAGTTCTGTTGATACAGGCATTATTGCGCTTAAAACTACGTCATGGCGCAATTGCGTTAACGCATTTCGCTGATACAGCAAACTGCGCTTGAATAGGTGTATCAGCGCAAAATTTCTTGCTGCATTAACAATATCTACCTACCCCTAAGCATATGAAATATTTTTTCCAATTATTCAATATTTTCTTAAAAAATGTTGAATTTTTTATATACCTATTTTATAATAAGAAGTAATAAAATTTAAGTAGATTAATTTTATGAAAAAAAAACTTTTTTTATATAAACTTTAGTGCAGAATGGAGGCTTTAAAAAAAGGCTTCTAAAAGTATGCATAATTTTTGAAAAACATGTTTTGTTTTTATTTCTGTAAAATCTTGAGTTCTTCTAAAATCATACTATAAATAGAAAAATTACATTTTAGAAAAACTCTTCAAACTATGCTTTATTCTTCCATCTACAGATTTAAGCAAATTAAGAGTTATTAAAAAGAGAAAGTGGGCAATGTCTTTTTATTGACCTTTTATTGGGGAAATGTTTGACTTAATTTTTCTTTTTGTGTGCTTAAAAATTTTGCCTACTTAGTAAACTTTTAAGCTGATTGTCAACACTTTCTTTTAACGCAAAGTTATTTTATAAAAAAAGCTCCAAAAAGTATGCAATTTTTACTAGAAATCATTATCTATATCATTGTCTATATGAGTTATAATAAAAATAGACTAAATATAATCTAAACATATTTTGTTTACAGCTAATTGTTTGACTCAAATTTCATTAAAAAAAGTTTAGTGTTCTTCCATGGTAAAAAAGTAACACCTAAAAGTATGCAACAATTTTTTATTCAAGCCCACGAACTAGCACGAACACAGTTAATTTTTTAATTTCAAATTATTTCGGATAAAACTCAATTTGAACTTAGAATAAGTTCGAAATCGAAATCAATGTTTTACAACTGTTTTAATAGCTTTAAAAATATTTCCGTCGATTTGTAAAACAAACAGAAAAATAGATAAATAATGCAGCATAACCATAAAAAATATTTTTTTTTAAATTTTAGCAAACTATATTCAAAACTACTTTTAAAAACTACTTACTAAAAGACACAAATAATCAAAAATAAAATCACACTCATCTTGATTTCAATTCACAATCATAACATTCACTGTCGCTATATCAAAAAAAAAGCGCCATGAAGAACATAAAATAAAATAAAAAGAAACCCATTTTGTTAGAGAAGAACCAATACAAAAAAAAGAAGAAGAAATCTGCGAGATCATTTTAGTTTTTTTTTTTTAAACTCACCTCCTTGGAGGCATGCTCATAGGAGCTGCGCTCCTTTTCTTTATCGCGCAACATCAATTTTAAGCGCTCGATTTCGCGCAAGAATTCATCGCGTTCCTGCTCACGTTCTGCTGCCTGCTCTTCCAGAAACTGCCGTGTAGCTTTAAGCTGCTTGTCGGCGGCGTCGATCTGATATCAAGGGGCGTTATTTTTTTGGTGTGAAGAAAGGAAGTTATATTTATTTAAGAGGATTCGTTAAGTAATAACAAAATTGGTAACGCTTTTTTAAGTGATTGTTTTTAAGCCAAAAACAAAAAAAAAATACAAATTAGTATGTTAAACGCTGTGCTGCAAAGCAGCAACTTTTAATAAATATTAGGTAACGAAAACTTTTTTAAGTAAAGTTAAAGAATGAGAGAAGAAATAGTAAAAAGTAAAATCAACCTCAACCGATTAAAACTTAAAAAGGCTAAAAACCTAAAAACCTAAAAAATCCTTATAAAAAATAGTATAAATAGAAAAAACTAAAAAAAATCAAATATATGTTACAAAAGTTATTAATGAAAATTAATTAAAGTTAACGAAATATTATATAAATGCAAATATTATTATAAGAACCAAAACTTCGAAACCAAAAAATACGCAATTTTACGATTAATATAAACGTAGGTTTTAGGCAATAGCTGAATTTTGTACAGAATTGTTAAAAAATATTAAATTTCGAAAAATTTCCAAGTTCCAAAACTTGTCGAACTTCTTATTTCGAGCTTGATTCAGAATAACAATCAAAATGTTTGCACATGTTTCAAGAACCAAAATTTCGAAATCAATATACATAATTTTATGGTTATTATAAATGTAGACTTTAAACAATAGTTCAAATATTGTTCAGAATTGCAAAAAAAATTCATTACGAAAAAATTTCCATGTTCGAAAATTATAATTTCGAGCATATTTCAGAATAACAATCAAAATTTTCACATATGTTTCAAGAACTAAAACTTCGAAACCAAAATCCGTCATTTTAGGATTAATATAAATGTAGAATATAATATAGAACATAATGTTAATTGAGAATTGTTAAAAAAAATAAATTTCGAAAAATAATTTCAATTTCGAAAAATTTTCGAAATTCTTATTTCGAGTATGATAGAGAATAGCAATTTTTACAATATTAATTGTTTATTCAAAAGAAGTGTTTGAAAATTTAGCAAAAGGCGAAAATAATATATAAAGCCAATTTAGAATTACGTGTTTGACAGCTTATGTAATTAAGGTGCTAATACGCAATTTTACGATTGATATAAATGAAGGATTTAAGCAATAGCTTTATATTGAACAGAATTTAAAAAAAAATTAATTTCGATAAAATTTCTAAGTTCGAAAAATTTCCAAATTCTAATTTCGAACATGTTTCTAATAAAAATCAAAATTTTAACACATTTTATTGTTTGTTCAAATCTAGTGTTCGAAAATTGTGTAAAATGTGAATATAACTTACAAAGTAAATATCGAATGATCGATTAGCATCGATATGCTAAGGTTTTCATTTTCTAAAAAATTTATCGCTTATTTTTAAATTATTTTTTTTAAGCTATGGAAAAATTGAGATAAATAAAGCCTAAGCGACAGTTTACAGTTGTAGGAAGGGGAATCTATTTTTGTTGGGAGTTTTGAAAAACCTAGTTTTAAAAAATTTCGATGTTCGAATTTCGAACATGCTTCAGAATTACAATAGTCATATTTACAAATTGTATTGTTTATGCAAATCAAGTGTTCGAAAGTAAAATCTTACTTCGAATTATGTTTTCGACATGCTAAAGTAAATATTTTAAGATAATTTTCCTTAAAAATTAAAATCTGTTATTTTTCAGGCATTTTTGAAAAATTTGCTGTATAAAAATTGACATAAATTACACTTAAAAGGTTTAGGGGGAGCAAAAATTTTCGAAATTTAATATATAGACATATTATTTATGTAAAATTCAAATTAAGAAACGAAAATTACAATTTATGAAATTTTATTTTTAAGAATCAAAAAGAAAGTAGTAATTTCGTTAAAAATCCCGATGTTCGAAAACATTTCGAAAAATCGAAATTTGGATTTCAAACATGTACTCGTATCAGAATTAAAATCGACATTTTAACAAACTTAATTGTTGATTAAAATCTAGTGTTCGAAAATTATGCCTAATGTGTTTATAACATATACGAGTAAAATAATATCAAATTATATGAACAAATAACTAAATTTTCAGATTAAAAAATATATTAAAATTATATTATTAATATGCCACTACTCGAAAACACACTTTAATATATGTTCGAAAAAAATTTCGAAAATATATTTATTAATACATGTTCCAAAAAAACTTCGAAAATTATTTTTCAACACATATTCGAAAAAATTTCGATGTTCGAAAAAATTTCGGAATTCAAATTTTAACATGTTTCCGATAAAAATCTACTTTTGACAGTTATTTAGTGCTATAAAATAAATTCGAATTAATGTTTTTTCAGGCTAGTTTGTCTAATCCTACTTTTTTAAGATACTTTTTTACTAAAATACATTTACCGAAATTCTTTTTTATCGTATGCGCAAGCGAAGATTGAATGCTCGAAATTTTTAAAAAATATTAAATGAAAACTAAAAAAAATATTAAATTGATAAGAAATAACGTATTCAAATTAAATGAAAATGAAATTTTAAATATGCTAATACTCGAAAACACACTTCAAAACATGTTCGAAAAAAATTCGAAAAAATATTTTTCAACACATATTCGTAATAACTAACTTCGAAAAAATGTTGCTGTTCAAAAAAATTTCGGAATTAAAATTTGAAAATGTTTCAGAATACAAATCGATATTTTAACAAAGTTATCTAGTGTTATAATATAAATTCGAATTAGTGTTTTTTTCAGGCTAGTTCGTCTAATCCTATTCTTTTAAAGATACTTTTTTACTAAAATCCATTTACCGCAATTCTTTTTTATCGTATGCACAAACTTTAATTGAATGTTCGAAATTTAAAAAAAATAAATGAAAATAATAAGAAAATTAATAAAAAAAAATATTAAATGAAAATAAAAAAAAAAAATAATGAATAAAAAATATTAGTATTAAATGAAAATTAAATTTTAAATATGCCAGAAAACAAATAAATATACAGTTTAGCTTATTTCGAATGATATGGTAAAAATATAATAATATTGAGAACTATTTGCTTTAGAATCCAGCTCTTATACCTACATTTTTCACACACGTTCGTAAAGAAATATTCAAAAATGTGTTAAAAAATATTCGAAATGATCTATTTAAACATGGGGAAAAAATTTTCGAAATTTTTCGAAATAAAAATGACGCATATTCGAACAAATTACCGAACACATGTTCGAAAAATATTTCTTTAGCACATGTTCGAAAACATTTTCGTACAAATATGTACGAATATTCGAAAAATATTTTTTTGACACTTTCAAAACAAATTCGAACAAATATTCTAAAGTTACTTTTAACACAAGTTCGAAAAATATTTCGTTTGCATATGTTCGAAAAAATTTAACAAATGTTTTTGACACGTGTTCGAAAAAAATATTTATTTTGACAAGTACGAATAAATTTCGAACATATGTATTTTTAAAACATGTTCGAAAAAATTTTTGTTTTGACACATGTTCGAAAATTATAAAATTGTAATTTTTGGAAATTCAAAAATGGCTACAGTTCAAAATTGGAAACTAAAAGTTATAGAAAAAATATATTGAAATATGTAACACCACTCTTAACCAGTCTCAATCTTTACTACATTATTTAAAAAAAAATCAGTTTAGAGTTATTCAGTATATAGTTTGAAAATAACAAAAGGTATGCGGAAGTAAAAGAAAGTGCTTTAACATGCGTTCAAAACATATTTACAAAAGCTCAAAATAATGCAGATCTTAAATACAAATGGTCAAAAAGAAAATAAATAAAAAAATAAAACAACTAAAACAACAAAGGTTCTTAACAACAACTAAATGAAAATCTAACTGCATTTCAGTGTAGTTCATCACCCCCAAACCTTGTCCCCCTTTTAACGCCACTACCACTTTAAAATTAGCTTACCTGTGCTTGCAAATCCTCGCGATCTTTTTTGCTCCATTCCACCACCTTGTCACCCTCGCGACAAAAATCTTCAATCATTTGCAGCAGCACAACTGTTGAATCGTGATTCTGCTGCTGTTGCTGTTGCTGCTGCGTTGGTGTAGAGAGTATATTACGTGCCCGCTCTTGCAGTTGAGCAAAACTAGTTGATGACTTCTCTGCCGAATGGCGTATTGGACTCTTCAAGGAATTCGACTGCCCATAGCCCTCTGCAAATTCGGTGCGATTGAGCGAATCTAGCTGCACCACTTGATCGCGCAGCGTTTGCAGCTCCATGCCGAGCTCAGCATTGCGAGTTATGGTGTGCTCCAGTTCATGTTGCAGCTTGACGCGATCAGTCTCTGATTTAACCAGACGTATTTTCAGCTCATGCACCTGAAAGTTCAGTTCCGATGCATAGCCAGGCGTTGAAAAGGCATCATCTTGAGATTCGCCGCTGAGCTGCAAGCGATTCAAGTCGGGTGGCAAAGAGCTGAGTAGCTGTGGTTTTGACATCTGCCAGACATTGCGCAGCTGTTGCTCATTTAACGAGTTGGCACGCATGAATTTATGCACTGGATGTTGGAGGGAAATTTTGAGGCCATCTTCAGCTTCACAGCAGCTGTCGTTTTTCTCACCACCACTGGATTCACTGGAGCGACGTTTGTGCTTTAGACCGAGATCTTCGCTAAGTTGTAGCAAGTAGGCAGCCTCTGCTTTGAGCCGCTCGAGGCAGTCATTTAAATCAAAATCTTCCAGATCACCGCCATTTTTATTGATAAAATCTTTTAGGTTGGGATCTTCGATTACTTCAAGCAGCGTTTGAACATCGGGCACAAAACGTTTGCTATGCGATAGCAGTGTAGAATTGAGCGTGGAATTCAGTAGAGAATTATTCAAAGTTTGCTGCAAATCAATGACATCGGTTACGGCTATTGAACGATTTGCCAGAACTTTTTGCATTTCATCGACGAGCGTGATATTCAGATCATCTTCGTAGCTGACCACGCATTTAGCCAGCTCAACGAGCACATGTCGAAAAGTTTTCGAAAGCTCACGCAGATCATCACGTTCGCCAATTATTTGATCCAAGTCGCGGGCAAGATCGAAAGCGGTATGACGCTTGTTCTTGCGATTAAGCTGCTTTTCATATTCTATCTTTAGGCGTGACATCTGAAAGAGAGAAGAGATTTTTTTAATTTGGTTGCACGTTAGTTTTTCTATTATATATGAATAACAAGTGTATTCTTTGATGAAAGAATAAAATTAAAAAAAAAATTCCATTTAGAAACTTTACACTTACCTCGTCCTCATGTTTGATCTGTAACTGAGCAATTTCTAACTGACTTTTTGCTGTAAACTTCTCACGTAGCAATATTAACTCGGATGGCCAGTGATGATCATCCGCCGTAGTTTCCGACAACAGGGTCTGCAACAAAAAAAAATACTCAATTAAAACAAGTAAACAAAAAAAAATTAATTAAATTTTCAATAAAGCAAAAAAATAATGAAAATTACGAAGAAATTTTGCACTATATCGAATTCATGTGTTGTTATATTCGAATATTTAGCGCCAAGTAAACTCACGTAAGTAATTCATATTTGAACTGCAACCAAGCAAGCATGAAAATTATATGTGTATTTGTTGTTGTTCTTAAAATGCACTGCAATGCATGAATGAATGAATGAAAAGTTCAAAAAAACTTTTCACCCCACAAAAAATGTTGTTAATTTCTATGCAGGCGGAATAAAAGAAAAGCTATTTTAAATTTCGACAGTTGATGACGCTGCTGTTGCTCGCATGAGTCTGAGTGGGGCAGCATGTTAAAGTGCCAGCAACGAAATGTGTACCCTAGAAGGTGTTGACTGAGCAGTTCATGGCTGTTGCAAGCTGTCAGTTCAAACTTGAAACTTTTTCTTCGTTGTAGGAGTGACGCGCCGGAAATTAACAGAAAACTAAGCAAAACAAAAAAAATTTAAAGAAAATATATACAAACTTTTTTTGGGAAAAGTGCATTTTGTTTAGATTTCGTTCAATTTTTATTAGTTTTAGTTTTTTATATGCGCAGCTAGAATTTTAATTTTTTTTTAATGCATTTTCTTTACGACCACAAATGCGCGTAGTTTAGGACAGACTATAACTTTATGGATATTAAAATGATGAAAAGAAATAAAATTTTTTTTTTTAGGGAAGAAGCACTTTTCTTTTTTTTCTCGCATGCGATAAATTTTATATTTTAAAATATTGCTATGTTTGAGTAAATGGAAAAGATTTATTAAATTTTATTTAGTTGATTGCTTATTTCAACTTCATCTTGAGTAAAGTATTAGGTAAAAACTACAAAATTGCTGATACATAACATTTCACGCATTCAATATCTTTAAGAATTTTCATATATTTTTTCATATGTTTCGCATGTCTTAAAAAGTATTAAAGACGATGCACCACAGTGTGTGTGCTTTTGCCAATCTGGGAGGAACTTAATTCGAATTTGCAAAATATTGGCTTCAGGATTGGATCTTTTGGCGTAGTAGTCTTTTTTGCAAATTTTTTTCAAGCACATGCAACGTTTTTGTTCACTTTTTGAGGTATACCTACAGCCTTCAATATTCATTGTACAATGATAAAATATATGCCAAAATATCGGTTGCATGGCGGATGAAATGAATATCGATGATTCCTTGTCAAATCGAACGCTTTTGTCTAAAAACTGATTTTGATGACTGATTTTTTTTTCAAATTTTGCACGTCGATAGTACTTTAAAAAATAAAATATTGGATATTTTTTTAATATTTTTTTTTAAGAATTATACACTGTGGAAAATTAAACAAAAAAAAGAGCAGAAATTGTCATTTGCTTATGTACTAAAAAAACTATATCTTCAAAACCATAAGTTCTACAAAAAAATGTTAAGAAGATATTTCAAAGAATTTCAATTGATCTTCCTTGTGGTGTAATTTTTTACCAACACTTTAATAAAAAAAAAATAATATTTTTGGCCATTAAAATTTTCATTCACATTTTTTCAAGGTAGCACCACTATTTCTTTGGTGTTTTGAAAACATTGTCGTATTGAGGAATTCATTTTTAATGCATTCTCAAAATTTTACGTTGGAGTTCTTTTTTTTTGCTGAACGCATCAAATCATATCCTGAACAGAAAGAACGGTGTCAATGGCCAACGGTTGGCGGAGTACTTTGAGAAGTGTCTGAGTCACTCTCGCATTCTACTCTTCCTCGATTATGTTACAACAACGATGTTCAACAGAGCTGTGTCGCTATGTAATCTTTTGTTCTTTCTCATTGTCCCATTGGGGTACATTAATTCGTGCACTCTCATTGCACAGTTCATTAACTTTCCTTATGAAATGTGCAATGAGAGTGCACGATTTAAATTTGTGATATTTTTGAAAAATACTGGAAATTTGCTAACTTTGAAATTCGATTAATACTAAATCGAAACATGTCTACTTTCCAATGCAATAAAAAATATGCACTTCTATTGAGACGCTATTTTTTTTAATTTTGTATCATCATGATCGAGTGTGTCCAAAAAGATAGACAGACCCCTTTAGACCCCAGATAGAAAAGATGACAGACCTAGTCAAGAATTGAAAGCAATGAAAGTAAGAACAAAAGGGAACACGAAAAAATTGACGGTACAGATACATTGGTACCGTCAATTTTTCTCCCTTTCGTCGCTTCCGATTTGCGGCGAATTGCCCACAAACTCTGAAAATTGAATTCAATTCTTGACCAATGTGAAAGGGGTGATACGAAAGAAAAAACAACAACCACAAAGCTCTGTTGAAACTTTTGACTTTTTTTCACTCTCGCATTCTACTCTCAACAGAGCTGAAAAGAGTGAAAAGCTTCAACAGAGCTGTGTGGTTTTGTATCATGTTGTTGTTTCTCTTATATGGGGGAAAAAAGTTGTTTTTTTAAATTTATAATTTTTGCCTATCTTTATGCCATCAGTGCTAACAACATCAGGTAGCAAATAAAGCAATAAAAAATAACAAAAATATCAGTGCTCATACCCTGAATATTTGGCGAATATTTTTTTATTCGTTCGTTCGTACAACGAAAAGTATGTTTTTTGTATTGGTACCCAAAAAAGGGTGGTAGATAGGGGGTAGGTGTGATTGGGAGAAATGTTGAGAGGCAAAAAATAATAGGACCATTTCATAAATTTCCCCCCTCTAGGAGTTCAGCTACGGCCGATATAAACTATTTTCGACAGCTTTTGTGTTTATTGTATGGGGAGCCAAAGAAGGGTGGTAGATAGGGGGTAGGTGTGTTGGGGAGAAATGTTGAGGGGCAAAAAATAATAGGACTAGCTCATATATTTGACCCCTCTAGGAGTTAAACTACGGCCAATATAAACTATTTTCGACAGTTTTAGTGTTTTTTGTATCGAAGGTAGCGAATAAAGCACTAAAAAAAATAACATTTTTTATATGCATTAAGAATCACATAAAGCTTATTGAGGGGAAAAACCAACATACCTGATTCTTATTCAGGTCACTGCAGCAGATTCCTAAGTATTCATATAGTTTATAAGGTACTCAGAGAAATAACTGAAGCAACGCGTAGATCGCAAGCTCACCTCAGTGCAAAAGTGTATGAAAAGAGAACAGAGAACAAATAAAAAGTTATTCTCTTGCGCTACACGACCTGTTGTTTACATTTATTCGCTTGCAGCCTTGCTTGCCGTGACTGCTACAGCAGAGAATCAGGGTATATTCAGTTGATGAATATATCACCCCTTTCACATTGGTCAAGAATTGAAAGCAAGGAAAGTGAGAACAAAAGGGAACACGAAAAAATTGACGGTACAGAGACATTGGTACCGTCAATTTTTCTCCCTTTCGTCGCTTCCGATTTGCGGCGAATTGCCCACAAACTCTGAAAATTGAATTCAATTCTTGACCAATGTGAAAGGGGTGTATTCATGCAGGGCTCTAATAAGCACATCAATTGCATGTAAATTAAAATTACTATTGATTACAAAAATTTGTGTTTAGCAAAATAATATGAAATGAGATTAACGAAGAGAGAGAGAGAGAGAGAGAGAGAGAGAGAGAGAGAGAGAGAGAAAGCAGCAATAGTACTAGTCTGCCGCATGTCTCACTTAGGATACTTGTCTGTCACTCTTTTAAAGCTTCGCCATCTTTTTTTTCTCTCTCGTTGGTTTGTCCACGGTATGCTACACATTGCCTTTTCTTTTTGGCAACATTCTTTCTTCTGTTTTCTGTTCAAAACCTGTTTTCTGCCAGATGTCCAAATTGTTTTCGGCTTCGGACCTTAAACATAATTTGTCGGTTGCTTGGAATTTTGGGATGAGAGAGAAGCTCTGTCAAAATTCAGTTTTTTCTTTTAACCGCAAAACGGCAAAAAATTATGTCGGTGTCCAAAGTGGAGCATGCACCTTTGCAAAACTTGTTTGCATAAATTTTTTTTTTTATTGTTCTCGAGTAAGACAGTCAGAGAGATTCAAACTACAACCACGAGTATGAGATTGCATGCGTTTATTTTGAAATGCAATAATCACATAATATATTTAAGTTTTTTATTTTTCGGCACATCTGTGGTACAGTACCTTTCGACTAATATAAGTTTCATTTCCATATTTTTTTTATAAATATTAAAAAAGTATACTAATATATAGAATGTAGATAAGGAAATGGCTTAAAATATTTCCTATATATCTTTGGAAATATAACTTTATATGTACATAACTTTGGAGTGGCTTGAAATATTTTAAAATTTTTTTCACAGAAAATATTTTTTAAGCTTAAAAAATATATAAAATCAGAATATTGAAAAATTTTATTTTCATCAAAAAATTCATAGGGGGTTCATGATTTTCGAAGATAGAAACACTTAATTGAATTATATGTCAAAATGAAGCTATTTTTGCACATAAATGATATGGCATATGAAAGACTGTGAAAAAAGAAAATTAAAAAAAAATTGCAACAAAAGAATGTTTGACCTATTTTTTTTAGTAAAAATTTGAAATTGAAAAATTTAAAATTGAGGTTTTTTGAAAGCAACATAAAAAATTGAATTGGTGAGACAACGGTTAATTTTTTCTTATTTCTTCAGTCATTTCATTGAACTTTCAGACAAAGAAAATTTGATAAAAATCTATTGAAAAGTGGCTGAGATATTTGCTTGCAAAATCAAAACTTGAAATTTAATTGTTTTTTCTCATTCTGAGACAATGGCAATGCTTCAAAATGGGTTGCACGGAAAAAATCTACAGTTTTCGAGATACTCGTATTGCAATAATTAATCTTAATTAATTTTTAACATACTAGCCGAGAAAAATATTAGCAAAAAGTTTTCGTATACCGTTATTTTTCTCAACCACCGACTTTTCATACAAAAATCGTTGTACAGAGAACATCTATAGTTTTCAAGATATCGCAATAATTTTGATGTAAAAATAACGGGAATTTTTCAAAGTTTACTAATTATTAGCAATTCTATCATATTCACACTTGTTACATAAAAAAAATGCTTATTGTAGGGTAACCGTAAGAGATGCTGAAAAATGTCTGAAGTATTTTTTGCACATCTCTTCAATGTCTAAAATTCTCCTTATATCATGTTCTTCCATCTCTTACATAATTGTACTGTCATTGAATATCATTGTTTTCTAATAAGTATAATATTTTTAGTACAGCCAACTTTTTTTATTTTTATATATTTATGTTTTTGGTGTTATTGAAAATAGAATTGAATAAATTAGAAAATTGATAATAAAAAAAAATTTCATTTATTACGTGAAGTTCTGAGAAATTTGCACTCAAAGTCGAAATTTAGTAGTTTCAACTAAAGCTCTGCAAGGAACCTTCCGAGCATACTAGTTATGTGTTGTTATTTTTTCTTATATCAACTTGTATCGGTTTCGCTCTCTAAGCATTGAGTATGCATGGAATATTTCTCTTTTACATACCGATAGAATATGTATGAGAGAGTGAAATTATCAAGCATCAAGAATACTAGTTTGAGAACATATGCAACAAACAGATATATCGGTAATATTGTTATCTCTACTTGGAACATCTGGAAAGCATAAAGACTCTACTGGGTACGTCAAAAACATAAAGACTAAAGAGCGAATTATATCAATAAAACAATAAACGAAACACTGTATAGAAGTGCAATGCATTCAAGTGTTAAATTTATTTCATAAAAAAAATGAACATAACAAAGGCATTTTTGTTGATAACTTAATGAAATTAAAAACTAATTAATTAAAAATTAATAAATGTGGCACACACAAGTACCTAATATAAAGCTATTGATTCACAGAATCCATATTCATAACACCATTACTTTTTTTAGTAGCATAGAAGAAGTAAAAGCACGAGATTAACACAAAAAAAAAACTATCGGAATATCCATTTTGAATGGATATATCCAATTAAAAAAGAGCTAAAACAGTTACTCTGCTTAGTGGAGTCGATAAAGAGAAAACAAAGCTTATACTACAATGAGAGCCAGAGAAAGAGATGATACGCTCTCTGCTTAATCCAAAACATGTAAGCATAAGTTAATAGAGCTTTGCATGAATATATTCATCAACTGAATATACCCTGATTCTCTGCTGTAGCAGTCACGGCAAGCAAGGCTGCAAGCGATTAAATGTAAACAACAGGTCGTGTAGCAACAGATCGTGTAGCGCAAGAGAATAACTTTTTATTTGTTCTCTGTTCTCTTTTCATACACTTTTGCACTGAGGTGAGCTTGCGATCTACGCGTTGCTTCAGTTATTTCTCTGAGTACTTAATAAACTATATGATTACTCAGGAATCTGCTGCAGTGACCTGAATAAGAATCAGGTATGTTGGTTTTCCCCCGCAATAAGCTTTATGTTATTCTTAATGCATACTCAGTTTGATGTTGGATAGAGGTGCAATCAAACGCATTTATTTAAGATAACAGTACATTCATATTATTAAAACATATTTCATTCTGAATGGATATTGATATAGTACCTTCGAAACAAAAAACACTAAAACTGTCGAAAATAGTTTATATCGGCCGTAGCTGAACTCCAAGAGGGGTCAAATATATGAGCTGGTCCTATTATTTTTTGCCTTACATTTCTCCCGAACACACCTATTCCCTATCTACCACCCTTCTTTGGCTCCCCATACAATAAACACAAAAGCTGTCGAAAATAGTTTATATCGGCCGTAGCTGAACTCCTAGAGGGGTGAAATATATGAAATGGTGCTATTATTTTTTGCCCCTCAACATTTCTCCCGAACACACCTACCCCCTATCTACCACCCTTTTTTTGGGTACCAATACAAAACACATACTTTTCGTTGTACGAACGAACGAATAAAAAAATATTCGCCAAATATTCAGGGTATGAGCACTGATATTTTTGTTATTTTTTATTGCTTTATTTGCTACCTGATGTTGTTAGTAAAGCATCGTGCTCTTATTCTCTTTGTTTCTTATACCTGAATAAAGCAAAGAGAGTGTAAGATCAGGCATGAGCAAAGCAGAAAAGGTATAGACAAAATTGTTTAATCTATAGCAAGAGAATATATTCAGGGAGGCGAAAAAGCATACTCATGCAGGGATCTATAAGTTAAGCTCTACTCGTTGTTGTATTTGTACCAATAATATCAAGTTCTTACTTGTTTTATCTGTTTGTACAAGTAGAATGGATGGTTCTATGCAGACCTTTAGTTTCAACCGATTTGTGTTATCTTCACACGAGCACAGCTCGGTAACGGTTAAGACGGTGCGGTTTGTTGATATACCGTTAGAGAGGTGATTGCCTTTGCAATCATTGCAATCATTGCCTTTGCAATGAACTCTCAAAATTAGTTTACTGTAAGTTAGTTTTTCTGCTAGAAACAATAATATGAATCAAATATACCCCCCCCCCCCACCTCCCCTTCTATATGACTTTTTGCTCAACTCGACATCACCTTTCACCTCCGTAAATAGTTGAACTCAGTCGCGGGACACCCTGTATTTTCAAATCTATGAAACTGTGAAAAAGCTTTGCTTCTCTGGTGTGTTCAAAGACGCACTTGTGTTTTTTTTTATTTGAAATTTATTTTTACATAGCTTAAACCCGCCGCTTCGCCGGGTTTTCAAAAAGTTTTCATTCAAAAATTGATAGTGGGTAGGCTTGATTTTTCGCTACCAAAACGATTTTTTATTGTTTAAGTAATACTACAAATTATTAACCTTAAGATTGTTATATCATCTGATAGGAAATCGAACACCTAAATTTTGGATTTGATTTTTTTTACAACAAAAACAACTTTTATCCAATTTTTTGGCTTAAACTAAAAATTTTTTAACATTTTTTAAAAAAATTTTTAAAAATATTAATACTTTGGTTTAGTAAAAATTTCTTCTTATGTTTGAAGGATATTTTAACAAACAACATTTTTCAAAAAAAATTATTGAAATCCATTGCAAACTGACTGAAATATTTGCCTTCAAAGCTAAAAGTGTGAATTTCAAGTCGTTTTTCTCTCATTCTCAGCTTATAATTAATACTAAAAAGATCTGGTACTAACATTTTTCACAGTTTTCAAACTACATACATGATTTTGGTATCAAATTGAAGGAAATTTAAAAGCGTTTATTGATTTTGTTCTCGTTTAACCGAAGTGCAATTTAATCCATTAGGGCCGAAAGAAAACCATAAAAAACAGATATTTTTAGACTTGAAGCAACATTTTGGTGAAAACTATGTATGCCATTGAGCAGAAATAAGTTATTATTGCATGCTAATTTTACTTTTTTTAAAAAACTGGCACTAAAACTTTTGAAATATTATGCAGTATTTAATGAAAATTCGAGACGCATATGTTTCCATATAGTAACATTGGTTGTTAATGGGTTAAAATAAAGTATCCTATTGCACTCTCTGCTGACCTATAAATATGTGTACAAAATGTTATAAAAATCTGAGTTGTCGTTTAAACGTGATGAGTGAACATAAAAAGTGGCTACAGATTTATTAATAGTAGTATAGATATAGATATTAATGTAATGATTTTTCTCTCATGATATAAAGCGCAGATATAAAATATGGATTTTAAGATAATTTTTTTTTAAATTTTTGTTCTCACTGCAAAAATTTAAAACTTATATTAATAAAATTAGTATTTTTTTAAAAAAAAAATTTCTTGCCTGTAAATTTTTTTTTCGAAATTAAAAAAAATGTTAAGTTTTTGCTCATGAAAAAATATTGAGTTTTTGTTAAAAAATCGACAATATTCGAAGATAGAATATTTTAATGATTGAATTCAATTAAATTTGTTTGCCATTTATAGCTAATTTCAGTGTTTCGATTAGAGTGGATGAATAAATCAATTCACAAGCAACAATTTTAGACGCAAAACTCAACATAAACATTTTGTGAAGACGTCAAATAAAAAGATTTTCCGAAATTATACAAATATAGTAAAGAAAATTGAAATAAATAGAAAAAAAAACACGAATGTTCAATGGAATTGGTTCTTTCAATTGAATTTCCTGGCCGGATATTTTGTATATTTTTGTGTTTTGATGTTTGCAAAACAGAAATCAGCAAGAAGAGTTCAAGGTCTATAATATAATATGTAAAAAAAAAAATTATAATTTAAGAAAATATTTACTATTTTTTTTATTAAAAAACATTTTATTCAATACTGATAAATGCAGAAATAAATAAAGTGCTCATAAAATACATAAATTCAATCTTTATATTAAGATAGAGTGAAAAAGTATGGAAGATTTCATAGTTTTTGTTAAAAAAAAAACAAAATCTTGGGCTTTATTTTAAGGAAAACTGCAAAATGAAGTAAGTTATATAAAAAAAAAGTAGAGTAAAATCAAAGATTTATTATTTCAATAGAGTTTCAATAGAGAATTCTATAAGTTTAGCAACAAATACAGTGCCACACAAAAGAATTCGGAATAAGAAATCTTTCAAAATTAACCACAATTTTTTTTAATATAAACGAATGCTCAAAGCTCACTTAAGTATATTCCACAGATATGAATACCTTTATTAATATCAGTTAGATAAAAATTTAAATTAGCAAATCTTTAAAAATCACCTAAAATCAATAATTAGTCTAAATCGAACTCACAAAAGTATTCGGAAAATGCTTTTAGTATTTTATGGTTAATAGTATTTAATGGTTTTAAATGCACCGTTTTGAATTCCACTTAATTTGGCACCACTTTTGGTTCTATACATGTGTGCATTCATTTGGCGTTAGGTTTTTGCAAAGTTGAAAAATGGGTAGAAAGTCCGCTGAAACTACAATTGAAGAAAGAAAAATAATTTTTAGAATGCGTGAAGAAGGAAAAACGCTTACAGAGATTTCAAGTTCAACAAACAGAAGCATTTCCTCTATTCATAGCCTTTTAAAATGGAATTCGCTAAGTGTTGGTAAACATTCAGGCAGGCCAAAAAACCTAGCCTTCGGGACGAGTACATTTTAATAAGAAAAATCAAGGAACAGCCTCGAACTTCTGCCGTAGAGGTTAACAGGGACCTTTCAGAATATCACTATGTACATGACAGTGATAAAACTGTTCGGAGGCCGATCAGAGCTGCTGGTTACAATGGAAGAACTCCCCGTATTAAACCATTGATAAGCGAGAAAAATCGTAAAAAAACGCATAGAATTTGCAAAAAAATATAAAAATCGTGATACTGAATTTTGGTCAAGAGTAATATTCAGCGATGAAACAAAATTTAACATTTTCGGATCGGATTGTGATAATAAAGTGTGGAGGAAGAAAAATACGGAATTAAATCCCAAAAATACAATCCCAACTGTGAAACATGGAGGTGGTAACGTCATGCGATGGGAGTGTATGAATGCAAATGGAGTTGGCAAAAACCAGCTTATAACTGATAGAATGAACCATCAACAATGTATTCAGATTTAAAAAGACAATTTGGAAGTAAACGCCGAAAAACTTGGGCTTTCGGGTCGTTATATATTTCAACAAGATAACGATCCGAAGCAACAGCTCAAAATACGCGACTTTGGATCCTTTACAATACGCCGACTACTTTGTGGACACCTCATCACCTCATCAGACTTGGAGCGATCTATTCGAGAGCAGCCTATCACATCAAAGGAACAATTAAAACGAGTCGTAACAGAAAAATGGGCGAAAATTTCAACTGAAAGAACTCGGAAACTGGCTCTGTCGAAGCCAAATCACATTAAGGAAGTCATTAAGCTCAAAGGTTACGGCGCACGTTATTGAAATTAACATTTTATTTATTTTTCCATTATTTTATGTTGAATTCCGCCGAATACTTTTGTGAGCTGATTTTTTAGTATGTTGTTTTTGGTGTTAATATCCCAACAATGTTTTTCTCTAGGCTTTATTTTTTGTGCTAAAATACAAATGTATACATAAAATAAATAATTTAGTTGATTTTTATCTGAATTGGTCTTTGTAAGATAAGATTTAAATAAGTATGAATAAAAAAATATAACAATTCCGAATACTTTTGTGAGGCACTGTATATTCAAAAAACTTTAAAGCTACATAATTGTAGATCTACAGATAAAACAGCGGAGAAGAAACAACAAAAGTCTAATAAAAATATACGTTACAAATAAATGGAATTAATTGATTTAAATTTCGATTTAACTTTGATATACAAAAATTAGACAACAACTCAGCACAAGCAAAATAAATGAAGAAAAAAAAAATGTAGCGAAACACACTTCAACACACAGACAAGAGCATAAAAAAAACATGAAAGAGAAGAAGTCAAAGAATATACAGCACATTAAAGCACAGAAGCTTCTTCTGCCGTTAAACATTTGAAATCAGCCAAGCTTTCATCAACGAATAGTTGAGTTGCGTGAATGAGCGACCATTTTTGACAGTTCAACTAAACTCTAGCATCAAATAATTAGAATAAAATAAATAACATCCATCCACTGAGTTTAGGGGGCAGATTCTTTGAATGCACTCGACTAGCTGCTTGATTACTTCTTTGTACTCGTATATGAAGAAATGCTTACAAATTCAATTAAAATAAAATTGACAAAAATAGAAGCACTTCAAATGTTCTATTAAAGAGAAGGCATGCTGTCTGCTAACAACTAACTGATGCTGCAAGATGACAGCAATATTGTTTACGACTCTTATTCTTCTTTATATTGTTTTTGTTGTGTTTTTTATTGTTCATTATGTTTGTTTTATTGTTTCACACATGTTTCATTTATTTATATTGGAAGCGGAAACATGTTGTGTGTGGATTAGTTGTTATTGTTTAGTTTTTGTTATATCTCATTTAAATGCATTGCAGACAAAAACCAATATAAGAGCAAAATCAAAACAATAACAAACATGTTTGTCTGTAGCTACGAGTACTATAAAGGACTCGCTCAGTTCTAGTGCCAAAACTACCTGTTATAGTCTTGGCATATTTTCTGTGTAATAAAGTGATTAGCTGAAAATTAGATATCGAAAGTTTTTACAAAACAGATAACAACATGTTTTGAAAAATTTGCATGCTAGTTTTTTTCATCAGTTCTAATTAAACTGAGAAATAAAGCAAACAAAATTTTAATGACCGCTATGAAGGATTTTGAAGGTACCTGTTGAATAATTATTGAAATTTAATGTATATTTAAATGAATACTTTAGAAATAAAAATAAACACGAATAACAAATTCATCACCAAATATATCAAACAAAAAAATCTTCGTCTATATTTAGGATACTAATGAAACTGTGTCCCTTTTTTTTACCTCAAACTTATTTAACCCATTAGAATACAAAACGCAAATTTTTTTTTTTTTTAAAAACGTAATATCGAGTATAGAATTCTAATACAAAAAAAAGGTGCTTTGTTTTGTACCAAAATTCTGAATAAGGTATTTTCTTGTGTTCTCTTTGAGAATCTGACATAAGTTTTAGAGAAAACTAAACTTAAAATTGAAAACTGCTATTTTTTTTGCAATCTTTTTTGATTTTAAAGCACATTTTCTTTTATTAGTGTTTTTGAGTTATATAATAATCAGTACAAATCAGGCAGTTAATCTCTAAATTTACCCAAACTCCGACTAACAATAATTTTTCTGCTCTAATTTTTCCGGAATGGTAATTTTTGTGACGCAGCGTAAAACAAATCTTGATGATTTTGTAATTCGAAAAGGACCTATTTTACGAAAATCTATTTTTTTTACACAAAATGTTCAGAACGACCCAAAGAATGCATGTGGATTTTTCTTTACATTATAATACAAATTTTTAATTTTTTATTCAAAAACAATTGATTTTACAAAAAAACTTTATACAACATAATATAATGTTTAAAATTATTCAAAGAAGACGTTTGAATTTTTTTAGAATTTTTTCGGGCCATTTTTGGATTTGCGAATTAGGTCACGTTTTTATAAATACAAAAATAATTAGGTTTTTAAAATTTTTATGTAAAACTAATGTCCGATTCTGAAAGAGCGCACTCGAAAATCATTTATTCAAAATTTTGGTATAAAACAACCCTCTCCCATTTTTGCATTAAGGTAATGTTCCCTTAGACGGACCGGCTCCCTAGAAGGACCACTTATAAATTTTTGACATCTGACTGTCAAAGCGAAACGTCACTTATACCAAATGATTAGCACACTGAGAGCACACTGTAGTGGAGGCATTGAAAGCAGTTAAAATCTGCAAGCGATCGTTACGTGACGTCTCAGCAGAATTTGGTCTTTCCAAAACCACCTTGATACGATACAAAAAGAAGTTTGATGAAAAAAACAAAGACATTACCAAACCCTCTGACGCTGAACTCAATGGATTGGTTCGAAAGAACGAACCGCTCGGAGTACATCGCATGGTTTAGAAGATAGAACATCGCATTTTATTAGAAAATATACAGAAAACGTGTACCATTTTTTACAGCTTTGTTATTTTTTTCGTAGATTTTCGCAACTGAAGTAGAACAACAATTGGTTGAATATGCCAAACACTGCTGTTTGCTTTATTGTGGCCTTAGAACAACCGAACTTCGTGAATTAGCATATCAATATGCTGTGAAACTTGGATCTGACTATCCTGAATCACGGGTAACTGAAGGAATGGCCGGCCGAAAATGGTATTACAGCTTCATGAGCAAACATAAGGAACTTTTGCTGCGCACACCCAAGAAAACTTCGACCATTTCATGAAGAATCTGGTCGAAGTTTTAGGGACGGAAAACAAATATACGTCAGAGCGCATTTGGAATATGGACGACTCTGGTTTCAGCTGGGTTCCCAACAAAATTGGAAAAGTGATAGCCATCCGTGGGATGAGCAAAGTCGGGCAATTGTCATCGGCCGAGTGTGGTCAATTAATGACCATGGCATTGGCCATAAACGCGGCTGGATACTCGATGTCACCAATGTTCATATTCCCTGGCAAGAATATGCAAACGTTGAACATGGATAATAAACTGGCGGGTTCAATATGTATTGCGAACGATTCCGATTATATGAAACAAGATGATTTCGTTGTGTTCATGCACCACTTTATTAGCTTCAGCCATTCATCATTGGCGACACCCAATTTGCTCATTCTTGATGGACACACATAGCATCTATCCATCGAAGCATTGAATTTGGCTGAACAACATGGTGTGACTCTATTGACGATTTCCGCCCCCTCCCCCCCTCCCCCCATTGCTCGCACAAGCTTCAACCGCTTGATGTTTCAGTTTTCAAGCCAATAAGCACATATTAATCCAAACTTTGCAATGATTGGCCGAAGAATCATGGAACGGATCCAATTTTGATACGACATCTTGTTGGATTACTTGCCAAAACCCTCGATTTTGCTTTAACACCGGCCAATATAAAGGCGGGATTTGCGCAAGTGGCATTTGGCCCTACCATTCAACTGTTTTTACTGAATTCGACTTCATTCAAACCAAAATATGTGTCGAAAGTCAATCGGTCGTGCTGGCAGAAGAAGATCCGGAAGATGAAACCAATCCACGCCTGATTGTCATTGGTCCTGCACCTGACGTACGTGCAGAGAGTTAAGTAACAACTTCCAAGCCACCATCAGTAAGTGGTTCAACAGTGTCCCATTCTGCTAGTTTGGTTTCAATTTTGGACGAAGTTGGACCATTACATCCAAAAACAACACCACCATCAGGAAAGAAGCGACGTGAACCACCACCATCGAAGAGCACTGTGTTTACGTCATCCGAAAATATTGCCTTTTTGAAAGATAAGCGAGCTAAACGCGAAGCTAATAAAGCACTGGCCGAAAAGAGGAAGGCGGATAGAGCCGAGAAGGCAAAGGCTAAGGCCAAGACATCAGCAAAAAAGACAAAGCCACCAGCAAAGACAACAGCAAAAAAGGTAAGAGCATCAACATCCCGTCAACGTTATTCATCTGATGAAGATCAAGATTTTTGCATTGTGTGCTCCCAATTTTCGCCACGAAACGGTTTCAATACGGTCGAATGCAACAGGAAATGTGGCATAGTTGTTCACCTCAAATGTGCCAAGGCCCAAGGTAGCCGTTTCGTATGTGAACACTGCGATTCAAACTTCGATGAATTTTCCAGCGAAGCCGAGGATGAACCAATGGATGAATAAACATCGTTAATCATTACTTTTGACTCCTAATGTATCCTAAAGTCGTTTAAATGAAGGAAAAATTAATAAACGTTCAATAAACATCCAAAATCTGATGTTATTTCTTCACTTTCACTCATATTTTCAAGTTTTCCAAGTGGTTCGTCTAAGGACACAAAAAAAAATTTCCGAAAAAATCATGTGGTCGAAAATTTTGCCATCAAATTTTTTTTTTTTTTTTTTTTAATCCAATCGATAAACCGTCGTGGGCAAAAAGATTCCTTTGCTCATGCTCTCTCTTTCCAACAGTACCCCACAATATCAATATTATTTCCACCAGATGAAGATACAAACTAATTTCAAAGTGTGGTCCGTCTAAAGGAACATTACCTTATAATTCTGGTCTAGAACTTGCGTTTTGTAGAAATTTAAAATTCACTTTTTCATTTATAGGTTAAGCAAATTTGAAGAAAAAATTTAAGAAAAAAATAATAGTCCCATCATTATAAAGATAATAGGTACAATTCAATATTAACAAAAAAAAAAATAAAAATAAAATTTTTAAAAAAATAAAAAAAAAAATAAAAATCATAAAAATTTAAAAAAAAATTGCAAAAATTTTTTCGTTACTAAATTTTGAGCGTTACTAAATTTTTTGATAATTTTGAGTGTCTTTAAAACTAATTTACTAGTTAAAAATAGCTTTTACAATAAACTCCTTGACAATTTGTCCGACATCAGTCTTATTATTTTTTACTCTGTGGAGCCTACGAAAATGTGAATTTCTTTTCAGAGATTTTGTTATTTTGTGACTTTTTTAAAAAAGTCGTTTCATTCGCCATGTAACTTATATTTTGGCATATAATTTCTGTTTGTGCGCTGAATATTAAAGGCTGTAGGTATACCCCAAAAAGTGAACAAAAACGTTTTGTTTGAGCGTACGTCAAAGATAGACACCAGCAAAAAGAAGGCAACTACGCCATATTTAAACGTTTTTTTTTTTTATAAAGGCGAAAACACAAGCCGGGCGGCTGAAAATATAAGAAGTACTTATGGTCCTGATATGTGTAGCAGCCAATCAGGCGCAGTTTTTGGTTTCATCGATTCCATTATGGTAATTTTTATGTCAAAGATGCACCCACTCTGGAAGACCAATTGTTGAAAATGTCAAGAAAATCATGGAAATCGTTGAGTCTGCCCGTCTTGTAAGCACCGTTTTGATTACCCAGAACATTGCACAAAAAACAATTTGGAACTAAAGCTCTGCAAAGAACCATTCAAGCATACTAGTTATATGTTGTTATTTTTTCTTATATCAACTTGTATCGGTTTCACTCTCTAAGTACTGAATATGCATGGAATATTTCTCATTTACATAACGATAGAACATGTATCAAGCATCAAGAATACTAGTTTGAAAACATACGCAACAAACAGTTATATCGGTAATATTGTTATCTCTACTTGGAACATCTGGATATGCGACGTCAAAAGCATAAAGAATAAAGAACGAATTAATTCAATAAAATAATATAAGAGACACTTTATACTCGTATAAGTTCAATGCATTCAAGTTTTAAATTTATTTCATAAAAAAAATAAACATAACTAAGGCAATTTTGTTGACAACTTAATGAAATTAAAAATGAAGAAATGTGTCAGAAGTACCTTTTATGAAGCTATCGATTCACAGAATTCATATCCATTATTACACCATCACTTTTTTTAGTAGTAGAAAAAAATTAAAAGCACGAGCACAAAAAGAGAACATCTGGATTATCCATTTTGAATGGATATATCCATTAAAAACAGAGTTAAAACAGTTTCTCTGCTTAGTGGAGCCGATAAAGAGAAAAAAAGCTTACAATACAATGAGAGCCAGAGAAAGAGATGATATGCTCTCTGCTCAAACCAAAACATGTAAGAATAAGTTAAGCTCTACTCATTGTTGTATTTTTACCAAAAATATCAAGTTCTTACTTGTTTTATCTGTTTGTACAAGTAGAATGGATAGTTCTCTGCAGACCTTTATTTGGAACCACCTCTATAAGACTGGATACAAAAAGATGTATCAAGTATGGGTGCTCGATGTATGGGTCCCACACGAGTTAACGCAAAAAAACCTTATTAACCGAACTTCCATCTGCGAATCAAAAACAGTCGTAGTCAAATCGAGTTAAGCCGGCGCAAACTGTGGCCAATCCAGAATTGACGCTCATGAAGGTTTTGCTGTGTTTTTTTTTTGTGGGATTGCTACGAAATCATCTACTATGAGCTGCTCCCCTACAGCCAAACTCTTAATACGTTCCTGTACTGTTAACAATTGGACCGTCTGAAGGAGAAGCAATCGCCCAGAGGCGGCCAGTTTTGGCCAGTAGAAGAGGAATTGTATTCCACCATGACCAGGCCAGGCCACACACATCGATAGTTAATCGCCAGAAGCTCCGGGAGCTTGGTTAAAGGTTCTCATGCATACACTTTTTAGTCCGGAGCTGGCACCAAGTCATTACCACCTGTTCCTGTCTATGGCGAATGATTATGCTAGTAAAACATTCGCTTCAAGAGAAACTTGTGAATTTCGACTGTACCAATTTTCATGCCAATTGGGGAAAAGTTCCTATGAGAGAGGCAAAATGAAATTACCTTCAAAATGGTAACAAATTACCAAACAAAACCATACATATTTGAAATAAATCGGATCATTCTAACTATGCTAAATAAAGTCTTCAATTACATACAAAAATAATGTTTTTCTTTTTACTACACCTGGCAATTGTAGATGTCTGTCTGTCTGCCCCAAGTTAGCGCATACAACTCCCATATAACTTTAACATAGTGGAAATGAAAATATTGTGCTCAATTAAAAGAAAAAAAGCTGGAGATTAACCGCTTCTTCTCCAATAATAATGCAGCAATAAAACAAAATACAATCTTATGTAATTAATGAAAATAATCAACAGCTCATTTCAAAACAATTATTTTCAACGACTCTTCAACTTGCATTCTTATCATTAGACTTCGAAGTAAATAACAAAATGGAAATGAATATGAGAAAGAAATTGCATTTTATGAGCACAATAAAATCGCATCAACTACAATATAAGAAGAAAAGGTCATGATTATAATTCACCTCGCCAGCATTTACTCAAAAACGACTCTTAAATGTGAATCCATGCATTCGGTTATGTCTTATCAGCGCTTTTCAAGTTAAATTAATGTTCATTAATTAAAAATGGTTGCAATCACATTAAAGGCGAATGAATAATGCAAGAGAAAAGTAGATGGAAAGTGTTGAAAAAAAAAAATATATTGAACTTTGGCGGCGTATCAGCTTATGTGTGTTGAGTTAAATAAAAGAGAGTTGCTGATGCTGCTGCAAGAGGTGGATAGAAACTATTTTTGGATGTGTACAACATAAGATTTGCTCTAAAGAAGTGCAAAATAGACGGGAAAATAAAGAAAATTTGCAATGTTGTTAATTCTATGCTGTGGTTGTTTACAGTTGCTGTTGCTATTTTGTTGCTTTTTTTAGATGCAACACACTTATTTTTAGCAAATTAAAGAATTTTGGAAGTGCTTTTTGGCGCCCAAACAAAGTAAGAACTGTACTTTTTGTGAGTGTTAAAACTTAACGAAAGTATTATGCAATGCTTGCAATGCTTTTTAAGCTTAACAGAAAATTTTAACAAAAAAACAATATCATCATGATTTAAAACTGTATTTAAAATAAAAATGAAGAAAAAAATCTAAAAGAAATAATATACATAATAATAATATAATATAATAATATAAAAATAGATAGATATATATATATATACATCAACATTTTATACGAAAAAAAATCAAAAATAAAAAAATTATCGCAGATCAAATACAGAGTGTCCCGCAATTGAATGCAACTATTTACGGAGATGAAAGGTTATGTCGAGCTGAGAAATATATCGTATGGGAGGGGGGGTCTATTTTCACATTCTTAGGAGCTACAGGGTTAATTAAAATTTCACGACTTTGATTCACGTTATTGTTTCTAGCACAAAAACTAAGTTACGGAAAACTTTTTTTATAACTCATTGCAAAGGCAATAAAATCACGTTTTCAGCGGTATATCAACAAACAGTACCGACATAACCGTTACCAAGCTGTGCTCGTTCAAAGATGAAATCAATCGGTTGAAACTACCAAATTTCAATTATGAGTGCAAATTTCTCAGAATTTCGCGTAATAAATAAATTTTTTTTTTATAATCAATTTTGTAATTTATTTAATTTTCTTTTCAATGACACCAAAAACATAAATATATCTTAAAAAATACAGAAGTTGGCTAAAAAAGTTGTACTAAAAAAATTATACCTATTAGAAAATAATGGTAATTAATGACATTACAATAACTATGCAGTAGATAATATCGTTGTTTTCTAATAAGTATTATTTTTTTAGTACAGCCAACTTTTTTGTTTTTTAAGAAACATTTCTGTTATTGGTGTATTTGAAAAGAAAATTGAATAAATTGCAAAGTTGATTATAAAAATAAAATTCTTTTATCACACAAAATTCCGAGAAATTTGTATTCAAAGTTAAATTTTGGTAGTTTCAACCGATTGATTTCATCTTTGAACGGACACAGCTTGGTAACGGTTAAGTCGGTGCTATTGTTGATATACCGTTGAAAAGGTGATTTTATTGCCTTTGCAATGAGCTATCAGATAAGTTTCCGTAACTTAGTTTTTGCGCTAGGAACAATAACGTGAATCAAAGTCGTGAAATATTCATTAACCCTGTAGCTTCTAAGAATAGAAAAATAGACCCCCCCTCTCATACGATTTTTTTCTCAGCTCGACATAACCTTTTACCTCCATAAATAGTTGCATTCAATTGCGGGACACCCAGTATATCGATAGGTTTTAAAAATCTAAGACTTGAAAATCTAAAAAAATATGAAAAAGACTTAAATTTGTCGAAATTAAAGATTATTTAAAAAATATCATTATCTGAAATAGATCGACAAATCGAATGCATTCATAACTCAATAAATATAAGACATATTATAAACAAAAGTATCGATAAGACTAAATGTTCCGAAAATTCAAAAACATTATGTATGTCTAAGCCTAACGAGAAGTTAAGAGATATCTTAGAAGGCATTACATTTGCAACATTAAATTGTTTGATATAGTTTAAAACATTTCCATGATGCTTGTTTAAAAAAAAATTTATTTAGCAACATAGAAATATTACTTAAACCAAAAATATCTAAATGCACAAAAAAAGATCGATTACATATAAATATCTATATCTTAAATGTATTTATATGGCAACACATTTGTAACTAAGATATCGATTGTTTTGAGGCTATTTATAAGTAAAAGAAGTTTTCTTTACAAACAAAAATATCGATAAATTCAAAACTATTCAAATCATTAATTCTAAATATATCATTAAGTCACACAATAACTCAAATATATGAAAAGCTTTAAAAATATTGATAAGTCTAAACATATTAAAGCTTATAAATATCGATAAATTTCAATAAAATCGATAAAATCCAAAACTATTCAAATCATCACTTCTAAATATATCATTAAGTCTCACAATAACGCATATATATCAAAAGGTTTAAAAATATCGATAAGTCTAAACATATTAAAGCTTATAAATATCGATACATTTTTAACTATTTATAAGTAAAAAACATGTCTTTGCAAAAAAAAATATTGATAAATTCAAAATTATCAAAAGCAACAAAACGAAAAATATCGATATGTCGAACAATAAATTAAATATATCAAACCTTTTCAAGATATAGCTAAGACTGTGAACATATTTTTAAGACTAGAAATATCGATTAATTTAAGACATATAGCTCAAAAGATTTCTAGGTCAAAATATCATTAAATTTAATACTGTTTATATAAGTTACTTCATTTTTAATAGTAC
This sequence comes from Coremacera marginata, assembly GCA_914767935.1. Taxonomy (NCBI): domain Eukaryota; kingdom Metazoa; phylum Arthropoda; class Insecta; order Diptera; family Sciomyzidae; genus Coremacera; species Coremacera marginata. The sequence continues at coordinate 148,595,234 of OU612047.1, forward strand.
TGCTTTTAAAAATATTGATGTCTTGTCAAACAAAGATATCGATAAATTTTTATGTCGATAAGATTTTACAAGAAGTAAAATTTCTTGTACAAGTTTTTAAAAATACCAAGAAATTTAAGACTACTTAGGGGCTGTTTATAAATTACGTAACACTTTTAGAGGAGAGAGGGTCGAACATTTGTGACGAAGTGTGGCATGGGGGGTTCTAAAAACATTTTACGTAATTTATGAACAGCCCCTTTAATGCAAAAAAAAATATCGATAAATCTTCAAAACTGGGTTTCAACAAACATCATTTTCAGTTTTTTAAGGTACTAGGTTAAGGTAAAAATAACATTTTTTTTCTATTTTTTTATCGGTTTATTATTTATTCAAAAATAACATCACACATTTTTATTGAGAAGTTCGAAAAAATAACTAAATTTTGCACTGATAAACCAAATCTATATCAGCGAAATGCGTTAACGCAATTGCGCTGCGCTATCACGCATATTAAAATGCTGATTTGAAACGCAGTAAGATTTCGATTTTTGAGTAAAATTTTTTTATTTTATGCATATGACCAAACAACTGCTTTGTTCAGTGCTTTTTTATAAAATTGTTGCCAATTTTAAATTATTAATTATTAAAATAACAAAAACTATTTTTTAAAAGAATGCGATGCAATATATCAAATGCATCAAGGTTTATCAAATTTCATCGAACGGTTTCTGAGAAATCGTGCCACTCGTTTGCCTACTAATTTTGGCATCCTCCTTAAACGCCATCTCTAGAAGAAAATAGCATTAAAAATTTTTTTTTCGAAAATTTTAAGTTTGTTTTGAAGCAGAAGTCATTTTTTGTCACCTTAAAAAAAAATTTTTTGGATACAAGTATTTTTTTTTTTTTTTTTTTTTCTTAATTCCAAAACATTTTTAACAGTTTTGAGTCAATGAAAAAGTAATTGAAATTTCAACCTACAATTACAATTTCTGTAAGGTCTTGTTGATAAACGACGTAACCAATTTCTTTGTTTTTTTATTCCCCCTCCGTTACTTTTCGTAGTATATTTAACCCCCACCCCCCTTTAAAGTATCGTAATATGCGAAAAACAACACTCAATATCAATATTGTTTAGTAGACGGTCAATAGTTAACCGTCAATTGAAGGGGAATTTTTAATATGCATTTTTTCGACATTTTTTTGAATTTTTGGTAACGTTACAATATATGTAACCCCCCACCACCAACATTACTTATCGAAGTGATTTTTGAAACTACTCTCCCAGTCCCCCCTCTCCCCCCGTCTAAATTGGAATGGAACTGCCGATTTTTTCCCCGATTCCATTCTTAAGGAATTTACGTATTCAATTACCAATTATAATTACTGTAATGTAATTGATGAGTTTTTCCAATTCCTGACGATTTTTTTTCAATTCCATTTCTGAGGATTTAGGTATCCAATTACAAATTACAATTCCTGCAATGTAATTGAGGAGTTTTTGAAATCACATTCCAAACGATTTTTACTAATTCAATTTCTGAGGAATTGAGGTGTCCAATTACCAATCACAATTCCTGTAATGTTATTTAGGGGGTTTTTCCAATTACATTTCTGAGGAATTCAGATGTCCAATTACAATTCCTATTTTGTTATTGAGGAGTTTTTCCAATAACATTTCTGAGAAATTAAGATATAGAATTAACAATTTCTTATGCCAATTTCAATTTTCAACTTACTTTCAACCCAACTCTGGAGTTCTTAAAACTAAAAATAGAGCCTCATGAGTGAGACAGTTAATCTCCGAATTGGTAAATCCGAAACAAAAAACAAAATATTGTGTCTTATATCTGGAGTCACAAGTCATAACAGCCTGACTCAAAATATCGTAAAAAACGATCTAGTATTTGTGCAAAATCGAAAAAAATTAAGGGCATTTAAAAAAACTAAAAAAAAGAACGCCTGTTCTTAGAATAATTTTCTTTTCATTTTTTCGAACATTTTTTTTCGAACAAGATGTGGTAAGTTCCTTGTGGCCAAGATGTTAATGAACAAAAAACACCAAATTTTATGAAAATCCTCCGAGCCAGCCCGGAGATAAACTGTCGGTCGTTATTTAAATACAAAATCAAAAATTAAAACAAAACCTTTTTTATATGGTGGAATAACTAAACAGTAAATAACTAAAAAAATCCCGATATATAATAAAAATATTAAAATAAATTTTTTTGTAATTGTATTATATTCGATATATAATAAATTATTTTTTTAAAATTCGTGCAAAAATTTACAACTAAGAAATATCAAAACCAAAAAAGAAACAAAACAAAAAAAAATCAATAAATATTAATATATGGGACAGTCTGTAAATATCGAAAAGTTTACAATTTTAAAAAAGTCAGAGTTATCGATAAAAAGGCTGAAGTAGGGTGATGTGTAACACGTTTTTATTTGCTCCAATAAAAGTGTTAAGAAATTTAATTTTTTCTTGGTTTTAAGGCCTATCCTTTGCAGAAGAACCAATTACTGGCTGAGTGAGTGTTTTCCTGGCTGTTGAATATTTTAAGAATTTCAATATTCCAATATTAACACCCATTTTAAATATGTTTTTTTGTCTTTTTCAAATTTTTTTGTTTATTTTACTTTTTATGTTTAGTAAAAGTACATATTTCAAGTATGATAAGGCCTAAATGAAATCTCCTGCACCTGCAACTGTTAACGTTTTTGTGGCGTTGTTAGAACACAGCTTTTTATTGACATCCTACCACGATTGCATTTTGATCTGGGCCGAGCATATTATGAACTGGGCCGATATTTTTTAATGCTGTTGATCTGATTGCTTTTCAGAGTTTGACGTTGTTGTCTTTTTAATGGCAACACATCACCCCACCGTGAGTGTTGCACATCACCCCAATGTTAGTTACTTTTTTACCATTGACGGAATTTTACCACAACATGAAAAAAATATGTAAAATCTTTTGTTATATTTTAAAAAATGTTCACGTTTTTTAAGAACTCTAATGAAATGTATGTTTGCCTACTTCCAACACTTACGAAAAACTAGATGCTGTCAAAAGAAACATATAGCAGTTGTTTATTCACTCATATGTTAGCATTTTATACGAAAAATCGCCGTGTTACACATCACCCCATGGTACACATTACCCTACAATATATATAGATATATTTTTGGACATTTTTTTAAGCCGAAAAAATTATATCTTTTCTTTTTTAATATCGACAGGCTCAAAATATATCGATTAGTTAAAAATTCATCGATACATTTTAAAAAGCCAATATGTTCAGAATTATTGGAAAAGAAATTCTTCGCTTCAATATTTTTAGAATTTGCTTGAAAATTTGAACAGTCAAAATTTGTTTCGCTTTTTCGATATATTTTACTTTATGATAGGTACCAATTTATATATTAAAATCAATTATAAAATTCAATTTGATATTTGCTTTGAAAATTTCAACACAAATTCATGAGAAAAATTTATATTACTTTTAAGTAATCTTTTACCTGCTTTACAGCTGAAAATATGTAATTTAAGTCAAGCTTAAAGCAGTATAACTCCACTTTACTAAATAAATTTTTTAAAATAAAATTTTTTAAAACTTATCAACTTTAAGGCAGCTTTACGTTTAATTTTTTTTTAAAGTTTGTTTTAAAAATATTTTATTCTCTAACAATTTTTGTAAATGTTATTTTCCATAGTTTAAAATATATTCACTTTGTCACTCTCTGGTATATTTTCCTGTTTATTAATGATATTAAATTTTCTTTTATGCTATATGTTTGCAAATTTTCCGCTTAATATTCTTTCACTTTAATGTTCTTCTTTGTTTTTGTATTCTATTTATAAAAACTGTCACAAATTTTATGTTTTTATTCTTTCTTGATACACCACATAATCTAAAGTATGTTTAAGTGTACAGCGAGCGAGTGAATTTATTTTGTAAATAAAAACCGAAACAACAAAACTTTTCCTTATTTTCAATGCTATTTAATCTGATAATCTTTGCATCTATTATTGACGTACGCATGCATTCAAATCTCGCGGCAAACTGAATTCGAAAATAACAATTTCAAAACTATATCAAAATGTGTGAGAAGCTGTATAGGCGGATACACATATAGAAATACACACACACACGGATTGATATTAATGGATGTGAACTCTTTGTTGTCAGAGAGGAACGTAAACGCAGCGGAAATAGAGAGACAGACAGTTAATTTTTGGAGATTTAATGTAACACAGACAAGCAATGCAAACGCATGTGTACGCCGTCACAAAGTGACGTCACAAGTGTTCTTTGTTGGGTTTAGAAGAATTGATAAATTTTATCAACTTTTCAAGAATACTTATTTGAAATCTTGGACCAAATTTTATTGATGTTTAAATTATCACATTATAGCTGGTTTTGAGCTATAACTAAAGACATTGAGAGTAGAACAGTTTAATTTAATTTTTCCTGTTTATGCTCTTCTTACGTGGGATGTATATTTCGCAAGTAGTTTAACAATTTGTTTGAGTAAGGAAACGAATAGCTGGAAGGCATGAAAACATAGAAAGGTAGGCTATTAAAACAAACTTTTTAATACGAATCTGCCTCAAAATAGTTAAAAGGGTAGAGGGGAAACTAGGATGGTAATGTAGTTATGGAATTATAAATATTGGTAACACAAGACCTTCAGAACTTAAAAAAAATTAAGTCTAAAATTAACTCAATAACTCAATAACAAAAAGCACTAGTTTCAAACTATTCATAATGGAATCGAGAAAAATTGAGAAAATCATTATTGAGAAAAATAAATTAATAGGAGGAAAAATTATCTTTTTCTAATGCTGGGTTTTCACTATGCCATTTTTAATGGCCAGTTGTTGTCAATCAAATGAAAAATGGCAACACGTTGGCATTCTTTCTACCTTTAGCACCGTTAAAAAATAAAAATCAACTGAATTATTGAATTGAGCTATACAGAAAATATAGAATAATTTTATTAAGGTCATATTTCAATAGATTAACTTTTATGTCGTCATAAAACTGACATAGTGGACACCAGGCTTAAGACATCAACCTGAAAACATCAATTCAAACAATGAAAAGGGAAATTAAAATGGAGCAAACAAGGCCGTATTCAGAGGGAAGTTTCTGAGTTTCATGCACGCATTTTATATATCACATTTTATTTTTTATGCATCTTCATGTCTACAGATATTTTTACTATTATCCTTTCTTATTTATTATCTCAACATTTTTGCCGCCTTTCCGTCTGAAGCGGAACTGTTGCTGATTTATTTGTGTCTTCCTTTACTTTGATGTTTCTTAAACGAAATTTAAAAATAAAAATAAAAAATTGTATTTTTCATATGTATTAAGCATATGTTAATTTTGATTAAATGTGAGTGTGAATGTAGTTGAAATTTTTTTCATGAGACGAGTGAACTGTATAAACATATTGATGTTTATTTTCACGAGATGTATTTTAAATCAAGTAGAACGGTATGTTGACTAAATTAAATCTTAACGAATTGGGGACAATTTTAATGTATGCAATAAGAAATTTTATGCAATCATACAACTATACATACAAACTAGATATGGGTAAGCTAGTAAAAATAAAGCTATACTGCTGCGCTGACACACTAACTTCAGCGCAGTTTACTATATCAGAGAATTGCGTTGGCTCAAGTGCGCCATGGCGCAGTTTGAGATGTTTTTATTCCTGTATCAAGAAGACATTAATCAGTGCAGTAATTATTTATGTTGAATAGCGCATTGAGTTATGTGGTAAATTTTTTGAGTGTTCTGAGTTTGAGCAGCGCATTGAGTTATGTGGTGAAGTACTTAGCACAGTTTGGTCTCACCTAGAGGAAATAAATCAAAACATGAATCGTAACCTAATTGTGTAGAATATCGGGCGTTTATACGAATGTATGAAAATACTTATTATTTAACTCAACGAGTTAAATACTTTAACTCAATAACGCAACGCAGTGCTGCGTTATCCATGTCAATATAAACATATAGCTTGTACAGTATTAACTGTAACACTTGCAATCAAAGCTAAAGACAAACTTTAGTCTGCAAACTATATTATTTATTCAAAACGAACGCATGAGAGGATTTCTTTTATTTTTTCTACATTTTAATGTTACATTTTTATGATAGTCAAAATCAAATTTAATGAAATATATTTACAAAAAACCAAGTAAAACATTTGTTTAATGTATTTTTTCGTTTTCAATAATTACATAAATACTAATTAAAAACTGTTGGTGTGAAGTCTTTTTTAAAAAAATATAATTCTCACCCAACATCATGTCTGACCTTCCAGTCTACAAACGAGCGCCCAAAAGCTCATACAATCAGCATAAAAATTACATTGTTACGAAAATATATATATTTAAAGTGTGTTGTTGTTATTGTTGTAACCTAAAATAGCCAGGGTGTAGAAATAAATATGTTCAAAAGTATCAAGTTCAAATGTACGGCGCTATGCACACAATTCACGTGGCTGTCTATTGATTCCTTGGAGAATCGCGTTTTTTTTTTAGATTGTATCTTTAAATAGTTGACAACGAAAATTGACAATTTTAGACGCTGCAACTGGCAGACAAACAACGCATAGAATGAAAGCATAAATAAAAAAAAATTATTTTAAATGATCAATTTAAGATTTGATTTTAAATTTAGAAGCACATAAGCGAGAATTTAAATAAAATTAGAAGACGTATTTAAGATAATTTGACAGAATTTTATTGAATGAAATACTGTTGAGTGAATTGATTGATTTAGAAGAGCGACGGTTTCTTTGAAAAATAAAATTTTCAAAGCTGAAATAGTAAAATTAACGCCTCCACAATCATTAAATTATTAAATGAAGTCATAAATATGAATATAAAAAAATTTAAAGACATCAAAAATGCATATTTCAAAAAATATAAACTCAATAAAATATGAACAGACTGCAAATAAGGGTGTAAAAATTTCATGAAAACTAATTTGAAGTGATGTGATTTTATTGCTTGATGTTAATATACGCAGCTTTCTTCTAACATACAAAAGATTTTTTATGTTTAAAGACAAACTTTTTTTTGTGTAATATCAATAAAATAACAAAATTGGGTTATTTTTAATAACCTTATTATAACCTAACCTCGTTACTTTGACGAGGGCTTTTTTTTATTTGCAGTCACAAAATCAAACTGCGTTGATTAAATTACTGTTGATACAAGAGTCAACATTTCAAACTACATCATAGCGCAATTGCGCTAACGCATTTCACAAATACAGAAAACTGCGCTTAAGTTGGAGTACCAGAGCAGAATTTTTTGATGCGTTATCCATGTCTAGTTTGAATCAACAAAGAAAGAATAATGAGCAATAAACAGTTTTCATTATTGTGCTATTGCGTTACTTTTATTGAAACAAGTGTATCAGCACAATAACACAGATAAATGCTTTAACTCAATAACGCAACGTAGCACTAAGTTGCCTACGTCTAATACAAACATATAGCTTGAAGAAATTATATAATTTGTCACAATTGTACTCAAAGCTAAAGAGAATCTTTAGTCTGCAAACTATTATATTATTACAAGCCATGGTGTATTTCTGATAGAGGAAGTATTGCTGACGAGTGGGGCTTTTTTTTTATTTGCAGTCACTAAATCAAACTGCGTTGTTTAAAGTACTGTTGATACAAGAGTGATAACATTTCAAAAAGCAATTGCGCTAACGCATTTCGCTGATACAGTAAACTGCGCTTAAGTTGGAGTGCCACAGCAGAATTTTTTGATGCGTTATCCATGTCTAGTTTGAATCAACAAAGAAAGAATAATGAGCAAGATAGAATTTGCATTATTGCGCTATTGCACTCAGCACAGTAACGCATAAAGCAGATAAATGCTTTTACTCAGCAACGCAGCGCTAAGTTGCCCACGTCTAATACAAATGTTTAACTTGAAGAAATTATATAAACTGTAATATTTGTACCCAAAGCTAAAGAGAAACATTATTCTGTGAACAATTATATTATTTACCCAATACCGAACGCATAATAAAATATTAGTGTAATGGTCATAAAGCAAAAGTAACAATATATATATAAAATGTAAATTTAAGGAGAAATGCAAAGTACCTTTTCAGTTAAGAAATTTGATCAACTAAGTAGTTTTTGAGATATCTAAATCACCTCGAAGATACTATTAGAAGTATTGCATAAAAAAATTGGTTAAAATTTTTGAAAAACATTTTTTTTTTATAAAGTAAGTTAAAGAAATCTTTGAAAACTCTTTCATTATCTTGATTTTTCAAGTAAAATTTCTTTGGCCGGGTATACACTAAATTGGAATGGGGAATAAGACTGATGAAACGATTCGAAGCACTTAATTCGCCACACTCGGCATTCAATGTGTTTTGTTTTTACATGAAAAATTAAATGTGGCATTTTTTAATTTCTATTTAGTTTGTTGTAATTCTTAAAAAATTACTTTTTAAGAATTACATATGTGAGCTTTATGCCAAGATATTCCATGAAGCAACAGGTTGCCACAACAACAATGTTCTTTACAGAACAACCACCAGCAGATTAGACAGCTGTTTCGTTGGTCGCTACACCAACTCATCAGTAAATCTTCTGTGGCCCATGCAGTCCATTAACTTAGAAAATCTTATAAGCACACCTTCTGCTAAAACCAAAGCGGAATTGCAGTTGTGTGCTTTCCAATTTAAAAAGCAATGTTTTTCTACTTCTTAGCACAAAGCAAAGGTTCAAAAAATTGACTACATTAATTCTGCAAAGACTTGTTGTTGCGCTCTTTGTTTACTTCTTTTCACGATTCCATTCTTTGGCATCAACAATTCGTTGATATTAAACCATAGAAGGCATGAGAAGTTTTTTTGGAAAAAAGATGACTCATCTTATTTTCTGAGGTCGGGCTCGTACCAGTTTATACATGAAAAATTAAATGTGGTATTTTTTAATTTCTATTTAGTTTGTAGTTTATTTGCGTTGATAAAAAGCTTTCAGTATGCATGCTGACTTCAAGCAAACAGGGCAACGTCGCTTTGACGCTTGTTCTTATATATATATTAGGGTAGTCCTTATTTTTGCCCCGTGAAATTAAAAGAAAAAAATTATTATTCTTAGCAATCAGGACCACCCTAATCTATATATATAAAAATGAATGTATGTATGTGGGTATGTGGGTATGTGGGTATGTGGGTATGTGGATATGTGTGTATATCACGTATAGACTCCAAAACCACCGAACCAAACTTTATGAAATTTTTAGGGATACTAAAGCAACATTCGGGAAGTGTTCCTGTGAAGTTTGGTGTTGATTGGGCAAGGGGGCGTGGTACCTCCCATACAACCCAAATTGACTCTATCGCCCACAAACCAAAAAAATTGCTATATATCAGACGGTTTTAATCATATAAAACTTAAATTTGGTAATTTTGTTCAGATGGTTACTTTCGGTGACTGTACAAGAAATAGGCGTGGTCACACTATATATACGCCCACTTTTCAGCACTAATTTTAATTCATGATATTTTCAAGTTTTGACAGTGAATCTTGATATGCAGGTGCTATGCATACACGTGGCAGTCACTATGTAAATATAAACGTTGTCACGCCCACTTTTACCGCCCACAAATAAGTAAAAATGCTTTATATCAGACGGCTTTTGCCGTAGAAGACTAAGATTTGGTAATTTAGTTCGTATGGTTACTGTCGGCCAATATACAAAAAATGGGCGTGCACGCACTATATATACGCCCACTTTATCGGAATCATGCTTATTCCTGAGTTGTACACGTTTTGATAGTGAATCTTGGTATGCAGGTTCTAAAGGTCCAAGTGGCAGGCACTATGTAAATAGAAATGTTTTCACGCCCACTTTTACCGCCCACAAATAAGTAAAAATGCTTTATATCAGACGGCTTTTGCCGTAGAAGACTAAGATTTGGTAATTAAGTTCGTGTGGTTACTCTCGGCCAATATACAAAAAATGGGCGTGCCCGCACTATATCTACGCCCACTTCATCGGAATCATGCTTATTCCTGAGTTGTACACGTTTTGATAGTGAATCTTGGTATGCAGATTCTAAAAGTACCAGTGGCAGGCACTATGTAAATAGAAAGGTTTTCACACACACTTTTACCGCCCCCAAATTAGTAAAAATGCTTTATTTCAGACGGATTTTGCCGTAGAAGACTAAGATTTGGTAATTTAGTTCGTATGGTTACTGTCGGCCAATATACAAAAAATGGGCGTGCACGCACTATATGTACGCCCACTTTATCGGAATCATGCTTATTCCTGAGTTGTACACGTTTTGATAGTGAATCTTGGTATGCAGGTTCTAAAGGTCCAAGTGGCAGGCACTATGTAAATAGAAATGTTTTCACGCCCACTTTTACCGCCCCCAAATTAGTAAAAATGCTTTATATCAGACGGTTTTCGCCGTAGAAGACTAAAATTTGGTAATTTAGTTCGTATGGTTACTGTCGGCCAATGTACAAAACATGGGCATGGCCGCACTATATCTAAGCCCACTTCATCGAAATCATGCTTATTTCTGAGTTGTACACGTTTTGATAGTGAATCTTGGTATGCAGGTTCTAAAGGTCCAAGTGGCAGGCACTATGTAAATAGAAATGTTTTCACGCCCACTTTTACCGCCCCCAAATTAGTAAAAATGCTTTATATCAGACGGTTTTCGCCGTAGAAGACTAAAATTTGGTAATTTAGTTCGTATGGTTACTGTCGGCCAATATACAAAAAATGGGCATGGCCCCACTATATCTACGCCCACTTTATCAAAAGCATGCTTATTCCTGAGTTGTACACGTTTTGATAGTGAATCTTGGTATGCCGGTTCTATAGGTCCAAGTGGCAGTCACTATGCAAATATAAATGTTGTCACGCCCACTTTTACCGCCCACAAATCAGTAAAAATGCTTTATATCAGACGGATTTTGCCGTAGAAGACTAAGATTTGGTAATTTAGTTCATATGGTCACTGTCGGCAACTGCTAAAAAAGGGCCGTGGTCGCACCATATCTGCGCCCACTTTTTCAAAATCATGCTTATTCCTGAGTTGCACAAGTTTGATAGTAACACTTGATATGCAGGTGCTCTAAGTGGCAGTCAATATATATATATATAAAATTTGCAACGCCCAATTGTACCACCCACAAAAAAAAAAACAAAACGAAATGGCCAATTTCAGCCCTTGAAAGCACTTTGACCGAGCTTCTTATGATCAATTGTGTTGTGAGTGTTGTGGAATGTTTGAACACAAATGATCGAGAACTGGACCTACATGTTTTATGTCGACTCCGAACGGCTTATGTTCTCAAGAAGCTTTTCATGGCAGTTTTTATTCTCTGAGGTTTGTCATTGTCTGCAGAGAGGTGACGGCCGAACAGAAAAATGAATTCAATTGAAAAACTTTCCGTGTCAGGTGGGATTCGGACCAGGGTGTTCTCGCGTATGGGCCACACACTCTACCCACTACGCCACGGCCGCCACTTGATTTTTTTTTTTGATCCACAAATTAATAGAACTACTTTAAATCAGACGATTATCATCGTTAAATACTAAAATTTGGTAATTAAGTTCATACGCTTACTCTCGACAGCTTTGCAAAAAATGTGCATGGTAGCACTATATCTGTGCCAACTCTTCAGAAATAATTTTATTTAATTTATTTATTTACTTATTTTTTTAATGTACTATAGTTAATTACAATTTAAAAATTATAACTAAGTCAGCACTAGCTGCCAGGGCTATCGGTTAGAAATAATTTTAATTCCTGAGATGTGAACGTTTTGATAGACAAACTTGGTATGTAGGTGCTATGGGTCAAATTGGCGTTCACTTTATATATAAATGTTGACACGCCTACTTTAAACGCCCACAAATCTATAAAAAGGATGTATATCAGACTTTTTTTAGAGTAAAAGACTAAAATTTGGTAGATTAGTTCATATGGTTACTGCCAGAACCCTTAAAAAATGGGCGTTTCGCACGTTATCTACGACGACTTTTCAAAAATCATTCTAATTTCTGAGCTGTACGTGTTTTGATAGTGAAACTTGGTACGTAGGTGCAATGGGACCAAGTGGCGGTCACTATATATATAAATGTTGCCATGACTACTTTATCTGCTCATCTATCTATCTGTAAAAAATGTATGTATGTATAATAAGGCTCCTCACAAAAAGAAAAGGTGAACAAGTCGGTTCCTCAAAATAATGCTTAATGTTGTGATGATTCCCCAAATATTTCGACTGTAGGAATAGCCATCCGTGAGCTGGAATAGTTTGAAATAAAAAAGAAAAAAAAAACAAAAACGAAATGGCCATTTCAGCCCTTGAAAATACTTCGACCGTTTGAACACAAATGATCGAGAACTGAATCTACAAGTTTTATGCCGACTCCGAACGGCTTATGTTCTCAAGAAGCTTTTCATGCCAGTTTTTACTCTCTGAAGTTTGCCATTGTCTGCATAGAGATGACGGCCGAACAGAAAAATTAATTTAATTGAAAAAACTTCCTATGTCAGGTGGTATTCGAACCTGGGTTCTATGGCATTCAAGGCACGCACCTCAACCAGTATGCCACGCAATGGTTTGAATAATGCTCTAAAAATCGAGTTTTTTATAAAAATATTTAATGGTGTGTTAGTTTAAAATAACAAACGGTCAGAAATAATAGTAATGAAAAAGTTCTTCCAATCTGCACCAATAAATTTTAAATTTTTACAGTCGGACGAGAGATAATGCAGATTTTCATTACTTTTTTAATTTTTTTTTTTAATTACTTTCACTAAAATTCAAATTAATTTTATTTTTTTGTTTTGCCATGTTACTTTTAGTCAAATAAATTATCTATTGATGATAAAATATAGTGTAAAGTGATGAACTAAATTGAATGAAATTACAAAAAAATTTACACATTTTTTACATTTTACAATTTATTTGACTTAAAGTAGTATAGGAAAAATTTCGTTTGAATTTTAGTGAAAATAATATGGAAAAAGTTAAAACAATCCATAAAAATCCGCATTATCTTTAGTCCAACGGGAAAAATGTAAGATTTTTTGATGCAAAAGAACTTTATCATAACCTTTATTTCTGACCGTTTTTTTTTAACTACCATACCAGCCAATATTTTTCGTCGAAATATTTTGGGGATCATCATAACATACGCCATGGTTTATTTTGAAGAACCGGACTGAACAATTTTTTTCCTAAAGAGCGTGAGGCGACTGAATGTATATACGTGTGTGGGTATATATGTATATCACGTAAAGAGTTCGAAACCGCTAAGCCAATTTTTATACCAAAGCCTTGAGAGGGTTCCTGTGAAGTCTGGTGCCGATCGTAAAAGGCACCTTACATACACCTAAAATGTTCGATATCAAACAGTTTTGGAATTATAGGTCGCACAGCCTAGGAATTTAGTATTCGACCTCAATTTACACATGCCGTTCCACAGGTAACATATTATGGGTGTTGGGCGAGGGTCGAGGGGCGCGGTCTTATTCCGCACCCAAAATTTTCGGTATAGCTTTCGAAATAAGTCACACATCAATGAAACTCGGTACGAAGTTACTATAAAAGCATGGCTTCACTGAAGCTACGCCCTCTTTTAGGGAATAAGCGCTGAGCGCAGCGAAGCGCGCCGGGTATAAGCTAGTATCTTTATATATATATAAAACAAAGTCGTGAAATGTGTGTTTCTAATTCCATAACTCAAGAACGAAGAGTCTGATTTGCTTGGGGATTTTTTCGTTGTGTTTTCCAGGCTTTTATCATTCTACATACGTTTTATAAATTTTGCCACACCCCCTTTCACCGCCCACAAATCAATAAAAATAATATATTTCAGTCAATTTTGGTCGTACAGAATTATATTTGGTATATACAGTCGGTAGCTGTGATAAGCATTAGTTTCCACGCCCCTTTTACCGCCCACAAATCAATGAAAATGCTATGTTTCAAACGATTTTTGTCGTTATAGATTTTATTTTTGTAATTAAGTTCGTATAGTTACTGTCGGCAGCTGTAGTAAAAATGGGCTGGTCACAGGTACGCCTAATTTTACAGAAATCATTAAAATAACTGCTTGCCGACTACCCTGAAATTTTGGCAGTTGGTTTTATTCGAGTACGGTATTGTTTGGAAAAAAGTGCCACACCCATTTTTCTAAAAAGTGGGTGTATCTGTAGTTTGGCCAAGCCCATTTTTGGAACAGTATAGTAGCCATAAGAACTAAATTACCAAATTAAAGTCTAAAATACGACCGAAACCATCTGAAATATATAATTTTTATTGATTTGTGGGCGGTGGAAGGGGTTGTGGCATTTTATTGATTTGTAGGTTATTATCAAAAAATGTTCATGTTTGATAACACACAAATATTACGTCAACAATAATAACCCATGAACTCCTGTGCACAAGTTAGTAGCCTGAAATTGGAGCCGCATTGGACTTTACAGCAACATTTCAACACGTGGTCTAAATACATATACGTAGTGCATTAATGTATGAGAAAATTTACGTAAATGCTTGAAATCGTCTCAAGTCGACTCAAACCTCCACGTGGTGTTCCCTGGGCAACGGAAAACTGGCATCCGTCAGTTTGACGGCTAATTTGAGCGGCGGGTCACTCCATAGACCTTAAACATGGAATGTGCGCAGGGTTTGGGTCCCGCCACATTACTACTGCGCAATGAAAACTAAACCAGCCTCGGATAAGAACCCCCATTACGTTGACGACCACCGCAAACGAAAAACGGACAATGATTTACGGATATGCACCTGGAATGTCCGAACCCTTTATAGGGAAGGTGCCATTATCCAACTGGCGGAAGCCCTCAAAACAATAAAGGCTGACATCACCGCCATCCAGGAAATGCGATGGAAAGGGCAAGGCTGCTCTAAACAAGCACACTGTGATATCTACTACAGCTGCCATGCGGAGAGGCGCGAATTTGGATGTGGATTCGTTGTTAGCCGGAAACTACGCCACCTTGTTTCCCGGTTCACACCTGTCAACGAAAGATTGGCCACGATCCGCATCAAGGCAAAATTTTTCTCCATCAGCCTTATTTGCGCGCACGCCCCGACGGAGGAAAAGGACGAAGCCGTCAAAGACTCTTTCTACACTAGTCTTAAGGACGTATACGACCACCTTCCGGTCCATGACGTGAAAATAGTCCTCGGCGATTTTAATGCGAAAGTCGGAAGGGAAGGCATCTTTGGCTGTCCCCGGATCAAAAACCGCGAAACCAAATTGAGCATGTTGTAATCGACGGAAGGCATGCCTCTAGTGTTCTAGATGTGCGTACATTTCGGGGGGTCAACATTGACTCCGACCATTATCTTGTTGCAGCCAAGATCCGCATGCGATTATGCAATGCCAAGAACATACGCACAGGAATGCAACGAAAGCTAGATGTCGCTAAGCTGCAATTACAACGGATTGTCGAAGCCTACTCCGCTCAACTCTCGGTTAAGCTCAACCAACCAACCTCTGGACCCGACGACGCCGGCGGACTTTGGGCGCATATATCCCACTCCATGCGCGCTGCCGCTGAAGAAGTCATTGGTTTCCGGCGCCCGCAACCTCGGAACCAATGGTATGATCAGGAGTGTCGCATTGCGACTGCAGTAAAAAACGCCGCATATAGAAAAACGCTGCAGTCAGCTGCAACGCGAGCCGTGCGAGAAAACTACCGCGAAAAGAGGAAGGAAGAGAGGCGCCTTTTCAGACGCAAGAAAAGAGAGCAGGAAAAGCGTGGGCGTGAGGAACTAGAGGTATACCAGGGCAAGAAGGATGCACGAAAATTCTATCAACAGGATAAGCGTCTAACCCAAGGTTTCAAGCCCGGAGCATCCACTTGTAGACGAAAATGGAGATCTGAATACGGATACGCAGTGTGTGCTGAGATTGTGGAGACGGCACTTCTCCAATTTACTTACTGGCGACGATTCCACCAATGCCGCCCATGGAGAGCGCAGTTCAGAGCTACCAATCAACAATGACGGAGTGGAAGTACCACCACCTAGCCATGATGAGGTTCGAGTTGCTATCCAACGACTCAAAAACAACAAAGCAGCGGGTGCTGACGGCCTGTCAGCTCAATTGTTTAAAACCGGCGGCGATGAATTGATAAGGCGCATGCATCAGCTCATCAGCAAAATATGGCTAGAAGAAAGCATGCCCGACGATTGGAACCTCAGCGTACTGTGCCCTATACTTAAGAAAGGAGACCCAACAATCTGCGCAAGTTATAGAGGTATCAGTCTTATTTCCATCGCATATAAGGTTCTCTCAAGCGTACTGTGTGAAAGATTAAAGCCGATTACAAAAACACTGATTGGACCTGTGGCTTTCGACCTGGTAAGTCCACCATAGACCAGATTTTCACGCTACGACAAATCCTGGAGAAAACCCACGAAAATCAAATTGACACACACCATCTCTTTGTCGATTTTAAAGCTGCGTTCGATAGCCCGAGAAGGGATTGCCAATACGCAACAATGTCTGAGTTCGGTATACCTGTAAAGTTGATCAGACTTTGCAGAATGACGTTGAGCAACACACGCAGCTCCGTCAAGGTAGGAAATGACCTCTCCGAAACCTTCAATACCGAAAGAGGGTTCAGGCAAGGCGATCCACTGTCTTGCGATCTCTTTAACATCATCATGGAGGGGATCGTACGACAGGCCGGTGTGCATCGTAATGGCACCATTTCCTACAAAGGCGTCCAGCTCCTTGCGTACGCTGATGATATTGATATTGTCGGCAGAACCAAGAGAGATGTTACCGCTGCTTTCGCCGCTATCGAAAAGGAATCAGCCAAAGTGGGTTTGACGATAAATGAGGGCAAAACAAAATATATGCTGTCTACAAACAAGGGAGCTTGGCGTTTAGACTCCCATGTTTCATCCGGCAGCTATAACTTTGAAGTAGTCAAGGAGTTCGTTTACCTTGGCACCGCCATTAATACCAAAAACGAAATCAGCCTGGAGATAAAGCGAAGAACAATAATTGCTAATAAGTGCTACTACGGGCTCAGTAAGCAACTAAGTTCCAGAGCCCTCTCTCGATCGACAAAACTAACACTCTACAAGACGCTCGTTCTACCTGTGCTGCTTTATGGCGCTGAGGCATGGGTAGTTTCGCAAACTGACGCAGCCGCTCTGGGGGTGTTCGAGGGAAAAGTTCTTCGCAAAATCTTCGGTCCTGTTCGAGTCGGCGATGACTATCGCATCCGAATGAACCACGAGCTCTACGATGACATTGACGTAGTTCGGCGTATAACTGTGCAGCGACTACGCTGGCTGGGTCATGTCCAGCGTATGAACGACGAAGCTCCAGCGAAAAATGTGCTCGAGGCGAGGGTCGCTGGTCAACGACGACAAGGGAGACCATGCCTCCGATGGATGGACCAGGCTGAGGAAGCCCTAACCGCACTTGGTGTATCCGATTGGAGAAGGCGCGCGCAAAGCAGAGGCGCCTGGCGAGAGCTGATGAGGTCGGTCGAAATCCGGACACGGGTTGTTACGGCCACCTAAGTAAGTAAGTAAGCTTGATTTTTACGAAATGCCCAATCAATCGAATAAAATATAAAATTTGAAAATATTCTTTGGAAGCTATCGCCACGCACCCATTAATCAAAATTTTTAAGACTTTTTCTCATAATCTTCAGATGTTGAAGCTACAATTTTGCTTATTCCACTGAAATTATCGGTTTAAAAGATGAACACAACAACATTCCTTCTAAAGTTTGTAAAAAGTTTTTTTAAATCGACGAATGAGTACAAAAATGATTTATATCAACTCCCGAGTGAGGCCGGGTATTCAGCTAGTATATAGTATATATAGAAATTATGTACCTTTAGTAGGGACATAAATAGGGTGCGATGGAGTAATGGGATGATGTGTAACACGGCAATTTTTCGTACAAAATGTTAACGTATAAGTGAATAAACAACTGCAAATCGTTACTTTCGACAACATCTAGTTTTTCATAAGTGTTGAAAGTTTGCAGACACACATTTGAATAGAGTCCTTAAAAAGCGTGAAAAATGTTTCTTGAAAAATGATTTTTAAATTTACAAAAAATAGAGAAATCAATGAGAAAACAGTGACTTGTATTGGAGTGATGTGTAACAGTTAAAGGTTGGGTGATGTGTAACACATCTTACACATTAGCATTGCCATTAAAGAGGCAACAACGTCAAACTCTGAAATTTAATCACATCAACGGCATTAGAAGAGATCGGCCCGGTTCATACTATTCAGCCCAGACCAAAATCCAATCGTGGTAGGAAGTCAATGAAAAGATGTATTCAAACAACGCCACAGAAGGTGGCAAAAAAAAATGTAAAAGAAAACCAAACAAACGATAAAGAAAGCTGCAGGTGCTCGTCCGCAAAACTGGTGCTCTTCGTCGTTATCCGAAGAAGATCGAGATTTTACAAAAATGTGCTTGAATGTAACATATGCAAGCGCCTTTTTTATTTTTTGTGAGAATTCTCACTCCGATATGGATATAACCGATAAATAATCATTTTACATTTGAATTTAATTTAATTTGATTTAATTTAATTTGTATTTTTTTTTTTTGCAATTAATAGAGCCTCCCATATTCCATTGAATTTATCGATGAGTTTTTTTTTTAATTTTAACGTGCGTGTGCGTGTGCGTGTGCGTGTGCGTGTGCGTGTGCTTTGAGAATCCGACAGAGTTACAAAATGTTGCATTTATTTCATTAAATGTTTATCATAATACTTTTACTAAACATAAAAAGTCAAAATAATTATAAAAAATTAAAGTTCCTGATCCTTAAACCAACATTTTGTTGGTGTTACACATCACCCCACCGATTTGAAAAAGACCAAAAAAAACTTTATTTGAAATTCTTGTTCTACTTCATCCATTTCTCAAAATATTCAGCAGCTATGAACACACTCACTTCAAATTTGGTTCTTCTGCAAGAGAGACCAATCAAAAATTAAATTTCTTAACACTTTTATTGAAGCAAATAAAAGCGTGTCGTAAACACATCAACACACTTCAGCCTACCATGATTACTCAGTTGCAATCAAAAAGT
The DNA here is from genome assembly GCA_914767935.1 of Coremacera marginata. Taxonomy (NCBI): domain Eukaryota; kingdom Metazoa; phylum Arthropoda; class Insecta; order Diptera; family Sciomyzidae; genus Coremacera; species Coremacera marginata. Next base: position 148,614,365 of record OU612047.1, read on the forward strand.
TTTCATTTCTTGTACTGGCTTATTGTTCACGGTATGAAAATTGTCAGAACTGTGAGCACATGAAAATTGTCAATATGAAGTACTCTTTCAGAAAAACACCATGTCACTCTGTTGCAATCAAAAAAGTCTTTCTTTTACTGGGTTTTTATTCACAGTAAGAATTTTGTTAAAAATAGATTAAGTAATTTTTTTTAAATTTACAAGTTTAACTACACAAATTCACACGCGTACTTTTTCAAAATGTGCCACTTCATTATGTGAGTATATGTATATATTTTTATTTTTAGAGCAACGACAATTTTTGGTCAAAAGTCATATAAACATACATATTAAAGTCGTCACTGTCGTCTTCGTCGTCGTGGTGCTCCGACAAAAAAGTATAATCATTAAGAACTGGCCACACGCCGTAAACTTGCCAAAATCAAAAAGTTGGCATAAAATCAAAAAATCTTCATTTCACGCAATTGTTAACCTAAAACATAACCTCAACCTAAAATAGCTAAGAATATATTTACAGTAACGCAACATGATTCATTTAGTTCAAGCAAATTAGTTGCAGCAAATTAGAAGGGGGAAGAAAAACAAAAAAAAATAAAATAGGTCCTATAATAATAAGAAAAAAGGATTTAATATACAAAAAATAATGTAATACATTTAATCAAAACAGTATCAGTCACTTGGTTAAAATTTTGGTTATTGTTGAGATTATTGAAAATGTATGGTTTATTTTTTTAATTCCACGCTTCACAGGCATTAAATTAGTAGCTTTTTTTCAACACTTACCTGTATCTGATTCTCTAACTCATGCACCATATCAGCTCGTGCCAATTCCAGCTGTTCTTGCAACCTCTTCTCATACTCTTCAATAATCTTTTGTATAACTTGACTTTCATTATTTAGATTTAATTCATCTTGATCGATTATGATGAGCGAAGTGTTGGGATCACGTACTTGAGTTGTTATCGATTGATGACTGGTATCACTTGTATCGGTGGTAGCTGATAAGTTGTTGTTGTTACTTTTAACGGTGGACTTTTTTTGGTTCAAGTAACGTTTGATGGTAGTTATTGGTGGTGGTAGTAGTAGTTTTGGTTGTTGTTGTTGTTAGTGTTTATTAAACAAACACACGCACACAATAAATATGCAAGTGTAAAGATAAACATGCAGTTAGCACAGGTATGTTTTTGTTTTAAAAAAAGGATATAATTAAAAATCATGCTTGGATGAAGGTAGTTTGGAAACTAGATCAATGCTGCTTTTTTAGTTTATTGAAACAACTAATAACAATTTTTTTTATTTTTTTTTTTTATTAGGAGCAGAAATAAGTTTGATTATCAAAAATTTTGAGACAGTTTTAAAATTTTAGACAATTGTTTTTCAGTTTTTTTAATCAAAATTAAAACAGTAAAATTAAATTAAAACAGTAAAAAACAGTAAAAATTTTAAAACAATGGTTGAATTATAAGGTTGTCGCAAGGAATAGAGCGCGTATCCATCCATAATTGTTAAATCGAAGTTGACAGCTCATAGAAAATCTGCAAATGCTCTCTTTTTACACATGTTTTTCTTTCGTATTCATTCGCAAAATTTGCTGATTTTGACAATGTTGGGTACTGAGAAAAGAGAACGACTAGCCCGGCGACTAACTTATAATTCAACCAGTTTTAAAACCAACTTAATTCAAAATAACTTGTTAATTATACAACTTGAAAAATAAATTATTTTGAATATGATTTTTTATCTGATTTATTAAATTTTTAGATAGACAGAAAATAACTTTTTATTTTATTAATAAGTTTTTTTATTTTTAAAACTTCAATTATGGCAACGAGAATAATATTATGTTTTGAATAAATTTTAATTACATAAATTTAATGTGCACAGTAAAAAAACAGTTGTGCGTATTGTGAAATGTTTGAACACAAATTATCGAGAATTGAACCTACAAGCTTTATGCCAATTTCGAACAGCTATGTTCTCAAGAAGCTTTACATGGCAATTTTTACTCTCTGAGTATATTTTCTGAAAATATTCTGTGTCAGATGTGATTCGAGCCTGGCTTCTTTCGCATACCAGCCACGGCCGCCACATATACAGTAGACTGATTTAAAAACAAATATTTTTTTTTATTTTTTAGGTCATAACTAATATACTAGAAAGATTTTTAAAAACAATCAATTTTCCAGCCATTGCTTGGTTCCAAAAGTTGTGTAACGTTCTTAGTACATAAAATCAAAAAAAAAAATCGAAGAAAATAAACTCTTTTTCCAAATATTGATATTTAAAAAATTTATAATATATATTGTACGTGGGAAATTTTTTAACCACTTTAAAGAATTTAATAGAAAAACACAAAAACTTGGAAGAGAAACACCAAAATGTGTTATTATATATTGTTTTTAGCTTAATTTAAAAAAAATTTTTTGACTCAAAAATGTACGTCGATGTTGTTTTATGGATAACCCAATTAGACCAGGTTCAAAAAAGCGGCGCTACTGTGATAAAGTTATGAGCGATTATATCAAAGCCCTTTTCTACACAACGACAGAATCAGTTCCGGATTAGCCCGTAAGCAAATTAAGCAATTGCTTAGGGCATCACGTCTCGGGGGGCACCATACCATAAACAGCACCGAGAAAATATTAACTCTATTACTAATTGTTACATTGTTGAAGGATACCTTATTCTAATAATGATAGTTTACTCTCATATCTGTTGCCAAATACTTATATTCTACAAAAACAAAGATCCGGTAATTTTCCTCAGAAATCTTTTCATTGAATTATTTACTCTTTGAGATTGTCCAGTGTCTACAGAATCCATTAGTCCAAAATCTATACAATTTTTTATCTACTTTGACTATAAAGTGGCGGATATTAAAAAATCACCTGAAAAGTTAAAATATATTGAAATCTCTCGACACCAGATAATAAGTACACGCTGAAACGAAATCTGCTATTTCAGAGACAAACTTATAGATACGTTAGATGTAATTTCTGTAGCTGATATGCAAAAAGGAGAAACCAGAAGAGAAGCAAGAAATTTTTCAGATAAACTACAGGAATTAGAGTTTGTACTTGGGCATGTATGTTGGGCATGTAGGTCGAAATTTTGTAAACCTTTCGAACTTAGCAAGGTAGTACAAGTCCCTGAAGTCACTTTAGTAACGTGCGCCAGTCTTTATAAATCACTCGTCGATTTTTTAAAAAAAATTTCGAGGTGACTTTGATAATTTAGAAGCCCGCGCAAAAGCAACGCTAAGAGATGTGTATTTTAAAGATACCCGTCAAAGACGAAGGAAAAAATGCCTAAATGACGGTCAACTTCTTTTAAAGTAAGTCTCAGCCCGAGAGAACAATTTAAAGTAACGAGTTTTTATGGTATCATTGATAAATTGAATGTATAGATGCGAAGAAGAGGAGAGATATACAAAGAAATAGCAGACAAATTCTCATTCCTGACTTAAAAACTCGATGCCGATAAAACTATGTGACCCGATCAAACATCAAGACCTTAATACCGATTTAGAAATCGAAACTCTGCAGTTTTATTCATATATCATTAATAAAATAAGTTCCAGTGATTTGCCACGCACAAGATTACATCAAAATAATGCACAATTGTATAAAATAAGACATGATGTTAAAATTCAATCAGGGTTCTGAAGAATGGTGTCGAAGTATCGATGGTATCGAAGTGCACAGCGGAACAATCTTATTCGAAATTGAAAATAATATTATATATAGAAGTACTCGTAGATTGCTAAAAACGTTGAACTTTAAAAGTAGTTTCCGCGAATTTAATACCTGTAAAAGTCGCAAGTCGCATTTCAGTAAATACAATTTTTTTTATTTTGGTTTTTATTGTAATATCTACTCCATGTATCTCTTTCGTCTTTCGTACATATATGAAGGTACATAATGATCTATCTCGTTGTAATAAATGTGTTAAAAAATTTTTAAAGACCGATGCTAGTTTACTAATGGATTAGGGACCCACAGGAGGGGATTGCTTACGGCATCAAGTAATCTCGTGCACTGCAAGTAATCGGTGCACTTTTTTTTTGCCTCTAAGGTAGTACGACTGCTATGAGCAGCTCAACCGAAAGATACTATCACAGAAGATCTCTAACAACAACAATTTATGCGTTTGAGCAGAGCATTGAAGGAAAAACGCCCGACACACGATCAAAGACACCACAACAAAGTGATTTTAAAGCATAACAACATTCGGCCACATATTTTAAAACCGGTGAAAACGTATTTGGAAAACCCTCCTCACCCGTTGTATTTGACAGACATTTTCCCCTCCAATTATCACTTGTTCCTATCGATGAGACATGTACTGGCTGGAAAAAATTCTCGATTCATTGAAAGCCTTAAAAGAAGTGAAGTTTGTCCGAGTTTAAATAGGTCTAAAGAAATTATTCTTTATACTCTTTTTTAGTGTCATACATTTGGCATTTAAGAATCTTTAAATTTTCGGTATTAATATCGCAAGAGGTCCTAAGTTGACTTTTCTAATTTTGCAGGAGGCTCAGAAAACCCCAGCAAACATTATGACTCTTAAAATACTCTTTTAAGACTCATATTAATGAGTATTTATCGTCATACATTTTTGTAGATTGTGGGCTTCAAAATATGATTCATAATAACTGTTTTATGTCTCTTTTTGGACTCAAAATGAAGACGGTTGTTTTAAGACTCAGCAATCATTTAACAATCATATTGGAGACTCTTTCAAGAGTGCTTTCAATGAGTCCTCATAAAGCAGGCATATTAATGACTCAGTTTTTTTTTTTGAGAAAGTATTTAAAAATAACTTCAAAGCCTCATTTATGAGTCCTTTTATTGCATACTCATAAAATATGCAAACTACTGCTCCGAAGGCAAAATCGGTAGAGTTTTCTGCATCGAATCATGACGGAGGACGAAAACTGGATCCACTACAACAACACAAAGCACAGAAATTCTTGGGCTTAGCCTGGCCATGCATCAACTTCAATGGCCAACTTGAATATTCATGGCAAGAAGCTAACGCTATGCATCTAGTAGGATCAGTTCGGAATGATTTACTATGTAGATTGTTCATTCGATCAGATCAGTTTGTATCTGTAAAAAAGTAAAAAATCTTGGCTTTATACTGAATTTTGAACTAACTTGTACTGATTCTTCTAGCTTTACCCTTCTAGAAACACTTGTGGTTCAATTGATTATGCCAAGCGTTTTTAAGTAGGCATATAGTTATTGAAGATATATTTATTAATGGGGGTATTTTTAAGTCCTAACGAGTTGATTAGTATGAATACCAAGAATAATCGAAATCGGGTCATTACTCTTTGAGAAAGCCATATGATGGCAGACTACTACTGGAACTTGTAAAGAGACAGTCCCAACAAAAAATTTGGAACGATTTTCTTAATCCGTGTTTTTTATAATTATGTAATATTATTATTTTTTGTGTTATTGATATTCATTTAGAAATTTCTATCAACATGAAATACCATCACTTCATTGTAACTAATCCATAATTTCCAATCGATTTTTGAGAAATATTGTTTTCTTTTATTTATAACATATTTATCTGAACTTTTTTGTTGTACCTATATCGTTGCAAATTTCATTATATAATGATTTTTACTTTTTGTTTAGAATGCAAGCATTTTTTTCGACTAACATTTTGTTATTCTCAAACTTGCAAAAAGAGTAAAAAAGTAAGGTTATCGTCGCTTATGACAGTAACAAAGACATAATCTATCAATACTTGACCAAATAGGTATTTAAAAATAAAAGAACGATCAAGGATGGTTACCTAAGAATGCTCGAAACTAGTAGCTGTTTTTTTTTTATATATTTTACTTTAACTTTTTGTTAAGAATGCAAAAAAGTGGCAACTGTCATGAACCTTCTCTATAAATTTAGTTTCTACATAAATTTAAGAATCTATTAAAATTCAAATAACTTGCCTTGCATTTTGATTATCATGGTTATAATAATGAATCTGTGCACCTTAAAGCTAATGACATGATTTTGTAATCTGAACTACCTTCACCCAAGTGTTACAATACAAATGTTTACGCTTAAATAAATGCAATTAATTTAAATAAAATCAAATACGCAGCAATGCATGCATACTTAAAAGTAAACTATAAAAAGGCTCTCTCTTGATAGTACCCTCAAAAAACTTACCATAAAGTCATCCTCAGGATAACGATTCTCATAATATTTCAACTTTTCGCTAAGCTTGCGTATTTTTTCATCATGTTGACGCTGCAGCTCATGGATTTTATTCTGATAGAAATTCTTGAGTTCGGCAATTTCGATGGAAAACTGTGTGTCGGTGAGTGGCGGTAAGGAAAAGTTAAAGGGTTAACATTAAATATACAATAGAAGGTATTTACATTAGAAGCATCATGTTTGGCATCGCTGCTTGGAGTCATCTGCCGATGACTGGGACTTTGCAGCAGTTCAGCGCGTGTGCGTTTGCGCGGCGATGTTTCCTTCGAGCGCGTTGCGGTGAATGCAACAATTTCTTCCGACATTTGCTCTAGATCAGAGCCCTCCGAGGAGGTATCGACGCCCAGCTGTTGTGATTTTTGCGAAAAGATGTCATCGGAAAATCTGGGCAGACATAGTTCATGAGTTAATTTGAAGTATTTATTAGGTACATCTTTAAATTTGCTACTTACTGTTTCTCCAAATCAGCACATTTATGCTCAAAATACTTGCGCAGATCTTCCATTTCCTTAGTGTGCAAATTATCTTTCTCCACATGCTGCTGCAGTAGTCGCTTGATTTCGTCTGTCTTTTCCTGCTTCTCACTCTCCAGCTGTTCGAGCAGCGTTTTAAGCTCATGATCATGTTTCATTTTACATTTTTCCAGCTCTTGACACACAAAATCATCGAATTTTTTCTGCACCATAAAAAAGAGGCGCACCTCGTTGGGTGTTAAATATTTTTGGAACTGTTCAATCTGTTTACTAAAGACTTGTACAGGCGTATATTCATTGGCCTCCGGCTCGCGGCTATAATCGTCAGCTTGACGCGTTTGTGAAAACTGACGTTCGCGCGAGTTACGCGAAACTTTATCCTCGTTGTCGGTAAGAAAACGTTCGAGCTCATCATCGTCACTCTCGCTTATAAGATCCATGGAAATCTCAGAAATGCGCTGACCACCGTTGCTCTCCTGATCGCGTGGCCACATAGGGCGACGCAAAGTATCCATAGCCTCGGTGAGTTGCTTGCGTAGCAGCTGTACTTCAGTGCTTAGCTTTTCGCTCTCCACCTGAAGTCCTTCGCGCACATTTAGCGACTGTTGCAGTGAGTCGGTAAGCTTGACAATAAGCTCGTCGCGCTTCGATAGCTCCAAGTAGAAGTCAGTTGTCTAGAAGGATGTATTTATTAGAATTTAAAACGAAAATTAAATGTTCATAAAATTAAATGCATAATTTTGGATTAATTATTAAAAAAATAGATGTGCTGCGCTGTGCTCGATATGTGCTATTAGGTGCTGAATTAGAAAAAAAAATATTTGTAAGTGCATAATTTTTATGAGTTGGTGGGGTAATTTATGAAAAAAAAAAAATAGATGTGCGGCGTTGTGCTCAATGTGTGCTATCGTGACACGTTTGAAAAAAAAAATATATTGAAAAGGTGTGATTTGTATGAGTAGCTGAGCTTATTCTAATTTCAAAAAATAAAGAATATGTGCTGTAATGAAAACATTTGTAAGTGAAGTTAGCTCCACCATTGATTTTTTTTTTTTAAATTTTTAAATTGTGCTGTAATGTGCTCGACTTGTCCTGTAATGTGCCGTAAAGAGATTTTAAAAGTCTGCCTATTTGACAATTTTTAAAGCGGCAATCAAATTATTTTACTGAAATCTTCTACAATATCTTAAAATTTGTTAATGTTAACCGCAACTTAAGCATATTACCACAGAAATTAAGTTTTTAAGACAGAAATACTATAACTAAGATGCTTTCTTGAAATTAATGTCTGAAAATCCAAGCAGCTGTAAATATTATTGTTCTCTGAGTGTAACTTTGGAGAGCAACATGAACTCTTCACAGCACAACTTGCTAATTTCTGAAAAATGAGTTGCGGATCTTAAAAAAAAAAAAGTATATATATATATATATATATACAGTATGACATTAAATAAACGAATTTTTTATATATAGAGTAAAATGCAAGCTGTATTAGAGTCAATGTAGAGTCAATACAACGTCTGGCACGATCAACTAATGCATGCATCGATTTTTTTATATCGAATTCCGGGATGTTCTTTAGTATCTGCGTCACGGCTGTTTGGATGGCCGGAATATTGTCGTAAAACGCTTCTTTCATTACAGTTTTCAAAATAAAATAGTCGCACGGTGATAGATCTGGCAAATACGGAGGGTGGTCGATGACACAGATTTATTTTTTCATCAAAGATTAATTCATTTTTAAGATTTGGGAGAAAGTTTCGAAGATGTTTTTGCTCTGGATATACAGGTCTAACACGAACAATTCTCGACCACGAACGATGTAATGCTTTTAAGCAATAACTATTATTGACAGTTTGACCTTCTTGAACAAATTTCTTGCGAACAATACCCTTCGAATCGAAGAAAGTGATCAACATTGTCTTGATTCTGTACTTCTAAAAACGCTGTCATTGTCCAGATTAACGCTTATTTTCAGGGTCATATTTTAAGCAACATGTTTCATTGCCAGTTATGATCGAATCAAGAAAATCTGGATCATTTTCAACTGTTGAAATGATGTCTTTACAATGCTCTAAGCAAGCGTTTTTTTCTCCTCATTCAATTCGTGTGAAACAAATCGCGCACAGACATTTTTTTACCCAAATCTTTAGTTAGAATTTGACGAACAGTCTCTATTTGTTTCTAACTCCTCAGCAAACATTCTCACATCACGATTTTTGTTCTCTTGACTCCTGTGGCTCCTTTGATCGTCTTTCAAGTCTTCACGGCCATCTTTGTATCGTTAAAACCACGTACAAGCTAGTGTACGAGATATACAATCATCACCTTAAACTTTTTTCATCAGTTTGTATGTCTCGGCGAATTTCTTCTCAAGTTTAAAACAAAATTTAATATTTGCTCTTTGTTCCATTATGTTTTTACGACTAAACACAAAAAAAAAACTGTTTTTATTGAAACGCTCTAAATTTTATAACCTGCCCCCCTATTTGCATGAACTTGGGTGCATTTGAAAGAGGATAGATGTATCTTTCTAACAACATATATGTGCAATAGATGTCGCTACGTTTTGTATGATTTAAATTAAAAGTTTGGTTATTTAATTGTCACACCGTGTCTATTTTAGTTTTTGAAACTAACAATTGTTCTGATATTTTTTAATGTTTCTTTTGTACGTTGTAGCACAACATGAGCACTTTCCTTGAATTTCAGAAAAAAATACCAATGGCAATAACAAAAGCGTATAACAATGACGAAAAAAAAAATAATTTATTTTTCGAAACGGCACATGATAGCACACATCGGGCACATCACAGCACATTATTTAATTAATAAATAAAAAATGGCTTAACCAACTTTAAGCACATTTATGCTAAATGCTTACCGGTCCGCCTGTAAAGTCCTCCTGAAAGGTGCGATACTCGGTGGAGTTGGTAATCAAGCTGCTAGAATCTCGTCCAGATGACATGGGCTGCTCGCAGCTGACTCCATTGGAGTCGCGGCTGCGCTGTGTGGCTGTCTCTAGCTGTTGATTAAGCGATGCCAGACAGGCATCTTTACCGGCTAGCAGCTGTTGAAGTTCACCAACTTTTTGCTCTAAAAATTGCAGCGTATTAGGATCTATGTCGGGCGCTTGTAGTGTGCGTCCTGAAGTTTCACTTTCATCACCGGCAGCATTAGAGGTGGTTCTATTCGACAGCGTATGCTGTTCATCTGCTGTCGAGAGTGAATTGCGTTCAGATTCTTCGGTGATATCCTCGAGCACATCTTTGCTGAATTCAGTGAGCGGCACGCGCTCCATTTGTTTAACTCCCGCCGAGGTGGTTAAATTAACTGAGCTGGGCTGTTCCGCTGAAGTGGTGGTCGCCGGTTCGTTGGTGGTTATTTGATCACGTTGTTGCTCTTGTTTCAAAGCGAGTATGCGCAGTTTCATCAGCCTTAAAGCGTTTTCATCATCATTGGAATCTTCTTCCTCCTCCGCCTCCTCGTGGATATTAGTGAGCGTGGTATCAAGTTCTGGTGAGGTGGTATGAGCTCTCTTAGCCTCCTGATATTGCTTATTTAAAGCCGCGAACAGGGTACTGGAAGTAAGATTAGCTATATTGACATCACTGAGTTCAGGGCGGAGTGACATTGGCTCAAAACTATCCGGTTCAGGTTGTGGCTTAAATAAATTTAAGCTTTTAGGTTCAAGTGCAGTTAGCTTTATTGCCTGTTTCGAAGTTTCAAAATTTTCTGTTGCCTCTGGACTCTTCCTGGACGACAAGACCGAGGTTTCATCCTGACGCAGTTTAGTGGATTTTGCATACGTTACAGTGACTTCTGAAGTCTTTAAGACATGCTGCTCCGATTTGGTCGCATTTTCTTTATTAAACTCCTGGCTGCCACTTTTTTCCACTATGTTTTCTTCCTCTACTGGCATTGGTCTAAGCTCTAGCGTCTCTAGAGCTCTAATACTTTTATGTTCAGTTATTTGTGTTGTTGTTTTAATGACTTCATTAAAACTTTCGACCTGCATGATTTGGCGTTCACCAGCAATTTCTGCCCTCTTCTCTGACTGTGGCGTCTGTTGCGGTGTATCAGCCAGCAGCTGGTTGATCAAAGTCTCGTTGTGCAAATCAAAGCTGGCTGCTAAGGAGCTGAGATCCTTATCATCAATTGTCATTTCGATGGACTGATTGCTCTCCATGATTTCCTCAATGGAATGATCCTTATCACTGTGCTCTGGGGAGCTGCCAACAAGCTCAACTAAATCAAGTTCTTTTGAAGCCATTTTTGTAGCAGCCTTGTTTACGCTAGTTTCCAAACTGGTGCTCAGATTTTTGTCCGGTTTAACGGTAGAGTTTTCTTTTGATTCCTTTGGCTGCGTCAACTTTTCGTTGCTTTTATCACCTTCTTTAGACACATCATCATCTGGTAGCGGCAGCTCCAGCACATTGCTTATAGAAGCTGCCTGCTCCTCATCCTCTTCCTGCCGCAAATCATCGATAAAATCGGAGACATCGTCTGCTGTGCTTTGATTTGACAGACTTTCGTGTTGCAACTCATCAGCTTTAACCAAGTTCAACTCGTGACTATCATGCTTTGAATGCTGCTGCTGCAATTTGGGATCTTTTGGCAAATTTAGACTTATATCAACCGAATCGGTGTCGTCATGCTTTGAATGTGTTCCCAAAATAGGCTGCTGCTTAGTCAGACTAATATTGAAACCATCAGCATCATCATCGGTACTGTCATGTTTTGAATGTACTCCCAAAATGGGCTGCGGCTTTGATAAACTTCTCTCGATTTCATCAGCAGCATCGTCATCGGTGCTTTCATGCCTCGAATGCACCAGCTTCCCCGCTATAGCTGCAAAATTATCATCCACAGCGTTTGAACTGCTTGTATGTCGCGAATGTTCCAAACTTTTTTCCATAGGCAGACTTATATTGAAGTCATCATCATCATCAGCCTCCTCCTCGTCATCATCCTCTTCGTCATCTAGCACAAAGTGTTGCGCTAATTTGCCACCGGACAACTGATCATCATCGATTTCGAATTGTGCATCCAAAGAACGGTCAACTCTGCCTGCACTTTGACTGGATTTATCACTATCCAAGACAGTGCCGGACTTTGGAGCCTCATAGCCAGCCGCTTCAGACAGCTGCGCACCACTATCACCTAAGCTGTCACCAGTCTTAAGTATTTCCTCCTCATCTAGTTCCTCAGACAATTCAATTGCTTCTTCGATTTCTTCTTCAATACTCTGATCGCTGCTCGGCGTTGTTTGTGCTGTCATCGCGCTGCGACTGTTTGTTGTAGTTGCCGCAGTTGTAGCAACTGATGTTCCAGCTGCCGCTGATGGCGTAGCTGACGCTGATGTCGTTGGCATCGATGTCGTTCCACCTCCTGTTGTTGTTGTTCTACTATATGTGTCCATATCAATGGAAATGGAACTGGTTGGCTCATCGACAAATGTTGAGTCGTCACCGTCGTTATGATAGCGACACAAATTGACCTCCTGCTGTAGTTGTTCGTCGTCGTCGTCGTCGTCGTTGTCAAAATTATAGTTATTGTTGTCAACACTTGAGTTTGTGTCACTTGCTGTGGCTGTTGTTGTGGCAATTAAAAATGTGCACCTGGAATCGCTAGCATCACCATCGTCGTTGTAGCTACTATTGTCAACCTTGTTGTGTGCATATGTTGTTGTTGTCGTTGTAGCAACATGTTGCGCTTGTGGTGATTTGATAACAAATTCTAAAGTTGGTATTAATTGAACTTTATTATTTGATGTTGTTGCTTCTTCGTGCTGCGTTTGGATTGCTGTAGAAGTGGATGTTGTCGCTACTACGTTGGCAGGTTGTTTTTGTTGCTTCTGCGATTGTTGTTGTTGTTGTTGGTGCTCTTCAATGCACTTGTAACGACCGCGCGGACGCAGAAATGAAGTTATCTGCAAGAAGATAAGAAAAGTTTTTAATTAAAAACGGAAGAAATAATTTGATAAGTTCTTAATAATTATATCTGGAGGAATTTACATTAATTTTGTTTAATTATAATAGTTTAAATAGTAATAGTTTAATATTTTTTGAAAAATTTTTAAACAAAAACTGTTTTCAGACATAAATTACTATTAAATTTACATTGAAATACATGGGCGTAGCCAGGAGTTTGTTCAGAGGGATAGCAGATAAATTATTTTTTTATGTGACTGATAAATAAAAAATGTGTCAGCCGTAAGTTTGTAATAAAAAATAGATAAAGCTTTATATAATATTAAAAAATTCTATGCTTTTTTATTATAAGAAAAAATATTTTGAATATTTTAATTTAATACTAAAATTTTAATTTTTCTAATGTTCAGAGGAGAGGGGGCGACTTACTCTCCCTGTTCCCTACCCTCGCTACACTCATGTTGACAAGTTGTAAAGTAAAATTGAAGACTTTCTACTGATCGTAAATAAAAATACAATAATGAATATTTATCCGGAATTTACTAATTATAGGAATATTTTTCAAAGACAAAAATATTTCATAATTTTAGGAAAAGAATTTATAAATTTATTAAAATGATTATTACTGAACCAAATTATTGACCATTTGTTTTATTTTTCTCAAATAAATATCAAAACATATGAACTATTTTAGCACCAGAAAATTTTGTAGCAATCAATGGGACGAACTTTGTTAAAATCTTACATGGCGTGAAATGTAGTAGAAGAACAAGTTTATTAAAAATTTAATGATTATTTTTTAAGAATCTTAATAGCTTAGTAGGCTGCAACACTTTTTAGGTAGAATTCAAAATAAATAAACAGATATAAAACAACACCTCCTCCCCACTTTCGCTTCCCATTTTTTTCGACATTTTTACACAAGACACATGGGCACTCGAAACAAGAAAAAAGTTCGGGTAACTCGAACGCTCGGGTATTCGCTTATTACCCGAGTAATTTGATAATAAATGCCCGAGGATTTCAATGTACACGCAGAAACAATGCACAAGGAATTTTGTTTTTTGTAGGGGGACCTCCAGAACGGAGGCAGATAGGGGTATGGGTGTTCAGAAGAAATGTTGTCCCCGTCAATAATGGAACCAGCTCAAACATTTGATCTACTAGGGATCAATTCGGGAGGCATATGAACTACAATCGACATTTTCCTTCAGGTTGTGTTTTTGTAGGGGGACCCACAGAAGTATAACAGATAGGGGGTGGGTGTGTTCAGAAAAAAAGATGAGGCAGAGAAAATAATAGGGCCAGCTCATACGTTTGACCTCTCTAGGAGTCAATTCGGGTGAGATATGAACTATAACCGATATAATTCAACAGTTTTTGTGTTTTTAGTAGGGGGATCCCAGAATGGTAACAGATAGAGGTAGGGTGTGTTAAGCAATGTTGGGGGAAAGAAAAAATTTGGACCAACTAAAACATTTGACTCCACTAGGGGTCAATTTTCTTCAGGTTTTGTATGGGAACCACCAGGAGGAAGGCAACTAGGGGTGAGGGTGTTGAGCAGAAATTTTGAGAGAAAAAAAATAATAGGGCCAGATCATACATCTTCCCGCTTTTGGGGCCAATTCAAGAGAGATATGAACTACAAACGACAAATTTCTTCAGTTTTTGTATTTTTTTTTTTTATGGGGACGCTCAGAAAGGTGACAGATAGGTGTTGGGTGTGTTCAGAAGAAATGTTAAGTAGGGGTAAAATAATAGGACCTGATCATACATTAAGCACTCTAAAGATCAATTTTGGTTAGATATGAACTATTTTCGACATTTTACTTTTATGTATTTTTGAAGGGGGACATCCAGAAGGTAGGGGATAAGTAAGATTCGAAGAAATGTTGTGGGTGAAAAAACAATAGGACCGGGTGATACACTTCACCACTATAGAGTGAAATGAATGCTCGAACTACCCGAAAACCTTACAGAAACCTTACCTTACGAAAAGCCCCGACAGTTAAAAATACCTGAAAATACCCAGTGCCCGAGTCTGGGGAATTCCACGTACCCGGTTAGACCGGGTGATTGAAAAATCCGAAAATCGAAAGTTCCAGTTTTGAGCGGTATTTTTCAATAATCGAATTTTTCATATTGAGTTAAAAAAAAAATTTGAGTTAAGTAACGATTCATCAAAAAAATTTCCCTGAATACTAGTATTATTTTTGTAGTTTTCAACAGCTTTAAAATTTTGTAGGGATCTATAAGTTCATATATGGGTTTTTAAATAAGGATTTCAAGGATAAAATTTCCTTGAAGCAAAGGCTTGAAATAGTTAGATATATGTAAGATTTTCACACTGAGCAGACTATTTGTGGCATGTAACGGATGTCACCGAAAAATATGGTGATTGGGTTGTAAATCAGGAAAAAATTTGTCTACATCATACTTCTTTCGCGGCAGCCGTGGCGTAATAGTTAAAATGCGTGGCCCGTATGTCATTAACCAAGGTAGACCCGGATTCTGATACAGAAAATTGTTCATTAGAAATAATTTTGTTGATTGGCCATCACCTTTCTGCAGACAATGGCAAACATCAGAGAGTAAAAATTGACATGAAAAAATTCTTCAGAAAATCAGCCGTTCGGAGTCGGAACAAAACTTGTAGGTTCGGTTCTCGATCATTTGTGTACAAATATTTAATAAAACCCATTTCACAAATTGATCAATAGCAACTCAGCCAAAGTCCTTTCGAGGGATGAAATGGTCAATTCGTTGTTTTAATCATTCTAATGAATTTAATGATTCTAATGATTCAAATGATTCAAATGATTCTAATGATTCCAATGATTTTACGATTCACATGATTATAATAAATTAATTAAGATAATCTAATTAATCTAATGATTCTAATGACACTGATTTATGATTCAAATGATTCTTATAATTCTAATGATTCAAATGATTCTAATGATTCTAATGACCCTGATGATTCTAATGATTCAAATAATTCCAATGATACCTATGATTATAATGATTCTAATGAATCCAATGATTCTAATGAATCTAATGATTCTAATGACGGTAATGATTTTAATGATTCTAATAGTTCTAATGATCTTAATGATTCTAATGATTCTTATCATTCTAGTGAGTCTAAAGATTCAAATAATTCTAATAATTCTTATTAATTCTAATGGTTCTAATAATTTAAATGATTCTCATGATTTTGACAATTCTAACAATTTATTCTAATGATTTTAATGATTCTAATGTTTCTAAGAATTCTAATGATTTCAATGATTTAAATGATGTTAAAGATTTAAATGATTTTAATGATTCCAATGATTTTAATGATTCTCGGGATACATATAATTCTATTGATACTAATTATCCCAATGATCAAATGGTTCAAGTGATTCTAATGTTTCAAAAAGATTGTAATGATTCCATTAATCAAACGATTCAAATGATTTTAATAACTCTTATTATTTACATGATTCTAATGAATCTCATGATTTTTATAACTCGAATGAGTCTAATGATTCTAATTATTCTAACGATTCTAATGCTTCTAACGATTTTAATGAATGTAATGATTTTGATGATTCTAATGGTTTTAATGATTCAAATGATTCCAATGATTCTTATGTTTCACATGATTCTAATGATACTAACGAAACCAATAATTCTAATGATTCTAATCATTCTAATGATTCTAAAGATTCAATCATCATTCTACTGATTTAAATAAAATTAATAAGATGCACTTCCAGACTCCCCGCAATACTTGAAAGTGTAAAGTAAAGTTATTTTATCAAAGTAGGACTGGTTTCGAATCTTTGTGTGAAAATGTTTTGAAAAATTTTCTTAAATTTCCAATAACTGTGTCGAAAGAAGATATTTTAATAAAGCACAACGTGTTCATATCTGAAAATTTACCCATGTTTCATAACTAAAATAGAAAATTACAAATTGGTTCAACAATGACGGGCCTTCTTTAACAAAACGTTAAATTGGATAATCTTTTCGGATTGCCTGAGCTACGTAGCCGTCTTAATCATACTAACATCACTTTTATCTTTTCGAAGAAAATTTCCAAAAAAATGCCTCAATCGCATCTAACGTAGGTACCCAAAAATAGTACGGAACATGGTTTGTTTCTTATTTGGGTATCAGAGGCTGTAAAGATTGCACTATAAACCTTGACAAAGTCGCGACATTTTTCCGAACTTTGGTTCAAGTCCAAAGAAAACAAAAATATTTTTCTAGACACTGAAGGGTTTAAAATCAAAGGGTATAAATATTATTTAAACATATGATTTTAATGAAGATTTATCAAAATCACTTTATAAAAAGTGTACTTTTGATCTACTTCTTTTCAATTAAAAATTTTTTTGAGATTCAGCGCATTTTCATAAATATTTTATAATTCCGTTATTTGTACTGTAATGAATGACGACAAGTACAAAACGTAAGACCTGAATAGTCTATTCAGTTTTAAAATTTAAGTAAAATTTACATTTGATATTCAAATTTAATTGGCAATTTTATAAGAATTTGCATAACTCAATGAAATTTTAGACTTGAAATGAATGAAGTTATATGATTGCATTTGCATTCAAATCATGTATTTTTTTTTTATCTATATTTCTGTTTCATTAGAATCTCTTGATGTTTTTTATTATTAGAAGCGTTTCTAATAACTCGCTGCCACGTTGCTGCTGTCGGTTTATGAAAGTTGAATGTGCGCCTAAATTTTTATTTATAGCATATTTGAGGTGAGGTGCGTAGTTTTCTTTTCTTTTTTCTTATTCTTAGTAAATTGAAAGATATATAGTAGGGAAATGTGAACTCTTGAAATTATTGCATCATGACGATAGCGGAAAAGATTTTAATATAAAAAATTTCACAAAAAACAAAAACAAACAAGCCAAAGATGCGCTACCAATGCAATGATTTAATTAATAAAATATGGAAGATATAAGAAATGTGAAATACAATGAATGGAGGCAAAGTTGAATATAATTTGAATTTATTGTTCATCTTGAAATAACTACACAGAGTCTTAAGTGGAGATTCATATGCATGGGAAGAAGCCGTCCAGCAGTTGGGGCAAATTAATGCACGGTTGGATTGAACAATAATGAAATTGATAACAAATTAAATATGATCAAATAATTCATTATGTGCAGATTTTCTGGTATTGCGGTATTTTTTACTTAAGAGGTTTTTTTAAGCATAATAAAGAATACATTACAATTTACACAATATACAATTTAAAAAACTCTATGAAAAATGTAATGTGTGTTCCAATCAAATGGGACACCAAAGCTTGACCGAGTTCAATTTTATAATTCACTTGTAAAAAAGTACTGATAAGTTTATATATAGAGACTGCTGGGCCTACACAGCATACATATTTAAGTAAAAAAAAAAAAACTAAATGTTTTTTATGTCACACGAATTTGTCATAAAAAAGTGTGTCAAACAAACTAATGCAGACTTGCTTATGTTAAGGAAAGCACATATTTTGCGATAAACATGTTTTTTGTTTACTTTTTCTAACTAATTAAAATTGTATTTCATCTAATGTTTTGATCTTGTATTTATATATGCTTAAAATTATAAAATTTATTTCGCTTTTTCATTTATTAAACTTAACCCAACTTTTTACAAGTTCAACTTTCAACAAGCAAACTTGTTGACTTTTGATTGAGAGCGTCGGAAATTGATTTGATGTCTAAACTTTGAAATGAAAATGAAAGCGAAAATTGTCACAATAATGTCCTTGAACTTGTCACCCACATTTGTGTGTGTGTGTGTGTGTATGTGTGTTTATGAAGTCATGGTTACAATACTCTTATATTAAGGTCAACGATAAAACAATAAAATATGGAACAACTTCGTAATCAAAACAAAATAACTTGTGGTAGGTTGATGGTTCCTTAGTGCTTGGATTGAGTATTATTATAAGAACATGCTTATATTAAGTATGATAAAATTACGTTTTTGCAGACACACCCTAAGGACCTAGCCTAAATTTTATGCCACAAAAATAATTTGTCATAAGCGAGAAGATATTCGAAGATATGGCATGTAAGTGGAAGATTAGACTTTTATTTTAGGCGCAAAATAGGGCACATATATTTTTATTACCTACTGTTGGCATTAATTTCTATTTTCATTATGGAACATAAGTATATTTTTTGAGATATGAAAACGTAAGGTCTTCATTAAAATATGTTATTTCGACATTGTTATTGAAAATCGAAAAAAAAAATTATCAATACATTTTAGTTCGATTTTGTGGGTGTCACAAAGATTCGAAACCAGTTCAACTTTAATAAAAGAACTTTACTTTACACTTTCAGGTATTAAGGGAATCAGGCATTGCATCTTTTTCATTTTATTTGAATCAATATAATCGTTAGATCAGAAGAATTATCGGTATCATTCGAATCATTAAAAATTTTGAAATCGTTTGGATAGTAAGAATTATAAGAATCATTCGAATCATTTGAATCGTTTGATTCATTGGAACCATTAGATACATTTGAATAAATAGAATAATTAGAATCTTTAGAATCATTAGCACCATTTTAATTGTAAAAATTATTAGAATCATAAGAATCACTAGCATCATTAGTCATTAGAATTAGAATGAAGAATTATTAGTATCATTTAAATAATTAAAATGATTGAAATCGTTTGAATCGTAGGAGTCATAACGATCATATGAATCATTTGAATCGTTGACCAATGGAATCATTAGATACATTTGAATAACTAGAATCATTAGAATTATAAGGATTATTAGAATCAATAGAATCTTAAGAATCATTTGAATCATTTGAATCGTTGAGCAATGGAATCATTAGATACATTTAAATAACTAGAATCGTTAGAATTATAAGGATTATTAGAATCATTAGAATCTTAAGAATCATATAAATTATTAGAATCGTTGGAATCATTAGAATCACTCGAATCTTTAGAATCATTAGAATCATTAGAATCATTAGAATCATTAGAATCATTAGAATCATTAGAATCATAAGAATCATTAGAATCATTAGAACCATTAGAATCATTAGAATCATTAGAATCATTAGAATCATTAGAATCATTAGAATCATAAGAATCATTAGAATCATTAGAATCATTAGAATCATTAGAATCATTAGAATCATTAGAATCATTAGAATCATTAGAATCATTAGAATCATTAGAATCATTAGAATCATTAGAATCATTAGAGTCATTAGAATCATTAGAATCATTAGAATCATTAGAATCATTAGAATTATTAGAATCAGTAGAATCATTAGAATCATTAGAATCATTAGAATCATTAGAATCATTAGAATCATTAGAATCATTAGAATCATTAGAATCATTAGAATCATTAGAATCATTAGAATCATTAGAATCATTAGAATCATTAGAATCATTAGAATCATTAGAATCATTAGAATCATTAGAATCATTAGAATCATTAGAATCATTAGAATCTTAAGAATCATTTGAATCATTTGAATCGTTGATCAATGGAATAATTAGATACATTTAAATAACTAGAATCGTTAGAATTATAAGGATTATTAGAATCATTAGAATCTTAAGAATCATTAGAATCTTAAGAATCATATGAATTATTAGAATCGATGGAATAATTAGAATCATTCGAATCTTTAGAATCATTAGAATCATTAGAATCATTAAAATCGTTAGAATCATTAGAATCATTAGAATCATTAGAATCATTAGAATCATTAAAATCATTAGAATCATTAGAATCATTAGAATCATTAGAATCATTAGAATCATTAGAATCATTAGAATCATTAGAATCATTAGAATCATTAAAATCATTAGAATCATTAAAATCATTAGAATCATTAGAATCATTAGAATCATTAGAATCATTAGAATCATTAGAATCATTAGAATCATTAGAATCATTAGAATCATTAGAATCATTAGAATCTTTAGAAACATTAGAATCATTTGAATTATTTCAATCATTTAAATCATTTAAATCATTTGAATCATCTGAACCATTGGAATCATTTGAATCATTAAAATCATGAAAATTATTGGAATGATTAAAATCAATAGAATCTTTAGATTCATTAGAATCATTGGAATCATTTGAAGCATTAAAATCATAAAAAAAGGGATTGGCCATTTCAGTCCTAGAAAGGACTTAATCAATTTGTGTTGTGCGTGTTATTAAGTCTTTGTACACAAATTATCGTTAAATGGACCTACAAATTCAGGCAACTCCGAACAGCTCATGTTTTCAATCATCTTTACATGGCACTTTATACTCTATGCGGTTTGCCATTGTCGGCAGATGAAGGTCAAGCAAAAAAAATTATTTCTATTTTGAATTAATTTTGCAATGTGATGGAATTTGAGCCCGGTTCTGTGTCATATAGGACACGCACTTTAACCAGTATGCCACGGCCGTCATTCGTTAGAATGATAATAATATTTCAATCATCATAACCGCTAGAATTATAACAATAATTAGAATTAAAATCATGAACGGTCCATGTTTTCACTAAGCTTTCTCCAATTCTATACTGATGGCCCAAAAATGGGAAAAAATAACTAGATCGGGGATATACTGCGAAGCACTACAAATCAAAGAATTTAACAAACTCCCTGTTGTTGCAACCTTACGGGTGCAAGCACTGGCGAGCAAATTAGTATATGTACATAAAATTAGGCTTGGTAACATTTTTCCCATTTTAAATGCAACGATTTGAATTTCCGATCTGTTTGGTATTTACTATGACAGTTGTTGAGAAAAGTTTAAATTTCTGCAAAAGTTATTTTACTCTCGGTGGAAACCTTACACAAATTAGCAGTAGAAAATACAAACCTTATACAAATTAGCCATTGATATAGGTATCGGTAAGATGCAGCGTCTAAGTATCGGTGTGAACGTGACATCGGTTTGTGATACATACAGATTCTCATCTTACTTCAACATTCTACACTAGTTTCAAGCGATAGATCATTTTTTTCTACTAATCTATCAACCAATTTTCGAACCAATGCAGTCTTGGCTGGAAAGGTGGAACCTTTTAACGCCATACGAATTTTTTGTATAACACCCAAAATAATTTTGAATTGAAGAACCAAATTTTTTTTTTTTCTGTAGCGATAAATTTCGGATGTAAAATTTTTGTATTTTTAAAGCAAGAATCTACTTGAAATTAAAACCCTTAAAACCATTAACTCAATTACTATAGATCTCAAATAATGTTAATAGAAATCCTTGAGTGTCAAAAAAAAAAAAAAAAAATCTACAACAAAATGTTTGGGAAAAGTATTCTCCTTACTCAACTTTTTGGTTAACGTTAAGAATAGCGTTACGTTAGTTACGTTAAAGAATTTGACAAAAAAAATAAGTTAAGGTCGATAAGTCGATCTTGAAAAAAAATCAATATCTTTGTTGATGAACTTGTTTGAAGAACTGCCTTTTTTGTACAATTTCTGTACAAATTCTTATTAAATATGCAAATTTTTATATTTTTAAATATTTGTTTAGAGACTATTTTAAACTCTTTATCTTACAGTGTAAATTTAAATTTAATATTTTTAAAATACTTCATTTGCAAACCGCAATTTAAAGGATGACTGTATAAGAGCATTTTTTTTTATTGCGAAATTTCTTTTAAAATAACATTATTTTTATGTTTATGAACTGCTCAAAGACAAGCTGGAAACACATTTTACTCAATAACGAGCAAAATAAACATTTTGGTTAAGCGAAGATTGTTTGTAACTAAAATTTGGAAAAATAAAAAAACACAACAAATACAGCATCACAAGGTTGCATTGAAGAACAATGAATTTGCAATCAATTAAAAAGGGTATCATCATATGTTTTTTTTTAATTTTTAAACACAGAAAATGTAGATACTTAAACTATTTTATATTGCTGCTTACATGAATTTTGGGCATTTTAATCCATTACTTTTAAGATGAGTTTATAAAATTTGAACACTTATTGTAATTTAGAAATTTAATATTTTTTATGAATACTTTAATTTCCATTAATTTTGGTAACACTTCATTTTTAACAAAGGACAAAAATTTCCTAATTTTTTTTTTATTTTTTTTTTTTATTTACAAAACTAATGCATCGCAAATGCGTTCGAATGCATTTCTTCACTCAATCAACTCGCTCGTAAATGTCGCTTTTGTTTAGAAGAGCGCGTCAGCAACGATCGACCGAATACTGCGAATGTCTTAATATAAATAAATATTGAAACTAAATTGGAAAAAGCCAAAAGTATAACTGAGGAGAGTAAAAACAAAACATGTAAATATTTTTGTGTGACTTTTTGTTAGTTTGTATTTGTTTTTTTTTTTTGCAAACACAAACTAACAAACGAACGCAATCTTCAGTTGGTTCCAATCGGTTCCGTGCACCGTAAGTTGTTTTTATTTTTAATCAGCGAACGCGAAGCCGATACGAGTCGCGAAAAAGGAAGCCAGCACTGATAGACAATAAAATAATGTGGAGCCTAAAATGAACATCCACACATAGGCGGCGGGAGAGAGTGACTGAGTTTTGGAACGTAGAAATGAATTCCACTGACACCACAAACAATAAAAGGAGGACATTTAGAATGAATGGTGCTCAATGGTGCTCATTTTCACTTTCAGATACAATTCGATTTGTTTATCTTTACGATATTTAAATTCTATAAATATAAAAATAAAAAACTTCAAATACTGGGTGAGTTAATTTGTGTGCGCTGAATGCGTTGGCATAGATAGTTTGCTAGAAAGCTGTTGGCACTAGTTTTTGACGATTTTAATTAGCTTCAGTTGTTTTTTATAAAAGCTGATTTAAACATTTTTTTTAATTGTTTCTGTATTTAAGTTTCTTTTATTATTTTATTCATAGATTTTAAACCCAAAAACAAACCAAATTTTTTAGTAATATTTTTTAAGGTTTCAATAATTTTTTAATTGTTTCGTATTTTTTAGAGATTTTGAAACGCTTTTCATTTTGAAAAATTAAACAATTTGTATGAAAAAACGTTACTATATGTATATAAAACACGCGTTAAAAATTTTAGATTGATACCTTTAATAATATATAAACATCTATTTTAAGAAAAAATTGCAAGTTTACAGACTTTAAATGCGATTTTCTGAAAACAGTATTTGTTTTTTAAACGGTGACAAAGGGAAAACTATAAGTCCGATTGAGCTAAAACTTTTTGTATTATATTTATTATAGCATACATTATAAGATAACCCAAATCACATCCTAATTAATAATAAAATTAAAAACTAGTTATTTTTAGAACGTTTGAAAGGTAAAAAACTAGGAAAATTTTCCAATTTTTTTGTTCAAAATGTCGCTTAGAAAAATATATGTGATCTGATTGACTGATAAAAGGTGATTTATAGTTTAAAGTGTTATCTTTCATATTAAAAAAGACTTTCTTCATTTATCTCTTTTAGAAGCTGAAAAATCGCTGTCACCGTTTTGGAGTCCAAAAATAAAAGGACAAAAACAAAAAACACAAAATTCTATACATACATAAAAATATTAAGTTTTAAATATAAATTTTTTTTTTTTTAATTATATTTTAATAAAACAAAAAATAGTTTTAAAAAAATTCGTCATATTTTCATATTTTTTAAGTTTTTATATTTTTTATATTTTTTCAAGTTTTTATATTTTTTATATTGCTTATATCTTTAAATTTTTTTTTACTTTTTTAAACTTTTTATTTTGTATATTTTCTTTATTTTCCATACTTTTATATTTTTGTTTTTACATTTTTAAATCCTTTATATGCATTTTTTATCTTTTTTAAATTTTTTTTGTATAGATTTATATTTTTTTATACATTTTTATTTTTTTTATATATATTTTTTTATATTTTTGCATTCTTATATTTTATATTTTTTCTATTTTTCATAATTTTATATTTTTTCTATTTTTCATATTTTTATATTTTTTTAAAGTTTTTCTATATTTCATATTTTTAATATTTTTTATATTTCCTATATTTTTATATTTTTTATATTTTTTAAAGTTTTTATATATTTTATATTTTTAATATTTTTTATATTTCTTATATTTTTTATGTTTTTTATTTCTTTATGTTTTTAATATTTTTTAAACTTTTTTTATTTTTTATATTTTTTATATTTTTTATATTTCTTATATTTTCAATATTTTTTATATTTTTAACATTTCTTACATTTTTTATATTGTTTACATGTTTATATCTCTTCTATTTTTTATGTTTTTTTATCATTTATATTTTTTATTTTTTATATTTCTCATATTTTTATATTTTTTCTATTTTTTAAATTTTTTAATATCTTTTACTATTTTGCATTTTTTAAAATATTTATATTTTTTAATTTTTTATATTTTATATATATATTTTACATTATATATTTTTTACATTTTTATATTTTATATAATTTTTATACTTCTTATATTTTTATATTTTTTATATTTTTTTATATTTTTATATTTTTTATATTTTTTATATTTTTATATTTTTTATATTTTTATATTTTTTAAATTTTTTATATTTATTATATTTTTTATATATTGCATATTTTTTATATGTTTATATGTTTTATATTTTTTATGTTTTTATCTTTTATATTTTTAATTTTTTTATATTTGGTTTTTTAATTTTTTTATATTTTCTTTTTTATTTTTATACCCCAACGCGTACTGCGTAAGGGGTATATTAACTTTGTCATTCCATTTGTAACGCCAAGAAGGAGGCGTGGCAGGTATAGAAAAATATATCTTTTTTTGATCAGCATGACCTCCTGAGTCGATTTCCGTGTGTCCGTCTGTCTGTCCGTGTGTCCGTTTATAGACACGATTACAGCCGCAATTTTACAGCTATCGCGATGAAATTCGAATTATAAGTTTATTTTTAAAAAAGGAAGATCAAGTTCGAAAATGGGCTAAATCGAATGAAGAACACGCTTACCTCCCATACAAAGTGACTTTATATTAACCTTAAAATGTCTTTAAAATCCACAAAAATTAAAGAAATGCCTTGAAATTTGACACGTAAGCTTTGCTCTTCAATCTTAATCCTGGCTTTGAAATTTGGAAAAATCTAATGAAAACCACGCCTACCTCCCATACAAATTCGCTTTATTTTAAATGTGAAATCTCTTACAAATCTGCAAAAATTAAAGAAATGTTTTAAAATTTTGCACATAAGCTTTGATTATTAATATAAACCATCTGTATGATATATGGCAAAATCGGATGAAAACCACGCCCACTTCCAATACAAAGTGGCTTTAGTTTAAACGTAAAATCTCTTAAAAATCCACAAAAATTAAAGAAATGTCTCCAAAGTTTGCACATAAGCTTTGATATATAATATGAACCATCTCTATATTTGGCAAAATCGGATCAAAACCACGCCTACCTCCCATACAAAGTGACGTCATCAAAATAGGAAAAATTTCGTTAATATATAAAACTGAATGTCATCGTATATGTCGTGGCTAAGACTGCGAATATACTGGGGATATTTTAGCTTCGGTGCCCTGCAGAAGCTCCATCCTTACTAGTTTTTTATATTTTTAATATTTTTGATATTTTTAATATTTTTAATATTTTTGATATTTTCAATATTTTTGATATTTTTAATCATTTTTTATTTGTTGTATTATTTATGTTGTATTTTTTATTTGTTATATTTTAAAAGTTATGAATTCGTGTCAGCACTGTTAACGTCAGCAATTTCAACACCAGCAATGTTAACTACAGCAATGTTAACAGCAGCAATATTAACATCAGCAATGTTAACGCCAGCAATGTTAACGCCAGCAATATTAACGTCAGTAACGTTAACATCAGCCATGTTATATCCTCACTATTGTTAATGTAATCACTGTTAACGTTGGCACTGTTAAGGCTTGCACAGTCAATGCATGCATTTCTGATTCAGTTACCAGCCAAGCAGAAAACAGCAACGTTTTTGTGTGTTTTAAAATTGGGACCCCTAGAAGAATGGGATCAATTCAGGAGATAAAATATAATTGACAGTTTTTGTATGGGAACTCCCAGAAGGTTGGAAACAAGGGTAGGTGTGTTCAACAGAAATGTTGTATGTCAAAAATAATAGGACCAGCTCATATATTTCTCATAATATGAATTTAGAAATTTTCAAAATGTAAAATACATTTGAATTTCAAAAGCTTAAGGCACTGATATTGTGCAGTAAACCTGTATAATGAATCGCGGTTTATATACAGATAAGCCTACTAAAGGATTCAATTCCACTGATATTGTGTAGTAAACTTGTATATTTTTCCTTTTTTAAAATTTCTAAATTTATATACGTCCCTAGAACTTGCATATTTACGTACGCTTTTATTATAATGATGGTTAACCAAGAGAGAGGTTCTTCTGAATCTAGAATATACCTACTATATACATTAGACCGGTCGTTAAAAATAAATTTTGAAGTGCCGGGCAGATTCTGTTTCCTTTTGGTCTAAAACCATTAAATTTAAAATTTGGGGCTGATCGGATAATATTTAGTGGCCGCGCCCATCAACCAAAAATTTAAATACATGAAATATATGGAAAAAATTTATATTTACCCAATATTCTTCATATTAAGTGCACAAAAGAGAATATTTTATACGTATATATATCGTTTTGAAATATTTCTCTTGCTACTTTCAAGCAGCATTGGATTTTAGTCGGCAGTTATTTGTTGTCAATGATAATGCAGAACGCGGTGTGAAATTTATGAAAGATTATAACCGCATTCTAACGAAGAATGAAGAACAAAAACAATTGGTCTTTCAGTTTGTTGAAGCATATAGGACAAAATTTCCGACTCATAACAAGTCTACACTCAACTCAGAAATAAGTTTAATCTCTTAATTATTGCTGTTTTCTTCCCTTACCTTTTATATATTATGTTAATTAAGTAAATATAAATTTTTTCCATATATTTCATGTATTTAAATTTTTGGTTGATGGGCGCGGCCACTAAATATTATCCGATCAGCCCCAAATTTTAAATTTAATGGTTTTAGACCAAAAGGAAATAAAATCTGCCCGGCACTTCAAAATCAGACACTTTTTTGGAAAATAACGACCGGTCTAATATACATATATGACAAATGTCACTGAAATTTATTTTTTTCTTTTTAGTTCACGTTTTGGTTTTAAATAAAAGCTTATTTTTTAAAAATTGTTTTTTTATATTTTTTTTTATAATTGAGATGAAATTATAAGAATTATCGTAAATATTAGATAAACCTACCCAATCGACCAAAATATGAAGATCCATGAGCAAAAAAGTAGTTTTGCACCTACAGCTGCATACAAAATGGTCGGCAATGTGGAGATACAAAACGCATTTTAGATACTTCAAAGTCCACTTGTAATGAAGAACACTTGGCGGTTATTGGTTCTGTGCAAACAGCAATAAAAGACGAAATACAAACACAAATTTTACGAAATTTTAAAATATAGACGCCAAAATGCTGAGAGAGAGGTTTGATGCATTTTTATGGCCTGGCGTTGGCACACGTTTGGGACAAGAATTTTTTATTTTTTCCCCCATTTGTTTTTAGGGCTATTTTACGCAGTTGACAAAAATTTTATTGCATATTTTTAAATTATTTTTTTTTTTTTGTGGCACACGAACAGCGCGCGCATTAATCAAAAGAACAAATTTTTGGGTTACGATAAGGTTGACAAAAGTTCTAGTTTTTAGAGGCAGGCACTCTTGGCACACTTGTCTGTGTGACCATTTTTGTTTTTTAAAATTTCTTTTTTAATATATAAATAAGATTTATAAAACACTCAATGAAGTAATAAATTTGTTCACACTATATTTATTCTTTTGTCGCTTACAATTACATTAATTTAACAAAACAATTCTAGGTTAAGTTCACATGTTTACGTAAAAGTGTCACGAAAAGGCAGAAAAATTTTTTTTTCAAAATTTGACGCAGTTTTTTTTGTGCTCAAAATTTTAACAAATTTCACTAATTTTATAAAACACTACGGACACTAGGAAAACATTTAAAAAAAAAATATTCACATTTCAAGAAAGTTAACTAGTTAGTTGATTATAACAAAAAAGTAGAAAAAATCAGTTGCAACAATCAGACGCACGCGTCAGCAACTGTGAGATAAATTAAGGAAAATTGATCGAGACAAACAAGTTAAAGGAAAAACTTCAATATATTTAGAAATAATTTCAAGAGAGCAACTAAAAACAGAAATAAACTCAGTAGGCTATATAGTCTCTGCTTTACTCGCTCTTTCAAAATTCAATTCACTCTGCCTTATAAAATTCTGCTCTCGAAAATGTGTATCCTAAATTTCCGCTGTTGAATTCGGTTGTCTATAATTTGGGAACAACAACTTTTCCAGTCCGAATGATGTGCATTTTTTATTTCCTGTGTAAAAATAGCATTTCTCGAAAAAACACTCCAAAATATATTTTTATTACTTATTTCATTCTGTTGTATTTCTTGCAACTTTCTGCATTTTAGCTGCAAACTTTTCGAAAACATGAAATATTATTTCCATGAAATATGAAATATATTTCTAAAGAGTTTTATTTAAATACAAAACATTTCTTTGTTATTAAGAAATATAAGTTGCTTTATTATCAAAAACTTCTGTAGATCTTCTTGTTATTTCTTATCTTATCAGTCATTAAACTAAACAAAATTAATGCTTTTACAAAAAGAGTCAATCATATCAAGTAACAATATTTTGAATATTTCTAATATATTAGTTTTTGTTGCTATGTTTTCTAATATAAATAATTTTATTGTCATACATGCTAGTATTTAGTTCAAGTTCAAATATTTAATAGAGAAATGTACCGTCCATATAAGGAATCATTATTGTATATGAGATATTATTTTGAGCATTTTACTATATGTAAAGTTTAAACAGTGATGAAAATCATAATAGAAATGTTCTAAGTTCTGCTGAATTTGAGCAAGTGGGATTTCTTTTTATTGAGGTTGAAGACAAATTTAACAAATGTTTGATAATTTTCGTTTACAATCCGTAGTGCTCAATTGATTTTAATTGCTTTTTCCAAAAAGTTTCGAAATTCATGGCTGAATAGGAACGTAGAATACTTTGTGGTGATCTTAATGTTAATTTTCCTTTTGATGATACTCGATCAAATACGTTGCGTGAGTTAATTAATTTAGATGGTCTTCGGGTCGTTAAAAATATGTTGACTCATTTCGCTCCGAACTCTAGACAAAGCCTTTTGGACTTAATCTGAGTTGCCAATCATGCGTTTCACATTTTAAGCAACTTCCACTAGCTGTACAATTATGTGGAGAATATTCTGAAGAGAGAATTTCCTTCAGAGATCTTAACCGAATAAATCATGAAATGCTATTTGCAGCAGTTAGCGCGGTATCCTGGTTATAGTAGTCTGCTTCTACTATGTGGGTGTTAATGAGGAACTTGATCATTTTACACAGTGTACAAATAATTAGTTTGAGGAACATTTACCTATCAAAACTATTCAATTTAATAAACGAAATCAACTATGATACAACAAATCATTCAATAAGTCCGTAGGATAATTAAGAAAAAAACAAAATTTTGATAAAACTTGATTATATTATTCAACATAGTTGCTTTCGAGAGCGATACAACGAGTATAGCGATTTTCCAACTTATCGTCAAAATAGGCCTCAGTTTCAGCGATTACTTCATCATTGAACTTGAATATCTTTCCAGCAAGCATTCTTTTGAGATCTGAAAACAGCAAAAAGTCGCTGGGGGCTAAATCTGGAGAATACGGTGGGCGGGTAAGCAATTCGAAGCCCAATTCATTCAACTTTGTCATCGTTTTCATCGATTTGTGGCACGGTGCATTGTCTTGGTGGAACAACACCTCCTTTTTTTTTTTTGGAAATGTGGCTGTTTCTTGGCGATTTCAGCCTTCAATCGATCCAAAAGTGCACAGTAATAGTCGCTGTTGATGGCGGTTCCTTTTTGGAGATAGTAGATGAATATTATTCCTTTCGCATCCCAAAATACAGACGCCATCACCTTACAAGCCGACTGTTGGGTCTTTGCTCACTTTGGATTCGGTTCGTCGACTGCTGTCTACTCAGCTGACTGTCTTTCGGATTCTGGTGTGTAAAAGTGAAACCATGTTTCATCCATTGTCACATATCGACGACAGAATTCGATTTTGTTGCGGTTTAACTACGCCAAACACTGCTCTGAAGCATCAATTCGTTGTTGTTTTTGGTCGACTGCAAGCTCACGCGGCACCCACTTTGCACAGAGCTTTCGCATACTCAAATGTTCATGTAAAATGGTAAAAACACTATCATCTGATATCATTACAATGTCAGCTAGCTTGTGCACCTTCAATTTGCGATCGTTCATAACCAATTTGTGGATTTTTTTGATGTTTTGTGGAATAATAGTCTGATTTGGGCGTCCCCTGCGCTCTGCATCATTTGTGCTGGTACGACCACATTTAAATTCAGCAATCCACTTTTCTACCATTTGTCTCGATGGAACAGAGTCCGAATAATGTCCATCAATCCAGTGCTTGGTTTCCACGGTATTTTTTTTTCATCAAAAAGCAATGCTTTATCAAAACTCGAAATTCACTTTTTATCATTTTCTTTTTAACCTACTTCAAAAAGGAGGAGGTTCTCAAGTTCGTCGGTTTCTGTTTTTTTTTTTTTTTTTTTTTAAATGATTGCCATAATTTTTGGGGAAGAGATAGATATCATAAGCATGAAGGTGCCCGTACAAAAGTGGGCGGAATTCGAGAAATGGGCGTGGCAAAAATAGATCTCGCAATACTAGATACTACTGTATCTCGAATAATATTGACACTAGGGTAATGCAATTTAGTGTAGGCACAATTATTACAAATTACGGGCAAGAAAATGGCGTAATTCGACAAATGGGCGTGGCAATATTAGAAAAACAGTGTATCTTGAATAATTTTGAGACTAGAATACTGCAATTTAGTATAGGGGTAGCTATTATTATTACAAATTATGGTCAATAAAGTGGGCGGTATTCGACAAATGGGCGTGGCAGTATTATAAAAACACTGTATCTCGAACAATATGGACACTAGGGTACTGAAACTTAGTGTAGGGGTAGACACAGTTAATACAAATTACGGTCAAGAAAATGGGCGTTATTTGACAAATGGGCGTGGCAATATTAGAAAAAGAGTCTATCTCGAATAATATTGATACTATGGTACTGCAATTTAGTATAAGGGTAGGCATTACAATTACAAATTATGGCCAATAAAGTGGGCGTTACTCGACAAATGGGCGTGGTAATATTATAAAAACACTGTATCTTGAATAATATCGACACTAGGGTACTGAAATTTAGTGTAGTGGTAGGCACAATTATTACAAATTGCCGTCAACAAAATGGGCGTTATTTGACAAATGGGCGTAGCAATATAAAAAAAGAGTATATCTCGAATAATATTGATACTATGGTACCGCAATGTGGTATAGGGGTAGGCATTATTAGTAAAAATTACGGTGAAGAAAGTGGGCGGATTTCAACTACTGGGCGTGGCAATATTAGAGAAACAGTGTATCTCGAATAATATTGACACTAGGGCACTGAAGTTTATTGTAGTACAGGGGTAGGCAGAATTATTAAAAATTATGGTCAATAAAGTAGGCGTTATGCGATAAATTGGCGTGGCAATACTAGATAAACACTATCGCAGTTAATATTGTCGCTGGGGTACTGAAATAAAGTACAGGGGTAGGCACAATTATTGGAAATAACGCTCCAGAAAGTGGGCGCTTATTTAACAAAGGGGCGTGGCAATATTTGAAAAATACTATATCTCGAATAGTATTGACACTAGGGTAATAAAACTCGTTACAAGAATGGGTATAATAATTTCAAAACATGTGGCATCTAATTTAAATTTAAGAGGCAGATATTTGAAATAACCAACAAACTTTCAGATTTTAATAGAACAAATTTTTTCGGAACAATTTTATTTAAGTTGTTTATACACTTTTTTCGAAAATGAAGAAGTTGGCGCTTCTGATTAAAAGGCTGATTATATTAGCGCCAACCTTAAAAGCTTTTGTATTCATCAAGAAATTGAAATGATAATAAAACAAATAAGAAAAAAATTAAGATAATAAGATTTCATATATAATAATATGTTTAAATAAATTATCAAATATGACCAAGAAATTAAAGGGAAAAGAATTTTTAAAATTATTTTTTACTTTGTAGTGATTTTGTAGTCGGTTGTTTTTTTTTTTTTTAAATTTTTAAGGGCTGAGATGGCCATTTCGTTTCTTTTTTTTTAGGTATGAGAACTTATTTAAAAATTAAAGCTTTCAGAACATTGATGGACACATTTTTTTTTTTTTATAAAAATAACATTGAATTAGCGAATAGCTTACAATTTTTTCTATTATATATTTCTATAGCTTTTTCCAAAAGAAAAAATTGCTTATGGAATATTTTTGTTGGCAAAAATGCGAATTTATTGAAATTTCTTAGTTATGCTTATGAATTATTCCGACATTTAATGATTGGTTTTCTTTTACAAACATTTTTACAACAAATAAGTATTAATTTTTTTTACCACTGTTTATAATAATCATCAGTGTTTATAATATTAAGGCTAGTAAATGTTATAAAAACAGTCAATAATTACGTTAGTTTTATTTGCCTTTATTTCCTTCTTTTTCTTTTCAACATTTAAATAAGGCAAACCGTTTGGCACATAAAAGGCGGTGTGCGTTAATGTCCAACAGTGGCTAAGGTCACAATTTTTGTGCTGTATTGTTTGATTTTTAACGGTATATTTTTATGAATTAAGTTTAAAGTTTATCTTTTTAACAGCAACTTAACAGAAAAAGATTTTTAGAAAAAGTTTTACAAAACAACTGCTCTCACTACTATGGCTTGCTTAGTGGTCGAATCAACATTAAAAAAAAAAATAATTAAAATTGTATAGAACAAAATAAATTTTGAGCAAATTTCAGTTATTTAAATATTAATCAATAATTTACATAATAAAGAGTGATGTTTAAATGTGATGTTGATGTTGTTTGCTGCTGCTGCTGCCCTCTAAGAATTCTCTTGCGCTGAATCCGCTTTACTGTTAGTTGGTGTTATCGCAGCTCCTTCCTTCTGCTTGAACTTGGTTGAGTATTTATAAAAGTCGGACATTTCGAATGGCTTGGTTATCTCTTTGTATGGCTGAAAGGTGGCCTGTTGCACGATGGTCATATTCTTGGGCGATTCTATGCGTATTTCTGGCGAAAGAGCAGGCTTATCTGCTGCTCCAGCTGCTGGTGGCAACAGTCGCGTGCCCACATTTTTGGGCGACATATAATTATAGGAGGCTATATCTCGAGCTGGCAGAGGTGAGGGTGCTGCTGCATTTAGGGCAATAGTATCTGGAAAATATGTATTCACCACCAGCGCATCCATGGTGTTCAAGTAGGAGGTGGATTGACTAAGTTTGGCATATTTGCCATCATCATCCTGCAGCAGCCGCGTAACTTTGCCACGTTGTGCTGCGCTGTTGTAGCGCTGGGCACCACTGGACATGGACTGCGATGAGAGACGCGAGCGTTCGCGCTGCATGTTGTGCTGCGGTGGCTTGGCTTGATGAGGACGTGGCGGTTGATTTACTGGTGGACTATTGTTGTTGACGCTGCGTATGGCAGGACCATCGAGCGATGATTCCAGCCACTGCTTGGGCTTTTGTTTCTTTTGAGTCTCGCTGCCAAAGGAGGCTATGGAAATTTCATCCAAGTGTTTGGGTATCACAGCAGCTGCAGCATAAAAATTGCTTGATTGTAGATTGTCTAACATGTCGGAGGAGTGAGTCTTCGATTGTATGTTCGATTGGGAGCGCCAGCGCAGATTGGCAATATTAGAAAAAGAGTCTATCTCGAATAATATTGATACTATGGTACTGCAATTTAGTATAAGGGTAGGCATTACAATTACAAATTATGGCCAATAAAGTGGGCGTTACTCGACAAATGGGCGTGGTAATATTATAAAAACACTGTATCTTGAATAATATCGACACTAGGGTACTGAAATTTAGTGTAGTGGTAGGCACAATTATTACAAATTGCCGTCAACAAAATGGGCGTTATTTGACAAATGGGCGTAGCAATATAAAAAAAGAGTATATCTCGAATAATATTGATACTATGGTACCGCAATGTGGTATAGGGGTAGGCATTATTAGTAAAAATTACGGTGAAGAAAGTGGGCGGATTTCAACTACTGGGCGTGGCAATATTAGAGAAACAGTGTATCTCGAATAATATTGACACTAGGGCACTGAAGTTTATTGTAGTACAGGGGTAGGCAGAATTATTAAAAATTATGGTCAATAAAGTAGGCGTTATGCGATAAATTGGCGTGGCAATACTAGATAAACACTATCGCAGTTAATATTGTCGCTGGGGTACTGAAATAAAGTACAGGGGTAGGCACAATTATTGGAAATAACGCTCCAGAAAGTGGGCGCTTATTTAACAAAGGGGCGTGGCAATATTTGAAAAATACTATATCTCGAATAGTATTGACACTAGGGTAATAAAACTCGTTACAAGAATGGGTATAATAATTTCAAAACATGTGGCATCTAATTTAAATTTAAGAGGCAGATATTTGAAATAACCAACAAACTTTCAGATTTTAATAGAACAAATTTTTTCGGAACAATTTTATTTAAGTTGTTTATACACTTTTTTCGAAAATGAAGAAGTTGGCGCTTCTGATTAAAAGGCTGATTATATTAGCGCCAACCTTAAAAGCTTTTGTATTCATCAAGAAATTGAAATGATAATAAAACAAATAAGAAAAAAATTAAGATAATAAGATTTCATATATAATAATATGTTTAAATAAATTATCAAATATGACCAAGAAATTAAAGGGAAAAGAATTTTTAAAATTATTTTTTACTTTGTAGTGATTTTGTAGTCGGTTGTTTTTTTTTTTTTTAAATTTTTAAGGGCTGAGATGGCCATTTCGTTTCTTTTTTTTTAGGTATGAGAACTTATTTAAAAATTAAAGCTTTCAGAACATTGATGGACACATTTTTTTTTTTTTATAAAAATAACATTGAATTAGCGAATAGCTTACAATTTTTTCTATTATATATTTCTATAGCTTTTTCCAAAAGAAAAAATTGCTTATGGAATATTTTTGTTGGCAAAAATGCGAATTTATTGAAATTTCTTAGTTATGCTTATGAATTATTCCGACATTTAATGATTGGTTTTCTTTTACAAACATTTTTACAACAAATAAGTATTAATTTTTTTTACCACTGTTTATAATAATCATCAGTGTTTATAATATTAAGGCTAGTAAATGTTATAAAAACAGTCAATAATTACGTTAGTTTTATTTGCCTTTATTTCCTTCTTTTTCTTTTCAACATTTAAATAAGGCAAACCGTTTGGCACATAAAAGGCGGTGTGCGTTAATGTCCAACAGTGGCTAAGGTCACAATTTTTGTGCTGTATTGTTTGATTTTTAACGGTATATTTTTATGAATTAAGTTTAAAGTTTATCTTTTTAACAGCAACTTAACAGAAAAAGATTTTTAGAAAAAGTTTTACAAAACAACTGCTCTCACTACTATGGCTTGCTTAGTGGTCGAATCAACATTAAAAAAAAAAATAATTAAAATTGTATAGAACAAAATAAATTTTGAGCAAATTTCAGTTATTTAAATATTAATCAATAATTTACATAATAAAGAGTGATGTTTAAATGTGATGTTGATGTTGTTTGCTGCTGCTGCTGCCCTCTAAGAATTCTCTTGCGCTGAATCCGCTTTACTGTTAGTTGGTGTTATCGCAGCTCCTTCCT
Source organism: Coremacera marginata (assembly GCA_914767935.1). Lineage (NCBI taxonomy): Eukaryota > Metazoa > Arthropoda > Insecta > Diptera > Sciomyzidae > Coremacera > Coremacera marginata. The sequence continues at coordinate 148,650,924 of OU612047.1, forward strand.
TCTGCTTGAACTTGGTTGAGTATTTATAAAAGTCGGACATTTCGAATGGCTTGGTTATCTCTTTGTATGGCTGAAAGGTGGCCTGTTGCACGATGGTCATATTCTTGGGCGATTCTATGCGTATTTCTGGCGAAAGAGCAGGCTTATCTGCTGCTCCAGCTGCTGGTGGCAACAGTCGCGTGCCCACATTTTTGGGCGACATATAATTATAGGAGGCTATATCTCGAGCTGGCAGAGGTGAGGGTGCTGCTGCATTTAGGGCAATAGTATCTGGAAAATATGTATTCACCACCAGCGCATCCATGGTGTTCAAGTAGGAGGTGGATTGACTAAGTTTGGCATATTTGCCATCATCATCCTGCAGCAGCCGCGTAACTTTGCCACGTTGTGCTGCGCTGTTGTAGCGCTGGGCACCACTGGACATGGACTGCGATGAGAGACGCGAGCGTTCGCGCTGCATGTTGTGCTGCGGTGGCTTGGCTTGATGAGGACGTGGCGGTTGATTTACTGGTGGACTATTGTTGTTGACGCTGCGTATGGCAGGACCATCGAGCGATGATTCCAGCCACTGCTTGGGCTTTTGTTTCTTTTGAGTCTCGCTGCCAAAGGAGGCTATGGAAATTTCATCCAAGTGTTTGGGTATCACAGCAGCTGCAGCATAAAAATTGCTTGATTGTAGATTGTCTAACATGTCGGAGGAGTGAGTCTTCGATTGTATGTTCGATTGGGAGCGCCAGCGCAGATTGTTGCTGTTGTTGTTGATGTGCTCAGTAGCATCTATGTTGTTATTATTGTTGTTACTATGCGTCGCTTCCATGTTTGCGGCAAATGAGGGTGACAGAGAGATGGCATCAAAACTACGACTACTGACCACTAAATGCTGTTGTTGCTGCAACTGTAGCGACTTCGACGGCTGCTGCTCATAACCCAGATGCTCATGCGTTGTAGAGTTCGTTGTGGGCGATGCCAGCGGCGAGATATACTGCTTAATATTTTGACTGGATTTTATGAAGCCGCCATCGTTGTAACTCTGATGCGTGGGCGACAAATAATATTTGTCGCATTGCACCATAATTGGCGTTTGCATTTGTGCCACATGTGGCGGCTGCTGCTGACGCATGGTCGCCACATTCGCAGAGTTGGCCGAATACAAGGATATCGCATCTACTGCCTGCGTTGGTAGTGTGGGCGAATGATAGGCTGTTATAAGCTGCTGACGTGGATGATAGTGTTGATGTTGCAGCACTTGACGCTGCTGTTGTTGATGCTGCAGCACCTGCTGCTGGGTGTATTGAAAATGTTGCTGCTCAGTCATTTGGGCGATGTAGTGTTGTCGCAGCTGCTGTGCCTGTTGCGCCTGCGGCAACGTATTTGCAGCGGCATGCCAGTTGCTGTTGTTGCCTGGCATCTGACGCTTCTTGTGCACTACTTTAAGAACACCGCCACCAGCAGGCAGCTGCTGCGTTGCCACTTGCTGCTCGGTCGGGTAGTTGTCATATTCCGAGCTACGATTGGAGATTTCAGAGTGACGATTACTATTCACATTGTTGTTGTTAAGGTTTTCCTTGGCCGCCAATGCTGCCGGTTTGCGTCTGAGTATGGCGCTGCCACCGCCTCCTGCTGCATCTTGCTTGCATTGCTGCAAAGTGCCAAAAATATCATTTAGATTGAGGTACTCATAGTTACCATTGAGTATTTGAGTCTCTTGTTTTTGTAGCTGCTGTAGTAGCCAACTTTTTTCGCTCAACAATTTTTCCAGTTCTTGCTTGCGTTGCTCCAGTGTCTGTTTCTTAAGCTGAATTTGTGCGCTATCCAGGCTGGTGTTAGTATTGACAGTGCTTTCATTGTGATTATTGTTGCTGGTGTTATTGTTGTTGTTATTGTTATTGTTGTTGTTGTTATTATTTGTAGCATAACTGCTGGGTGAGTGTCCTAGCGTGACGGATTTGCCAGAGCGGCTGCCATCACCATCGTCATCAGCACCGCCTGTGCTTAGGCTTGCCATGTGCTGTTTAACCTTAAGCTTGGGCGGTTTGCAATGCATCGAGCGTGTTGTTGTTGTTGTGGGGGCATTAATGTGCTGCTGCTAGTAGTGTGTGCATTTTTAAAGAGTTTCTAACTTCTGTTGCTCTGACTATCTTCGCTTCAAAGTTTAAGTTGTAAGTTCGCTCATGCACTTTGGAGATTTTTTTTTTTTCCTTCCTCAGCTTCCTGGTCTTTCAGCTGGGCAGCTCTTTTTAGCTCTTGCAAAGTTCCGCACGCCTAGAAAGAACACAAGTAGTTGTTGTCATACAGGATTTTCATGTGTTTTGGTAGTTGTAGTTGTTAGGAATACTTGTTGTTGAGGATGCATTTTTTTTTCTTATACTATTTATTTACATACAATAACCAACCATAACCATTTCATGAACCAAAAGTGAACCCGAAAAATACTTCTTTTTATTCATGCATTTTATTAAAAAAAAATAATATTTTTCACAAATTTAACTTTGTCTTAGGCACACATTCGAGGAATATCAAGAAGATACTTCGACATTTGCAACCCCCAATAAAATAACCCAGAATGAAATAAGCCCCAACCAAAATAAAATAAACCCCAAACCACTAAATCGAAATATTGCTTAAAAGCAATGAAAAGACACGCAAATGGAAAATTAAATAAGACCCAAAATTTGGGGTTTTGTATAGGAATCTCATGTAATAATATAATCGCAGTGGAATTTTATTTAAAGATAAATATTTTATTAAGATGTGTTTTAAAGAAAGTTTTGTTAGAAGTGAAATGATTTGAAAAGTTTCTAAAATCATATTGAAGAGTTTGTTTGTAATTGCGATAAACATAAATAACAAGTATATAAATTGCAAGTATATACACAACACCCCCTCTCAATCACGTAATTTTAAACTTTTACATAGTTGATATGTCTGATGTAATCCAGAGACTTCGTAAATATATCAGCAAGTTGATTTCGTGTATTTATATATCCCACTTTGACATTTCCTTTTTCAATATGGTCACGGATGAAATGATGCTTAATGCCAATGTGCTTTGATCTTTTACTTTCTGTATTATTGGCCATCCCTATGCAGCCCATATTGTCTTCAAGCATTTTTACCGGCCAATTAGTTGTGACGATCTTCATGTCAATCAAAACTCCTCGAATCCGCAAGCCTTCTGCAATTGCTTGACTCAGAGCAATGTATTCGGCTTCGCTCGATGATGTTGCAACCACTGTATGCTTTCGACTACTCCAAGATACTGGATAGCCATACACCGAAAATACAAAACCGCTTACAGATTTTCTATCTAACGTATGTAGCGCCCAGTCAGCATCTGAGTAGCCAATAAGTTCGGTACTTTCGCACAGTATTTTTTGGGAAATTTTGGGGGAAAATGTAGAGGAATTTTTTGGAGCTTATTTAATTTTCTTGGGCTTATTTCATTTGGGGTTATTTCGTTGAGCCAGTTTTTTTTAGTAGATGGTCGACCCACCGAACGCCTCTGAGTGTAACTTGTTTGAGTGTAAAATTCTTACTTCCATTAAAACCATCATTGGTTGGCACCAGAGCTGGGTTGTAATGATTTCTTTTGAAATTAATTCCGCCTCAATTCCAATTCCTTACACAGAAAGTTTTTTCAATTGAATTAATTTTTCTGTTCGGCCGTCGCCTCAGTGCAGACAATGGCAAACCTCAGAGAGTAAAAACTGCCATGAAAAGCGTCTTGAGAACATAAGCTGTTCGGAGTCGGCATAAAACATGTAGGTCCAGTTCTCGATCATTTGTGTGCAAAAATTTCACAACACACGCAACACAATTGATCATAAGAAGCTCGCTCAAAGTTTCAAGGGCTGAAATGGCCATTTCGTTTTTTTTTTTTGGTTTTTTTTTCAATTCCAACTCCTTGGAATTAGGAATTGATAATTGGTCATCTCAATTGCTCAGGAATGGAATTGGAAAAAAATTTTCAATTCCATTACAGGAATTGTAATTGGTAATTAAACGTTTCAATTCCTCAGGAATGGAAATGGAAAAAATCGTCAATTCCATTCCAGGAATTGTAATTGGTAATTGGTCATCTCAATTCCTCAGGAATAAAATTGGAAAAAATAGTCAATTCCATTACAGAAATTGTAATTGGTAATTGAGCCTTTCATTGAACATCTCAATTCCTCAGGAATTTTCAGATACTTTCAATTCCATTACAGGAATTATAATTGAAGGTTACTGTAAATGTAATTGGATTACAGTAATCTCAATTACATATGTAATTGGATTACAGTTGCCTCATTTACAATTGTAATTGGATTACAATAACCTCCAATTTCAATTCCAGTAATGGAAATTTCAAATACTAATTCCTGAGGATTTAAAAAGGTTCAATTACCAATTACAATTCCTGTAATGGAATTGACCATTTTTCAATTCCATTGCTGAGGAATCAATTCAGTTCAGTTACCATTCCTGAAATGAAATTGACGAATTTTTTCTAAATCCATTCCTAAGGAAAAGATGTGTTCAATTATCTATAACAATTCCTGTAATGGAATTGACCGCTTTTTTCCAATTCCAGTCCTGAGGAATTGAGATGTTCAATTACCAATTACAATTCCCCGAATGGAATTGACAATTTTTTTCCAATTCCATTCCTGAGGAATGGAGATGTTCAATTACCAATTACAATTCCTGGAATGGAATTGACGGCTTTTTTCCAATTCCTAATTCCGACTAATTACCAATTCCTAATTCCAAGGAATTGGAATTGAAAAGTAATGAATACTTTTCGACCCAGCTCTGGTTGGCGCAAATGCTGAACCGGTGCCTTCCACTATTGGTAATGGCGAACTGTGACGTGGAAGTCGATAGAATCGTATATGTAGATTAAATGATTTCTTCATCGGCAGTGACAATATCTTTGACTGCAGAAGTAATCAATGAATAATTGACTGCCTCAGTTATAAACATGTCACTCGACTCCACATTCCGAGAGGCATTTGGATATAAAATGTTCGTCATCTGAACTTATTTCCTCTGGCTAGAAATTTGGATCATTGAAGTCATTGGCGCTGCTGAAATATTCCTCATCATTCTCCACAGAATTCATAAAATCAACGATTTCTTCGTCTGGTAACTTCGACAATTTCACACGCGACATTATGCAATAGTCTCCGGACATTGTTAGTTAGCTATTCTTTATAAAAGCGGCGAAAACTTCACGCTGAACTACATGAGTGCCTTGAGGCACATTTAATTTTTTTGCTCTCAAACACAAGACTAAATATTTTTCAACATCACAAAAAAAAAATTATCAAGTTTATGAATGTACCTTTACGCCTGTACCTTTCTCCACCTGTTTGCAATAAACTGATAATAGATGACATGCGGTGCATAAGATTACATTATATTGTTGTATTGTCACTAAAGGTGTGACCGAAAGCATTGAACTCACTTGCATGCAAAACTGATTTTTATGATGCTTGTCTTAAGGGTCTTTTACTGGTTAGAGGGTTAAGAAACCGTCATTTGTTTGATTATGTAATACATACAACCAATTATTCCTTAAATGAATACATTGTTAGATGCATTTGTTTATGTAATAGATATTCTCAATTTCTAGATTTTAATGTTAGTTTAAATGAAGTTCTTTAAACATTGTTCATAATTTTCAATTAGGTCAAGTATGTATAGGTATAGTATAGTCTGTAAGATTATATAATCCGTAGACCGTAATAAATAAATAAATAAAAATATATTAGTGAGGATACAATTTAAAATCGTGAAAGAATTTAGGAAAGTATATTTAAACAGCATTGTTTAAAACTATGGCCCATAAAGACGGTGATAATGATATTAACACTTAATTAATTTAAACGCAAGCTAGAAATATTGCAGTTATATTTGGTTGCGTGCCACCTTGATAGGCTGCATTAAACACTCTTATTAGCCAAATGTTTGCCACTAGCACACAGGAAATGCGAAACGCTACTATCGATTAAATGTCTTGAAAGCATGCTAAACGCAACAGAAAAAGGAACTTAAATGCAAACAAAATAAGGAAGAGACCTCGAAAAAAAGAAAAATTAAGTGTTATAAGCTGACAATAAGGAAATTATTGGATTTAAAATTGAATGAAATAAAAAATAGGTAGTGGAGGAGTGAAAACATAAATCTATGTATCGTGTAAAAGCTGCATCGATCGCTTGATATTAATAAACATTAATACAAAAAAATACAATATGAAACGAAAACATTATCAAAAATATTTATATGGGGTGACCGTGCCTAAGCTCGGCATGTACCAGTAGTCGGCATTTTTTGAATAAAACCATAAATAAATAAGAATAACGACAGTTAAATATTTGAAAAAAAATCAGATTTGCATAAGTGTTGCCACTTAGAAACATTTCGTTCTACGAAAATTTTTCCAAAAACGTACCAAAATTAATCTCAACCGACCAAGAATTCAAAAAGGATTGATAACTTTTTTAAATAGTATTAAATTTTTATTAAAGTTAAACAAACACATTAAACCACACTATGGTTTTGGAAGCCCCGATTGTCCTTAAAATCATCGTTGTGGAACGAAGAGGAAGATTAGGAGAGCATCAATATGGATGGCCAAATGTATGGTGCAGGCTTCACAAATTAGAGGCAAAATAAAAAATGTCAAAAGCTTAAGTCTAGTAAAATTTCAAACGCGTTTTTCTCGAAACCACTTTTTTCATACTGGAAGAACAGAATATTTTTATTTATTTATTTATTTATTTCTTCATCTAATAGAGATCAACTCTTACAGACTAACAATAAAGAAATAACAGTGGGAGTACGTAATTTTTTTTATAATGTAAACTTTTTTAGAACAATTAACTTCTTATTTTTTTGTACAAAAATTGATTCATTTATTCAAAAATGTACCATTTCTACAGAATTTGATTAAAAAAGGTGGGCCATACATAGACCCATAGGCAATAAGATATAGATTTTAAGATTGCTTTGTTTCAGGTCTTATACTCTATATTTTGCATAAAAATGGTAATTAAAAAATCTGTCCATACTTCAACTTGTGTTAAATAGAACACCTAAAAATAATTATTTTCCTTTTCCCATGCCTCCAAGAAACAAAAAAATTAAATCTTCCGAAATTTTAACTGAACGGTATTCTTTAAAAAACTATGAAGATATCACATGGTTGTTTTAATCATATTTTCAAGATCATGTTGAAGATCATGATGTTTTTAAATCAAAACATCATTGATTTAAGTAAGTAAGTGATCTTAAAATAAGATCATCGAAATTTTAATCAAAAACTAAAAGATTTGTTTCATAACTTTTTCCTACCAAAAATACAGAAAAATGGAAGAAAACCAACCAGACTACCAAAACCTTCTTTACAAAAATAAAAGTACCGATCGGACCAAAACGGCAACGCTGATCTGCATTGAAAATATATTTATCTCTTTCTTTCTAATGATGAAAGTGGAGTGAGAAGAGTAATTTCTCTTCTCAGAAAAAGACCAAAAAAAAAAGACCAATTCACCAATATTCCGAAGAATTCCTACAAATTGCTCTAAAGGATATAAGGAAAGGTGCAACATCTATATTAGGAGCTAGCAAAAAATATGATCCACGTTCGACTATACAAGACCAAATTCATGGCCGCATTGCTGAAGGCTTTAGAAGAATGAGCCCACCAACAGTATTATCAAATGCCGAAGAAAAACTTTTGGTGAAATGGTGTCACAACCTTGCTAAATGTGGGTTTTCACTAAAAATTTACGACTTGCTGAACACTGTTCAATCAATCATCAAGGAAGATGGACCAACTACACCATTTCTAAATGGTCGTCCTGGAAGAAAGTGGTACTCATGTTTTTTTAACACGACATCCCAGCTTAGCTCTTAGAGAAGGAGAAGGAATCAGCAAAGGGCAAGCAGTTATTACTGAAGAATATATTAGAAATCGGTTTGCTTACTTCGGATTACAGACAGTAACGGTAAACAGTTAACGGTTAAAAACTATCTCAACGAAGAAAACGATTCCCACATTTTGACTGATCAATCACGAATATTTAATGGGGAAGAAACGAATATTTAATGGAGTATGTGACCTAAAACAGGAAAGATCTGGCTCCAAATTGATATCGCAATGTGTATTCTATTCAACGCGTTAATGAAAAAGAAACTGACTGTACTACTAATTTTTTTCAGCAAATGGCAAGACTGACAAGTTCCAATAGTGTCTTTCCGTATGTGCGACCACCAAAAGAAGTGGTGAACAGCATGCCAGAGAATTGGTTCCTAGGAAAATCAGAAACTGGATGGATGGTAAGTGAAACATTTTTTTGAATATGTCGCGAACGGAGTACATAATTGGCTGAATGAAAACAATGTTCAACAGCCCATTCTGCTGTTTATAGATGGTCATAAATCACATATGACTATGGAGTTAAGCCAATTTTGTCAATTAAATGGAATTATTTTGCATGCACTACCTCCAAATACTACACATATAATGCAAACAGCCGACGTAAGTGTTTTTAAACCTCTGAAATCAGAATGGAAGAAAACCGTAAGGAATTGGCAAATGAAACCCGAAAACAACGATCTAATTGCCAATCCAATAGCATTTTTAATTCCGTGAGGACACCAGCTTAAAATAAAACTAGTAAGGGTGGAACTTCGGCAGGGTACCGAAGCTAAAATACCCCCCCGCGGCCATATTGAAGTCTTTAGCCACGACATACACGATGACATTCAGTTTTATATATTAACGAAATTTTTCCTATTTTGATGACGTTTCTTTGTATGGGAAGTAGGCGTGGTTTTGCCATATATCATAGAGATGTTTCATAATATATATCAATGCTAAAGTGCAAAATTTCAAGACATTTCATTAATTTCTGTGGATTTTTAAGAGAAAAAAAGTTAAACCGCCGACTACTGGGCCACTTACCCTATATATATGAAAATCTAATTTTGTCCGTATGTTACTCCAACACCTCTGAACAGTTCCAATGGTGTTGTTCAAATTTTTAGGCTGTGTTTGGCCAGGTTTTAAAACTTATTTGTATAAAATCGGATGAGCAGCTCTCGAGTAATAGTGGATCCCCTTTCGTCCATAAGATTTCTCATATAAAATCACTTAAAATCAGTTTTTCGTGGAAGTAAAAATCACAGAACATTGAAACTCAGAATGGGGTTACTACTTAGTGATGACTTTCTTAGAGAAAACTTGGACGGGCATTGGACAATGAGCGTGGTGTCCAACAAAGGGTCAAATAAAAGTTTTGAATATATTTATTATTTACTAATATAGTTGCTGGGTGTAGCAACGCACACCGGGTATAAACTAGTATACTATAAAATCATAAAAATAAATATGTTTAAATAATAAAATAAGTAATGAAGTAATCTATTATATTTAAATCCATAGTTTTAAAATAAATTCTAAATGAAAAGTAAATAATTATGAATTTGTTTAAACGATTGCAACTCACCTATTTTCAGTACCAGCTTTTATATCAGATAATATGGGTGTAACACCAACAAATGAGTAACAAATGAGTAACAACAGCGCACAATTATCGCAATATTGGCATCAATTTGGAAGCGATCAATTAACACTTTTTGGCAAACTCTTTACACCGCCCGCTCCAGATATAATTTTATTTGAATGATGTGAGCTAGATTTTTTAAATGTTTTATTTATTGCAAAACAGTTTATATGGTTGCGATAAAATTGCTTATTTCATTCTTGAGTAACGCAACTGACATCATGAGCTGCCTAAAAGAAACAACAAAGAAGTTTTGGAATTAGAACGAAGCGAATGAGAACACAACAAACACTAAATAGTTGGCTCAAAAGCCAAAGAACAACAAATTTAACTGTTTTAGTTACCAAAAAAATTTTTGCAGACCAAATTATAGCAACAACAAAAAAGGCCAATAAACTGCGTCGTTTACTCACTGACTGCACGCGACCGTAGAAGATGATGCCAAAACATTTGAGACATTGGCAGTGTATATTTCATGCTGACCAAGCAGCCGACGTCAACTACAACAACCAAGCAGCGCAGTAGCTGAGCATATATTAACTTTTTATGCTTTTTTTCGCTGGTGCAGTAGAAACAAAATTCGTTTTTTACACGCAGGCACAAAACACAACAAATCATAGAAATTTTATTAGTAAAAATGGCGCACAACTTCACTGTTAATATTTCGAAATGTTAATTTAGTAAATTTTCACTTTTTTGAGCAATTTTAGGTAAAGAATTTAATTAAACTTGCGCAGCACTAAAAAGAATATATAACTAGACGAGAAAACAAAGGAAAATTAATGGAATGAAGGATTAAACAAAAGCAGCTGCCGCAAAGCACGAAAATGACAGTTAGATGCTAGGGAGGCGTTCTGAAAGTTGGGCTTGTTTCAGGCCAAAATAAGAGTGGATTGTACGCGGTTGCAGAAAAGGCATAAAAATATATAGGCTATATACAGTTTAAGCGTATATTAACAAAGCGTATTTACAGCATACGCGGCAAGATTACGATTTCCAGGGCGCCATGATTTAAACGTGTTTTCTTGCAGAGCACAACAAAAAAACCTTTTTTGACGAACAAAAAATCGATTACTTAATTAGTTATCGAATTAACTATTTTTAAAAATTTTTTCTTGCTAAAAGATCTGTTCAAAAAACATCTATATATTTGCCATTATCCAATGAATGTGAAAAATTTATATGTCATTTGAAGGGTAATTCAATTGCCCTTTCATTGATATGCCACATATATATCAATTCAAGAATATTTTTAATTTTATAAGAAAATTTATCTTATATTTTCATTTGTTATTAAATCAACCGTTATTTTCTACTAAATTTGCGTCATTGAGATACTAAAAATTTCATTTTATTTTAAAAGCTTAAAGTTCCTTTTATTTGGTATATAAAAATATACATATATTTCCTAAAATTCACAAAATATTAAATAAAACTTCTTAAAACCAACTATATGATTTAAAAAAATTAAAGCCACGGAACTATTGGAGATGAGTGGAAATGACTTTAATTTTTTCAAAATGTTAATTTGGAGCTTAAAAAGCCAATGCTGAAAAAATTTCAGACCGCTGTTAAGTAGTTTAGAAGCTATAGTGGTCGAAAGTTAAGAAAATGGGCCTAAGAACTTGTGATTTTTTTCCCCCTACAAAAGTAAGCATTATGGTTACCAAAAGGTTAGCTATTACCTATTCAACGAGCTAATAATTATAATAATCTATCCATTACTTCAAAAGATATAACTGTTTTTGCAGTCAGAATGCTCGATTTTTGACTGAAAATCGAAATATAATGAAAAAAAAAATTAATTTATATGTTAACATAAGGTTTTTTTAGTTATGTGAATAAAGTTGTGAATAAAGAAAACGCCGCAGGCCAAAAAAATTTTTCATGTTTTAGTTATTTCGTAAAAGGCTGAACCATCGGGAGGGGCTTGGAATTTTTTCGGATTCGGACTTAGAAGGTCTTAATATATATAATCCACCAAAAAAGAGGAAATCCACCAAAAGTAAAATTTGGGCTTACATACTTCTTAAATTATGCCGCTTGAAATATCAGCATTCTGTACAAGGGCAAATCATTTCATCATAAAAAAACACCACAAAAAATTATATAAATCATATATATTATATACCAAGTGAAAGATGCATTTTTAAGCTTATATAATTTACTTTCTATTGTCTATGCTAATAAGATAATACCTTAATCATCAATATCGGTCATACACTAAAAAAAATATAGCATGTTTTCTTAGAAGATCTCATAAAATAAAAAGAGTTCGGAAAAATCGATAACTTCAAAACAAAACGATAAATCGATTTTCCCTTAGGGCACTCTTATTTTTATTGAAAGTACTCCACGAATTCATTGTCAAATCGCGGCGCCCCGGAAATCGTAATCTCCCCGCATTTGTTATTTTTTAAACTGTGAGCACCTCAGTATGTATTTGCCATATTCAATGATTTTGCAACGCTGTTATATATGCTGTAGACAGGGCATCAAAATACGAGACACAGAAAACACGTCCAAGGGCTACTTTTATTTACGCGTATTTGCGTTTGCATGCAAAATAACAACAAAGAGAAATACGCTTACGTAAGTTGGCGTAAAAATAACAAATCGTAAATTAAACAGACCTGCGTACTTAAACTGTGAATAGCCTAATTGAATTAAATAAGTATGTATCAGTTATTTTATGTATGATTATTTTAATAAATTTAACGATAAAAATTACCGTTGTGCCGTCGTTACGACTGTCGACGGAAGCGTTAGCTTTATAGCATTAGCTGTAAAATTATATATAATATCAATGCACTCAATACACATGCATAGAAATTTAAGTTTTTTTTCTTCAAGTTTATAAATTAAATTGAATGCAAGCACCGCTTCAACAGCAACATGCTGTGTATCACTTTTGTTACAAGTTTCTTTTTGGATCATTTGCCATCAATCATTGTCAGTGTGAACATCTGGTTTGAGAACTCGCTAAAAAATTAAAGTTAGGGAAAAAAGTGGATTCTATCTGATGCTTGTTAACTTTTAATTTTATGCAGATTTTACACGGTCAATCTTTTGACATCAAGCATGTGTACGTGTGGTTTTATGTTATTCCTTACACACAACAATCGTACCGTCCAATTTTAATTTTTTATTATTATACTGCACGGAATACAGACGTGCGATGATTGACACAGACAATTGCACATCGTCCCCTTCATGCCAAAAACGCCAATGTGAAAATAAATTGATCGTAAAATGGTTGCACAAAAAGTAATTTTTCTTTATGTTTTTGTAGAGTTTTGAAGATATGCACAATTGATTTGCAAAAATAAATTTTGCAAAAGGTGAATTTTTCTGATCCATTTGATGAAATCTGTGAACTCGATTTCCAAAAAAACATAAAAATGCACAGTGATGTTTTTAAGCACATTAAGGAAACGATATAATATATTGCATTAGCAAGTTGCATTAAAAAACATTAAAATAAAAGGAAAAGAGTTTGGATGAAAGAGTGGTTTAAAAAAGGAAATAACCTATTAAACGAAAATCTCTTAAAAGGGTTAAAAATTATAAATAAATTTTAAAAAATAACTTCAATAAACTCTGCCAAAACTGGTTTACACTCTTAAATTATTTTTTTACCACTTCATTTTTTTTTTTTGCAAACATGATTACCGCATGACGAGAACAAAATAACAGCCAAAAGATTGTCAATCAAGCCGCTGGACAAGCATTGGAAAATATCCAAATATCTTTGTTTTGGTCAATCAGCCCATGGTGTAAGAAAACCAGGTGGAAGCGAATTTTTCACCACACTTTAAATTGCCCCGGGTCTGTCAAAAAATTCTGACAGGGAGAGAGCAACTGTTGATTAGTACCAAATTTTATTGGCTGCATTCAGCAGGTAAAACTTTTGTGCAACCAGTTAGTGTGTGTATGGTGAACGAAAAAATATCAGTGTCTAATCACAACATGGGAAAATGTCTGTCTTTCGCCGCACTTTATATTTTTGATACATTTGCTCAACGTATTGAGTATTTCCAGTTAAAAATTTGGCTTTTTTAGAATAAGTGTGCTTTTATAACAAATGAAATAAATAACGCAAAATATAACGAGAAAACACAATTTTTCCCCTATTTGATCACTTTAAAAACAATTGTGTTCACAGAAATAAAAAATGAACGTAAACTGATACCTGATAAGAGACACAACATGTTGTACCCATTATTCAATTATTATTAGGTTGTTCAGATATTTGACGTCAACTCACAAGAATAATAGCTTAAACACATTAACGATTATTATAAGGTTGTCCAGATATTTGACGTCTACTCACAAGAATGTATACTTTTATTTGAAGAGGAGAGCAAAAGAGCAATTTTGTAAGGACATTAAAATCATGCAGTTGCCGGAATATCATACTTGTTTATAGTACAAACCAATAAAGATACATTTGACTACTACTTTTTGAAATACTTGCTTGTGTTGAACCAAAATATTATGAGAATTAGAAATGTTATGGTCAAATTTTAGACGTAAAATAATATTGGAAAAATAAAACTCCTTAATGTTGTACGCATTTCATACAGAGTTTGTATGAATATTTTTATTACAAATATGTTTTTTTTTATATTTGAGTATAAATAAGTAAAAATTATATAGTGAGTTTATATGTAAAATTTATTGGAATAATGTTTTCAAAATAGTTTAAAATAGTTTCTTTAACCAAAAGTATAAAAATAGTGATTTTTACATTTGTATTTGCGAAAATCAAAAATTCCCCTTTTGAATTTTTAGTTAGCTAGTTTTGTTCAGTCAACAAGAATTTTTTTTTATATTATATATAAAACTATATTTTATAGTTAATGGTTGTGTTAATATGTCTTCTAAGTGTTTCGTGATATAACCATTGTCATTTTTTCAAGAACGTAAAAATATTTTTGATGTAGAACTACGTCTTACAGCACGTTTGTCATTTTTGGGGGTCTTCTCCACTAATATTTCCAAGCGCATCCTAACGTTTTTGGAGGACACTTTGGAATATACTTACAGCCTTTAATATTCATCTTACAAAGATAAAATATATGTCAAAAATCAGTTATATCTTATATCTATATAATAAGAAAAATCATGCATAGATGCTTCAGTTGCTGCTGACGATCTTATGGTTGTTGCTTTTGTTCGTGCCGAAATCACGAACACAACATCGTGTTGTTTTACGAATATTTTTCAGTAACGGCTTGTATTGTTTTTGTCATTAATACGTATGTAAAATTTACATTAATGTTATGTATGCAAATCAGCTGTTTTAATTTTTATCGTTTGTTATTGTTTTTGTTTATCTTCAGCGAGATAAATACAATAAACAATACAGATGCATTATAGAGATGTGCTGTAGAGCCAGAATGTAGCTACAAAAATGTGTATTACTACTACGCAGGTTTACATATACAGAGAATGCGCATGGTCATTGTGCTATGAAAACTCTATTGATTCTTTAAATATCATAGTAAATTCTAATTATTTATTGAATTAATTTTATACTTATTACACATTAAAAATATATTTTGTTTGTTAAAATTTTAAATTTTCAAATTAATTTAAAATATATATAAACTCTTTACTTGGGAAAAATAAAAAATTCATATTTTTCCGAAATATTTATTTCCATTTATTAAACCTAAGATTGACATAAATTTATCAAAAAATATAGCAACCAAAAAACTTTACGTCTACGATAATATCTGTGTCTTTTGTTTACATAAAATAAGGGTTTGTCGAATATCTGGATAACCTTATAATGGCTGCATTCTATCCGAAAGAGCGCTCAGGTAGCGAAGTAGCATAAAGTCATGGCAGAATTATAAGGTAGGGCCGACTCGGAGAGGAATGAAGTAGAAAGCAGAATAAAGCGGGCTAGATGTCAAAATCAGCTGTTCATCTCACGTTTCTTTATGTTCATGTTTCGCAGTCGATTTTAGGTTAAAATTTTTACAGTTTTTTTTGCCAATTGAAGACTTCTTTCACATTTTAAAGTTGTTATTACACTGTTTTAATAATATATTCACTCAAACTATCATAAATTTAACACACGCGACCGCAACTTGGAAACATAAAATATTTTCTTCATTTGCAATTCCTTGTAAATTCGTCGTTTTGACAACTTACCAACCTTTTCATTATCCACTATTCGTTGACGCGTGAGGTCCTAGGTAGGGCGGGGGTAGGGAGCCAACCGGCCCTACCTTCTAATTCTGCCATGCATAAAGTGATACTTTCTGCTGAACTATTTTTTTTTTCGAAACGTCAAACGGCAAACAGCTGTTCGACAAAAAATGCTTTTTGTCTCAAATTTGTTTTTTTTATGTTCTGCGGCACACGCTTCAAACAAATAATTTTAATTAAAAGCACTACTAAGCAATTTAATAATTAATAAATTTAATATTTGGTATATTTATCTGTCAAAATAAAGTAAGCGTAAGCCGCTCAACAGAAGTAGCATAAAATATTTTCGCTACCTAAGATGGTGACCGCTCAGGGAACATGTTGTGCGAGCACTTTATGAAACATATCATTCAGCCCGAAAGTTGTTCAACAGCTACGTAGCAAATTTTCCGCTGAATGCAGCCAATGATTGAAACATGATTGTACCTCCTGAACGCAGCCATTTATTTCTGCTGTTTTTGACAGATGCGGGTACAATTTTTGTGAGAAAGGTGAAAAAAACGCTTTCACCTGGTTTTCTTACACCATGAATCAGCCCATTAACGAGCTTGCACAAACAAATATTCACTGAGGCTGTGTGCCAACTTTTCACAACTTTTCACTTGTGGTAGGAAAGAAGTTACTGAGTTGAATACAATTTCTGTCTGTTGAAATAAAATTGTCATTTTTGCTGTGCCAAAAGAACAATGAAATTTTGACAACTAGAAAATTATGGCGTTTTAGATTTCGTTAGTGTATTAGCGCGAGAATTCAATTTATTTTGCAAAATTATTGATATAACTGAAAATGAACAGAATTTTACGCAAATATTTTCTTCTGGTTGCTTTTAGCAAAAAGTTTTGAACTTCTTTATGACTTTTTTTAAAGGAAGGGAAAGAGTAAGTACTGCTTTTGCTTTTCTGCTCGGGACAACTACCTAAAAAATTATTCCTATATTACCTATATTCGGCCAAGAGGTTATTCCTAAACATTAAATGCCATTTTGAATGAAGATAATGCACAAACTTAAATGCATTTAAGAGTGTATGCTAGCTCTTTTCGCAAAATTGTAGAGTTTATTCCAGCGAAGCATCATGGATGGTCAATAGAGTATGAAGTCGTTAGCTATCGAGTAGCAAGTGACTTTATGGGATTGCGGACAGTATGCAATATAGTTCTACATATTACGTAGAACTTCCTTTGCTGTTTTGTTGGGATTTCCATTATTTTATAATTCTTTGTGCTTTTTTAATTTATAATTAACTAAAAAGTTTAGCTTTCATTAATTTCACTTTAGTTATTTAAAGCGCGAACTTACAAGTGTTTTTTTTTTCCTAATTATGCTTGTGTCAAAAATTCTCTTGCCGATTGTCAAAATTTATACTAGCCCCTTCGGCTACATGAATTTTTGACAATCATATTCACCTCGCAAGTGCCAAATATTCTCATTCAGACTGTCAAAACTTCATCATCCGAGTGAAAAGTTTCCGAATAGCACACAGCCTAACACATATAAATTTTTGATGTCAAATGATTGACCGTGTAAGATTCGCATTACTCTCAGCGCGTTTAAATAACTTTGCTTAAGAAGCTAACGCTTCAAAAAGAGCTTTTACAGCAACGCAGATGAATGGATGGAAGTGAATGCTTTGTAACTGACGCTTGTAAACTTTTCATTTTACTTTCGTATAATATAAGCAACTTGCTGAAGAAGCTAACGTTTCAAAAAAAGATTAAGCTAATTAACTAACATACTCAAAATAAAAGGATATAATAAAATAACAAAATAGTAAAAATAAAATAATACAAAAATGACGCTATGACTCACTCTGGGTTATCTTTGGATGATTTAAGGATTTCTTTTACAAAAATTATAGGCGAATAGAGGAGTCCGCACGGAGTCTTGGGTTATCTTAGGGAGCCTTATGGGACGCCTAAATCACTCATATAAGGAGTCCTTTAGGAACACTTTTCTTATATATATTGAGAAGGCCCTTTTCTCCAGCAGATATGCTCCTTTGGGACTCTTTTCGGATCCTCCTAAGGAGGGTCAGCGCACTGCAAAGGGAGTCCTAATGATGCACCTTGTGGACTCCGCTGGTTGGCTAGGTGATGATGATTTTCAGAATATTTTGAGAAATGCAGCTAGTAGTAGTAGTAGTAGTAGTAGTAGTAGTAGTAGTAGTAGAAGTAGTAATAGAAGTATTATAAGTAGTAGTTGTAGTAGTTTTGGGAGTAGTAGTAGTAGTAGTAGTAAAAGTAGTAGTAGTAGTAGTAAAAGTAGTAGTAGTAGTAGTAGTAGTAGTAAAAGTAGTATTATAAGTAGTGGTTGTAGTAGTTTTAGTAGTAGTAGTAGTAGTAGTAGTAGTAGTAGTAGTAGTAGTAGTAGTAGTAGTAGTAATAGTAGTTTTTAGTTTTGGCAGTCAAAAACATCAAAAGAGAAGACGTCCAAAATGTTAATTTAAAGGAATTTTGACTGCCGACGAGATCTAAAATGTGCTTTGTTTTTTCCAAGGCGGAACAAAGCATGTCTTACTTCTCGTTGACTGTCACAATTCCAACAAGTTAAAGTTTTGGAGATGTTCTCCTTTCATGCTTTTGTTGGTGGTAGTTAAACTTTTACTAAAAGTCATCGTTTGTTGGTGAATGCTTATGATGACAATGCTCTATGTAGAACACAGTGTTTTGAGTGGTTTAAACGGCCCAAAAAAGGGCAATTTTGACATCAAGGACAAAGAGCGCCCTGGTCTAGTCAAAAAATTTGAAGACGAAGAATTAGAGAACGTCCTCAGTGAAGACTCTTGCCAAACACAAGATGAGCACGCAAAAGCACTAAGCGTGACACAGACAACCATTTTCAGGCGTTTGAAAGCATTAGGGTTCATCCAGAAGGTAGGAAATTAGGTGCCACCCGAACTGAAATCAAGAGATGCCAAAAGGCGGAGTTTTTGCATGTCTGAAATTCACCTCGAACGCTACAAAAGAAAGCCTTTTTTTCATAGAATTATTACTGGCAACTAAAAATGGATACATTATAATAACCCGAAGTGCAAGAAACCGCATGTGAAGTCCGGCCGGTCCGAATATACACGGCACTAAGGTAATGCTCAGTATTTGGTGGGATCAGAAGGAACCGATCTACTACGAGTTGCTGAAATCAAGTTAAACCATAACGGGACAGCTTGACCGAAAACAATTAATTCGTTTGAAGCGAGCATTGACAGAAAAATGGCCAGAATATTCGACCAGGCACGAGTCTGCAATCATGACAATGCTCGACCACACGTTGCTATACCGGTCAAAAATTACCTGGAGAATAGTGGCTGGTAAGTGTTACCTCATCTGTCATAATCGCCAGACTTGGCGTCATCCGACTATCATTTATTTCGTTCGATGCAAAACGCCCTCACTGCAACACGCTTTACTTCTGAGCAAGGCATCCAAAATTGTATTGATTCATTTTTGGCCTCAATGTACGAAGCGTTTTGTCGATGCGGAATTCATTTATTACCAGAAAGATGGAAAAAATTGATCGCAAGCTATGGACAATTTTTTGAATAACATGTTATTTCATTAATTAATTAAAATAAAGCATTACTTTCATCCAAAAAAGTTCGGTTTTCAATGTATACACCCAAAAACTTTTAAAACAAACTGTTTGATCTGTTGAAAATGGGTTTTTTTCAAAACTATGCAGAGATCACAAGAGTTCAGTGAATTTTTTATAGAATTTTTTTATAACTTTGAAGCATGATTTGTAAAAAGTGTTTTTAAGTAAAAAAAAAAATTGAATTTGAAGTGGTAAAACTTGAATTTGAAGTTGAAAACCTGTTTATTGTTGTTTTAAAATCGCAGCACTTTAATAATTTTTTGCAATACTATTTTATTGTTTTGATTTTTCTGATGTCTAGAGGGGGGCAGCTGCCCCCGTTTGTCCCATTCGCTACGCCCATGCATCGTTATCTCAATTTTTCTTAAAAAACACAATAGGGCAATTCACAATCTTGAGTATTTGACATTGCAAATTTGTGCAATTGTAAAAATTTGTCATTAATCGTGAGCGATCTTTTTTCAAAGTATGAAATTAACAGCTGATTACCCACTGATTTTTTAATAAATTTTTTATGAACGGATTTCTCCCGTTTAATTCGTTTTTTATTTACTTATTTTCCATATCTTTCTTTTTAGCAACCTAATTTTTTTTTTTTTTTTTGACAATCAGCTGTCAGCTTAAGGTTCAGTACTGCATATGTGTAATAAATATAAGATATGGATTTTTAGTGTTGCATATTTACACAAGCGTAGTGAATGCATCTCTATATATTTTGTTAGTGTAGTGTAAAAATATATATACTAAAAAGAGCCCTAATATCAAGTTTTGATCTCAAAATTAAAAGTCTCATTTGTATTATGTTTTTCATACTTTCTATTCCCTATGAAGAATATGGGTTTCAGCCCCAAAAACTCTTCCCGGTGTAAATTCCCCGAAATTTTTTTAATCCACTCTACTCCAACATTTTAATTCTCTCAAATGTTTTTTTAATGAGCTTACAAAGAGAAATCCTTTGACATGACAGTATACAGTCAAAAATCAAATCTTCCGCTTGTCATATAATTCACTTTAAATCTATTTAATTTAGAAATGTTGTATCTGTCACACCTCCACCAACCACACATTCACAAAACTTACTCAGTGACTAATCAATAAAAATGGATTCAATCCAATTGTCAACCCTTTTTTGCGCGCTACTTCCACCCTTCATGTGCTGATTCCTAGATAATATCTACATAAGTGAGCTCATCAAAAATGTTGACTGTCTAGCGGCAGGCTTCAGGCTTATCGCGTATAATTAACAGCATCCAATTGAAAACAGTTGCGGGGAGAGGGGGGAGAGTTAAAAGGAGCAGCATCTAAAAGGTCCGCCAGCTTTTAAGCTCTGTCAACTCTGACTTATGACTGTCTTTTTTCCACATAATTTCAAAAGCAACACAAACATGCTGTTGTTTTTGTTTTTAATTAAGGGTTACATTACAAAAAAGTTTAAAAAAAAATTCACTTCCCCGCCTACCCAAAAAAAAAAATAAAAAAAAAATTACTTTCATTAAATACGCTCTGCTGCGTAACGTAAAAGTTTTTTCTATCATTTTTTAAACTGTCATGCTGACATTTCAGCATAGTGCGAGTCTGGCTGTATGTTGGGGGGCTGGTTGGTTTCAAAAACTGGCTACACTTTTTTTTCGCTTCACTTTTTACTGTTCACCATTTCAGCAAAAACCGGCTGCAGCCATCCAAATAAATGTAAAATATATAATAAATGTTCAGCGCATAAATACAGCCTGCCATCAATTTAATGCCCACGTGTAGCTACAGCCTCAATGTTAAGTGAAACAAACACCTTAGCCTTGAGGGTAACCCCCATATCTGGGACGACCTTAAAAAAGTACTCAATTTAATGCGTAGAAAGCAAACAAAAGGGTGTGAAACGTTGCGTCCCGAATTAGTTTTTGAAACTTTTGGAGTTTCCTGCGCAGCATAAAGCAGGGAATTCCTTATTTCCCCCAAGGACTAAATCCTTGAATAATCTTGGTAAACTTATTTGCCGCAGTGAAGCAGAAGCTAAGGCAGGGTGTCTTGGGCGCAGTAAAGCACAACATAAAATGTTGCATGAGTCATTAAGGGGTATTCCCCAATTTTGCCTAAGCTCCCTGTTTTTTTGTTATGCCGAAGTTTTTATTCATGTTTACCAAATCGTTTTTTGCGCCAAAAACATGAGGGTGTTTTTTGTCTGTTTGTTAAGTTTATCGTAAAAGTGGCTGTCTTTCTACACTGAACTTGCAGCACTTAAGCGACAAAACGTTGCAGGGTGCTTTTATGCGTTTTTTAACTTCCTGCCTGCATCCTGCCGTTTTGGCATATGTTCGAACAGGTTGCTCGAAAGCGGCAACAAAAGATTTTATTTATTTATTCCGTTGACTCAAAAAAAAAGCATCGAAATTTTCATTAATTTAAAAACTAACCCCTGGTTTTCAGGTTTTTCTTTTTTGTTTTGGAATTAGGTAATTTTCCGTGGAACTCCCTGGAGTCACATGCAGCGAGAATCGCTGTGTTAATTCATTTGATGGCGAGTCTTGGAATCCTTCTAGGCTTAGCGCTGCATAGTTTTAGGCTGCATTGATATAGGAAGGTTTTTCCCGAATTCCATTAAAGCTAAACCTTTAAGCGTAGATATTTTAAATAAGAGGGTGCTGAATTTCGATATGTATCTTTAATTTATTCGTAATGAAATTGCTTTACAAATGCATGCTGAATACGCAGTTAATTCGCTTAATCCCTGAAAATATGCTATGATTTATGAATCAGGGCTTATTCCCACTTATGCTGTATTAAAAAGTTGAAAACTAAAAGCTAAAAGTGAATAGTTAAAAGTTGAAAGTTAAAAGTTGAAAATAGAAACTTATAGGTTAAATATTAAAAGCTGATAAATAAATATTAAATGAAGAAAGTATTAAAAAAAATATTAAAATGTAAAAATAGTAAAAAATGAAATGTTAAAAGTTGTTAGTTTAAGTCAAGAATTTAAATTAAAAGATAAAGATATTAAAAATTTAAAGTTTTAAGTTTTAAGTTAAGTTAAGTTATAAGTTATAAGTTACAAGTTATAAGTTTTAAGTTATAAGTTATAAGTTATAAGTTATAAGTTATAAGTTATAAGTTATAAGTTATAAGTTATAAGTTATAAGTTATAAGTTATAAGTTATAAGTTATAAGTTATAAGTTATAAGTTATAAGTTATAAGTTATAAGTTATAAGTTATAAGTTATAAGTTATAAGTTATAAGTTATAAGTTATAAGTTATAAGTTATAAGTTATAAGTTATAAGTTATAAGTTATAAGTTATAAGTTATAAGTTATAAGTTATAAGTTATAAGTTATAAGTTATAAGTTATAAGTTATATGTTATAAGTTATAAGTTATAAGTTATAAGTTATAAGTTATAAGTTATAAGTTATAAGTTATAAGTTATAAGTTATAAGTTATAAGTTATAAGTTATAAGTTATAAGTTATAAGTTATAAGTTATAAGTTATAAGTTATAAGTTATATGTTATAAGTTATAAGTTATAAGTTATAAGTTATAAGTTATAAGTTATATGTTATAAGTTATAAGTTATAAGTTATAAGTTATAAGTTATAAGTTATAAGTTATAAGTTATAAGTTATAAGTTATAAGTTATAAGTTATAAGTTATAAGTCATAAGTCATAAGTAAGGCGTTATGAACTGTAAGCTATAAGTTTTTTATTTTTTCTATTTTGAAGAAAAATTTAAAAACAATTTTGAAAGATTTGTAAAATAAAGTCAAAAAATATGGTTTTTGAAACTTGTGAGCTGTGACCTTCTTTTCCAAAAATAACAACGGGATTCATGTTAATTTGAATGTTTTCTATAGGTCAATGCAAATCAAATATTTGGATCGACAAATAAGTTTTGCTTAATATTAAGCTAAGGTTACTATTACGTGAATTTTCTATATGCTTAAATATATTTTTGGAACATCCTCAACTTCTTTTTTATAGAGTTTTGTAGCACAAGCGATGATTGTTTTCTTTTAAATTAATATAATATTGGATTGTTTCGATAGCGGCACAATATTGTGGGCCAAATGTGAAGGTAAAGGTAAAGGTAAAGGTAAAGGTAAAGGTAAAGGTAAAGGTAAAGGTAAAGGTAAAGGTAAAGGTAAAGGTAAAGGTAAAGGTAAAGGTAAAGGTAAAGGTAAAGGTAAAGGTAAAGGTAAAGGTAAAGGTAAAGGTAAAGGTAAAGGTAAAGGTAAAGGTAAAGGTAAAGGTAAAGGTAAAGGTAAAGGTAAAGGTAAAGGTAAAGGTAAAGGTAAAGGTAAAGGTAAAGGTAAAGGTAAAGGTAAAGGTAAAGGTAAAGGTAAAGGTAAAGGTAAAGGTAAAGGTAAAGGTAAAGGTAAAGGTAAAGGTAAAGGTAAAGGTAAAGGTAAAGGTAAAGGTAAAGGTAAAGGTAAAGGTAAAGGTAAAGGTAAAGGTAAAGGTAAAGGTAAAGGTAAAGGTAAAGGTAAAGGTAAAGGTAAAGGTAAAGGTAAAGGTAAAGGTAAAGGTAAAGGTAAAGGTAAAGGTAAAGGTAAAGGTAAAGGTAAAGGTAAAGGTAAAGGTAAAGGTAAAGGTAAAGGTAAAGGTAAAGGTAAAGGTAAAGGTAAAGGTAAAGGTAAAGGTAAAGGTAAAGGTAAAGGTAAAGGTAAAGGTAAAGGTAAAGGTAAAGGTAAAGGTAAAGGTAAAGGTAAAGGTAAAGGTAAAGGTAAAGGTAAAGGTAAAGGTAAAGGTAAAGGTAAAGGTAAAGGTAAAGGTAAAGGTAAAGGTAAAGGTAAAGGTAAAGGTAAAGGTAAAGGTAAAGGTAAAGGTAAAGGTAAAGGTAAAGGTAAAGGTAAAGGTAAAGGTAAAGGTAAAGGTAAAGGTAAAGGTAAAGGTAAAGGTAAAGGTAAAGGTAAAGGTAAAGGTAAAGGTAAAGGTAAAGGTAAAGGTAAAGGTAAAGGTAAAGGTAAAGGTAAAGGTAAAGGTAAAGGTAAAGGTAAAGGTAAAGGTAAAGGTAAAGGTAAAGGTAAAGGTAAAGGTAAAGGTAAAGGTAAAGGTAAAGGTAAAGGTAAAGGTAAAGGTAAAGGTAAAGGTAAAGGTAAAGGTAAAGGTAAAGGTAAAGGTAAAGGTAAAGGTAAAGGTAAAGGTAAAGGTAAAGGTAAAGGTAAAGGTAAAGGTAAAGGTAAAGGTAAAGGTAAAGGTAAAGGTAAAGGTACAGATGTAAAGATATAAGTAAAGTTATAGGTAAATGTACAGATGAAAAAATATAGGTAAAGGTAAAGGTTTTCCCTACTTCTTGAACAAAGTATTAAATTTATAGCAAAATTATAATTCTGAAAATTTCCTTAAAAGCATTAATAATGTCAAAAAGAATATCCTTTTTCCTTTATACTTTGGTCGCAAAGAATATTTTAAAAATGTATACAAACTAAGCAAATAGTGTGGCAAGTCCTTCCCCCTCTTTCCCTGCAGGCGCCCTGTAGCTGACTATTGCTGAATGTAAATTCACGAAGATTCCACGAATTCCAGCATATTGTTAAAAATAGCAAGAAATTATCTTTCAAATGATGTACATATTCTTTAGGTCGGATGGAAATTGAGGGAAATATGGGCGTATAACTAAAAAAAAGAATGAAACCCCGTATTTTTTAATGTTAAATTGATAATGGGCTTATAGTTGCCATTTTTGGAAGCAATTCCCCAAAATACATAGGAAAAAAGTAGAAGAGAAGTAGTAGAGAAGATTAGGACTGAATCAGAACACGTCTACTTTATAAAGAAATCAAAATATATGTACTTTTATTAAGCAACCTTTACTTTGTTTTGGTTTGTCATAGCTGATCGAGTGTGTCCGATAATATACATAAGGCCCGTTCACACTATCAAATTTTTTGTCAAATTGTTGGTCAAACACAATAGAACAACGTGAAAATTCCATGGAATTCCCACGTTCCTACTGGCCTATAGTTAGGCTGAATTCACTGACGACCTTCAGCAAGTTTTTGCGAAAATTAAAATAATTTTAATCAAGTTGAAGAGCGTGCAGCAAGTCTCTCTCACTTAGCGGAGAGAACAAAAGAGCACAAATTTTTATCTATCTTAATGAAAAAACCTTGAATAAAAATTATATTGTGCACTTGCAGCTTTCAAATAGGGGGGCTCAGACGATAGCACATGTTGGCGAGCATGGTAAGACAAACCAGGTATTTAACCGTTCGAACGCTCGAAACAGCAGACTGACAACATGTTGGATTGAAATCAAAAAGTTTTGATTTCGAGGTTTGATGAGCAGTCATAACACTCGTTTGAACACGTGTTGGGCGAACACGTCGAACCTTAACATATTAAAAAAATTACAAAAGGGAGAACACGTTGTGCTCATGTAGAATTTTTTAATTAATAATTAAAATTAATGCAGTTTTACATAAAGGTTTTTGGCTAGAGTGGCTTTTAGCGAGGCAACAAAATAAAAGCAACAATTTGTTTTCACAATATTATCTGCTTACATAGGCTAAATGAACGAAACTCGCAGCTTGAAAATTTGTTGCTAAATTAAGTTTGACAACATGGTGGATCGTTTGGCCGCAATGCTAAATTTACAGTTATGCCAGCCATCACACTTGGCGTGACAACATGTGCTATCATCTGAACCCCCCTAATGATATAAGTTTCATTGGAATGTGTAGTCTTTAAAGTGGATAAAAAGGGAGTTAAATATATATAGTGCTGGACAATAAAATAGAATCACGTTGAGCAGAAATAACATTTGTTGCTTTCAGTTACAAATAAATTCAAACCTCTATCATAATGCGGGTTATGATTTTCCCATCATTATTATTTCTTCATGACACAAGCTAAAAAAAAAAAAGAAAACAACAACATCCACACATTGGTGTGGCACACTTTTTGAACCCTAGCTGCTTCACACAGGTTCAAAAATATCCGCCGTATGGCACACGAGATAGCAGATGTGTAACCCGCATAAATGTTCGTTATTATAAAACACGTTAAAAATGCTTGCTGGGTTTAGTTCAAACACAACTGTTTGTTGGGTAATACTCGGTATTGTAAAAGGGGTTACACATTAGCGAACCTGTTCGTCAAACGGCGGCTATTTTCGAAGCATTTCGATAGTTAAGAAGCTGGTTTAACGAACCTGTTGGCCCTGTTCCCAAAATATTTTGATTTTTTCGTCGAACAAGGGTTGCTGTCGAACATGTTTTATTATTCGAACGTAAACTTCATACCTTATGAAATTCCGTAGAGACAACATGACCAGCATAAAGCCTTATCGATTATATTGCTGCGCTACTAATGTCTTTAGCAAAATGATAGCGAAAAACAACAAAAATGAATCGCTTGTTCGAGGCATAATTTGAATGCTAACTTTTCCCAACAGGTTGGCTTGCCATTTTGTTCGACGAACAGGTTCGCTAATGTGTAAGCCCTTTAAGAACACTTGTAAATGTAATAGGACAATAGAACATATAACTGAAATATTTTTCGAGTGAAGTTTTAAGATGTTCTTTGGAAAGCGAAGAATAATATCTAAACTAACTTAAAACAAAAATAAATCTATTCAAAAACATACCAAAAAATAATTAAATAAGGCATTGCACTGATGTGGAACGACTTCTGGTCCAGCAAACTAAGCAAATAGGATCAGAGTCAACGTGAGATTTCCAACATCTTAGAGAGATTCCAAAAATTTGTAGTAAATACAATATCGTATACATATATATTGGGGAAAACCTCAAAAAAAAAAAAAAAAGTCAGAGCAAGACGACTACATCAAGTTTTGTCCACTTGGGACCCATTCAAGTCTGCAGAAGCAATCTGGGGTGAGGTAAGCTTTGGAATTTCAAGGCAATGACTGGTGGCGGAGAAAGAACTGTTTGGTAGATCTCCGCGAAAGGACCATATGATGATCTTGAGACATAGGAGAAATCTCATTGCTTTTGCAGAATCGTACAACGATTGAGTTGGTCCAGAAAATAAATTATAAGTGACACCTTTAAAGTGGCAAAAGATCAGAGTTATGAATCTGAGATACTGTTCATAAGTATTTGTCTTTAATACTTTCTTTTTAAGACTGGGCGAAATCAAATAAAAAACACTTTTACCGTTCACATATAACGTGCAAAAGAGGTTAAAGCTTTTACGCAAATATTTTCACAAATAGTCCTAGTTTTGAGGTAGAATATTTTTACAAGCATATTCAAGCCCATGATACAAAACTTACAAGGTAGCCTTGACACTACCTTTTTTCTCACGAGCGGCGATCGGGAGTTGTCAAATCAATACAAAGTTAAACTTTTCATCTGTATTGCTGCTTCTTCGTTTTCTCTTTTTCAATGTATTTTTGATAACTCTAAATCGCCAACAGAACTGTCACTCATACCTTGTAAATCATTATACCATGTTTAGGCCTATCCTGAGTAATTTTTTTCGCATGGAATCGGAAAAGAGATATACCATTTTTTAAGATAAAGCTCAAGAACTTTTAGAAATTTAAAAAAAAAATTAACTCAATTAATTAAATAAATTAACTTAGGGGCCTACCCTAAAAAATCTTTACATTTTATTTTATATATTTTTTTATTAAAGGAACTGTGAACTTTTTATTATTCACAGGAAAAAAACCTCTGTTTAATAAAAGTATTTGATTTAACGTCTCAACATTTCCTAACATATCTTACCCTGAACACATTTGCTCCTTAACCCAAAAGTAAATAAAAAACAAACATCAACAAATTTAGTCTTATGCTAGGCTCTATATAGAATCCTCATACGCAACAACAAAAACAATATGAAACACTCAACACTAAAATACGTGCAACATCTTTTTATGTTTGATGATTTTACGCTTATTGCTGCAAAATACGAGTAGAACAATGATGAAAACAACAACAAAAACAACCCAAATAGCCATGATAATAACAACAAAATATCTAAACATGAACTAAAATCATGTTCTAACCCACTGGAATTTCCTTTATCCATGCTATAAAAAAAAAAAAAAAAATGAAAAAAAAACAAGAACAAATAACAGCATCCTTTTTGTTGAGCTCCACCTTCTAATGGGGGGTAGGATTTGAAAAATGACAAACCTTTGAGTATGTTTTTATCCACAAACATTGAGCTGTCAACATCCGACGAACGACCTTGTAGCTATGTGTCTTAAACATAACAACAACAAAGCCCATGAAATGTTGGGCCATGAATTTTTTGCAATTTTGTTGTTTTTTGGCTCCATTCCCCCATTATAGGCAATTCAACGCACTCTGCCGCCCGCCCTTGAGTACGTGCCATAAGTATGAAGCTTTCAGAAGTACGTGTGTATTGACTCAAAAAGGGTAGCCAAAGTGTGGGTAGTCAAACATTTTTGTGTGGGGGCTGGCTAAACGTTAGCTGCTGCTGCAAACATAAAAGATGTCAGCTGATTTGTTTTCGTTTTTTTTTTCCTTCTCTTTGTATAGTGAAAAAATATCCTGTCAGCTTTTTTTTGTCGTTTTTTAGTACGTCTGATGCAGCTTTTAAAGAGCTAATTTTTACTTGAGGCATTTTAGCTCCCCCATTTTTTTATCCAACGCCACAGCAACAGTGGTGTTGCTACACTTGACAGCAAATAATAAGTATTGTTGTTGTTTTATATGCTGCAGCAGCGTAAAGGCTTTGTATTCATGTTCTTGTTGTTGCATGTAAAATGAGTACTTTTCCCGCTTTGCTAGGTAATTAAGTGTTGCTTCCCTTTGTGTGCGCCTTTTTTTTTTGCCCGCTGGCTGTCGGAAGCTTTGGGTTTTTTTTTTCTCTGTTATAATGTAGCAGTAATGTGTGGTTAAAAAATTGTTATCAGTTTCCTGCCACCAAGAAAATTTCCTTCCTTCCTTCCTTGTCTTACTTTTGTCATGATTTATCTTGTCAAAAACTAAGAACACTTCGGAAGTTCTCTACGTTTAGGCTCATGAGAGTAGGAGCTTGGAGCGCTTGCACCTGGTGGAAGACTTTCATAAAGTTGAGTTGGTATTTACTGTATTCAATTTAAGCTTGCTGAGTTAAGGTTGTGCAGCTGCGGCAGCTTCAAGTGTGTCAAGTCAGACAATACTTTAATAACCGGTATTCAATGTGTCAAACGAGATATCAGAGAGAGTGACTTATACTACGTTTACATTGCAGCCAAATCTGGAGGTTGAGTCCAAAAATGAGATTAAGTATTGAAACCGCTTACTAACCTCTGGGGTTCCTCATATAAATTCAAACCTTGTAAGCTTAGAGGTTTCATCGAAATCTTCAAATTTTATAATGCAACACTCTGCTCAAGGTTCATTAATATAGGTTAAGTCACTTGAGAGAAAAGCACTCTTTTTCCGCGTTTGCTCGAACTGTCAAAGCAGCTGTTAGCTTAAAATTGTACAGATTCAGGTTTTTTTTTTTCTTGATTTTTTTATCCATTTATCCATATATCCTTTTATCCATTCTGACAGTTCGACCGAGCTTCTATCAAGTGACTTAACCTATATTAATGAACCTTGACTCTGCTTATGTTTTTTTTCCGTAAACACCAAAAGGTAATGTCCGATTAAAAAAATTTCGAAATCAGAAAATGTCGCAAGTTCACTTCGGAAAAATCAGACTTAACCTTAGTCCTGGTCAAGGTTCATTAATATAGGTTAAGTCATTTGAGAGAAAAGCACTCTTTTTCCGCGTTTGCTCGAACTGTCAAAGTAGCTGTTATCTTAAAATTGTACAGATTCAGAGTTTTTTTTCTTGATTTCCTTTCATTCATTCTGACAGTTCGAGCTTCTCTCAAGTGACTTAACCTATATTAATGGACCTTGGTCTTGGCTTACATTCGTCAACAGTTGACGGTAAATTTTTTGGCATTGCCTTTTAAAGTTGACGCTTCAGTTTACACACATCCAGCGAAGTCAAAAACAACGTGACAGCGAAAGAAGAAAGCATAATGAGCAAAAGTTGCCGGTACGTTCAATTCTGTACTTTCCCCTTTCCTCGTAAGTCACTCATCCAGGAATTCAAGAGCTGACCGTCAACCGTTGACGTGTGTAACCCGGGACTAACAGACAGTGTAAACAGTTTAACAGTGATAGTACTGGCATGGCAATAAATAATATGTATTTACTTCGAAAATATTCCGAAATAATCAACAAATTACGCTGCAGCCACACGTGATAGCAAATGTTCATTTGCAATATGCCGTCAAAGCCAAAGGTTCTACCACTTTATTATTTCGTTTGCTTTTATTCAGAGATGCTTTATATGCGAACACAGTACCAAACTTAAATGGGATAAAAATGGGGAACTAATTATGTTGAAAAATGTGTTTATCAATATTTTTCAAAATGAAATGCAACTTATTCATATGATATTTTATGTGTGAAATAAGGGAAATTAAAATAATTGCATACATTTCACTACAAGACATGAACGAAAAGTGCATATTTAAAGTTCGAATGTTTTACGGAGAAAATACAACACTGTTTTCCTTACTTCGATTTCGCACTGGCTGCGGTTATCAAAATTCACTGTCTCAGTAAAAGTTGTTGCCAGTTACTGTCTTCGGACTGGCACGTGTGGCTAGGGGGTTACGAAAACTTTTTCAGCCAAATCTCGAGTTTAACCCAGCGTCTACACATGGAAGTGCAAGTTCGAAAAACTCAAAACATCTAAACATCTTTACACACTCACATTTTCGGACTTGCAGCCTACTTGCAGCGCTACTTGCAAGGAAATTTCAGAGGCAGTGAATTTTGGCACTCGAAAAGGGGGATTAAAGTGATGCTTTTTGTGGATTTTTCCGGGATTTCCACAATTTTATACAAGAAGCAACACTGGTAACATGTTTTCCTCATTTTTTAACTTCTTCAGTTCAAGCAATACTGCAATTGCAGGGAGAACCTTCGCATTCGACGACATTTTTAAATGAACTTCTACATGTGTATGCTGAAGCAACTTGCAGCTAATTTCGAACTTTTTCGAAGACCTAACCTAGTGTCCACACGTGCAAGTTCTAAAAACCCAATACATCTAAATATTTTTACTAACACACTCACATTTTCGGACTTGCAGCCTACTTGCAGCGCTACTTGCAAGGAAATTTCAGAGGCAGTGAATTTTGGCACTTTCTGCAAGTAAATGTTAAAAAGTGGGATTAAAGTGATGCTTTTGTGGAATTTTTCCCGGATTTCCGCAATTTTATACAAGAAGAAACACTGGTAACATAGTTTCCTCGTTTTTCAACTTCTTCATTTCAAGCAATACTACAATTGCAGGGAGAAAATTCGCATTCGACGAAATTTTTAAATAAGCTTGCACTTGCACATGTGGATGCTGAAGCAACTTGCAGTTCAAAGTTTCGAACTTCTTATAAAACAATACATATTCTCAACTTGCAAGTGATGACTTGCAGATGTGGACGCAGGGTAAGCTGCAATGTAAACGTAGTATTAATGTGTCTGAGAAGTCTTCAGAGATTTATATGGCAGAGCATGGTATACTGATTTACAAGGTAGGAGTGACAGTTCTGTAAGCGATTTGGAGTTGTCAAAAATTCATTGAAAAGAGAAAATGAAGAAGCAGCAAAACAGATGACAAGTTAAACTTTGTATTGATTTGACAATTCCCGATCGCCGCTCGTGAGAAAAAAGGTAGTTGTCAAGGCTACCTTGTAAATTATTGCATAATGTGGCAGAGTTTATACGTCATTCAAATTGAATGAAGAATATCGCATTTTAGGTTCTCTTTTACTCTCTTCGAGATATTTGATTGAATAGCTGCTCACACGTGATTTTTTGATTGAACGGCCGACGCCGACTGAAAGTGTTGTTGTAAGTACCAGAAAAGTTGGTTATGCAACCCTGTGATTGATTGATGCAGGTCTGAAGCTATATGGCAGAGTTTATACGTCATTC
This sequence comes from Coremacera marginata, assembly GCA_914767935.1. Classification (NCBI taxonomy): domain Eukaryota; kingdom Metazoa; phylum Arthropoda; class Insecta; order Diptera; family Sciomyzidae; genus Coremacera; species Coremacera marginata. The sequence goes on from OU612047.1 coordinate 148,683,200, forward strand.
AAATTGAATGAAGAATATCGCATTTTTGGTTGTCTTTTACTCTCTTCGAGATATTTGATTGAATAGCTGCTCACACGTGATTTTTTGATTGATTGGCCGATGCCAAGGTTGATTTATAAGGTTGTCGCAGGGCTGATCGCAGTCTCTTCTCAGTACCCATAATTGTCAAAACCAGCCAATTTTACGAATGACTAGGAAAGAAATTGATTTGACAATTATGGGCACTCGCTCTCTCCCTTGCGACAACCTTATAAATCAACCTTGGCCGATGCCGACTAAAAGTGTTGTTGTAAGTACCAGAAAAGTTGATTATGCAACCCTGTGATTGATTGATGCAGGTCTTGAGCTCCATCAAAATAATGATTGATGCGATGAAATGTTGAAAGTTCATTTCCGCGCTAAATTTGATGCATTTATATTTTCATTAATGTGCTTTTAGTGCTTTTCTTGTCTAAGCCCAAAAAGATATGTTTGCAGCCCTGAATTAAGAAATAAAATTAATGAATCACTGTCAAAATTGGGAAAATGTTGATCGTGCTGACAAATTTTGAATTGAAGTAAGAAGCTCTAGAAATAAATCCTTTGCAGCGCCTAACTAGTTTTTGCAAACGTCTTTTGTATTCTCGTTATACCAATGCAAAATCTGACAGAGTTTTTAGTATGATAAATCGTTTTAAAACTAAAATAAGAAATAGGCTTTCACTTAATTCTTCAAATTCACTTCTAAATATTAAATTTGGTTTATTATTAAAACAAAGTTTTTGTGATTCTCTCAACATACCCTACAAATTCCTTTTTAAGATAAATTGTGACAGTATCTTTGAATTATAATGAATATGCCTTTTAATAGCTTTAAACTCTATAATTTAAAAATAGTAAATAGTTAACTAACAACGACAGTGTCATTTTTAATGCGAAATAATTTATTTTTTAAGATTTTCGGTGCTCTTGATGATGCTGTTTAACATCTCATACAAACACCTTCTATGCCGCTCAATTCTTTAACAACCATCAATCATAATGCACCCCACACGTCAACCTTTATCGTAAACTGCCACCCCCATAGTTGCAGCAGTTGAAATTTTTGGTCCACCTCTAAGTTGTATTCCAATTCCACCCACTGCTGTCAATTGCAACAGAATGATTGCGTAAACTTAAAAAGACATCAATAAACAACAAGAATTCTAGATAAATCCCTTGTGTATATATACGAGTATTGAGAGAAAAAAAAATATGGCATCATAACCACCCTTAGGGTGGCACATATTACCCCAAACATAGTAAATGTCATGGATTGCTCATGATTTATGTGTTCATGTTTTGACTACTTTTATCGAAAAAAATATTTGATTGTCATAATATTCCTTTCTCATTCAACACACAAAATTAAATAGAGAACTTAAAAACTTTTTTAAGTTATTCAAATTTCCATCTGGTCGAGATAGTGAGAACTATATCAAAGTTTAAAAAACTTTTATGAATACTGTTGTCATGACTAAACTAATATATAGCCTATTATAGTGAATACTGCTTTACTTTTTATTTTGTATGCTTGAATTTCACTGTCATTTTTGTAACCTCAATTGTTGTCAGTTAAATGAAAAATGACAAAACGTGGGCATTTTTTCTAACTTTAACAATATTCGACAATTAAAAACAACTGAATTATTGAATTGACATATACAGAAAATAAAGAGTAGATGTGTTTAGGTAATATTTAAGGTGATTAAATTGTATGTCATCATAAAAATGACACAGTGAAAACGAAGCATTACCATGCTTGTCAGTCTAACAACAAACATTCTTCGAAGGTATTTTTAAATTTAGCCGTATAGTGAATTTTGTTAGATGGATCATAGTAAGTGAAAGAAAGTGAAACAATGATAGCTGTTAAATTGCGATAACGATTAGTAATCAATTAGATTATATTTTAAAAATTATTGTAATAATTGTATAATCATTAAGGGAGAAGTTTTTGATAAGTAAATGATTACGATTACAAATAATCAAATTATAATCACGATTTGTTGAGATTACAAAAATAATTAAAAAGAATTAAAAGTAATTAAAACATAATACTCCGATTATTTTTAGAGATTCTTTTTGATTATTTTAAGAATTTTTGCGTATCAAAAGTAAAGTAAGGTTGAAATACTATTTTCTTTTGAAAAACGAATTCTTATGATGGCAAATAGTAATTTGAAGTAAAGCATATTTTATTTTTGTTTAGTTTATGTTGAAATTCATTTTTTCTCGTACTTCTTTTTAGACAATTTTTGTTAAATAAATAAATATATATTTATGTCTGCTTTCAAAATAAAATTTCGCAAAATGTTTTTTGTGTTTTAGACTAAAATTCTTTAAATAATCAAAAAGAATCTCTAAAAGTAGTCGGATCATTTCTTTTGATTCTTTTTGATTATAATTTGATTATTGATTATTTGAGACAGCGAGTTTAACGATTTTCTAACTTTTTATCTCGTTCAAAAGGTAGTCTTTTGGAAGCTCTCCAAAATGAATTTCTCATAGAAAATCGCTTGCCGGTGAGGCTTGGAAACAGCCCTATCGGAAATTTCAAAGTGCTTTATTAAAAAGCAAGTAAAAAGGGCTTCACTCTGCCTATGAATAGTGCTTTCGAGAAGTGCTTTGCTCTCGCTACGCATTGAGCTTTAAAAAAGTGGTGCGGTTATTCAAAACGCAATTCTAAAATATACGCCATAAAAAATTAAGTTGCGATTGCAGGTGCAAACGAAGAAGGCGCAACAGCAGCAGAAAATTGAAGTGGACATAGTATGGCAAACTATATACAAAGTGCTGTAGAAAATGAAACACCACAAGTTTTACCAGATTTCAGCCATGGTGGTGTGGATTCCATACAAAGTACCAATAGTGAAAATATAGAATTTGAAAGAACAATACAAATTTCGTCAGAAATTGATATTAAAACAAAATTCAGGAATGAGTAGTGAAATTAAAAGTTAGGCGAGACGCGAGTGATGGCATTTTGCGAATTCTACAAAGAGTGGGCTTAAAAGTGCCCTCTTTAACAAAAACTTTATTTTCAAGGGCGCAAAATAATACCACTATTTGCACACGTGAAGTCAGTCTGGGAAACTACTTCCACTATGGACTAGAGAGAAGTATTTGTCAGGATTTGAAGTTGTCGTAAGCAGAAAAAATTGAAATTTTAGAAGTAGATATTAGAATAGACAGATTACCCTTGTACAAAAGCTATGCAAAAGCCTTGTGGCCTATTTTGGGTTTCATATCAAACTGCGCCAATATCATACCTTTCCTTATTGGAGCATATCTTGGCAACAGGAAACCTGAAGATATTAATGATTTTCTGCTGGACTTTGTTTTGGAGATGGAGATTATAAGTGTAAGAGGTGTTATCGTCAACGTTAGACGGGTTTTTATTAAATTCTGTGCATTTATTTGTGATGCTCCTGCGAGAGCATTTGTTACGGGAACTGTTGGTCATACTTCCTCAGCAGGATGCTCCAAATGCTACCAGGAAGCTAGAAAATAAAAACAATCGGAAAAAATGTTGGGTTTAATTTGGAATGGATAAATGTGCGTATGTAACTTGCTGTCTGATAACAAATTAGAAATAAATAAAGGTTCATGTCATACAAGACATTCATTCCAAAAGAATTTAATAGAAAGCCTCGTTCTTTTGATGATATTTGTAGATGGAAGATGAAGACAGTGGAGTTCCGTATCACTTTTCGAAACAATAACTAAGCGCTTTTTTGAATCACTTTTCGTAGCGAGAAATAAGCGCTTTTTAAATCACTTTTCATAGCGAGATCAAAGGTCTTCCTTTCTTCCCAATAACATGCCAATGTTAAAAAAATCACTATTTAAAGCGAGAACAAAGCGCTATTGTGATCTTTCAAAGTGCTTTGAAAGTAGTTCCGAAGCGCTTTGTTTCCTAAAGGGAGATAGAACAGAATTTAAATTAAATAAAATTTTAGGTTTCCAGAACTTTTCCACTTAAAATTCGCCCATTTTTTTTTTTTTGAATGATGGAAAAAATAATAAAAAAATTTTAATGTTTAGCACTTTTCCGCGTTAAGTCCGTCATATTTGTTTTTTTTAGTGATGAAAATAATATAAAAAAATTTAAAATTTTCTGTACTTCCTCACGCCAAATCCTTCATATTTTTTTTTAATGATGGATATTTAATTTTGAACCCTGAAATTGATAGAGCACACCTTATAATAACAAAATACATAGTGTTATTTGGAATATTTAAAAAAAAAGTTATTTGGAAATTTTAAAAAAAAGTTATCGCAAAATATGGAAAACTGAAGACTGAAAGATTTCATACAAGGAGACAACACAATATGCAAAATCTTTTTTTTCCATAACTCCGCATCCACTATCCTCTCCCCGTAAACCCTACCACTTTCTTAAAAAAAACCAAAAAACTAGTTCTTTCCACTTAGTCCATAAATACTAGCACCGTGACGCACTTCGAGGTAACATTTTATAAAATGTTTATATATTGAGAGCTCATCTGTGGTGGTCACAAAAGTCAATTTGAAAATTGCTATCTACCACCCCAAACCGCCCCATGGCAAACCACTTCAAATGCATTTGATTTTCAGTTTTTTTCTATGTATATATACATATTTCCCTTTTTTTGCAAAAGCGTTATTTTTATGTGGCTACAAATAAATGTTTTCTACGCCAACATAAATGCAATATGTTGAACTTGTGTCCTTCATGTTATTGTAGCTTTTGTAATAGCTGCAACAGCTGTTGTTCTGTGGTAAATAAAAAATATTGCTTTAATGGCGTTGGTAATGCTTTCTTTTAATTTTTTTTAGGTCTAGCAACATGTGTCACTTGCAGCTAGGGCAATTTTGTTTATTAGTTACACTTGCTTTTTTTTCGTTTTTGCTCTTGTCTAACCACTGAAATGGTTCATAAAATGGTTGTTGGATATCGCATTGAATTCAAAGTTAATATTTAATTATCTGTTTTTGTGGTTTTTTAATGTTTACAAATGTGGGGCTAATTTTCGTTGAAAACGCTTTTTAATTATTAATGTAGAATATAAAGAAACCAAAGCGAGGCGTTGTGAAGGATAATATTTGGTGGCCCAAGAAATAAAAATCAATAATCTCAGCACAATATACCGGATCATTTTGTATGGAGAAAACAAAGTCAGTCCTTTTGGGTCTCAAAAGTTAGAGGAACTCTTAAAACGATTTCTAAATACTTTTTTTTAAGATTCTTTTTGGTAAAAAAAATTAAGTTTTTTTGCATGCAACTTTTAATTTTGCACAGAACGCATAATCAAATCGGGTAAAAATAAATGTATTACCAGGAGCGCACCCACAAAAAATTACCCTAGATCTACTATATCTACCCAATAGGGGAGCACTCAGCAAAAAACAATTTTTGGGGGATTTATATCTTCATTTATAGGGTTATAAGAATTAATTTTTCTCTTCTTTTGGGACATTGAATTTGAAATTTCCTCAATATTCACTTCTACATCTCTACCAACATTTAGCAGAGCTAGACCATTGAGCATTTTTTTCTCCAGTTTTGCTTCTTAGGTATGTTTTGTGTTTTGGTAGGATAAGAACGAATGTTCACTCGAAGCGACAGACACTGGTAATGTTGCACCTATCTGTAGAAATCTACTGATTGTTACAAATATCCTTTCATCGTAAAAATTAAGATATTCAATAAATGTTCTTGGCGGATTTGTCTGATTCAAACGAATCGGTTAATTTTTGAATTAGATCTTTATATTTTAAGTATGAGCTTATAAAGGGTTTTTCAATAAGAGCGCTACAAAAGTTTTTTTAAATAAAATAAAAACGGTTTTGGATATCAATGAAATTCTTTATTCCTGTGAAAGTTCATTTGATGCTATTATGTATGAAACTCGATTTCTTGTGCATGGCCACCACGGGCACGCTTGCAGAAGTGCAGACGCTGAACCCAATTTTCGACGGTTTTCAAGCATAAATCGGCCGATACTGCTGCAATTTCACGTTCGATATTCGTACGAAGTTCATCAATCGTCGCTGGCTTGTTGGCATAGACCATAGACTTGACGTAGCCCCACAGGAAATAGTCTAACGGCGTCAAATCGCACGACCGAGGCGGCCAATCGACTGGGCCATTTCGTGAGATAACACGTTCACCAAACTTGTTTTTCAATAAATTGATTGTGACATTCGCTGTGTGCCTTGTGGCGCCATCCTGTTGAAACCACATATTGTCCAAGTTCATATCATCCAATTCGGGTCAAAAATATTCGGTTATCATTGAACGGTAGCGATTCCCATTCACAGTAACGTGCCGGTCTTGATCATCACGGAAGAAGTACGGCCCAATGACGCCGCCGGCCCATAAACCGCACCAAACGTAATTTTTCGGGATGCAATGGTGACTCATGCAGTACGTGTGGATTGTTGCCTGACCAATAACGCATATTTTGCTTATTGACGAATCCATTCAGCCAGAAATGAGCCTCATCGCTGAAGATGGGTTTTCGATGAAAATCCGAATCATTTTCAAGTTGTTGCTCAGCCCAATTCACGAACATACGACGCTTCTGGTGGTCAAGCGGCTTCAGTTCTTGCGTCAATTTGATCTTGTAAGGATGTAGGCCAAGATCTTTTTGCAAAATACGCCACAACGACGTCACAGAGATGCCTAACGCTTGAGAACGACGTGTGAGAGACACATTTGGGCTTTCTTGAACTAAAGCCTCAGCGGCAGCAATATTCTCGACACTACGGACACTTCTTTGTTTAACTGGCACGGTAACATTTTGTACTGTGCCTGTGGATTCAAATTTTTCCACTAGACGCTCAATTGTTGATCTGGTAGGACGATTGTGACGACCATTAATTGGAAGTAGCGCTCTTAAAGTTGAGGCCACTGACTCCGAATTTCGGTAGTAAATTTTAATAATTTCGACTCGTTGTTGGCTCGTATATCTTTCCATGATGAAATGGCAAACCTTACTGAAGAGAAATGTCAAGAAAGCGGGGAAAAATATGGCGTCGTTTGCTGTCCCTATCGGTCTACTTTTGTAGCGTCCCTATTGAAAAACCCTTTATATCAAAATTCATAACAATAAACAAATTACTCGTGTAATCGTCATTACACACAGACATACAGATGGAAAATAGCTAAATATACTCGGGTGATGATGCTGATCAAGAATCAGTGATGCTGATCAGTACAGTGACCAACAAGAAAGTAGGCCGATATGATTGGCTACTTTCAAACCATTGATTTCCAGATTTTACTGCAATTTCTTTATAAAGGTGCCAAAACATCTCCAAGGTAGATTTGGTAGATCGTGACGCGGTTCCATGCGAGTCGATTAAATTTTGAATAATAGTCTTTACTCTGATTTTGCTAAATTTTACTCATTTCAAAATTTTGTTAAAGGATCCTTCATGAATTTATTACATTTTCATATGATAGCCGAAATTTCGTTTCGGGATGCCATTATGTGAGCACGACCCATTAGAAGAGAACTTAAAAAAACAACTTTATTAAATTTAGAAATCCGTATTTTTATGTAAAGCAAAAAAAATAAATTTTTATGGCTTCTCCTAATCGAATCCAATCCTAATGGCCTGTATGCAAATTTTTGTTGCGATAAGTTTTTCGTATTATTGTCAATGTTTTGTTGTCTTAGTAAAGATCAAAGTTTTTTTTTTTACTAAATAATCATTTCTAATTAAACTGCATTTTAACTTCTCGTTGATTCTTAATTTTTACAGAAATCAAAAATTAAATGATGCATGCAGACTTCTGTTGGCCCCTGTATATAATTTCTACACATACATATGACAAAAACAGACTGACAAAGTGAATACCCATGTCAGAATTATAAGGTAGACTCAAGTTGGAGTAAAAAGGAAGCTTTATGTCAAAATCGGCTGGTCCATGGCAGAATTATAAGGTGGGGTCGACTCGGAGAGGAATGGAGTAGAAAGCAGAATAAAGCTACATTGGTGTCAAAATCAGATGTTCATGTTTTTAGGTTAAAACTGTTACAGGGTTTTTTTTTTTGCAATTTTAAGACTTCTTTCACATTTTATAGTTTTTATTACACTTTATTTATAATATTTTCACTCAAATTAGCACAAATTTAACACCCGCGACCACACTGTTTGCAACTTGGAAACATAAAATATTTTCTTCATTTGCAATTTCTACGAAATTCGTCGTTTTGACATATATGTTGCTTCACATTATCCACTCTTCGTTGACGCGTGAGAGCACTCAGCGAAACGGCCCTACCTTATCATTGTATCATGGGCTGGTCGTATCCATGGTAGAATAAGACAAGGTAGTGTTAGTAGTTAAAATTCTCTCTTGTGCTGGGCATAAAAGCAAAAAAATAACAAAATTTGCAAATAATAATATTCTATGTGTTTGACAGTTAAATATACCTTGGTCGTATCTAAAATTCTTCTTGCTTTTGTTGTCTTTATCATTTGACCTTAAGCGTTCTCACAGCTTTGTTGTTTCAAACCGTGTTGTTTGAGCAGCCATTGAAATGTGAGCCTACCTTATAATTGTATCATGGTGAATACCAAGATTCATTAATGTAGGTTAAGTAACTTGAGAGAAAAGCACTCTTTTTTTGCCTTTGCTCGAACTGTCAAAGTGGCTGTTAGCTAAAAATTGTAGTAGGTATTCACACATCATTCAAATGATTGAAGTATATCGCGATTTTTTACTCTGTTTAACTCTCTCTGATAATTTTGATTGACGCTTGCTCAAACATGATTTTTTGATTTTGAAGCTCCGACGCAGGCATTTGTTACTTTTCTGCTACCTACTATTTTGTGAATTTATTTGGGTGTTTCTTTATTAAGTTGTTTTGTGTGCATAATAATTTTACAAAATGGAAACGATAGCGGAAATATAGTTGATCTTTTAGGACTAAAATTGACCACATTAGGAAATCAATACGCCGGAAATTATACCTATTTGAATGACCATCGGATGCAAGTCATAAAAAAACAATAGAATTTATGAAATTATGGCAGGAATTGAAGAAACAGCACCTCTTTTTCACTTCAAAAAACTACCTTTGTTTCCAGTTAACTACTTTTCATGATATAATTGCATACTAAAAAGAAGACAAGGAAAATAATGCAACCCTTTTGACTGATTGATGCAGGTCTGGAGCTCAATCAAAATTTTGGAGTTTTTGGAGAAGATTTTGGAGTTCATTTTCGCTCTGAGATAAAGTTCATTTTTTTTACATAGGAAAGCAACAACAAATTTTGATTGATTCAATCATTTGACTGACGCATGAACACCACCGTACAGATTCAGATTTTTTTTTTTTTTGGTTTCCTTTCATCCATTCTATTCGACAGTTCGACCGATATTCTCTCAAGTGACTTAGGAGGTGTTCATACTTCAGTCAAATGATTGAATCAATCAAAATTTGTTGTTGCTTTCCTATGTAAAAAAAAATGAACTTTATCTCAGAGCGAAAATGAACACCAAAATTTTCTCTCGTCAGTCAAAATTTTGATTGAGCTCCAGACCTGCATCAATCAGTCAAAGGGTTGCATTATTTTACTTGTCTGCTTTTTAGTAGGCACATATAAAAAATAAAAGTAGTTAACTGGAAACAAATGTAGTTTTGTGAAGAGAAAAAGAGGTGTAGTTTCTTCAGTTCCTGCCATTATTTCATTAATTCTATTGTTTTTTATGACTTGCATCCGATGGTCATTCAAATGGGTATAGTTTCCGGCGTATTGGTTTCCTAATGTGATCAATTTTAATCCTAAAAGATCAACTATATTTCCGCTATTGAATTCCATTTTGTAAAATTAGTATGCATACAAAACAACTTAATAAAAGAAACACCCAAATAAAGCACGATATGAATCCACAAAATAGTTGGTAGCAGAAAAGTAAGAAATGCCTGCGTCGGAGCATCAATAAAAAAAATCGTGTGTGAGCAAGCGTCAATTAAAATTTTCAGAGAGAGTTAAAGAGAGTAAAAAATCGCGATATACTTCAATCATTTGACTGATGTGTGAACACCTACTTAACCTATATTAATGAACCTTGGTGAATACCCTTTGCATACTTACTTAGCGCGCGTCGGGGCTTATAAGCATGTACGAGTATATGCAAAAGCTATCCGCTCATATTGGGACCTCCTCTTTGAGAATATTATGTGCACTACTATTTTCTTCAGAATTAACTACAACAGAGTCACTTATGCGTTTTGAAACATTGATTTAAAAGTATTTTTTAATTAAATTTGAATCCATCTTCACCGAGTTAATACATTAAACTGACTAAGCTATAATTGCACATCGCAGTGACGCTGCTGCGACAACGGTACTTTATTTACAGAGAAAAAGAACGTGGAAGAAGATGTAGGTATACGTGTACAGAGCTTTGTTTGTTGTTATTGTCAAATTGTGATTTTTTTTTTTTTGTTTTATTCTCTTTTAATGCAGCATCGATTTGAGCACCAGTGTTGCAGGTTAGTGCACTTGTACTGAATTAAGTGATTTTTTTGATGTTGCAGTAGTACTTTACTAAGTTGTGTTTTCTGCAACTACTCAGAGATGAGCATGCAAAACAATAAATAACACAATGAAAAATAACTTAAAATATTGCTAATATAAATAATGTTTTATAATTTATAAACGTTTTAGCTTATATGCTTAATTTTATTCATTTATTTCGGAGGGCTTAACTTGCAAAGTAGGGGGAGGTTTATTGCTTATAGAAATTGTTTGGCATAAAAAACTTGTAAAACTTATTATTAACTTTCAAACATGAAATTTTTAAGCAATTTTAAATAAAAATTTTTTTCAAACTACTTTAAAATGTGCATTGCTCATTGAGTTTTTATGAATTTTGTCCTGGTTATTTTAAATAAATTTTTAGTTTTTTCTCCATTTCTTGCAAAGTCGTACAAAAGTCGTCTGTCATACAAAATATTAAGTTTTGCACACGAAAACGTTGTAAATGTAACATATAACAACATTTTTCTTAATAGAAATGACTTAAAACTTTGAACGCTGCTTAGAACTGGATGACAATGTAATATTATAGGTTGAAGCCTTTTTAAAATTCTTAAAACGATTTTTTTTTTTTCTGTGACTTTTCTTTTAAACTCACTTCCCAATGAGCTAGAGGTATGAAACTTTAAATATAGCTCAGAACTGGGTGAATATGCAATATGCAATGCGACGTTGCTAAAAATTTTATTACACACCAAATTATTGCTCAGTCCAGGCACTCGACACAGCTTAGTATTGTCTATAGCATGCGACCCAATTCAAAGTAATGAGTAACATAATTCGAAATTTTAATTATAATTTCCTAATACTGTAAAATATAACATACAACCTTATTTCTTCTACCGACGATAAATTTTAAAATGATGAAGGGTCTAATTTTTTTCTTATTAATTAATATCTAATGTTTAATATCTAATAATATCTAAAATTTATATTTATATAATTCAGGAATATTACCTCAAAAATGTCTCGAAGTCTTTTCGAGATTCTGTTTTTGTTTTAAAATTGTACAAAAAATCTTATTAAAATTTCATCAATACAATTTCTTATCAAATTTCTTCACTGATTTCCCAATTTTCTTAGATAATTCTTTTAAAATATATTTCTAAATGCTTGCCCAGTACAAAATCACCTGTTTTGTATGCATATTATTTGTATTTATAATATTAATTCTTTCTATTGTTAAATCAATTAAATTTTCATGAACAAATTAAATAAAATTATAAACTTATTATTTTGATCTTTATTTTGAGCTTAAAGATTCAAATATTGTAAATTTCGTAGTATATTTATTTTATTTTATTTTAATTTTTTTTTTGGTTCTTTTAATAATTTTTAAATTTTACAGCACTTAAGAACTATACAAAATCTTATAATATATACAACTAAGTATAACAAGTGACATCTTCGCCAGAAATGAACCCCCACCACAACTAGCATAACGAGCCACGATGTTGTAGATGCTGTTGCATTCGATTTTGTTCAACGGACAACGTATCCGAAGATGTCGAACGATGTATTTGTGGAAAAGGCTCCAAGGCCGCATTGCTCATGGCGCGTGAACGTAAATGATTGTTGCGATTTGCTTCGCGGTACAGATCAATACGCGGCCTTGAGTTGCGTCTTACCGAACTGTTGAAAGCAATCTGCAGCGAGAGACGCTTTTGTGAAAGTTTGGCCAACTGTTCTGGTGTCAATTCAATGATTTGGGTTGCCATCCCAGAACCGTTCGGCATAGCTAGACTCAACATTGAATTGTTAGGGGTCAACGGGTTGTTGAACAATAGACCGCCACCAACACCACCACCACCACCACCACCACCACCTCCGCAGGTGCAGTTTGAGTTGAGCGATATATTGTCAGAGCCACCCACATTGATGTTGACATCATTCAGCGCATCTTCAATGGTAAAAATGTTGGAATTCTTTGTGGATTCACTATCGAAAATTTTGATGACTGGTATGGATGGCGTTAGAACGATGCCAGCTTTGCGAAACTCATCAAGGGCATCATCGTACGATGGCAGCCCTGAGACAATGGTGTATGATGGCAGGGATTCGGCTTCGTAGTCAGGTGGAAAGCGACGACATATCTCAACAGGCTGATCGCTGTGGCTAGTGCGATCTGAAAGAATAGAATAGAGAAAAGGTGAGTATTATTCCTTGTTTATGGGTAAGTAAATTTAGGCAAGAATACATATTTAAAGAACTATAATTTTATTAAAAAATATTTCTATAATAGCAACATTCAAAATAGTCAATGGAGGAGTGATTGTCAGATGTGCCGTATTTTTATGAATTTTATAATGTGCCTATAAATATGTAATGAATGAATGAATGAATAAATGTGTATTAATTTATGCAAGCGTTCAAGATTTCAGAAAAGATGTGAACACATTTGTGTGGCTAAAAATGTATAAATAAAGAAATGATAAGTTTTTTAGGTTGGTACTATTAACTTTCTTCAATTGTCCTGTAAAAGTTTTCAAAATTAAAAAAAATAAAATCCTCTCAGTACTATCCCGCTCTTACAAATATTGCCGTTTATGCTATGACCAGATTAAGTGGGCTGTGACTAGAGTCAGTTACAGTTGTTTTGAATTTTTAAGTGTTTTTAATATCTTTCGGTATTCTTTTACTCTATAATGATACTTTTATTATAATGATACTGCAACACTGGATCATAGACATTTACGTCTCTCACCCAATATCAACTCAGCGCTTACCCATGATACAATGATAAGGTAGGGCCTAAGGTTGATTAATATAGGTTAAGTCACTTGAGAGAAGCTCGGTCGAACCGTCAGAATGGATGAAAGGAAATAAAAAAAAAAAACTCTGAATCTGTAAAATTTTCAGCTAACAGCTACTTTGACAGTTCGAGCAAAGGCAAAAAAAGAGTGCTTTTCTCTGAAGTGACTCACGGTTGATTTATAAGGTTGTCGCAGGGCTGATCGCACTCTCTTCTCAGTACCCATAATTGTCAAAACCAGCCAATTTTGCGAATGACTACGAAAGAAAAACGGATGCTAATGGAGAGCACTTGCAGATTTTCTATGAGCTGTCAACTTCGATTTGACAATTATGGGTACTCGCTCTCTCCCTTGCGACAACCTTATAAATCAACCTTGATAATAGAGAGCACTTGCAGATTTTCTATGGGATGTCAACTTCGATTTGACAATTATGGGCACTCGCTCTCTCCCTTGCGGCAACCTTATAAATCAACCTTGAAGTGACTTAACCTATATTAATGAACCTTGGTAGGGCCATGGCAGAATTATAAGGTAGGGTCGACTCGGAGAGGAATGGAGTAGAAAGCAGAATAAAGCGAGATTGGTGTAAAAATCAGCTGTTCATCGCTAATTTCTTTATGCTCACGTTTCGCAGTTGTTTTTAGGTTAAAACTGTTACAGGTTTTTTTGCAATTTTAAGACTTCTTTCACATCTTATAGTTTTTATTACACTTTTTTTTATAATATTTTCACTCAAATTAGCACAAATTTAACGACCGCACTGTTTACAACTTGAAAGCATAAAATATTTTCTTCATTTGCAATTTCTACGAAATTCGTCGTTTTGACATATACATATGTTCCTTCTCATTATCCACTCTTCGTTGACGCGTGAGAGCACTCAGCGAAGCGGCCCTACCTTATCATTGTATCATGTATTTGCAAAATTTTTGAATAAAATTTTTGGAGTGCTTTTCGTTACGCTGCAATACAGGGTTCCCGCAATTGAGTGTAACTATTTACGGTGGTGAAAGGTTATTTCGATCTGAAAAATTTCATTTATTACGCGAAATTCTGAGAAATTTGCATTCAAAGTTAAAATTTGGTAGTTTCAACCGATTGATTTCATCTTTGAACGAGCACAGCTTGGTAACGGTTATGTCGGTGCTGTTTGTTGATATACCGTTGAAAAGGTGATTTTATTGCCTTTGCAATGAGCTATAATGAGTTTTCCGTAAGGGTGGTGTTATGCTGGCGGTCAAATGATCCGTGGTCACGTCACTTTTTGCGTTTATTTTTTCGTTTGATGAGCTCTGTGCCCAAAGTATGTTATGCTGACGGTCATATGATCCCCAACCACTAGTATACTTTTTGCTACTTTTAGTACTTTATCCGAAAAAAGTATCTTCGTTGAACATGGTTGAGTGTTGCTATTAAGCAGGATTCATTACTGCTTTCATATATTTCGCACTGAAATTGTACTATTTTAATGCGAAAACACAAATGTTGTGAATACTTCCACAACGCAACACTGTTTTGATCCCGTGATTTCATATTTTTATCGAATCATTTGGTGACCGTGGTGGGCAAAATTTATTCTCTCTCTCGCGCTCTCAATTTTTCAATTTACATTGAAACAACAACAATGCATGCTCATGACGTGCCCATGACCGCCAGCATAACATAGGAGGTGTTCATACGTCAGTCAAATGATTGAATCAATCAAAATTTGTTGTTGCTTTCCTATGTAAAAAAAAAAAATGAACTTTATCTCAGAGCGAAAATGAACTCCAAAATCTTCTCCCATCAGTCAAAATTTTGATTGAGCTCCAGACCTGCATCAATCAGTCAAAGGGTTGCATTATTTTACTTGTCTGCTTTTTAGTAGGCAATTATATCAAGAAAAGTAGTTAACAGAAAACGAAGGTAGTTTTTTGAAGTGAAAAAGAGCTGTAGTTTCTTTAGTTCCTGCCATAATTTCATTAATTCTTTTGTTTTTTTATGACTTTCATGCGATGGTCATTCAAATAGGTATAATTTCCGGCGTATTGATTTCCTAATGTGATCAGTTTTAATCCTAAAAGATCAACTATATTTCCGCTATTGTTTTCCATTTTGTAAAATTATTATGCACACAAAACAACTTAATAAAAGAAATACCCAAATAAAGTAATGCACACAGCACGATATGAATTCACAAAATAGTAGGTAGCAGAAAAGTAACAAATGCCTGCGTCGGAGCTTCAATCAAAAAATCGTGTGTGAGCAAGCGTCAATCAATATTTTCAGAGAGAGTTAAAGAGAGTAAAAAATCGCGATATGCTTCAATCATTTGACTGATGTATGAACACCTATATAGTCCTAACTTAGCTTTTGTGCTAGGAACAATAACGTGAATCAAAGGCACTGTTTACACGTCATTCAAATTAAAGGATCATTCAAAATTTGTTTTTGTTTTCCCAGCAAAAAAAAAGATGAACTCTCTGCGAGAGCGCAAATGAACTTTCAACACTTCATCGCATCAATCAAAATTTTGATGGAGCTCAAGACCTACAAAAAACAATCACAGGGTTGCATGATCAACTTTTCTGGTACTTACAACAACACTTTTAGTCGGCATCGCACATTCAATCAAAAAATCACGTGTGAACAATCAAATATCTCGAAAAGAGTAAAAGAGAACAAAAAATGCGATATTCTTTATTCAATTTGAATAGGCCCGGTCACATGATCAAATTTTTCATCCAACAAGTCATCAAAAAATTTGACCAACAGAAATATATATGGAATTTGACGAAAAATTTGACATGTGAACACTCATCAAATTGTTGGTCAAATCGTTTCACGAAAATCAAAATATTTTGATTTTTCGGTTGTTTGACCAACGATTTGATGAAAAATTTGACGTGTGAACACTCGTCAAATTTTCTAGTGCGATTTCATCACTTAAAAAAAGATTTCAACGCGAACACATCAATTCAAAATGCACGATGAAGAAGATTGTTGTAATGATTTTATTGAAATTTATATACTACATCCATAACTGGCAGATTAAATCGGAAATTTACAAAAAAAGATTATTTAGAAATAAAGCATATGGAGTGCTGCTGATGTGTTCATTTCGGTGTGCAAGACAATAATGAAATTTGACGAAAAATTTGATAATATGAACACTCGCGTGGTCAAACTGTTTGACCAATATTTTGATGAAGAATTTGATAATGTGACCGCCCCTAATGACGTATAAACTCTGCCAAAGTCGTGCAATATTAATTAACCCTGTAGTTCTTAAGAATGGGAAAATAGACCCCCTCCCATAGGATTTTTTTTCTCAGCTCGACATAACCTTTCACCTCCGTAAATAGTTGCACTCAATTGCGGGATACCCTGTATATTTAAAATTTAATGAAAGCTTGTTTATGAATACTCCAGACATACTCTGTCCTAAGCTAACAAGTTGAAATTCTAGCTTGCATTTAATCAAAGATCTTCCAAATTTGATTGATGTGTCAAAAATCATTTTAACATAGCGTACAGTTGCCTCAAATGTTACCTTGTCAAACTATCTTATGAATTCCACTCGTTTAAAATCCAGTTTTTGTTTTTATAAATCCTGCAAAAAATTAAAAACATACAACAATAAAAAACAGGGCGTATACGTGATTAAATTGTCACGTATACGTATTCAAGAATTTAGACAAAACAGCAACAACAATATGAAGAAACCAAAACAAGTAACGGATATCAGCGTGTGTTTTGTTGTTATTGTCACATCTGCCATACACAAACATGCAAACCACTGTGTTCACGATATGAGAGTCAGAAAATGCATGTATAGAAGATAAGTGAAGAAAAGAACAAAAACTGGTTTTCAATTGAGTGAAATTCTACTGTAAGCAATTTTGTGGATCCTGTGGATAGTGAATGAAATGAGCAAAGAGAGCGAAGCTGATCCACTAAGGTCAGTGTTGTTAACTAGAGGCTTTGAAAAGAATATTTTAAATTTTGTTGTTTTCTACATAATTTTACTAATATTGCAATTATTCTAATAAAAATAAGACTATATTATCTTAATTGAATTGTGCTGATTCAATATAGAATTTTCATATAGAATTTCCAAGCTTAGCAACAGCATTTCTTCCAATTTCATTAATAATGAAAATTTTATTTTCTTATTTTATTAACGGAGTATTCCTGGTTGGAAGGTTGTTTTTGGACCCTTTTTGAAAAACTTCTCATTTGAAAACGCAAAGAGTTATTTAAATTCGGTTTTTTTATTGTATTAAGATCATATTAAAATAAATAAAAATTTTTTTTTTCTTTGTACGAGGGCTATTCAAAAAGTTGTCGTCCTTCAAAGTTGGGCGTCGAAAAAAAGGTATGCTGCTTGCGGCCCCGGATAACTCGACTTCGGATCATCTGAAATGGAAAAAGTAAACGGCGTTAGATTCAGTACAGATGTAATTCTGGTCCTTACATCAATCATAATTTTGTAATTATTTTTTAAAAAACTATTTTGGGTCTTTTTTTCTTAAGCTTAGTATAAAAAGAAAATAGTAAAAAATTGTTTAAAATTGTGATTGAGGTAGGGATCAGAATGGTGATAGTTCTGCGACGATTGCACTTTGTTTCATCAAAATCGGTTCAGAACTACGGACGCAATCTAAGCCGCAAGCTCGAAAAACGTGGTTTCAAGATAAACGCGTTTAAGTTTAAAGTAATTTTTTTTGCATAAAAAAATTGGAATGAAAAATTTGATCATGAAAATTGAGTTTTAGAAATCGACAATTTTGCGTCGATTGCAATTGGTTTCATCAAAATCGGTGCAGTAGAATCGGAGAAAAGTGACTTCAAAGTTGAGAAACGTGATTTTGAAAAACTCAAAGAAAATTTTAGGCTATAAAACATTTTTTTTGTGAAATACTTACATATATCAATCTGCAATGCCAGCCCCATAAAGAACTCCTTCCTCTTCTTCAAAAATGAGGACTCAGCGGCTCTTTGTGCTGTTCGGGCAGTTCTTACTTTTTTTGATTCGGCCAGAGCTCTGGCTTCGGACCTTGTCAAACGTTCTTCGTTCCGAGACATGGCGAAATCATATGTGACGTTGCCAATGGGGATGACCATTAGGTTCATTGATTGAAGTATTGGCAAAAAAACCTTCATTTAATCTGACAGTTGCAATATAATTGGCAATCTCAATAGTGCGTGTCCTCATCCCTTTCGTGTTGGTTACCACGAAACTGACGTTTCAAGGGACGACTTTTTCGATTGCTACCAGTGTTTCTTTTATTTTTCTTTCTATTACTTTTTCTATCCATTGTCTTTAGCTCAAACATAAATTTTTATGAAAACTGTACTTTTCAAAACTGTATGCGCGCGCGCGTCCGGTTTATAACTCAATTCAAAGCTCTAAAATGTATATTCATTTATTTTTAAAATGCGTATACAAACAAGTTCTTACCTAATAAAGAACGCGTTGAGCGCAATTCGGTGGTTGCTTCAAACCGTTGCATTCAAAAAGTAGCCAAATTAAACAAATCGCATTTTCCATTAGGCCATATCTCCTAAAGTATTTCGAATTAAAAAAAAAATTCTTTTAGGACGATATTCTCAAATATCCAAGCTATAAAGATATGCAAAAAAAAAAAATTGAACAAAAATTTTTGCCAACCAGGAATACTCCCTTGAAAATTCCAATTTTGAAAGATCATATGGATTGCAATGCATTTTCAGCGCTGTATAACTGAAGTATAATATTTTAAAGTTATAAAAATAAAGATTGGTCTTCCGTCACATGGAGTATTAGAAAAATTTTGCTTATTAAAAACGGTTTTTATAACATAGACAATTTCAAATCCATTTTCTTGCTTTGAAATCTCGGACACTCTTTGAAAAAGTTTTAAAATTCAAGATAGGCTTAAACATAAAAGTCCAATATATTTTAAATTATCAGTTTGGTTTGAAAAAGGACATTGCAGTTCTGAAATTTCAAAATGATAGTCTGTGTAATTTCAAAAAATAAATTTGTGTGATTGTTGTCTGATTTGATATAGAAAAGGCAAAAGATAATGCATACGTAATAGAATTTTGCTTATACTACGCTTACATTGTAGTTCAAACTCGAGATTTGACTGCAAAAGTTTTCGTAATCTCTAAAGTGCTTACGATGTCTGTTGGAAGGTAAACGACTGACGCTCTCCGAAGTCAACTTGCGACATTTTCTGATTTCGGAATTTTTTTATCTGGCATTCCCCTTTGTGGCTTACGAAAAAAAATATAAACACAGTGTTGCATTACAAAATTTGAAGATTTCGATGGTAGTTTCGATGAAACTTCGAAGCTTACAAGGTTTGAATTTATATGCGAAACCCTAGAGGTTAGTAAGCGGTTTCAGTACTTAATCTGATTTTTGGACTTAACCTTCAAACTTGGCTGCAATCTAAACGTAGTACTAAATTATTTAACTTAGGATCCTAATGCTCTGAAAAATGTTCATAGCTTCTTGGGTAAACCTCAATTTTGTGTCCAAATTAAAAATTGTCTTTCTGATATAGGTTATTAAGATATAGGTTCTATTAAGAGTGGAGACTTTCAAGGCTCTATACTTTCACCACATTCATACATATAACATCTTTATATATGATTTTCCACATCAATTGAATGACTTCAGAGCTATTTATGCAGATGATTCTTAATTATATTCGTCTCTCAACTCTCTTGGGCATCGTTGCAATGTTGGTTGCCTGAGCCTTCTGTACAGGTACTACCATGGGAAGTGTTCAAGGGAGATACATGGCCTGACGCCACCAGCTCGTGTGTTTCCTAGGTCCACTCGGGCAGCTCTCCAAGCCCATCCCTATACAATTGCACCACACACCTACACCATCTTTCCATCCTCCAACTAACTAACACCCGTCTTCCGAAACAACACAATGCTTTCGCATTTATAGGGGGCACCCCATGAGTGCTGGTTAAGTCTAAAAAAAAAACTGTATCTTCGGCAATAGCTCTAAGGTAAGTATCAAGCAATCTTTCTTTGCTGCATAGTATTTATAAAAATTGGAATATCAAAATCAAAGTTTCCAAGTCAGTGATGATTTATATTCTTAGTAGTAAATGTGCTAAATTTGTAAATCCTGAAATCATAAAATTTACAAAACATAAAATCTGTAGATAAACAAAATATATGCTGTCTACAAACAAGGGAGCTCGGTGTTTAGACTCCCACGTTTCATCCGGCAGCTATAACTTTGAAGTAGTCAAGGAGTTCGTTTACCTTGGCACCGCCATTAATACCAAAAACGAAATCAGCCAGGAGATAAAGCGAAGAACCATAATTGCTAATAGGTGCTACTACGGGCTCAGTAAGCAACTAAGTTCCAGATCCCTCTCTCGATCGACAAAACTAACACTCTACAATACGCTCGTTCTACCTGTGCTGCTTTATGGCGCTGAGGCATGGGTAGTTTCGCAAGCTGACGCAGCCGCTCTGGGGGTGTTCGAGAGAAAGTTCTTCGCAAAATCTTCGGTCCTGTTCGAGTCGGCGATGACTATCGCATCCGAATGAACCACGAGCTGTATGAGCTCTACGATGACATTGACGTAGTTCGGCGTATAACTGTGCAGCGACTACGCTGGCTGGGTCATGTCCATCGTATGAACGACGAAGCTCCAGCAAAAAAGGTGCTCGAGGCGAGGGTCGCTGGTCAACGACGACGAGGGAGACCATGCCTCCGATGGAGGGACCAGGCTGAGGAAGCCCTAACCGCACTTGGTGTATCCGATTGGAGAAGGCGCGCACAAAGCAGAGGCGCCTGGCGAGAGCTGATGAGGTCGGTTGAAACCCGGACACGGGTTGTTACGACCAACTAAGTAAGTAAGTAAGTAAAATCTGTAGGTACTTTTAAAAATATCTTTAAATATTTAGATTTTCAATTTAACAAATTATTAAAATTTAAGGAACTTTTCAGTATCATTTATAAAAAGCTTACAAAATCAAAGATATGTGTGCAAAACTTTGAAATTGTATTTTGTGCACACATAAGCAAATGCATGCCTTTTTGTTACTATACTTTAACTTTACTTGATAGATTTATCAAAAAATTAGCTTTTAAAGAAAATTATTGTCTAAGGGCCAGTTTTCAGTACGAGTTTCAACTTTAGTTAAATTTAACTAAGTTTAACTCACCAAAATTGGACTTTAAACTCGGTTTAACTATGTAGAATCTTAGCATTCGTCGAATTTAAATTGACTTAAATTATCAAATAGTGTGTTATTTTTTGCCTAATCCGAGCAATTTTGGTGAGCTAAGCTCGGTTTAATTTAATTATAGTTTAAACTCGTACTGAAAAACTGGCCCTAAGAGATGTATATAAGCTCCAAAACTTCTTATTTAGTCTTATGTTAATTATCTTATCCTCCATCAGTTTAATAAATGGAAATTAAACTTTGAAGTTAGATTTTACTGCACCAAGATTAAAATAAAAATTGCAATTCAAGGTCATTGCATTAAAATAAATTAAGTGCCGGGAACAGGCACTATATACTTTAAAGAAAATTTGATTAAAGAAATATGATAATGAAAGCTTGAAGCGTAGAAGCTCATAAATTAGTTCTATATAATCTTATTTTAATTAAAAAAGTGATTTTATCTATGCAATCTTGACCGGAAAGTATCAATAAAATCTTACTTATGTACATATTTTTTCTTTATAAGTTACCAAAGTATGCAATATTGATAAACAAAAATAACCGAAATTCTTAACGATATTTTACATTAAAAAATTTATTCTCATTCTGGTTTTCTTAATAATTAAACATTAGCCTAAATACAACATAAAAATTAGGCATAAATAAGTTTTAAACAAATTATAAATTTTTTCAGCAATGTTTGCTCAACACATTTTAGAAACAGGACACACAGCTTATTTTGATCAGATAAGAATTCTGGACAATGATACAATAAAAACTAAACACGACGATGAACACAAAAGAGGACAAAGATTATTTAAATCTAATTTATTTAGTATCGATATAATATTTATTTTTTGTTACTACTTGACAATTTTTATATATTAATATTGTTTATGGTTTAATGTTAAAATTATTTCATGGCTTAATTGTTTTGATATTGTATTGGTGCTAAAGTATCAAGAAAACCAGGATGAGTATTGATTTTTTAATGTAATATTTAAAAATTTTTGTATGTTTTATTTTCCGCTATTTTAAAAATTATAGCACCGACTCATAAATATTGTTCCAAAATTGAATGAAGTCCCTGAATGGAATCAAAAAACCTATGGAATACAGTTAAATTGTTTGCAATAAGAAACAATATACCAAATCAGCTCAAGAAAAATTGCAATAATATTATAATTAACTTCATACATTCATGCTATTTCTTTGATGAAATCCTTATTAATTTTTGTTTCTTTATTAAAATTATTTTGTAAGCAACATTTCCATACAGCGTTATCTCGGTATTAACTCAAGATTTAGGTACCTGGCTGTAACTTGTTGAATAAAATATATATCTATTATTTCATTATATATGATATAATAAAATTTTAACATAAATTTTATATAGTTTAAAAAATTTTAGCTCTTAATATAATTTTTTTTTTTCAAATGGAAACTTAAAACGATTACGGTCTTCACAAATTCATAGTCAAATCGCGGCAGCCGGAAATTGAAATTTTCCCCATGTTCATATATAAACACCCTAATTATTTCTCATAATCCTAAATAAAACATCAAAATGCAACACTTTTCACTATTAACTGTGGATTGTATTCGCTGTGATCAGTTGAGTCGAAAAATTCACCCTCTCTGCATGCGACAAGCAAACAACTTAAAACTTAAACCACTCATTGCGCAGCTGTCCCGCTCTTACGCACAGCTGCCAGCGCGAGTTTGCAAAAAATCTTCATGTTTCGCTCATCTGGCGTCATGCTTTGTTCGTTTCAGATTTAATTCAACGAAAGACCATAGGAAACAACAGACAAAAAAAGCGGCGTCAGTAATTTTTTGGTTCATGGATTTCTTTCATATATATTTTTTGTACAATAAAGTGATTATTTAGTTAAAAATTATGAAGAATTTAAGTTAAATTTAATGCATTCTATTATTGGCCAGTTGTGAAAGGTGAAAAAGTAAAGAAATAGAGTGAAAAACATGATCAACACGCTACTCGAACATGTGCCGCTGCCTATTAAGCTAGAGGTGCTGGAGGCGCTCCAAAACGATTCTGATGGTACGGATTCTGATATATTGGATGATGAGACGACATTGATGATCAGCAGCGATGAAGAGGCCGAATTGGAGGCGCAACGTATACGTTTCCATGAGTTGGTGGGACGCAATTTGCAGTTGCGTGAACGTGGACGGAGCACTTCTAGTAGTGGCTCCTCCGCTGTCGTAGTGATGAGTGAAAAGGAAGGCACAAATGCTGCTGCAGCAGAGTCAGATGAGGTAGGCGAAACAGTTAAACGATGCAAGGACCGCGTCTATTCTACTACCTCGGTAGCTTCATCGACTGGGACATCCATTAGTGAGATGGAATCCTGTGGTAACATCTGCATACATGAAGCCCAGGCTCGGCTTGTCTTCAACTGCAGCTTCTGCGAGCTGCGCTATGCGGACATGCAATTGTTTGCCGAGCATCTGCATGATAGCCATAAATTGTTTACTGCGTCGACGCCAACAGAGGTGGTGCAGTCAGAACAACCCCAAAATATGACCGTAACAGCGTCTGTTAGCACTGAAGCAACTGCAGTCAAGAAGGAGCTCGACGTGTTGGTTGTGTCAGGGCCAGTAGATGCACAGGAGCATCTCGAATCCTGCGGCAACATATTTGTGCTCAAACGTCAAAAGCTGTTTCTCATTTGTGGCTACTGCGAGTGCAAATATGCGACGCTGGAACTCTTTAGCAGACATTTACGACAACAGCACCAGCTACTGGAGGGTCCCATCAAAGAGATTCTCGTAGAGCCCAAGGAAGAAATCAAATGTGAGGTCACTGCTATTGATAATCCAGCTATAGAGCACAACAAAAAGCAGGATGATGGGCCGCAGCCCATGGTAGCCATACCAAAAGGCATGGCACTGGACAATAATGATTTGATACCCATGATCAGCTTGAGCTGCTGCTCCAACAGCAATAGTTCAGGCGTGCACACGCCACCGCAACGCGTTTCCACAGAGACGCCTCCACCGGAGGAAGGTGAAGCCAAACTACAAACTGCGACAAGATCGAAACGGAAACGCTCTGAGGTGAGTTTCGGAGAGTGTTTTTAAAATTAAATAATATGTAAACTATTTTTTTTGCAGCCCACCAACCTAAGACCAATGAGCAGAAGGTTACGCAAAACAACAGCACCTGAGCTAGAACCGCCTGTAGCTACTGTTGCCAAGCGAGTGCGTCGCACTTCGGCCAACAAACCGAAACTACCCTCCAAAGACTTAAACGTACAGCCACCATCTTCACCAGAGTCGGCGACTACAGAACGGCTCGATTTAGAGCAACATTCCGCTCCAATAGTTGAGCTCGTAAACGATATCGCGAACGAGAGAGAGCAGGAGCAAAATCTCGAGACCGAGCCAGAACCAGAACAACATTCCGCTCCAATAGCTGAGCTCGTAAACGATATCGCGAACGATAAAGAGCAGACGCAAAATCTCGAGACCGAGCCAGAACCAGAACCAGAGCAACAGACACCACCAACGAATGCTAAACAAGTCAAGAAAAATCCTTCCATACTCCACTGTGATCAATGCTTAAAAAAATTTACCAAGGCATCGCTTTACAACGAGCATAAACGCACACACACCGGCGAAAAACCATTTAAATGTTATGTCTGTGGCAAATCATTTCGTGTTAAAATGCGTCTCGTCGAGCACGCTATGCGACATCGCGTTGAAAAAGCTTTCAAATGCGATTTATGTGGTCATCCTATGGCCACTAAACAGGATTTGGTACTACATCTGCGCCATCATAAGGGTGATAAACGTTATATCTGTCCACATTGTCCTAAGGCTTTTGTACGCGGCTCTGATCTTAAGATACACGTACGCATTCATACGGGCGAGAAACCGTATTCGTGCGAGATTTGTCAGAAGGCATTTCGCGCCAATCAGAATCTCATTGTGCATCGTAAAACGCATCGGGATGAAAAACCCTTTAAATGTGAATATTGCGACAAACATTTCATGCGCAACATCGATCGCAAGGTGCATCATCGGACGCATACAGGTGAGTTAATTTGACAAATAATCAACTATTACTAGATCTATATCAGTAAAGCAACATGAAGTTAATTTGGTACCTTTGAAACATCAAATGTTTAAGTCGGCAAAGTAGATTTTTTTTAAAATTGTTTTAATACCTGAATCAACTGGTTTTATAATTTCATTTGTTGATATATTTCTTCTATAATTTATTCCAGGTGAAAGACCCTACAAATGCGAAATATGCGAGCGTGCCTATTCCTCACGCGTCCATTTACGTTCTCACCTCAATCGTGACCATGTGGAGGGTGGACGGCCACGCAAAAAACCTGGACCAAAACCTAAGCATATCAAAGAAGAAATGGAAAGACAAAAACAATTGATTGAAGATTTAAAGGTGCAAGTCATTGAACATATACAACATCAGCCGGCGCCAAGACAGAAAACATCAACCCAGGTACAACAGAGAGCTGCTGCTGCAAAAACTACCCTCAGGGAACAGGAGCAGCAGCAGCGTAAAAGCAAACGTATTTTAAGCGAAGAAGTAGCAATGCAACAGGTGTCACTTGCTCTCAAGATAGCCTTGGAGGACGATGATGTTGCTAATGATGACAATGATATTTTGGGGGAATTATTTGAGAAGGAAAATGATAGCCCCCAGCTGGTTGTTGCTGTTACCGCTGCCACGACTGATGCTGGTGTTATACAAAGGAAGCAAAGAAATGTGACTGCGACGCAAAAAGAACGAAAAATAACCAGCTACTTTACGGTTGTGGGACAAAAAACAGAAATCTAAGACTTGATAAAAATTAATTTTTAAAAATTTCAAGAGATGGGCATAAATTACACGGGAGGGTAGAGCAGAAAGCATTTCATTGAAACAATAATTAAAGTTTAAATATTCATAAAAAATAAATTTAATGCAATAAAAATAAATTTCATTCCATAAAAATAAAAGAATGAATTAAAAATAAGAGAATGAATTAAAAATAAACAAAATCAAATTAAAAATAAATAAATCTAATCTGGCGGCCTATAGCATGAGTAATTTTCCGCCCGTAATCGTAAAAAAGAATTTACGTTTTTCAAGATAGCAGGTAAGACTTCAACTTTTAATTTTTTACACTCATGAATATTGACGGTTGATGAATAAATTTGCATTCAAAATTTCCCAAAAGTTCTTGAGACTTATCTTAAGAAATGGAAATTCCCTTTTTCTATTCCGGGCGAAAAAATTACTCACGATAGGCCTGAATATGCAAAGCTGCAAATGTCAGCTTGTTAAAAATAAAATTAAAAATACTTATAGAAACATAATAAAAGAAAAAAAAAGAAATTAAAAATTTGATAAATGTTGGGTTAATATTAAAAAAAAAAAAAAATATAAAAATTTTAGTCTTATGTAATTTATGCTCAGCTCGAGCACACAGAACAAATCCAGGTAATAAGCAAAACATTGGCAGCAATTTACAAGCAAGGAAACCTCGCGAAAAATATATTTAAAAATGACGTTAAGATAGAATTAAGTAAAAGATTTAATAGGTCAAAAAAATCTGAATATTAAACATATTTTAGCATTATTCTTTAGATCTAAAGTTAAGCACTTAAATAAGTTTATTCTGCCCAAATTAATTAAATAATTTATTTTGCTGGTGGTTAAGCTTATAACGTAATCAGCTCTATGGTGAATAAAATTTCGCCCGGATTTAAAAAAGGGGAATTTTCGTATGTATGAAAATCAGCCCCATTGTGAATAAAGTTTCGCCCGGAATTAAAAAAGGGAATTTCCATTTTCTTGACAAAGTTGACGGAATTTTTTAAAAAATTTCAATTCCAAGTCGGGCTTGGAACTAAATTTTTTTTTTTAAATTCTCTATTATTATTTTCTATTGCAGAATATTGCTCGCAGAACTAACAAACTTCTTTCAAAATTAGAAAACAATGAAACTAAAATAAAAATGTAGAATTTAAGGTGAGGGGAGATTTGGAACTAAGTTTTATCTAAAATTATTTTAAGGGATGAACTAGTTAATTTTAAAAATACAAACATTTTGTTTTTCTTTTTAATAATTTCGACGATACGTTTTGCTTTAAATAGATAAACTATTAATAAATAGGCTTTCCCGAATTTAATGATTTTGTGATCAATTTAATAGATAAAATTTTTGTTGAATGATTACAAAAATAATTTTAGGAAAAAATTGTTTACCTAAACTTAACCCCCCTTAAATTTTTAATTTTTATTTTATTCTTACTGTTTTCCAATTCTGAAAAAATTTGTTAGTTCTGCGAGCAATATTTCGCAATTTACGGCCTTGAAAAGCATTATCTCCTGTTTATAAAATGTAAGTTCCCTTTTTCAATTACGAGGAATATTTTATTTATAAGAGAGCTGTATCAGTCTTATAAACAGTTTTCTCCCGGGAGTCTGAAAAAGATGTTTTGATTTTTAAGAAAGCAAATAAAGATCACTTTTTTACACTGTTAATAAGGGTTAATTGATGCTTGATGAACAATTTGTATTAAAAATTTCCAAAAAGTTTATCCACAAGCTTTATCTTAAAAATGTAAAATCCCTTCGAATCCCGTAAGAAAATTGTTCATGAAAGGACTGAATTATTATTTTAATTATTTAATTAGCATTTGATATTATTTACAATTGAAAAAAAAAGTTTAAAAAATGGGAAATTTTGTAGCATTATTATAAATAAGAAAATAAAAATGTTAATATTTATTCTGTGGAATTCTTAAAAATATAAATTTTGGCACCCAGTAAGACAATGAACTTACGCTCAAAAAAAAAAAAAAAATGACAAAAAAGCCCAGAATTTTCCATATAAAATCTGGCATTATTCCTAGGAGGAAATGCCCGAAATTTTTAGCGATTATGTAATTTTTTCGGGTGTTTTTTGCCAAGAAATTTCGGCTCTTTTTTTCCAAATATTTGAGAAGGATCCCGAAAAATAAGCTTGACATTTGTTTTTGCAAAATTAAAATGTATAGAAAAACGCCCTAGAATATTTGTTTATTCCCAAAAAGTTAAGAAATTTTAAACTTGTAAAAAAAAACTATCATCCCAATCGTGAAACATTTTCTCCCGGGAGTTGTAAAATAGCACATGAGGACATCTCATATTTTTTTATTTTACTCATGAATATTGACTGTTGATGAACAAATTTTCATTAAAAATTTCCAGAAAGTTTTGTGAACTTTATCTAAAAAACGGAAACTCGTTTTTACAAATCCCGGGAGAAAATATTTCACGATTGGTGGTGAATATTCCGTAAAAGTTCAAATCACTTTTATCATAAAAGAAAAACACCATTTGGGCCTTATCCGAACATAATCAGCCCAATTCTAAATGAAATTTCCCCGGGAATTGCAAAAGGAAATTTTTGTATTTTTAACAAAGTTCATAGAATTCTTGAAAAATTTGAACGTAAATATTTGCATTTATAGTCAATTTTCAAGATTATAAGAAAAAAAATCTTTAAAAGTATTATTCCGTCAAAAAAATGAAAACTCCCTTTTTTCAATTCCCGGGGAAATTTCATTCAGAGTAGAGTTGAATGTCAATGGACCCCGTGTTCATGGAATAAGACCAAAAACAAATAAAATGAAGGAAATTTTTGCAGGTAATGAGCCCTGTTGTGCCCTATAAAATTTTGCCCGGAATTAAAGAAGGGAATTATCGTATTAATGGTCACGAAATTTTTAAAAAATTTGAACACATATCTGCATTCGTCGTCAATCTTTAAGTTGACAAGAAAAAAAAAAAAAAAAATCTTTAAAAGCATTATCCGCTGTCTAAAAAATTAAAGCTCTTATTTTCAATTCCGGTTGGAATTTTCAAGAAATTTTTGAAAAATTTGAACAAAAATATTTGCATTCATCGTGAATCTTTGAGATCACAAGAATAAAAAAAAAATCCTTAAAATCATTATCCTATCTAAAAAATCAAAGCTCCCTTTTTAATTCTGGTTGGAATTTTATTTATAATAGTGCTAATTTTCGCAGGGGAACATTAATTTACTACTCAAATATGCTAATTTCTATTTTCATAATCTTACATTAAATTTGGATCACGGAAATTACGGTCGAAAATTTTGGAAATAAAGCCCAAAAAAACTGGTGAAAATTTCCGGCGTAATTTTCAGTTCCATTTTTCGGGCTTTATTTCGAAACCATTCGGGCTCAATTTAATTCTTACGGGCTCAATTGACATTGCAAGTTTGGGCGTTTTACCAAAATTCGATGCTTCCAAAATTTCGGGCTTTTTTGCCATTTTTTTTTTTCATGCGTAAGTTCATGGGGCGTAAGTTCTGGCAGTCTAAATTTTTAAGAATTAGCTTTATGAGCTTTATGCCAAAATATTCTTATGCCGAAATAAATTTATATTTTTAAGAATTTCAAAAAATAAATATGTATATAAAAAAAATGCCGTTATTTTTGTGGTCACAAGTCATAACAGCCAAACTCAAAATATCGTAAATACGGGATGCTTTATTTTCCTAACTCAATTAAAAATATCAGTTTCCGCTACTCACAACATGTTGTCTATTTTTCGCCGCGCTTTATTTTTCCGCTACATTTACTCAACATGTTGCGGTTTTCAATTACAAAGTTTGACATGTTTGCTGCAAAATGGTAAATAAAGCTCAAATATTTGTTAAAATTTATCAGTAAATATTTTTAAAATATGTATTGCGTTTTCTTTAGATACAGAAATTTTAAAAGAATATTTTTCAAAATCAGCTACGCCCCTAGAGTTGGTTTCGGTTGTGACTCAAAAGGAAAGCACGGCTATAACACTAATATTAATTATCTCGTCCAAATTCATATATTTTCATATTTATATAATTTTTTGCATGCAAATGTGTCAATTTTTGTAACTGTGTTGACAGAAAATATAACTCACCGTTTAGAAGACACACAAAGTAGCGTAAAGTGATATATACAACATGTTGAGTTTCCAGAACGCACCCATCGTCTGTTTCCCGAAAGTTAACGGAACAATCGAACATAAAACTTGTAGATACGGAGATACTTAACAGAACAATCGAACATGGAACTTGTTGATACATTAATGTCCCCTCATTTTGCACAAATACCAGATCGTTTTTTTTTTTACGATATTTTGAGTTAGGCTGTTATGACTTGAGACCACAGATTTATTTTTCATAAAAATGCTAATATTTCTGTGGTCACAAGTAATAACGACATAAATCAAAATATCGTAAAAAAGATATTTTAATTGCACTAACTACGACGCTTTATTCTGAAATATATGTAAATATATGGTATGGCATACATAACAAAAGAAATATTTGCACACATAAGTGGTCATCTATTCTGTGCAAAAAACGGATTTCTTCATTCTTCCAAAGTTTGGCAATAAAGAAAATGCCATATCGCTTTTTTACGATATTTTGATTTAAGTCATTATTGCTGGTGATCACAGATTTAATAATGAATAATGAATCAATTTTTTTATTCATATGAGTGCTATTCACAAAGAATGCAAATCACAAAGAATTAAAAAAATTTAAATTCTATATTTATACATTATTAATTTAATATTAATTAATATTCATATAATATTATATAGATTGTCCCGCAATTGAGTGCAACTATTTACGGAGGTGAACGGTTGTGTCGAGATGAGCAAAAAATTGTATTGCAGAGAAGGGGGAGGGGGGGTGGGTCTATTTTTACATTCTTAAAATCTATACAGGGTTAATTAATATTTCACGACTATGATTCACGTTAATGTTTCTAGCAGAAAAACCAAGTTACAGAAAACTTATTTTGATAGCTCATTGCAAAGGCAATGAAATCACCTTTTCAACGTTATATCAACAAACCCCACCGACTTAAACGTTACAGAGCTGTGCTCGTGTGAAGATGAAATCAATTGATTGAAATTACCAAATTTCAACTTTGAGTGCAAATTTCTCAGAATTTCGCATAATAAATTAAATTTTTTGTCATAATCAATTTTGTAACTTATTCAATTTTCTTTTCAATGACACCAAAGACATAAACATATCTCAAAAAATAAAAAAGTTGGCTGTACTAAAAAAATTATACTTATAAGAAAACAATGATATTATCTACTGCATTACTAATTGTAATGCCAATATTTATCATTATTTTCTAATAAGATATATTTATGATTTTGGTGCCATTAAAAGAAGAATTAAGTAAGTTACAATATTGATTATAAAAAAAAAATTTAATTTATTATGCAAAATTCTAAGAAATTTGCACTCATAGTTGAAATTTGGTAGTTTCAACCGATTGATTTCAGCTTCACACAAGCACAGCTCGGTAACGGTTATGTTGGTGGGGTTTGTTGATGATTGTTGTTGATGTTGCAATGAGCTATCAAAATAAGTTTCTGTAAGTTAGTTTTTCAACTAGAAACAATAACGTGAATCAAAGTCGTGAAATATTAATTAACCCTGTGAGTGAATGTGAAAATAGACCTTTCCCCCTCCCATACGATTTTTTGCTCAGCTCAACATAACCTTTCACCTCCGTAAATAGTTGCACTCGTTATTCTGTCGCTAGCTTAGACATTTTTAAAGTAGAAAAGTTTAAATTGACAACAAATCATGTTTGGTCTATTGTAAATCTTTTTTGCTTTACTACCTCCAGTTAAGGGCCCCCGAAAGTTTTTTTTTTTTTTAAAAAAGATCTTTGTTTTTTTTGGAAAATGTATTCTATTTTAGACCAACATTTTTTTAACATTTTTAAAATATAACTATTCAAGATTAATCCCTGACATTTTGTTCCAAAAATATTCGTCGATAAGGTAGATAAATGCAAAAACACATCTTCAGACTGGTTCATCTGAAGGAATAAATCTTTAATAGTTATACTTTAATAATATAAAAAAATGTTTGGTCTAAAAATAAATACAGCTTAACAAAAAAATTTTAAAAAAGTGTCTTTTTTTTTCGAAAAACTTCCAAAGGCCCTTAAAGTGCTTTTAACTGTCAAAACTCTTGCAGCGTAGCAGACAAAAATCAAACAAATTTTCTTGACTGTAACGCTGTGATTATGTTTTTATCTAAATCATAGTCAGCTTAATATTAAAATATTAATATTATATTTAAAATCTTAACATTTAAGACCAAACACTACGTTAAGTATCAAGAAAAAGCACTGCAAGACATTATAAACAGCAGAGCTTTAAAAGAATGCATTCATTTGTAATTTAAAATTATTTAATTCCCATTCAATGATTTGAAAAAATGTATGCAATCAACTATAAACAGCAGAGCTTTAAAAGAATGCATTCATTTGTAATTTAAAACTATTTAATTTCCAATCAATGATTTGAAAAATGTATGCAATCAACTATAATTAGCAGAGCTTTAAAAGAATGCATTCATATGTGATTTAAAATAGTTTCATTCCCAATCAATGATTTGAAAAAATTAATGCAATCATGAATGAATGCAAAAATTAATGCACTTGAAATTTCAAATCGCAATCAATGATTTGGAAAAATGTATGCGATAATTTCTTTCAAATCATTGATTGGGACTTCATGAATGTAATCATCTTTTTTCAAATTATTGATTGTGATTTGAAATTTTCAGTCCCAATCAATGATTTGAAAAAATTATTGCATTCATGAAATGTTCTTTTTGGTTTCGAATATTACAAGCTACACTGAATGAATGCAATAATTTTTTCAAATCATTGATTGGGATTTTAAAATTTCAAATCACAATCAATGATTTGAAAAAATGATGATTGCATTCATGGAGTCCCAATCAATTATTTGAAATAGTGATTGCATTCCTGATTGCATTCATTTTTTGAAATCATTGATTGGGACTTTAAAATTTCAAATCACAATTAATGATTTGAAAAATGATTGCATTCGTGGAGTTCCAATCAATGATTTGAAAAAATGATTGCATTCCATGAATGAATATAAACATGTTCAATGAATGCTATATTTTTTTCAAATCATTGATTGGAAATTGAAATTTCAAATCGCATTCAATGATTTGAAAAAATTAATGCATTTATTTTGAATATAAAATACATGATTTAAAATCACAAATGATTGCATTCTTTTACAGCTCGGATAAACAGAACTCTTTTTAAAAAAAAAAAAAAAAACAAATGCTTTTTGTGTCTTGACCCCAGATTAAGTGTGTTTTATCGTAATACAAAATGATGCGCTTAATTTTAATTAACTGCTTATTATTTATAACACGATGTACTCAATTAACTTTAAAGCTAGCTCATTACGTATTTAAATTTTTACTCAAAAGTTGTCCAATGTATTGTTTAGCTAAAAAAACACTTTTGCTCATTTATTACAAAACCACTAGTTTTTTAAACATACATACTTTATACACACATACCCAAACATATGCATGTAAGTTTGCTTTAATATTTTATAGCTATAAAAGATGCCAATAGTTTACAAACTTGGCACTTATTTATTATTTGAGTATTCTTACATTTACATAAACTTTACATAAGCTTTCTTATAAAAAAAAAGACATTTTATAACTAATAACTCGATGAAGAGAGCAAAAATTTAGTTGCTGCTCTCCACAAAATGAATTCAAAGTGTAAATTCTGTTTTACAACAAAATAACTTTCCATTTTTTGTAATAAAATAAACTATTATAAAATATAAAATTTTTAACGCATTCTATAATTTCAGCTGCCTCTGACATCATTCAAAGCTGCAACGCATTAATTAGTTAAACTTTAATCAAATCGCTAGTGGGAAGCTTGCGTCATCGGTTGAGTGTGTGAGAGGGAGCGAAAAATCATTTGAATTATATGTTCCACATACGTCTGGTTGTCTGCGTACGCGTTGTATTTGAAATTTACGCTTTGCTGCGCTACGTGGCTTTAAAACGAAAACGCAAAAGCTTAATCAAAGTAAAAGAAGAAAAAGAAAATAAAACTGCAAAGAAACGCGCTAAAAAGCGTTGAGTGCGAATAAAAAAATGAAAAAAAATAAGTATACGCCCCGTGCGCCATTTTGTTCATCAGCTCTATGATTAAATGACGAACACTCTTTAATATTCAATCGACTCTTATTTAATATTATTTATTTAAGCCAAATTTTTTTTGCTTAATTTTTGGCTATTTTTTAACCAAATAGCTGCTATACAACCAGTTTTGGTCAGAACTGTTGTCAGGGTTGTTTTTTTTTTGCTTGTTTCTTTTATATCTTTACCATAGCCTTGCTTTGCTACTCCAACGCGTTCGCAGTTCTTTCTTTATACGTTTTGCTTTAACTCTTATATTTTATTGTTTTTGTTATTCTCTGTGTTGACTATTGAGTGCGAGAGCGTTAAGTTTTAACTCATTCGCTCATGTTTTTGCGGTCATTAACATTTAAGTTGAGTTGTGGAACGTTAGAGCGTATTTAAAAAAATAGCTTGTGTATCAAGCGTCATGGCTAGAGCACACGCCAATGTGGCTAACTTGGGTCAATAAATCATTTAAAAATTTCAGCAAATATTTTGTCACTTACAAATAAATGTTAAAATTACAACACTATATATTAGCTTTTATAAAAATCCTTTTAACTATTTTGTTTTTACCTACAATACAGCCTGTTTCATATTTATTTATGAGCATTCAAATCTGTTTGCAATTATTATCTATTCACATTAGCTTTCTGTATATTTATGCATTTTTAATCGCTATTTAATTCAATGCTTTTTTCAATTAATTTGTTTTAAAATAAAATAAAAAAAAATCGTTTTATGTGACTCACGTTATTTTCACCTTTTGCCACGATATTTTCCCACATTTTCCCTTATAACTCATAACGATAAAAATTTAACATTACGCCTGGCTGTTTGAGCTAAATTTTATTATCTGCTTTTAGGCTGAGTCGTTTGTTTTTTATTTTTTTTGTTTGTGCTTAATCAACTTTTTTGCTCACGCTCTTTTAAACGTTGCCATTAATTATATATATAATTTTCACATTAATAATTATAATGTAATTATTTTTTTGTTTTGTGGGTATATGTGTCATATTAAACGATAACGCTTCATTAAAGCTACTTATGCAAGAGTTTATCCATTAATTATTTTATGATTCTACAGCTTTAATATGTTTATCTATATGACATAAATTAATTTATTAAGCTTTAGGTAATTAGTTAAAAATGTAATAAATTTTCTGGTATTGATTCACGTGACAATTTGTATAAAAAACTAGAAATAATAAAGGTACCCAAACAATTCAAAAGCATTAGATATTGGGTTTCAAAAAATAATTCATAAGAAAAGGTCTCCCAAGTGTCACTCTTCGATTTATAAAATTTTGTCAACAAAAATCTAAGGTTGACTGACATTTTTTTTTAAAGTGCTCAACCGATGACTTAGAATTTTCAAAATGGCGTTTCAAAATCAGCAAAAATTTAATTTTTTTCGCAACAATTTTACTATATTCCATGGAAACATATACAAATTTTTTATTTTGTATTAAAGAAAAGGTGTTGATTCTATATCAAGTATGTATTATATGCTATATACATAAGAAGGGAGACCCAACAATCTGCGCCAACTATCGAGGTATCAGTCTTATTTCCATCGCATATAAGGTTCTCTCAAGCGTATTGTGTGAAAGATTAAAGCCGATTACAAAAACACTGATTGGACCTTATCAGTGTGGCTTTCGACCTGGAAAGTCCACAATAGACCAGATTTGCACGCTACGACAAGTTCTGGAGAAAACCCACGAAAATCAAATTGACACACACCATCTCTTTGTCGATTTTAAAGCTGCGTTCGATAGCCCGAGAAGGGATTGCCTATACGCAACAATGTCTGAGTTCGGTATACCTGCAAAGTTGATTAGACTTTGCAGAATGACGTTGAGCAACACACGCAGCTCCGTCAAGGTAGGAAATGACCTCTCCGAAACCTTCAATACCGAAAGAGGTTTCAGGCAAGGCAATCCACTGTCTTGCGATCTCTTCAACATCATCTTGGAGAGGATCGTACGAAAGGCCGGTGTGCATCGTAATGGCACCATTTTCTACAAAGGTGTCCAGGTCCTTGCGTACGCGGATGGTATTGATATTGTAGGCAGAACCAAGAGAAATGTTACCGCTGCTTTCGCCGCTATCGAAAAGGAATCAGCCAAAGTGGGTTTGACGATAAATGAGGGTAAAACAAAGTATATGCTGTCTACAAACAAGGGAGCGCGGCGTTTAGACTCCCACGTTTCATCCGGCAGCTATAACTTTGAAGTAGTCAAGGAGTTTGTATACCTTGGCACCGCCATTAATAACAACAACGAAGTCAGCCTGGAGATAAAGCGAAGAACAATAATTGCTAATAGGTGCTACTACTGGCTCACTATGCAACTAAGTTCCAGAGTCCTCTCTCGATCGACAAAACTAACACTCTACAAGACGCTCGTTCTACCTGTGCTGCTTTATGGTGCTGAGGCATGGGAAGTTTCGCAAACTGACGTAGCCGCTCTGGGGGTGTTGGAGAAAAAAATTCTTAAAATCTTCGTTCTTGTTCGAGTCGGCGAGGCGAGGGCGAGGGTCGCTGGTCAACGTCGACGAAGGAGACCATGCCTCCGATGGTTGGACCAGGCCGAGGAAGCCCTAACCGTTCTTGGTGTATACGATTTTAGAAGGCGCGCGCAAAGCAGAGGCGCCTGGTGAGAGCTGATGAGGTCGGCCGAAACCCGAACACCGGTTGTGACGGCCACCTAAGTAAGTATGTTGCAGTAGATCACAACAATCTCTTAATGGATAGAGGGTTGTGTATTTACTCTTCTACATACAAATACATTCCACATGTAAATACATTTCACATATAAATACACTTCACATAAAGTAAAGGGTGGTTAAATTTTAAGGGCCGATGTTGAATGTGAATCACACCTAAACGTCAAGTTTTTTTCTGTATTTCATTTGACATTTCTCAATTTCAGACTAACTCAATTTGAACCATGGAAAGATACACAATCGAGCAACACGTTAAAGTTATTAAGGCTTATTATGAAACTTCGTGATTTTTTTCAGTCAATTTAATCGTCCAAATGTGCCCAACAATTGCACCTCTCAGGCTCAGGCTCAGGCTCAGGCAATGTTGATGAACACTATGCTTAAAGATTTGCATTTACACGCTTACAAGGTGCAATTGACTCTTGACCTCTTGACCATTTCAAGCGTCATCAATGGTCAGAATGGTGGCAGGAAATGGCAACAGTGGATGATCAATTTTCGAAGAAAATCATCTTCAGTGATGAGGCACATTTTCACCTCAGTAGATTTGTCAATAAGCAGAATTGCCGCATTTGGGCGAATGACAATCCAAGAGTGATTGTCGAAAAACCAATGCACCCACAAAGAGTGACTGTTTGGTGCGGTTTATGGGCTGGCGGCATCATCGAGCCGTATTTTTTCCAAAATGAGGCCGGTCAGACAGTTACTGTGAATGGTGTTCGCTATCGTGAGATGATAACGAACTTTTTATGACCCGAATTGGAAGATAAGGATGTGGACGATATGTAGTTTCAACAGGACGGTGCCACTTGCCACACAGCTAACGAAACAATGGCTCTTTTGCGCGACAAATTCAATGGCCGTGTTATCTCACGTGGGGCGATGTCAATTGGCCGTCAAGATCATGTGATTTGACACCGTTGGACTTCTTTTTTTGGGGTTTTTTGAAAGAAAAGGTGTACGTCGATAAGCCAGCAACAATTCAAGAGCTAAAGGATGAGATAATTCGACATATTAACGGCATAGAACCTCACTTATGCCTCAGTGTCATCGAAAATTTTGACCATCGGATGGAGGTGTGCCGCCGAGGTCGCGGCGTTCATTTGGCCGATATTTTGCTCCATACATAATTGAACCATACCAGTATTATCATAATAAAAACAAATGACAATAATTTCCTAAATAATTTGTGTTTTATTCAAAATCAACATTGGCCCTTTAAAATTTAACCACCCTTTACTTGCTACAAGATGCCCACAACTGAAACTGTTTCAAATAAAATAATAATGAAATTTAATAAAATTTACTGGTGAATATTAACGTGTGTTTTTTAATTTACTTTGTTATTTAAACTTTTTTAATTTAAAAGCTATTTTATTAAAGAAAAATAACCATTAATTTATGCAAATGTATGAAACTGCAAAAAACTTCGCTTCTCTCGTGTTTCCAACGACGCAACCGTTTTTTTTTTTTTTTGTTAAATTTTGTATGTATGTATGTATCTTAGACCGTCTCGCCTTATAGGCAAAATAAGATGTCTTGAGGCAAAAACATAAACATATCATTATTGAAGATCGGACAGTAAATATCAAAGTTATAAAGAAATATGTCGATGTGAAAATAAAAAAAATTTTTTTTTTGGATATTTTCTTTCAATAATACTTTAGATTAGCTGATGTGCGGCGAAATTTATTTTTTCGATACGGTCCAATGTATATATTCTACTTAAACTAATTTTAAATTAGCTAAATAAAAAATTTTAAATAGAAGAATTGCTGGGCTAATATATTTGCAAAGAAAATCTTTACATCTTATTAGGAGAATGTACCGGATTACCGGTTTCGGTTATATGGGAGGTATGCGTGTTTGTGAGTCGAATTGGTTCTCTTTTTTCTCTTTCTCTTTTTTACGTTATAAAACAGTTATTTGTGCTCAATTTTATTGATTGGGTATAATTTCTTGGGGAAATATTTCAGATTAGCGATTTTTTACACCAACTTTTCTACAATATAAAACAGTTATATGTGATAAATTTTATTGATCTGGAACAATTTTTATGGGAGTTACTCTAGATTACCGATTTCGGTTATAGGTGGGAGGTGGGCGTGTTACTTGTCCGATTTGAACCAAATTTCGTCCAGATATGTCTTTTATTCAAAAAGTTCCTCCTACCGCCAAATTTCATTATTCTACGTGAACTCTTTCTATTTTTGTCCATCCGTTGTATGAAGGCGTTACACTGTGCGATGTCTGCAACTTCGTTGAAAGAAGCAGCAATAAGAACCAACAAAAAGAAACGTAGAAAAGATATTGCTGGCAAGTTCTAAGATAAAACCAAAACCAACTTACTTTTGTAAGCGCCAGTTAAGTAAATAAGTAAAGAAGATTTGCCTGAAAGTGATCATCCATAATTTATACAAAGCTTAATTTTATAGCAAACAAAAAATTCGTTGATAAGATTCGAAAAACTTTGAGACAACAAACAGCATTTAATATAGAGTTGAAGTAAGCTTTCAAAGCACAGCCGCAAAAATAAATGAACTCAAACTTTATCCGAAGTTCAATGCCAACAGTGCAGTCTATAGTAACCTTATCAGCCTTGTTGAACCTACTTATATCCTAACCTTTGCACCAAAACAAACATTTCATACAGCCAATATTGTCATAATCTCCATTAAAATTAGCACATAAACAAAATTAAAAAAAAAAAAAAAATGCCAGACAGAATAGTACAGGAATTTTTAGCTACTGCTTAATTGGGAGAACAACACACATGCACATTAGCTGCAATAAAATGCAGCAGCACGCTGCAGACAAACACCACTCTGTCTTGGGATGCAGAGGATTTTGAGGCTAGCACAACAACAGAGTAAAAGCTAATAAATGAATAAAATTCCTAAAAACCGCACTAGTTGGAATTAGTGTGCGTGCACTTGCACACATATTTAAATGCAATTAACATCAATTATTATTTGTTTGTGTATTGGACAAAAAAAAAGTACCGCATCACATGTAATTTGAGCCCAAAAATGCAAACGCATCCACAAAAGCTAACGTGAAATTGAATAAACTTAAAACCAATAATTAAATGTTAAGCTATGCATAAACAGCAACTGGAACGCAGCCACATATGAGCGTGTAAATAAATATATTCCATATGCAGCTAATTGAATAATTGAAAAGTTTTTAATAATAAATGGAAAATTTGTATTTTGACAAATCAAACGGGAGCAAAAGCGGCAGGAGTTGAAGCGGTTTAATGATTATTAGCTGGCAAACGCATTAGTTGGTCAACTAATTAGTTGTTTGTGCAGGTTTTAATATAGCTAATATACAATGTAATGGTTTTTTTTAACTCTAATGAAGGCTATTTGTTTTTCTGTTTAGAGCGGGGCGTATGAGTAACATTTTTTTGTTACGAGAATTGATGCAAAATCAATACAATACAATGAGCAACCTGAAAAAAGAGGAGCTTTTAATTTAAGGAATTCAAAATTTTGCCAAAAATTTAATAAATATATGATTAATTGGCCTCTTATATTGGTATATTGGTATATAAAGCGGGTTAATTGGACTTTGACTGTTAATTAAAATATCGAGATTTTTATCTTTTAAATAATTTTTATTTGCGATATTTTAACTCTCGTTGAGTCGTAATTAAAAACATCGAAGAACAAACACAAAATAAAAGAAAATAGAAAGGTAAAAATCTCTATCTTCTAATCTAATGCCAAAGCCCCAACGATTTTCCATGAGTACTTTCACGACTATCATTTCTCAGATACATATCTTTAAATAGAAAAATTGTTAATCAACTAAAAAACCTTGAGTTTTTACGAATACATATTTTTACAATTTAATATATTTAATTAATATTTTGAAGTATTTATTTCCTTTAATAACAATTATATGTATATAAATAAATATTAGTCATACATTGTATGAAGCTTGATACTAAACGTTTTAGATTATTTTTTTGTTCAAAAATTAAAGATAATATAATGCCAAAAACACTTCACTTGAACAGCTTTTGACAAAAGCTGTCATGAAGGTAATTCACTAATTCACCCTACATGAGGCATCTTTTATGGTGTTTGCTTATATAAAAAGTTTACAGTTAATTTAAAAAAAAAAAATCATCTTAATAAGTACATAAAAGGCAAGCATGCGGCTCCGCACCTTATATCGCTTAAACTGTAATTATTTTTGCCATTATTTCAGTGCTTTTCCAACATAAACTGTAATGAAAAATGTTCAGCCTGAAAGTATGCACATACATAAAAGTCAAGCATGCATTTTTTGCCATTATTACAGTGCTTTTATAAAATATACTGTCCTAAAACATGTTCAGACTGGAAGGAAGCACATACATAAAGTCTGAATATTTTTCAAGCACTGTAATAATGGCAAAAAACTATTACAGTTTGAGCGTAAATGCTTTCAACCTGTCGTAGGACGGGCTTTCATACTAGTAATAAATATAAAACTTATTTACTGTTTGTTTGACCGTT
This sequence comes from Coremacera marginata, assembly GCA_914767935.1. Classification (NCBI taxonomy): domain Eukaryota; kingdom Metazoa; phylum Arthropoda; class Insecta; order Diptera; family Sciomyzidae; genus Coremacera; species Coremacera marginata. Next base: position 148,724,985 of record OU612047.1, read on the forward strand.
ATGGAAATCTAAATCATAAGATGGGTTGTGTTTATATTTGACACAAATATTACTTACATCCTGAAAACTAGTCATCTATACATAAATAGGCAAAGGCAAAACAGATCAGTACCATTTTCTCCTGTGTTTCTCAACCGATTTTGATGATTTTTTTTTAAATGAATCAGAGTAAGAAAAAGGAGTGCACCGAACAGTTTTTAATGAAAAATCCTAGCTAGACTACCCGGCGTCGCTCGAAGATGGTATGGCGAAAAAGTCGAAATTCGGCCACAGGCGTTTTTTTAATTTCGTTTTAACCACGCTCCAACTATCACCAACTGTCACCAGAAAAAGATTTTTTTGTAATTTAAAAACACAGAGAAGTAGTAAAAGGGCTTGAAAATTCTATTTTCTTGTATAATTTCTTATATAAAGCTTTATTCAATGATACATTTTCGGAAGCAAATTTTCGGATACATTTTTAGGAAGTATTCAAGGAGATTTTTACATTTTCAGAAAATATTTAAGGAAATTTTTACTCAAATATACTTCCTTATATAAAGCTTAATTCAAGGATACATTTAAAGGAGGTAAAGTAAAAAATAGAAAAAAAAAAATAAAAAAAGCTTGTCTGTGTTCAGCATCGAACCACGGAACTCTTGACTGATAATCTGTTTGCTTAGGCCGCAGGGCTACCGGAGCAATTTTTGGCCGGCAAATTAAGTTAAAGCAACATAGAACATTTTTCAGTGTTTGTTACCTAAGCATGAAGAAAAAAAATCATTCCTACCTCTCCCAATAGCTTGAAGCTGCTTTGAATCATTTTAGGAAAATATAGTTATAATATATAGGAAAATAAATATAGGAAAATATAAATATACTCTCGGGCTACCCGGGAAACTCGAATTACCCTTGGCATATCCAGGTAGCCAGGTATTTTCGAATATTTTCAAGTACTTCGAGCTGCCAGGGCCATGCCCGAGCACACTTGAGTAATTCCGGATGCTTACAGCTACCAGGGTCATACCAACGCGCCCAGTCTTTTCGAGTATTTCGAGCTACCTGGGTATTTTTGAGCTTTTCAAATAGTCCGGGCATACATTTCAGGGCTTGCAAGAATTTGACAAAAAAATTCATAGCTCTCTCGGGGTAACACCTAGAGGGGCAAAATGTATTACCAGGTGCTATTATTTTTTCGCCCCCCACGTTTGTTCCCAGCAAACCCATTCTATCTTTCACTCTTCTGAGGGTCCCCCCCCCCCCAAAAACACTAAAGAAAATGCCGAAAATAGTGCATGTTTCATCAAAATTGATCACGGGAGGGCTCAAGTATATGAGCAGGTCCTGTTATGAGCTCCTATACAGAACACACCTACTCCTTATCAACCAGCCTTCTGGGGGTCTCCGTACAAAAACTGAAGAAAATTGTCGAATATAGTCCATATTTCTCTCACCCCCTATCTGTCACCCTTCTGGGGGGCTGTCTAAGGAAAACACATAAATTGAAGGAAAATGTCGATTTCAGTTCATATTTCAATTGAAATGACTGCTAGGGGGGCCAAGTGTATGAGCTTTTCCTATTATTTTCTCCCCTCAACATTTCTTCTCAACACATTCACCCCTCCTCTACGAAGGATAGCCACCTTGATGCGGTGTAGAGGCTTAGGTTGCAATGTCACACTGGGCTATGACGACGGAAGCGGAAGTTTCTGGTAATGCCACCCATGTCGTACAGGTCATTGCAGAGTAATGAACTGGGAGCTTATTCCCGCTTAACTCCGGGGTCTAGGGATGGTGCTCACCGAGTAGTTTGCAGCCAAGGGGTATACTGTGCTGTAGTCTAGCGTATCCCCTCTCTGACCTGGCCAACTCAGAGAGAACCACTGGCCTTACCAAGGTATTGGGGCTCACCATGGTGGACCTTGTCCTTCCCCTTCAACCTCGTAGCCTTCCACGCTCCTCAGGCAGCAAAGTTGGCGTAAGAAAAAGATGATGAAAAATAACAATAAAAAACAAAAAAATACCTGTAGTGATAGGTGAAAGCACAGAAGAAGAGTTGCTTACCTTCAGCCAGGAGGCACCGGTAGTGGCTCTAGTAAATTTACATCCTATCCCTCTGGGTTCACTGGTAGTGACTCTGGAAAAAGTCCTAATAAACCTAAAGTCTTCGGAGCGGTCACGAAGGCTAGGTACCAGAAGGCATAAAAAAAGGTTCCAGGCTGTGGTCGACGATTACCTTGGGTAGAAGGCTACTCAAACTGCCACCGGAGCTTCTTCGAAGCGCAATCGTTCTCGGGACGATGGCGGTAGTGTATCAAAGAAAGCGAAGGTTGGCAATAAGTCGATTGCAGATGAAGAACCTACCTTCAGTAATCGTTCCTACAGTGATGTGGTTAGGGACCACCTGCAGGTTGCGCTGTGCGGTTCAAAATCCAGCAGTCATAAGCGGGTTTCGGAGCAGTGGGGTAATATCGAGGCCAAGTTTTCGGAGATGGTCATTGAGCACCTTCTCAACAACAAGGGTGGTACTCTCTCCTTCTTTGAATCCGCGGAGACTGATTGCATGAGGTTATCACAAAACATTGAGAGAACTCTCTATTTCGAACAATATACCCTTTCTGCCTTTTTTGATATTGAAGGAGCGTTTAATAACATTCATACTAGGGCTATTCACGACTCTCTCACCGACATAGGTGTGGAATCACCTGTAAAGAACTGGATTGTATCGATGCTTAGCTCTAGAATTATCTAAGCGGACCTTGGAAACAGCTAACTTACTAGATTCGTAGTTAGGGGTACACCTTAAGGAGGGGTGATATCTCCCCTTCTCTGGCTCATAGCTATGAACGGAGTGCTGAATCTACTTAATAACAGTGGGGTCAAAGTGATAGCATACGCGAATGATGTGGTTTCCCTCTGTTATCAGCGAAATTATGGAGGGAGCTTTGGACAAACTCAGTCACTGGGCTGCCGGGTGCGGCTTAAGAGTAAATCCTAGCAAAATAGAACTGATGCTCTTTACTACAAAGCCAAGGTGCATCACTTCAACCTACCGCGATTAAATGATCAAACACTTTCACTATCCAGAAAAACCTTCTTTGCCTGTAAAAAAACATTTGGCAAAAGATGGGGTCTTAAGCCAAAAATACTCTTATGGCTTTACACCGCTGTCGTGCGTTCTATTCTGACATATGGAGCATTAGTGTGGTGATCTGCACTGACTAAGCATACAATATAAGAAAACTATCTAGGGTTCAACGTTCTGCATGTATAGGCTTCACAGGGGAATCCGGTGATGCCCAACGAATGCACTGAACGTTTTGACTCACCTACTACCAATAGATATTCACATTTAACCAACTGCATCCAATAGTGCAATTAGACTAAAGGAGTCTAACAGCTGGAGATATATACTTTATGGACACCAACCAATCACCCACTCTCATCTGCCGTACTTCTGGGGTCACTATACAAAAAATATATACACTCTTGCCCTACCGATGCACTTACCGTTCTGATACACCTGCTATATATATATATATATATATCTCCACATGAAAATCATTTCAACAAACTGTTCCGTCACAATCAGGGAGTCATACATGCTGGCGAAACAATCTGACGCAGTAACATTCTTAGTTCATTACCACAGAAACTGGTATCAATTTCACAAGGTTATTCATTATTAAAGTCCCAACAAGAATGTCCTAATGGGGGACCTGAGTTAGTTTTCGATATATCCGATATAGCTAACCGATATAAGTATGGCGGAAGCGCTCTGTTTACCGGATTCAGCTAGAGTCTTCCAGGCCAAACTTCTAGCGTTAAAAGAAGCTTGAACAAAAGCATAAAGAACAGAAGCTATAAGAGAGTTAACAACCTCGATACAGCAAACTTGTCGGACAGTCAAGTCGCCATCAAGGCTTTAGGAGCGGTTAAAACCAACTCCAAACTAGCAAGGCAATGTTATAGAGGAACTAGTCCGGCTTATTTAACAAATTGACATGACTATAATATGGGTTCCCGGCAATAGTAACATTTATGGCAATGAAATGGCCGATGAACTTGCTAGGCTAGGTTCTTTCCTTAACGTCTCTAGAACGGAAACAAACGCAATTCCATTTAACTCAGTGAACGGAAGTATTCACAACTCGCGGTAGTATCACCATTCAAACTAACCAACCAATCCTGGTAATGACCGAGCTACCCATGATTTTGGTCAACTTTCGAGTGCCCGGCTGTCTTGGTACACGAACCAAGCTCAAAAAAAAAAAAAATCGAGAGCCTTACTTTATATATTTCGTTATGTCGTAAAAAGTTTCTCTGAATTATAAGCCCGAAGGAAAATTTAGTCTTTATACTGTGGACACAAACCACTTCTTTTTTTGATAATACGTTTGGTTGTTGTACGTGCTGAACTGTTGTTTGCTGCAGCAGATAGAAATTTAATCAGAAATATCATTTTAGTTATTTTATTGTGGACACAAACTATTTTTTCAATAATTAACCCTTTTGATTGTGTAACGTGTTGAGGTTGTTGTTCTGAATTTTTAAAAAAATAACGAGTTCTGGATGACAAAAATTGTTTATGTATATAAAATCACAAGTAACATCAGCTATCAAGTTATAAAAAGCAACACGGAGACATTTTAATTAATAAACATTTAACGGGGTAATCGCTGTTATAAACATTAGCTATGTGTGAAAATGGTTAAATTTCAAATACGGCTTATAGTGGCTCTAAAAAAAAGAACCACTTCAAAGGTGCTATAATTTTTCATTGTCTTGCTTAGTACTAATTAAAGTCAAGACACGAATCGACATTTAACGTTGATAAACATTGTAAAATGTGAACACATACGAGTAATAATAATCGTAAACGTGCACTTTAAATAATGCTTAACAAATAAAATTATATAGCAGGCGGTAAGTTTTAATATATGCATGTATAAATGTATGAATGAATGTAAAAAACACTTTAACATTGTTTTTATGCCTTAATAAAGATTAAACTTTAAGACTTGTGACAAACAGTCATTACAAACAGTCATGCTTCTCAGGCAGACAGCTATTTAAATCAGTCGTCTATCATATTTAAATGAATAGCGCGGCAGCTGCTTTGCTGCTATTTCTTATCTATGACACGTTTCTATTTTCAGCGATTGCATTTATTGCTTAATTAATCAATCATTCTTATAATTGACATGCATTACGATTAAATCAAAGTTAGCACATAATTTGTGACAATTGTAAATGAATTATTTATTAGTCATATAAAAATAATTTATTTCTCAACTTTTATCGCTAATTTGGAAATCAGTGGCAAGCAGAAAATACCAGTTTTTTTTTTTTTTAAAGTGTGCACTCGGTTTTGTGAAATTAAACTTAGCGCAATAAAAGAATTAACATGGTTTGTGATAACTTAAATGTCGTTATGAAGACAAGTACGTCATTACTTTTTTCTCTACAAAACGTTTAATTTTATTATAAACGTGAACAAATATTTGCAGAGTCAGATTTCGATAGTTACAAAGTGTTTTATATTTAGTAATACAAAAATCAATTGATATTTACTCAAACAATGTGACAAACAATGAAAACACTTAAATATTTTACAAAATAGGAACAGGGACGGAAATATATATATGAAACCTAACTAAAAGAGGACGAAACTAGACAGACCGACTGAATTGGAGGTGTCCATCTAAAAAGGTGGCGGTATTCGACAAAGGCACGTGGCAATATTAGAAAAATACTGAATCTTGAATAATATTGACACTAAGGTACTAAAAATTTGGTACAGGGGTAGACACAATCATTAGGAAGTGCGAAAAGTGAGCGATATTCTACAAAGGGGCGTGGCAATATTAGAAAAACACTATCTCGAATAATACTGCCTCTAATACTGAAATTCGTTACAATTATGAGTAACTTATGAGCAGGGAACGGATTCTGTGGAAAATGCCTTTTTTTTGTGCTTACTTGTATGTACATGAAAACTGGTTCGATATAATCACGTTTCAGTTCCTACTGATTCTGAAATTCTAATTTTTATTTTGCCTTTTTTTGCCTTTTTTTACCCATTATGCCTTTTTTTGCCTTTTTTACCCATTATGCCTTTTTTTTTGCCTATTTTACCTATTATGATTTTATTTTCTTTTCTTATTTTTGACTACTGTATTGTTAATTTTTTTTTAAATTGAAAAAAAAGTTATGTGAATCTACAAAATGTACTAAATTTTGGCATTTAAATCTAACAGCTGAAACACCCTATGAAAAATTAATTTGCAACTCTGAACATACTCCACCTGTCATGCAACAGCTGTTTTTAAAACACTTAAACCGTTTTGTTTCTGCAAAATAACTGGTGAATTATTTTAATATTATTGTTATGTGCAGCTTATCGAGTTATTGAGTGATCTTAAATAAAATGCCAAAGCACGCTAGCTCTTCGTCAGTTAAACTGCAGAAAATTATAAAAGAATTTGGTCAAGATGTTTTTACTACGGATGGCCAAACTCTGATCTGCAAATATTGCTCCATACAAGTAAGCTTTGCAAAGAAATATTATATTCAGCAACATTTACAAAGAGAAAAGCATAAAGCAGCAGCGGCACTAAACGAATCTTTAAAGATACAGCCCATATCGTCATTTCTTACCGCTAACTCTGAGAAAAATAAGTTTTTCACAGACCTAACTAAAATGATGGTAGCTTGTGATATACCTCTATTTAAAGCAAACCATAAAGAATTTAAAACATTCTTCGAAAATTATTCCCAAAAAAAATTGCCTGATGAGTCCACTATAAGAAAAAATTATCTGAAGGATGTGTATGAGGAAGTATTGTAAAAAATAAGAGATGATATAGGTGACTCCAAAATTTTCATATCTATTGATGAATCTACAGCTCCTAGATTTGTTTGTAACGTCATAGTTGGACCATTGCGTAAAAACGGCCGTGGATATCTTTTGACTTCAGAGGTTATACAAAAAGTAAACGCTTCTGAAATTGCAACTATATTTGACAATTCGTTAAGGATTCTATGGCCAGAACAAGTTAAACGAGAAAATATTTTGGTATTCATAACAGACGCCGCACGGTACATGAAAAAATGTGGTGAAGCTCTTAAGCTCCTATATCCGAAAATGATCCACATAACATGTCTTGCACATGGCGTACATAGAGTTTGTGAAAAACTTCGCAGTATTTATCCTGATGTTGATGCCTTGATCGCCAATATAAAGAAGATCTTTTTGAAATGTGCATCACGAGTTTATCTTTTTAAGGAAATGGATCCCGAACTTCCGTTGCCTCCACAACCTGTAAGATTTGTTTTGACTTCGAATATGAACTTTATACCTATGAACATAAAATTTTGATTTTGATAGATGTTGACTCGTTGGGGTACTTGGCTGAGTCCAGCGTCTTACTATGCAAGAAACTTTACGCGTATAAAATGCATTGTCGATGAACTAGATGAAGATGCAGCTTGTATTACTTTCGCAAAATCAATTTTGGCAGATGACAGAATTCGTGCTCAGCTGGCATATATACAAACAAATTTTGGATTTCTTGTAGATCCTAAAAATAGTATTTTTGATCATTTACAAAAGAGAGGTAACATCGAACACTTTTTATTTTCCCAATTGCGATTGGCAGTGTCATCCATATTTAGGACAACCGATTGGCAAAATTCTATCAATACTTCATGAAGTCGAAAACAACTTGAAACAAGCCAAAGGGCCAATTGCCATGTCAGTGTTCGACAAATTTAATTCTGTTTTTTCAGAAAATAAAGGCTTACAAGTTATAAAAGACATTGCAGATGTAGTCGGTGGATTGGAAACTGCTAAACTTCCAAAAAACATCGAAGTAAACGACGTGGAATTATTTAATTGGGCTCCACTAGTTTCTGTTGATGTGGAAAGAAGTTTTAGCACTTTTAAAAATATGCTTCGGGACAATCGTATGAGAATGTTGCCAAAAAATTTTAAAATTAATCTTGTAGCACTGTGTTACTACAATGCTTCAGAAGAGCACTAGCTCAATGTATAAAAAGTTGAAGTTTTTTATTATTTTTTTTCTGTTAGTAGCATTATAATGAATTTTTTAATAAATGCCTTTTTTTTGCCTTTTTTAAAATTTAATTTTTCCTTTTTTTCAATTTTAAATGCCATAAAATCCGTTCCCTGCTTATGAGTAACAAAAAATTGTCAATATATGTTTGGCAACTAAGTAATTGCGGATTTCACTCCTAGATGGCTTTAGTTGAGTTTTTAGGTTTGCTGATGTAATCGAAATGTCAAACACATTTTGTTATTTGATAGTTGGTACTTCAACTGTCAATCAGTAAAAAAATTTTTTAGATCGGTTGTATAGTTTTTGTTTGGCGTCTGTTGAAAAATGGAAAATCAAAACGAACATTTTCGTCATATTTTGCTTTATTATTTTCGGAAATGAAAAAACGCATCGCAAGCTCACAAAAAGCTTTGTGCTGTTTATGGTGACGAAGCTTTAAAAGAACGGCAGTGTCAAAATTGGTTTGCCAAATTTCGTTCTGGTGATTTTTCTTGATGATAACCAAATCAAAGCAATAATCGATTCGGATCGTCACAGTACAACACGTGAGATTGCAGAGAAGCTTTATGTATCACATACATGCATTGAAAATCGCTTAAAACAACTTTGCTATGTACGAAAACTCGATATATGGGTTCCTCATGAACTGAAAGAAAATCATTTAACACAACGCATTAACATCTGCGATTTGTTAAAGAAACGTAATGAAAATGATCCATTTTTAAAACGATTGATAACTGGTGATGAAAAATGGGTTGTTTACAACAATGTCAATCGGAAAAGATCGTGGAGCAAGCCAGGTGAACCAGCTCAAACAATATCAAAAAGCTGATATTCATCAAAAGAAAGTTATGTTATCAGTTTGGTGGGATTACAAAGGAATTGTCTACTTTGAACTTTTACCACCCAACCGAACGATCAATTCAGATGTCTACATTGAACAACTAAAAAAATTAAACAATGCAGTTGAAGAAAAGCGGCCCGCATTGACAAATCGAAAAGGTGTTGTATTCCACCATTTCACTCAGCAAAAATTATTAGAGCTTGGTTGGGATGTTTTGCCACATCCACCATATAGTCTGATTACTTTTTATTTCGATCTTTCCAAAACTCCTTGAATGGTAAAAATTTCAATAATAATGATGATGTCAAATCGTACCTGGTTCAGTTTTTTCCTGATAAAAACCAGAAGTTTTATGAACGTGGAATTATGATGCTGCCCGAAAGATGGCAAAAGGTCATTGCTCAAAATGGGCAATACATTACAGAGTAGTGTTATTTCGTTCCATGAAAAATTGTCTTTTATTTTCCAAAAAAAAAAAATCCGCAATTACTTAGTTGACAACCTGATATTAGAAAAACACTATCTCAAATAATATTGACACTGGGGTATAAAATTCGTTATAAGATTGGCTAGAATTATTACAAAACACGATGAAGAAAGTGGGCGGTGTTCGACAAAAGGCGTGTTACTATAAGAAAAACACTGAATCTCAGTTAATATTGACACTAGGTTACTAATATTTGGTACGTGGGTAGGTAGAATCATTACAAAAGTGGGCGGAATTATGCATAGGATGTGGCACTTTAGGGCCAACCGAACCACTGTGTATCGGTTAATATTGATACTTGGGAACTAAAATTTGGTACAGGGCTAAGTAGAATCATTATAAAGAGCGATCAATAAAGTGGACGGGCTTCGAAAAAGGGCGTGACACTTTTATCTGTTAGCAGATATTAGGCTCAAAACTATTTCTATTTTCTCTACAGTTTCATTTTCTCATGATTCAATTCCAATAACAATTACTATATATATATTTTTTTATTAAAATTTTTTGATTAGAGGAATCGACTCCGACAAAGTCACATTTAAATTTCAGACTATTTTTCAAAAACCGTAATTCGAATACTGGTTTTTGCACAGCACAAGTATCTTATATCCAATTTATTATATAAGATATGACATGAATATAAGTTCATGTCAATATTAAAATAATTAATAACTCTGCTAGATAAATTTTTATAAAAAGAAACAGTAGCTTTTTTTGAATATTTAAAAATTTAATCAGTTGTGGATTTATATTTAAATTATTTGCCTATTAAAAACACTAATAACTAAATTTTTTGAACTTCTAAATTTTTTTTTAATTTTTTATTATAATAAAAATAAACATTTTTAAAATGCTGAAGCTTAAAAAACTGTAATTTTTAATTTTTTTTTATGAAAATTTGGTAACATAATTAAAAAAAAAATTTGGTAACATAATTAAAAAATCATCAAATCACTATAAAATTGGACTGTATAAAATGTTTTACAAAAATTTTTTCATATTTAGATCTAAGCTGATTTTCCGAAACCTGTTATTTGGAAAGGCTTCGCACAGGGCTAAATTTTTGTGCCAAGTTGGAAATTTTAGATGTGGAATTAGACGTGGAATACCCCATAATGTGTTAAATTTCGTTGTTTGTATATTTTTTACACTTTTAAAAATGAAAAAAAACCCACTCAAATTGAATGCCTTTTCAAAAGTTGTGGGTCTAATAAGCTTACCCAGCAAACCATAGTTGACGACTTTGTCGAAATTCCGACGAATTCATAACTATTTCGAGCTGTCTTAAAGAAATCGTTACAATTTCGTTACGCAAATATCGGAACAGTTTCACTTTCTATACGAATTTATAAAGAGTTTCGTTATGTGACTGTTTGTAAAACATATTGAAATACAAACAGAGTAAACTTTCCTTTCTTTCGAACTGGCTGAACGAAATCGTAACTTTTTTGTAACATTTTCGTTAGGACTCATTATGAAATCGTTACAAAGTCGTGTAAACCGCTTCATACGATATTCTTTACGATTTCGTAACAAAATCGGATTCCGAAATCGGAAAGATTGTGAAATGTTTGTTACGATTTCGTTAAGAATATTTCGAAATCTTTCCGATTTCGTTGCGAAGTCGTAAGGAAAATCGTATGAAGGGTTTGACACGACTTCGTAACGAAGTATCGTAATGGTTTCGTAACAAGTCCTAACGAAAATGTTACGAAAAAGTTACGATTTCGTTCAGACAGTTCGAAAGAAAGGAAATTTTACTCTGTTAGCATTTTAATATGTCGTACAAGCTGTCGACATGAAAATTAACATCATTATCACAGCTTATCTTAAAAAAAAAGTGACATTTTGAATTAAATAGTCTCATTTTTGTAAATTCTTTATACTTTCTGGACCCTAAGGGGGGACGGGGGTTTGAACACCTAAAATCTCCCCCTTGTCTACGGGCCTGGCTTAAGCCACCGGTGTTGGTGGCTTAAGCTATTAGTTAACTAACAGCTGATTTTTTTTTTGTAATAGAGAAAAAAAAATTAAAATAAGAAACAAATAATAAATGATATTTATTATTGATATTTATCGGATATATAAGCGTGATATTTATCCGATTGCTTATTTTCTATGATGTCCTTGTATTTAGTGACGATTTTCAAAAGAAAATCTAATTATTTTTGAAAAAATTCGAGCATCTCGCATCTCGCACTTTATGTCGAAAACATATGTTTTAAAAAGGAAGGAAGAAAGTAAAAAAAAAATTTAATTCTAAATTTAAAGCCAAAAAAAATGGACTTTTGTTAATTTTTTTTTTAAATTTTTTTTTTTAATTTTTTTCCATAAGTTTCTCACTCCGTTCTACGTTCTAGTTTGATCTGCCTTTTTTAACAAAAAACAAAAGTTGACATTTTTTATATTGCGTTCTGTGAAAAATTGTATGGCAAAGTACATTTAAAAGTTTTTAAAAATATACAAAATCCAGAAAGTCAATTTTATTAACCGACTTCAAAAAGGAGGAGGTTCTCAAGTTCGTCGGTTTCTCTGTTTTTTATTTTAGTTTTTGTTTTTGTTTTTTTTTTTAAATGTATGTACATCGATAACTCCTAAACCATATGCCTGATTGCCATAATTTTTGGGGAACAGATAGATATCATAAGCATGGAGGTGCCCGTACAAAAGTGGGCGGTATTCGAGAACTGGGCGTGGCAATAATAGATCTCGCAATATTAAATACTACTGTATCTCGAATAATATTGACACTAGGGTATTGCAATTAAGTGTAGGGGTAGGCACAATTATTACAAAAAACGGGCAAGAAAATGGGCGTAATTCGACAAATGGGCGTGGCAATATGGGAAAAACAGTGTATCTTGAATAATTTTGAGGCTAGAGTACTGCAATTTAGTATAGGAGTAGGCATTATTATTACAAATTATCGTCAATAAAGTGGGCGTTATTTGACAAATGGGCGTGGAAGTATTATAAAAACACTGTATCTCGAATAATATGGACACTAGTGTCCATACTAGTGATACTGAAATTTAGTGTAGGAGTAGATACAGTTAATACAAGTTTCGGTCAAGAAAATGGGCGTTATTTGACAAATAGGCGTGGCAATATTAGAAAAAGAGTATATCTCGCATAATATTGATACCATAATACTGCAATTTTGTATAAGGGTAGGCCTTACTATTACAAATTATGGCCAATAAAGTGGGCGTTATTCGACAAATGAGCGTGGAAATATTATAAAAACACTGTATCTCGAATAATATAGACACTAGGGTACTGAAATTTAGTGTAGTGGTAGGCACAATTATTACAAATTTCCGTCAACAAAATGGGCGTTATTTGACAAATGGGCGTGGCAATATTAGGAAAAGAGTATATCTTGAATAATTTTGATACTATGGCACTGCAATTTGGTATAGGGGTATGCATTATTAGTAAAAATTACGGTGAAGAAAGTGGCCGGATTTCGACTACTGGGCGTGTCAATATTAGAAAAACAGTGTATCTCGAATAATATTGACACTAGGGCACTGAAATTTATTGTAGTACAGGGGTAGGCAGAATTATTAAAAATTATGGTCAATAAAGTATGCGTTATTCGATAAATGGGCGTTGCCATACTAGATAAACACTATCGCGGTTAATATTGACGCTGGGGTACTGAAATAAAGTACAGGGGTAGGCACAATTATTGGAAGTAACGCTCCAGAGAGTGGGCGCTTATTTAACGAAGGGGCGTGGCAATATTTGAAAAACACTATATCTCGAATAATATTGACACTAGGGTTATAAAACTCGTTACAAGAATGGGTATAATAATTTCAAAACATGTGACATCTAATTTAAATTTAAGAGGCAGATATTTGAAATAACCAACTAACTTTCAGAATTTAATACAACACATTTTTTCGGAACAATTGTACTAATGTTGTTTATACTCTTTTTTCGAAAATTTATCATATTCTCTGAAAAGGAAGAAATAAAAATTTTTTAAAAAAAAAACAACCGACTACAAAATCACTACAAAGTAAAAAATTATTTTAAAAATACTTTTCCTTTTAATTTCTTGGTCATATTTGATAATTTATTTAAACATATTATTATATATGAAATCTTATTATCTTAATTTTTTTCATAGTTGTTTTATTATCATAAATATATTAATTTCTTGATGAATACAAATGCTTTGAAGTTGGCGCTTCTGGTTAAAAGTCTGATTATATTAGCGCCAACCTTAAAAGCTTTTGTAGTCATCAAGAAATTAATATATTTATGATAATAAAACAACTAAGAAAAAAAAAATCACAAAATAGGGGATAAAACCTGAAAAAGCTCCCCTTGGAGGAACAATTTTGTATGAAGGCGTGCAGAAAGCTTAAAAAACTATTGATGCAGTTCGATTTCGCATACCCGAACTAGACTGAAAGTGTCCTCTCCGATCATGTCTTCGAAATTTTTTGTGTAAACGCAATTAAAATTTGACTGTGCATGTTTTTACAATAATCTTTCAAAAATATGGAAAAATCTATTTTTATGCGGCTCATACACACTGCAACCAAAGAAGAGCTGGAAGTGTAACTTGGAAGTTTTTGATGTTTATCAGAATGAAGTCGCAGCGTGTGTGTCGAAGTTACGCACCTCATTGACGGTTGCAACTCAGGTTACGCCAATATTAAAATCAATTAATATTTTGGTTGCAGGCAAGGCTGGTTACTGCAATCATCGCAGCGTGGTGGGTGTCAAAATTTGTGAAAATATCGCTTTCAGGTTACATTTCCAGCTTTGTTTTGGTCGCAGCGTGTATGGGCCGCATTAAGCATATCAACTTATCCCACATGGCGGATAAGGCAGTGTCTCACACCACTTTATGCTATAAATCGCTTAAAATATTTGCCAATACCCTTTTTTTGACATAGATAATTAGGTATTTGTATTGAAAATAACAACTATAAAAATTATAGAAATTACTTCTAGGAATTTTTTCTATATTAAATCGACTTACACGAATTTTTCCACTGCTGAAATTTGTGATACAAGAAGCACGAACATATGAAGAAAATCACCGACACAATTAGCAGCGTTAGTATAACACCAATCCAAATATCGCTGACAACGTGGGTAAACTCCACCTCACCATTGCCATTGCCCATGGCGTGAGAGTGAGCGTGAGGTGGTGGAGCGCGACCTGCGGCAAATGGTTCGCCAAGAAATTCCTCAGCATCAGCGGATGTGAATGCAAAATCAACTTCCCTGCGATCGAGCGATAGATTAGCGAATGCCGAATCTAGACCCAGGGCAAGTTGTTCCAACTTGTTAATCAGGATCGAGTAGTTTTGTGGCAAATCGAAACGCTGAACATCGATTTGTTCGGTGGTATTGTGAGTAATGAGCTGTAGTTCGGACATGTTGAAGTAGAGTAGGCGAATTATAACTTGCTTTTGTTTAAAGGCTTTTATTGAATTATTATATTTTTATTTGCTAGCGCACTAAATATTTTCCGTTTTATTGTTAAGTTTTTTTTTTATATTTTTTTTTTTATTTTATTGCACTCAGGCTGCGCGCGTTTCACGTCTGAAGTTGTATGAATGTGCAAATTTTCTATAATGAATCTGTAGACGTAAAAGTTGAGAGTTTTGTGTTAAATTTTCCACCGCGCGTTAGATACATTTCGAAGCTAAGTTTGCTTTTTTTTTTTGTTGCATATTATTTTGGCCAAGTTTTTATATTGTTAAGATATATTTATAAAATTTTATTAACAGCAGCATGTTAATTAGTCATTCAAATAATTGAATAAATTTCTAAAAAAAATCATCATCAACGCATACATGCATTAATATTTTATCAGATATATGGATGGCAGATACACTATATTTGTAGCTAGGTACAATGTACGCAAATATTTGCGCTAAATATTCAACTCCTTGAGAAGCTTTTAGCGTAACAACAGTAATTACGACAACAATAACAACAACAACAAGAACAACAACACCTTTATCAGCAACAATAACTAAGAAAATCAAATTTCTAGTAATTTTAACAAAAATTATTGGCAACTATTAGGTTAGGCAGTTGTTTTTGTAAAGTATCTGTTGGCTTAAAAATTGATTTTAATACAATTTAGCAACAATTAACAGTCATAACTTTAGCACTGCATTAATTAAATTCACATTTTCAAAAAAAAAATAAATATATAATTATTTAGCTGAACAGCAATAACAATAACGGTAAATAATAAATTGTACACGTTTGTATTTGCATCTTTAAATGTAATGAATAAAACAGCGTGTATCTGCGCGCTACTTAAGCTGTGTGCAGAGTACACTTGCACTGCTGAAACTTTTTCTTGTTGTTTTTGTTGTTGTTGTCGGTGTGTTTTTTCTACAATTTGTTTACAATTTAATTGAATTGAACAATTTTTTTTTCTTCACTTTAAATGCAGCTCAATATTTATTTAATTAATCAGTACTGCGACGCGCGAATGCGCGCCAATAAATATGAAAAAATTAAATAAAAAAAAAAAATTAAATAAAGTCGGAGGAATAAAGCAGCAAATTCTACGTTTATAACTGCCGCTATATTGCTTATTGTATCTTCAAGCTGAAAGTTGCACGAGTCAGCTATAAGAATACAAACATTTTTTTTTTAAATTTCATATTTTCAACAATTAAAATTTTTTAATTTTTAACATTTTTTTTAAAACTCACACTTCTTGAGCTATAGAAATTTTTAGCTGTTAGTTTAATTATCGAAAATAATTTTTAATACACATATCTGAGCTTCATTATTAAACAAAGCAGAACTCTTTTTTAAGCTTGCAAAAAAAAAAACGATCTTGTTCTGTGCTAGAAAGCTGTCTGGTTTTGCTAATTAGCCAAACAAATAATTTGCTAATTGTATCTAGATACATGTGGCGTATGCTGTAGTCGTAATTGTTTTTTTTATATTTTGTATATTTGTTGGCAAATTTTTTGAAGAAAGCAATTCCACTCAAGTCACAAATTCTCAATAAGCTCTGCTTTTCTGAACAGCAACCTGTATAAACAGCTGCCAACAACTTATTAAAAACGTAAACTTCAAAGATACTTTAAACTCTTAACAGAGGCGTTCGGAGACATTTTGAAGAGACGGGCGAACTATGATTTTTGGTGTCTAAAATTTTTGAGAATTTTACACAATTTTATCAAACTATTCTACCATCCCATAAAATATGAAATACGTACAATACAATGGTGATGAACTGTCATAATTAGAGTCAAGGCCGTAGATAGCGAATATTGCTCGTAGAACTAACATATTTTGAAAAAATTAGAAAACAGTAAAGTTAAAATAAAAATGAAAAATTTAAGGGGGGAAGGAAGTTTGGAACTAAATTTTTTCTAAAATTATTTTAAGGGGGAAATTGAGTAATTTTAAAAATATCAAAAAAAATTTTTTTTTTTCAAAATAATTTCGTTTTGCTTCAAATAGACAAACTATTGATAAATAGGTTTTCCCGAACGTCAACAAAATGGGTTTTTAATGATTTTATAATCAATTAAATAGATATTTTTTGATTAAAAAAAATAATTGTAGAAAAAAATTTTGTTCAAAACGGTCCCCCCTAAATTTTTAATTTTTATTTTAATTTTACTGTTCTCTAATTTTGAAAAAATTTTAGTTCTTCGAGGAATATTTTTCTATGTACGGCCTTGACTAAAGCAACGTTTGTTCATATTTTTAAGAAATTCAAGTTTTATTTGGCAGGAGTAAAAGAGACAAATATAAACATTCAATTTCGTAAATGCGCATTTAGCTCCCAATTTGAACGTAGTATTTATTATATAAGAATGATAGAAACAAGATTACGCGTTCCGCAGTCCCGTTACCTAGTGCTCTCTTTCTCATTTGACTAAATGACGTCACCCTGCGCTTTTTCATAACAACACTAATGCAACTATGCGATCACTTAGGCAAATTGAACTAATTGAAAAAAAAATTTTGAATATAAATGAAGTGAAAATGAAGTGTGCGGTAAAAATTGTTTAAACGATAAAAAAACACAAAATGAAATTAGTTCGATTTTTATATTTATATATATATAATAATAAAAATAATAAAATGAGAATGAGACAGAAAAGTCTGGCATAGTATATAAATATATGCATTGAATATAAACAATAGCGCTGGTGAGTGGGTGGGTTTTTTATGATAGAAATTGTTAATAAATTTTTGTTTAAAACTGAATCAATTTTTGCTAATAAATGTCATGCCATGTGAAAAGGAGTTTAAAATGCAATTTTTAATTTAAATTATTTTTACAACAAAAACAAATCTTACGTAATTTTTTTAGGAATCATTGGATATTTTGGACCTTTTTTGAAAAAAATATTAATAATACAAATGCACAGTAATTGGTATTGTTAAAATATTTTTTGGCAAGTACTTTAATTAAACTTTATAAAAAAAAAAAATGTTGTGAAATATGTTGAAAACTAACGGAGATATTTACATAGAAAGTCATATTTATAAATTTCCGATGGTTTTTTCTCATTCCTTCGGGCAAAAAAGTTAAAAGCACAAAGTTGTATAGAAGTCCTCTTAAATATAAACTTTTCCGATCAAATATTTACACATACGGAAATTTGGAGAAAAATCAAAATTTTTAATACCCATATTGTGGTCTTTTTCTCAAAAAAAAAAATTTTTTTTTAAGAAAATAAATGCATATTTTAATAAAGAAAATTTTAATATAAAAACTTAAAAATTTAAAAAAACAAAACAAAAGGTAACTTTTAGAATTCCCTTAAATTAAATATAAATGAGAATGAAACAATTTCGAAAATGCGCTCCTTATGATATCGACTAAATACTGTTAAAAATTACAACAACAAAATTACAATGAAATTTATTTCTCCAAAATGGATGCCAGCATATGTGGCTTTAAAATACCTTTCGTTTGATACCAAATTTGTATATATTTCTATGGAAAATAGTGAAATTGTAGCGAAAAAAAAACCGGAATTTTCGCTGATTTTAAAACGTCATTTTGAAACCGTAAACTATCGATTGAGCGCGTATAAAAAAATACGCTGACCTTAGATTTTTGTCCTCTATCACATCTCCAAAAATTATTCAAATCGGTGAGTGACACCTGGGTACCTTTCCTTGTAAGTGAAGACTTTAATATTAACTTTGCAGACGAAGAAAATCTATCATTAATTGGATTTTTGATTGAAGCATTAAGTTTGATCAGCAGCCCTACTCTATATTGCGATGCGACAAAGAAATTCGCAAAATTGATTTGATTGTACGAGTTTGTGTACGCATCGCATTTAATTTTCGCATCGCGTTGATTGGCGCATCGTCATACAGAGTAGGGCCCCGGTCCAATGATCGATTTCTCAGTACTACTAAATATAAAATTACGATCGATGCGGTTTTAACACGTTACTTACATAAATTCCAATCAAACATATTGGCTTCGTACTTTAGCTATCACATAATTCGTAATTTTGAACTATTTAGAACTATTTGTACCAAATTTTGTTTAATCTAGGATAATTTTTAGGAGAACTATTCCAGATTACCGATTTCGGTTATATGGGAGGTGGGAGTGCTAGTCGGCCGATTTGGTTAATTTTTACATTATCTCTTTATAGCTATAAAGGAACTATGTGTATCAAACTTTACTGATCAAAGATAATTTTTTGGGGAACTATTCCAGATTACCAATTTCGGTTACATGGGAGGTGGGCGTGCCATTCATTAAATTTTAATGAAATTTTGTGATAACAGTTCCTTTATCGTAAAACTCATTCGGACAAAATTTTATAATTCTAGGACAACTCCTTCCATTTTTGGCCATCCACTATATGGGCTCGTTACACTGTGCGTTGGTGCCTAATATAATTTCGCACTACCGAGATAATGTGAGTGTTTTGGTCAGATAGTGAAATTGTGGAAGAATCTCCCACCTGGAGTGTTTACCGTTAGTTTCGAGCTGTGTAGGTTTAAAACATTAAAACAAACCCTGTAGGAAAATCAACTAATTTAAAAGTAGTTGATAAAGTAGTTTTTTGTCAACCACAACTAGTTGAAATTCTGACTTTTTTCCATAGAACGAACTAACATATTTTGTATGGTGATGTCCGCTAAATAAGTCAATTGACTTTCGTCTGCATATATTTTCAACTACTTGTTAAATTAATTACATTTATTTAACATTTAAATTTTATTTAATTACTTAAATTAAATTAGTTTTTTAATTAGTTGTTTTTAAAAACAAGTTAGTTTGTTCCTATAGGGAATCTTTACCGACACTACTTCAACATTCCACCCTCTAACTTATTATCATATTTCTTTCGAATCAATTTAAAAGGGGCATTCCCTGAACGTTGGTTTAATATATTAAAAAATAGTAACGCTTGTATACTTTTCATTTTACACCCTATAAAAAATAACTTTGCTAAAGAAGGCTTCAAAAAAAAAAAAATAAAAGCTTATTGTATCCTTTTTGGAATTTAATGAAATGGTTGAAATATGAATAAGTTGATAATAAATATAACTAATTTGAAAATAAAAAAAAACACTGTTATTTCATAGCCTTAAAATTTAACAAAGATCGGCAGTACCCCTACTGAATATTTTTTTAACTTTAATTCTATGTATCAGTTTTTTGGGACAATGAGCCTTATTCCATAGGTCAAAGTATCTATTGCTTGAGATTAGTTTATGAACCTATGTGAAGGTTCAATGAATATGTTTGTTAAAACTAATAACTTTTTGCTTGATTTAAAGAAACAATATCTTGGTTGTACAAAAAAGCTTCATATAAATTTTTGTTTAAAACTGAATCAATTTTTGCTAATAAATGTCATGCCATGTGAAAGGGAGTTTAAAATGCAATTTTTAATTTAAATTATTTTTACAACAAAAACAAATTTTACGTAATTTTTTGAGGAATCATTGGATATTTTGGGCCATATTTTTCATTGCTATATTTCATTGTTCATTGGCGTTAGAACTTGTTTCTAAACATAAAAGCAAAGATTCATTGAAGTCATAAATTGGACTCAAGCATTGCTCTAATTTTAATGAATAATTCATTGAAACAAAGAACTTTTTCTTTGTTTTTATGTACATTTTTCGTTCAGTACTTAGGCATTTTTCTGTACATTAAGCGTTTGATAAAATTTGCAAATAACTGTCACTCCGCTTTTATTACACATTTAGTGAGAATTTAATCAAAATTTTTTTTTCTTAACTAACTTAACTTCTTATCGAAGTCATCATCATTTTTGACAGCTATTTAGTGGCGGTTGATAATAATTTTTCTGGCGTAGTATTTTTTTTTTTAGATTTATTATTGAAGTTTTTTTGTGATATAAATGAAACAAAATAATAAAAACAAAAAAACAAGAGTTTGACGCACATAAAAAAATAAGCTTAAAATAATAAAATTAGTTTTTGCACTGTGAGAAAAGTTTATTAAGTGTGTGTCTGTAAATTTTTGTAGGTCGATGCTCGATATAAAAATTTTATTTTTAAAGCTGCGCTACTTAGAAACACGTTTTGCAGCGCTCTTAATAGAGACTTTAATTATTTCATTTTATTTTTTTGTTCAATATGTGTGAACGTAGCTTTTAAACACATTCTTAAAAATTTGTTTAAGTTTTGCACATTTTCACAGTTCTTCATAGTAAACTTAGCCGCAGTTTATATAAATTAAACAGATTCTTATTTCATAAGTTACTTTAGTTACTTTCTAGAAATAAATAAAGCTACTTTAGCATAGATAAATTAATTATATTTTCGACTTTTTTTTTATTTTTACAGTTTTTAAAGTAAATTTTGTGTGAATTTTTTGTTTTTAATTTCATTAAATAATTGTTTATCAACTGTTTGTTTGACGAAAAACTCGACGTATAGTAAATTTGTTAGAGGCCGGTTTGTTTAGTAAACAATTCAAAAATTGTTAAACAAACAAACGTTTGCCCACAGAGCTTTTGTTGAAAATACGCTGTTGTTAAGCTGGTTTCTTTCAGTAGCAACAACTTGAATAAAAAATAAAAACATCTTCACAGAAGTCAGTTCATTCAGACATGTTGACGCAGTTAAAACAGCGTCAATAATTTTTTAATTCTAACAGTTTTTTTTTTTAATTTTTTTATATTTACACTTGAATTTTTTTCACTACTTTTTTGAAGCACGAAATTCCTCAATTAAAAAAAAAAAGCACTTGAATTAATGTCTGTTACAAGTTTCTTGTTATTTTATTGTTATTATTTTCAAAACATTGTCGCTGCCAAATCAACAAACTTGTTGATATTTGCGCGTGCGCATTGAATTCCAAAGACTGCGAATACAACTCGCTAACTCGTATCTCCTGGATAACACAGGCAGACGTTTTAACCGCACCGATTGTTTATAACAATTGAACGCGTTTCTTACAAATGTTGCCGTATGTATCGAGCGCCAACGAACGCCTCGACGGAATCTCACCTGAAGTGCAAACAATTTGTTGTTACTTCTTTATTATTATTTTTTTTTATTTGTTTTTGTTTTACTAGTTATGATTTTATATCAGTCTTTAATATTATAAGAAAAAAGTATAAACATACCTACTCGTACATATCTACATACAATCTATATTCCACAGTATTGCAAAGAAATTATAAGAAAAAAAAAATAACAACAACAATAACATATTTATACAAGTTTTGTTGTTGCCAATCGGCTTAATTGTTGTAACTTTACAATTGTGACGTCACTTTCGTACAGTGGCTGCTATCTGCGACGTCAAGCTGTGAATAAACAGAATAATCCGTTGTAGGTGAAGTTTTTACTTTGTCCCAAAGCTAAACATTAATATTTAATGTGTATATAACACGATTGAGTTCAAATGCCTTGCCAGTTGGTAATTTTTTCTTACCAAGAATATTCAAGTTGTCGAGCAACTCATTAAAACTCTTTTTTTTTAAAAAAAAAAACGTCACATCTTAAAAAATAAAAAAATTTTGTAAATTTTGTGAATTTTTTTAAGAATTTTGTTCTGAATAATTTCGTTTAATTTGGTCATTAGTAATACGACGGTTTTAGAAAGTATTTGGAAAAGCTTACGTTTTTTCCCTTTTTCCCAAACAATTCCTTCCGCATTTCACTCCTTATACCGTTAAAATTTCATTAAATAAGATTTTATATATTTATTATATTCACAATAATTTTCCGCTTGTTAGCCATGTTTATTTTTTATGTTATGCTAATTGTAATTTATACATTTATGTATTAAATAAGCAAATATAGGAAAAATACAGACAAATTACTTGATTCCGATGCGAGTGTTCTGAATATTATAAATTCAAACTTAATATATGCAACAGGTGCGTAGGCAAGGGGGATTTTTGGTTTTAAAATCAGATGTCTCCCCCAAAGAGTATTTAAATTAAAACGTGATATTTTTAATCGACTTAAAAAAAGGATAAGATTCCCAAGTTCGTTGGCATTTTTTTTTTCTTTTACCGTACCACCTTTTATGGAAGAAAAGTAAACCTATTTTTGGCACCGCCTCAATCGTTAGACATTTCTAAGCCATTTTTGAAAAAAACATTTTTATTTTATTTCCCAACGGTCCTTATGGTGCTACTTTTTTGTTTTTGTTATATCTTTGGCGTGTTTGTTTATTTTTTGCAAATTTTGCCTGATTTTTTTAACCTGATTTTTTTCTTGCCTAATCACCTACTTTATCTCAGTTCCTACTTTATAATAAATTTTCAAAAATGTAGAATGTAGAAATTAAAGTTCAGAATAAATCATTATAACCATGGAAACAAATCTGCGGCGACAAGGAATAACGACTAAACTCAAAATATCATAAAAAACGATATTTTAATAGCTAACTACGACCTTTTCTCGGAAATATATGAACCGGTAAACCAACGAAATAGGTGCGGACATAAGTGGTTATCTATTCTGTGCAAAAATGGATTTCTGAATCCTTCCAAAGATTGACAAAAAAGGAAATGCCATATCGCTTTTTTACGATATTTTGAGTTTAGTCGTTATTGCTTGCCGCCACAGAAATGAAAACGATAAAATTGTACATATTTATGATCGCTTTTATTCAAAGGAAAAGCTTCGCTTCAATAAAACTTTATATATTTTTGTCTATAATTAATTTTCCAAAAGTTTTATTGATTTCAGCAGTTTCGGATGTTTAAACAGTGGTCATCAACGCATTTCAAATAACAACAAAGACAGCAAAGTCAGAGAGAGTGAGAAAACAAACTTTTACGCAGTGTACAAACACTGCGAGCCAATTGCTACTTTACTTTGAGAGTTGAGATACAATTTGAGTTGTAGTACTTGAGAGAAAACGCTCTTTTTCGCCTTTGCTCGAACTGTCAAAACTTTAGAAACTCGTATGATAGTAATTTATATCGAATTTTCATTCGCGTACATTGTGCACTACGTTTTAAGTATCTATCTATGATTACAGTTTATATATATGTATATATAAAAATGGATGTATGAACTCCAAAACCGCCGAACCAATTTTTATGAAAATTCCAGGTAGACTGAGAGTGGTCCTGTGAAATTTGGTGTTGATTAGAAAAGGGGGTGTGGTACCTCTCATACAACCCAAATTTGCTCTATCTCCTACACACAAAAAAAAAATGCTATATATCAGACGGTTTCAATCGTATAAAACTAAAATTTTGTAATTTTGTTCAGATGGCTACTGTCGGCGACTGTGAAAAAATGGGCGTAGTCTCACTATATCTACGCCCACTTTTCAGAAATCATTTTAATTCCTGACATGTTCACGTTTTGATAATGAATCTTGGTATGCAGTGACAGTCACTATGTATATATAAATGTTGTCACGCCCACTTTTGGCGTGCAACCAAAAGCAACCAGAAAAAATGCTTTATATCAGACGGCTTTTACCGTAGACAAATAAGATTTTGTAATTTAATTCATATGGTTACTGTCGGCAAATGTTCAAAAAATGGGCATGGCAGCACCATATCTAAGCCCACTTTTTCAAAATCATGCTGATTCCTGAGTTGTACACGTTTGGATAGTGAAACTTGATATGCAGGTGCTCTAAGTGGCGGTAAATATATTTATATATATAAAGCTTGCTACGCTCAATTTTACCACCCACAATCAATAGAACTTCTATTAATCAGACGATTTTCATCGTTCAAAACTAAAATTTGGTAATTAAGTTCATACGCTCACGCTCGACAGCTGGCAAAAAATGGGCGTGGTATCACTATAGCTGCGTCCACTTTTTAGAAATAATTTGTGAGATGTGAACGTTTTGATGATATGTAAGTCCAAGTGGTTGGCACTTATATACAAATTTTGCCACGCCCAATTTTACCTCCCACAAATCCGTAAATCCATATATATCAGACGGTTTTTACAGTAGAAGACTAAAATTTGCTAGTTTAGTTCATATGGTTACTGCCGGAAACCGTTAAAAAATGGGCGTGTCGCACTTTATTTAAGCCCACTATTCAAAAATCATTATAATTTCTGAGCTTTACACGTTTTGATAGTGAAACTTGGTCTGTAGGTGCAATGGGACTAAGTGGCGGTCACTATATATATATAAATGTTGCCACACCTACTTTTTCTGCTCATCTATCTATCTGTAAAAAATGTATGTATGCATACTAAGGCGCCTTACGAAAGAAGTTGTTCGGGTCGGTTACTCAAAATAATGCTTGGCTTATGTTATAATGGTTCCCCAAATATTTCAACCCTAACGATAGCCATTCGTGAGCTGGAATGGCTGGAATGGTTTGAAATAAAATAAAAAAAAAACCGAAATGGCATTTCAGTCCTTGAAAGGACTTTGAACGAGATTCTTATGATCAATTGTCTTGTGCGTGTTGTGAAATGTTTAAGTACAAATGGTCGAGAACTGGACCTACAAGCTTTATGCCGACTCCGAACGGTTCATGTTCTCATGAAGCTTTCCATGGCAGTTTTATTCTCTGAGGTTTGCCATGGTCTGAAGAAAGGTGACGGCCGAACAGAAAAATTAATTCAACTAAAAAAAAACATTCTGTGTTAGACCGGACTCAAACCTGGGTTCTATTGCATACAAGCCACGAACCTCAACTAGTATGCCACGGCCGCCACTAAAGTGCTAATATTGTAACAAGTATTTCTACTTTTGTACCACAACTACTACAACTAAACTTTACGAACACTTTGTTTGATGTGGTTTTATGACCGATAGTATATGTGTTTATGAATATTTTTGGGTATTTGAATTTATCTATTTTGCTCTATCTTGAACACCAGAGAGCGCTTCTATACAAAACCCTTAAAAACTGGAAAAAAAAAATGTTAAACTACTCATACGTTTAGCATGAAAATGCTATGTCGAAAATATGTATGTCGAAGTTTTTAGGTACGGTGAGTCTTTTGTTGCTAGTTAGATTGCTATATCTTGAACACTAGAGAGCGCTGTCATATAAATCCGTAAAAAAATCCCACTAAAATAGTTTTGAATCACTTTCTTCGAAGATCACGTTTTTGTTCTTTTGCACACTTGTCGAATGAGAATCACGGGTATCTTCTCCAGTGACGTACACATTTTATATTGCAATGAGAGGCGTGTCTGCAATAGACACGGACCAAAATCTACTCTAGATTCAAATACATTTCAGTGAGCATTGAAGGTTAAAGTTTCAACGCAGGTAATATATGCTGCTAGCTTAAGCACTCCCTAAACTGCGGTGTAATTTTGATTACCATTCTGATTATCTTAAGTACTTGGCTACCAGAGCTACCAATTGAAGTTTTAGAAAATTTTATTAAATGAAATACTATTTAGGAAATTTATCAAAACATCATAGATACTCATTTCATAAGAGTCGAAAAAAAAATTTTCAAATATTTTCTATAGAAGCAAGATGAAAGTATTTTACTATTGTCTTTTAGAGCTAAATAAAAATTTTCCCTTGAATTATTACTTTTAATGTATTTTTGTATGTTTTTTAATTATTATTACTCATAAATTTTTCATCTTTAGAACATGGCAACTCTGTCAGTCGCAGATAAGATATATATTGAAAGTTTCTTACTTCACAAGATTAGATAGCTTAACACAATGTCGTTGTACTTGATGTCGCTAGTACAGAGATGTCGCTAGTTGCCATACAACTGTTTAATAAGAAGTGACATAAATACAGATATGAAAAAACCATGGCACCAACTTCGTTATCAAAACTATAGTAAAAATCAAAAAAGTAATTTAAAGGCTTTTTACTATAGACTATCATAAATTAAAAATTGCAAAAAAAAATGTAAAAAAATTGCTCCAAAATCTAATATGATTTAAGCGCTATACATGTGTGAAGCTGCTCATAAGTTAACGTGCAATATTTTGAAAAAACGATAAAAATAATGCTTAAATTAAAAAGTTAGGTTGTAACAACTGTTATAAATAAAATATCCAATTTAGGTCCATCAGCATTTTGTTATCTTAACTAATTAAAATTAACTTAAGTTATTTTTTACAATCTTAGTTTTACTTAAGACGTTCTCAAAATAATCTACAGTCTTAACGCGTTTTATATGTTTGAACTTTTTAACAGATGTATCGCACACTTAATACAAAACAGTCACAACTCAAAATATTTAAATTTCTAGGAGAGAAGCAAAAAACTATTTTATTTTTGAAGGAACTCCATACAAAGCAATGAGACAAAAATTATTTCTAACATTAAAGAGAAAGAAAGATGTGTACAAAATTTTGACAGTCAAAGGAATCATCATCTCCTTTTTAAAACTACGAATAGTTTTACATAAAAAAAGTAAAAATTTGCAAATTTTGAGTTGTGACTGTTTTGTATTTAGTGTGCGATATCTGCACTGAATAAATTTCATAAGCTGCTTGTCGTTTGTTCTCATCCTATATTATGTTTCTTTAGAACCCGATTTGTACTTACATATTCTGGTTTTAAGAAATTATTTTTAACTTTTGTTATAACCAGTTTCAGCCGGTCAACTACTCGAATATCTACTGTATCGTATGTTTGAGAACTCTAGTTATAGGTTTTTGTTTTGCATATAACTCATGACATTAATTTACATGCTATAGCAAATGAATACTTAACGATTTGTATGATCTAAACGATCGTGAGCTGTGATAAACTTAAGTATCTGTGTCTGGCCACAATCTCTGCTTTTTACTTTGTCCAAATAAAATGTTATTTATTTAAAATAAGTTGTTTATTTTAAGCGCAATTATAATCGGTGTATTGCCTTTTTAATAGATAACAGCAGGTAGCAGTTAGAATAAATTGTTTACCAATTTATTACTTTTATGTATAAAATCACAGAAATTCTATTTATATATAAAAATTAAGGCGCATATTGATTCAAGTTTGGAAAAAAAACGTTGACCGCTTGTTATATAGTACATTCTAATTATGGGTTACATACATCCAAAATTTTTATTTGTCTATGTATTGTATTGGTTATAGATATTATATATTACAGAGTGGAATTAAAAATCAAAGCTTCATATATAAAAGGCCAGAATAAACTATATTTTAAAACTTAAGAGCAAAAAAAAAAAAACGAAAATGGCCATTTTCAGCCCTTGAAAGGACTTTGACCGAGCTTCTTATGATCAATTGTGTTGTGTGTGTTGTGAAATGTTTGAACACAAATGATCGTGAACTGGATCTACCAGCTTTATGCAGAATCCGAACGGCTTACGTTCTCAAGAAGCTTTTCATGGCAGTTTTTACTCTCTGAGGTTTGCCATTGTCTGCAGAGAGGTGACGGCCGATCAGAAAAATTAATTCAATTGAAAAAAGTTTCTGTGTCAAATGGGATTCGAACCTGGGTTCTCTGGCGTTTGAAGCACGCACTCTACCTACTTCGTCACGGCCACCACGTAAGAGCAAACTTTGAAAAACTAATAGTCCTTTTCTCATTTTTATCTTAAAAGTTAACTTAATGGAATTCTACAACTCAATTTTATCTTTCAAGAATTGTTTACAAAATCCTATTTTTGGTTATTATTTTTGTAGCTTAAAAAAATGTATAGTTCTTTTATTTTTTAATAACTTTTTTAGATGTTCTTAATCCTTAACTGAACTCCGTTTCCCTTATAAATGGTGGTTAAATTTGAAGGGCCGATGTTGATTTTGAATAAAACACAAATTATTTAAAAAATTATTGTCATTTCTTTTTATTATAATAATATTGGTATAGTTCAATTATGTATGGAACAAAATATCGGACAAATGGCCGCCGCGACCTTAGCGGCACACCTCCATGCGATGGTCCAAATTTTCTATGACGTTGAGGCATAAGTTAGGTTCTATGCCGTTAATGTGCCGAACTATCTCATCCTTTAGCTCTTGAATTGTTGCTGGCTTATCGACGTACAACTTTTCTTTCAAATAACCCCAAAGAAAGAAGTCCAACGGTGTTAAATCACATGATCTTGGCGGCCAATTGACATCGCCACCACGTGAGATAATACGGCCATTGAATTTGTCGCGCAAAAGAGCCATTGTTTCGTTAGCTGTGTGGCAAGTGGCAACGTCCTGTTGAAACCACATATCTTCCACATTCATATCTTCCAATTCGGGCCATAAAAAGTTCGTTATCATCTCACGATAGCGAACACCATTCACAGTAACTGCCTGACCGGCGTCATTTTGGAAAAAATACGGCCCGATGATGCCGCCAGCCCATAAATCGCACCAAACAGTCACTCTTTATGGGTGCACTGGTTTTTCGACAATCACTCGTAGATTATCATGCGCCCAAATGAGGATATTTTGCTTATTGACGAATCCACTGAGGTGAAAATGTGCCTCATCACTTAAGATGATTTTCTTCGAAAATTGATCATCCACTGTTGCCATTTCTTGCTACCATTCTGACCATTGACGACGCTTGAAATGGTCAAGAGGCTTTAGTTCTTGAGTCAATTGCACATTGTAAGCGTGTAAATGCAAGTCTTTATGCATAATGTTCATCAACGACGAGCGTGAGAGGTGCAATTGTTGGGCACGACGACGAGTTGAGGTGGACGGCTCTTCAGCCACACTATCGCTAACAGCAGCAATATTTTCTGCAGTACGAGCTGTACGAGCTTGCATTGGTGTTTTCACATCTCCTACCGACCCGGTTTGTTCAAATTTTTGCACGATTTTTCCGATTGTACGCACATTTGGACGATTAAATTGATCGAACAAATCACGAAGTGCACGATATGCATTTTGATTTGAACGCCTATTTTCATAATAAGCCTGAATAACTTTAAAGCGTTGCTCGATTGTGTATCTTTCCATGGTTCAAATTGTCTGATTTCAATTAGTCTGAAATTGAGAAATGTCAAATGAAATGCAGAAAAAACTTGACGTTTAGGTTGCTTTCACATTCAATATCGGCCCTTAAAATTTAACCAGCCTTTAGAAAGCAGATTATAGGCACATCTCTGGTCAAATATCTTTGGTGGGAACGGGTTAAAAAATTTAAAATTTGTTCACAATAAATAATATAATGGTCTAATTTTGCAGTTAAAAATTTGAAATTTTATATTTGCTTTGTTTGGAAGAAACAGCCCGTCAAACTTCGTGAAAATTCCCCTCATTCTATGTACATTAGTGTGTTCGTTATATTGCTCTTTTCGAATTTCAATTATGGATGGTTGTTGATCAACTTCAAATGCCAAAAGACCTACTTTGTATTTTTCAGCTTATTAAATCCATTCTTATCAATTTTTTGTATCATTAAATCTCTTCATCATAATTATTTTATCGTTGACAATACTAAACAAAAGTTTTAAATTGTTTTTTAAATTTTTTCACAGCAATATTAAGGATTTTGTTGTTACTATTCTGTCGCTCTTTTTTGGCATTTGTTAAGTAAACAAACAGTAAAATTTACTACGAATTTATTTCTACGAAAAAATATCTTAAAATAGTTATGAAACATAATGTGAATGGGTACTTAAAGCTTTAAAAGATAAGATTAGATATAAACTTTCTAAGCTGTTTTAAGCAAATGTATATAACTTAAGCTATTTGTTAATATTTATTTATTAACAAACTAACAAAATAAAAAAAAAAAAATAAAAATACCGGCACTTAGATTAAAAAATATTTAATAATATTTTTGTTTTTTTTTTTTGAAAATTCTGAAATTGTTTTATATGGTTTAAAAGTATGGTATAATAGTTACATTTGTGTTCAAACATTTCACAACACGCACAACACTATTGATCATAAGAAGCTCGTTGAAATCTCTTACAATGGGTGAAATGGCCAATTCGTGCCTTTTCTTAAAATAGTTAAATTTGTATTTGTACAATTTGGCAGTATTGTAAATGTATTTGTATTTAATATTTGATAAAAAGCTTCTTATAGACCGCCATGGGTGTAAAGTAGGTCGTTCCAAAAAAGTTGTAGCTGTTTTTTTAAGTGGTACCTACCCTCTTACTTTTTTTCGTATGAAGTTCAAATAAATGTAAATAAAATTTTGTGTATCTAGGAGCACGGGAACCCATGCCGACTTGTATCGATACATGTCAGTACTTAGTGATCAGAGCTGTGTAAGATTGCAGTCATTTCACGTTTCAAGTCTTGCAATTTTGTTTAAATAGATTGCAGTACATAATACTTTGCCGGTACTTCTGACGTGAACATTTGAATTTAGCAATCATTTGTCATAATTGGATGCAGTCTCGTATTCATTAATTGATTGCATTCAAGTCACTTCAAGTCACCTGGGACTTCAAATCCCTTGATTGAAATCTTTTTTTTTTTAATTCAATTATTGAGAAAAATGCAAAAAAAAGTACAGCCATGTATTTGACAGGCCTCGTGAAACGCAGAGTGAATATCGAAATTATTGTTATTGATAATTCCAAACCAAAAAAACGAAAAAAAAAAAAAAGACTTATGCGTCGTCGGCCACACAAGAGAAGCAAAGCCATTTTACTCCCATATTTAAGTTAATATCTGAAAATCTGGACGTGATAAAATGGAACGGGAACCGGATTCAGAATCAGCGTCAACATTTTTCTAAAGTATATTGCGTCAGAACTTTTAAATGCGTGTTACTTGAATGCACTCACAAGTCAAATCACAATTGAATGGGAATGGTGACAATGAAATTAAGTCATGATTGCGCAAAATGATTAATAAATCACAATAATCATTCAAAAGGATTGGTGATTTTTTTTAAGTCTTTTTCATCAAATTGAATAAATACTCAAAATGAAATTGAATAAATATTAAAAATTTTTTATTATTTAAAATACCGTTTTTTCTAGTGGTGGAAAACTATCGATAGTACTATCGTTACTTTTGACGGTTTTCTACTTTCGGCACAATCGATAGTAAAAAAAACTATCTATACTATCGATGGTGCTTTTTACTCTCGTCGATAGTTTGCACACCAAATTGTTAAGCAAAATAATAGTATTTGCTCCCTTTAATTTAATTGCTCCCCTTGATTTTATTGTTCCTGTTCTCTTTATTGTTCCCCTAAAATATTTCTGATAATGAAAGCGTCGGTTGAGAAGGGATTGCTTGAATATGGGCTGCTGAAAGAAACTGAAAGAAACAGGAATTGGAACTGTACTAGAATCTCGATTTACAAAAGAAGGTTTTCGAATGCGAAATAATGCTGGAATGACTTCAAGTTTTCTTAAAAATGAGCTTCAAATAGGATGAGGTGGAGAAATATGTACCATGGGCTGATGCGTAACACGGCGATTTTTCGTACAAAATGTCAACATATGAGTGAATGAACAACTGCGATATGTTTCTTTTGACATCATCTAGTTTTTCATATTATTATTATTATTATTATTATTATTATTATTATTATTATTATTATTATTATTATTATTATTATTATTATTATTATTATTATTATTATTATTATTATTATTATTATTATTATTATTATTATTATTATTATTTTTTTTATTATTATTATTATTATTATTATTATTATTATTATTATTATTATATTATTATTATTATTATTATTATTATTATTATTATTATTATTATTATTATTATTATTATTATTATTATTATTATTATTATTATTATTATTATTATTATTATTATTATTATTATTATTATTATTATTATTATTATTATTATTATTATTATTATTATTATTATTATTATTATTATTATTATTATTATTATTATTATTATTATTATTATTATTATTATTATTATTATTATTATTATTATTATTATTATTATTATTATTATTATTATTATTATTATTATTATTATTATTATTATTATTATTATTATTATTATTATTATTATTATTATTATTATTATTATTATTATTATTATTATTATTATTATTATTATTATTATTATTATTATTATTATTATTATTATTATTATTATTATTATTATTATTATTATTATTATTATTATTATTATTATTATTATTATTATTATTATTATTATTATTATTATTATTATTATTATTATTATTATTATTATTTATTATTATTATTATTATTATTATTATTATTATTATTATTATTATTATTATTATTATTATTATTATTATTATTATTATTATTATTATTATTATTATTATTATTATTATTATTATTATTATTATTATTATTATTATTTATTATTATTTTATTATTATTATTATTATTATTATTATTATTAATAATTAAT